>CM022395.1:38989190-40239190 GCA_011833715.1 Carcinoscorpius rotundicauda | reverse complement strand
GTGAAAGACTAGAAGGAAAGCGTCTAGTCATTACCACCCACCGCCAACTCTTGGGCCACTTCTTTACCAAAGGGTGATCATGTTTGATGGGACAGGTATTCGAACCCGCGAATCTCAGATTGCGAATCAAGTGTCATAACCACCTAGCCATGCCACCAGTACAGTATACACAAATGTTCGCCAGTTTGTTACAAATGAGGTAATCGAATAACAAATACGTGTTAGGTTTCCGATTAACATACAGCACATTTAGAATATTTTTAATCTATTCTATGCTATATACTGGGAACCAGAGAATCTAAATACTACATTTGATGGAAAAAAAAAACATCTGTATGAATATGCATCAGACCTTTTGCTCCAGGTCATTTTGTTTGTTTTTTAATTAATGCTCAGATTCTTTAATAGTATGGACGTAATTCGGGTAACTGGTAGAACATGAAGAGAAAGAGGTAAAATAAAGGGTTAGTGTGCTTTCTTGCGGATTTTAGGGTATTTATTTATTTAGATAATGTTTTAGACCTTGTCCTTTTATGTCATTTTGAAACCTCATCCAATGCTTCTTAATGATACACGTTAAATTTTATTAATATACCTTTTATTCTCTTTATGTTATATTCTTGAAGAGAAAGTTTCATGACATTAATTAAGAGATAAAGAGATTTTATCGTTTTCTTAAAACATAAATGAATCACTAATGTATCACGTCACAGAATTTGCTATAAAGTCCTTTATTTATCACAAACATTCTTCAGGTATTTGAATAATGTATGAATTGCCTGTCACACTGTATTATTTATAATTGTTCAACAAAACAATTGGTAAATTAATTGTGTAACTTCTTTGAGAAACAAAAGGACTTATCTGGTCGTTACTCTGCAACAGACTATTATGTAGTCCATGGCTCATCAATCCTAATTGGAAGAAAAACCAAGGAAGAACAGTTGACTTCTCATAGTGATGTACTTCAAATGCTTTGCAGAAGTTTGATACATCATACTTTAACTCATCTCCAGCAATGCTTTAGGTTTGGTTTTGAATTTCGCGCAAAGCTACACTAGGACTATCTGCGTTAGCCGTCGCTAATTTAGCAGTGTAAGATCAGAGAGTAGGTAGCTAGTCATCACCACCCACCGCTCACTCTTTGGCTGCTCATTTACCAACGAATAGTGAGATCAACCATCACATCATAATGACCCCACGGCTGAAAGGGACGAGCATGTTTTGTACGACGGAGATTAGAACCCAGTTTTATCATCATACAATAAGATGCTGACGTAAGATCCGTGTTGCCATAACAAAGTCAGAAATAAAGATTTGTGAAAAGAAAGCTATGCTGCTAGAATAATATATTTTTCTGAAGGAAAGGGTTTACCAATTATTTTTACGTTTTTTTCTTATTTTAACAGAAAGTTTTAAGCCAATTAACAAATCTTAAGACAGATATGACGTGCGTTTAAATCTCGAGGGAAATGAAACGTTACAGTATGCGGTCGTATGACGTCATGGAGCTCATTGATACCAAGTTTGTATCAATTAAACTTTAATGAATCTAACCTAACCTCATAATTACCAATTATAATTGTCATAAATATCATTATACTTCATATAAATATACTTTTAAATTGAAACAATTAATACTGCATCTATTTGCGTCACAATGTTTCGAATTTAGACAAGTTTCAGCTATTATGTTATATTTCATTTTGTTCGATATTTGACCTATAATCCAGATCTGGCTTTCAAAAAACAGTTGGCATCACTACCCACGATTTACCGATGTTTCATACGAAAATTACTGGGGTGTCTTGGATCTCAAATGACGCATGCGATCTTGAGATGGTCTCATATCTATTAGCAACCAACGGTGCCTCTGCAGAAGTTAATTGAGAGTGTATTAACACATTCAATGCAAGAACTTCCCCTAAGCTAAATAAAATCGTCTGGCGTTAGGAAAAATAAAATGTTAAAAGGCCCAAAACGCGATAAACGTGTTATATTAAAGATATATATATATATATATTTACTTTTTTGTACATCGTATTATAATTCAATTTTATAATATAAAGAAAAAAATATTAACATTCCAAAATTTCCTCGCGGAGCCTCAGATAACTATGGCGGAGCACAGTTTGAAAAACCACGATTTTGACCAACCTCGCATACACCATGTGACTATGAAACTATACGTATTATACAATACATATGCAAGTTTACACCGATATACATACTTTAATGTAAATTCCATTAAGTATATGTTAATGAAATTCGGTAAGCCTTTTGGTAAATATTATAAATCTTTTGTTGATGATGAGTGTTTCAATAAATAACTTTCACTTAGTATCTGTCTGTGAATTTATGGAAACTAAAGACAAGGGAGTTTCATGTTAAGATTAATATACTTTTAGATTTTACAGTTTTTAAAGTTTATTTACATAATAGCTTCTAGAGTTTCTTAATTAAATATAAAAACGTTTTTTTTCAACTAAAATTTATATTTTATCTGTTATTTTCTCTACTCTAACACTGTATGTATACACTTCGTCCATTTGACCAAATTTGTAACCCTTCTCTCACTTACCGCGGTGGTACAGCGGTAAGTCTACAGATTTACAACGCTAAAATCGATAAATTCGATTTACCTTGGTGGACTCAGCAGATAGTTCGATGTGATTTTGCTATATGAAAACACATACACACCACTGTATCACAAAAATATGAATTACTTGTTTTATCCTTGAATGATTGCATATTGTAATATACAAATGCACGTTATTTTTTAAACCCAAGTCGAAATTAAATCCTCTCAGATTGTAGCAACAACTATTTATTATGGCAAAGAGCTTTATGTAAGAAATAGCTCCAGTTACCAGAACACTTACGTCAGTTTACACAAGCATGCCTGCGGTTTGTGTGTGATAACAATGTTCATATATTTTATTTATTTAATTTAATTTACGTTTTCTTAGTTGTTTTTATTTTCCTGGTTTAATTACTTTTATGGCAATAAATAAAAATATACAAAAAGCCAAGATATGTATTACTTAGGTCTAAAATCTTGTCTTTTTTTCAAGATATTGCGCTTAAAATAGATTACTCCTGATTCTCAGTGACGATAATGTTGTTTCAGAAATTATTTCTCATTCACATCAATTTAGAATGCAAAATTTTGCTAATAATATAAAATAGAAGATCCTAGAGTTACAAATGGCTTAAATAATCCCTATACGTAGTCAAGTTGAACCTCAACAAACAAACAAAGAAAACGACCCCAAGATGATCAGTTTTGTTTACTTCAAGAGCTTGATATATCATCACTGTCAGTAGTGTGAATCTTCGGTTACAAATAATGTAATACAAACATCAGGAAGAATTAATGACAATTTTTTAATGCAGAATGTTTTGTGAGGAGCTTGACATGTGGCTTTCAATTTATTGTATATATCTCCATAAACCAAAAATGTAGGTACAATTAATAAACATTTTAGTTTAAGAATATCTAACCTTTTAATGTGTACTTCTTCTGAAAGTTAGAGAATCTAATGTGGTAAAAAGATTATAAACTGAGCAATTCATAACGAAAAAACGTTACATGATACAGAAAAGTTAAAAGTTTAAATGTTTCCTACTGAATGTAAGAACTTAAAACGTATATGATATTAAATTATGAATTACAAATTATATGTTTATTTCAAGTTTATTGAAATACATAGATAATAAAGTACATCATTATACTCTTCAACAATCAAATTAAAATAAATTTGTATTTGACAATTAAAACTAAAAATAAAACGTACTAAGCACTTTATCAAAGGGGCATTACACAATAAAAATCTTTTAAGAATTCTTTAATATGTAATATAAAATGCAAAAACCCAAGAACTTCATTATATAAACCTTTTAAAATGAGTTATTACTTCTTAGTTACATCGTAATAAAATTGCTTCAGCAAGGATTAATAACTAAAGTCACATTACACAAAAAAAATCTCTAACACGTTTTATATAAGGTCGGTGAAATATACCAACCTTATAATCATCAAAGTTTCCAAACTAAAACTTTTAATATGATAAACGTATCTTCACGGAATTCGTCTAACTTTCAATAAACTTTACAAGTCTTTTCTAGAAAAGATTAGAACTTTTAAAGAAGTGTTGACTTCTGTGAGTGCAAAGTAATCATCATGTTAAGATTAAAAATATTTTATCTGAAAATTTGTAGATTTCATTTGTGTGGCCTCTTAAATAAATATCAAACTTTTTCAGATAAACGTTATATTTTATCTGTTATTTTCTGTACCCTCACTCTATATAGACTCACGCAATTAACCGACCTTTGACTAGCATAAAAATACGAAACAAATCTAAATTAACATTCTTTTTCTTTTTAGACAATTTACAAATGGTAAAGAAAACTACAGTTGCTTATTCTAAATATCTTAAGGCTCGTAACAATTTGCACCTGTTTTTAGGTAATTTTGTTTTATTTTCCTTTGAGCCATGCAAACTATTCGTGATAAAACACTGTAGAGTTTTTTTATTATTACCTTATCTAACGTAGCCTTACCTAATGCAAAAAAATTATCATTTCTACATAGTAGTCACTCTTATAACAATAAGTACAATATATACAGGAAAAACAAATATAATACTTTGTTCAATATCTTATTTCTCTATTTTCCTCTCAGTTCCCAATGAAGCGTAAACCTACATTTGGTGACGATGGTGTTAGTGCACTATTTTTTTAATTTTTTTTTGTCCAAAGACTGCGCATTAGAATACATGATAAGGGTATACAAGGTACAGTTATATAGGATAAAAACAATATACTATAACTATTATAAATTAACTGACTTTATCACTAAAGCATAAGAACCTTAAAATAATTCCTGTTATTACTCGATATGAACACCACAAGAGAAACCTTCAAACTGAATACAGAACTGAAAATACTTTGATCTGAAAGAAACATCACATTAGACGTCATGTGATCTATTAAAACTTGGTCTTTCATTTGTTTGTAAATAATATGTTGATACACAGAGAGGATTATTGATAAGTTATGAAAGTGACAGGTAGGCGTGATGAGTAGGTCTGATTATCTAGTTTATGAATCTGTACCCAAATAAGACTCGGGGCTATGATAAATAAACTTAATAACGTCTATATTATAATTACTAATTTATTAAACTCTACACTTTAGAGAGGGGTAAATAAATTAGAGAATAGGCAAGACCTAGAAAACAAATGTCACAATTCCCATATAGGACGAGATTGAGGATTTGTGTATTTCCTTTTAAAATTAAATTCATAAATTAAAACTTATTTAGTATTAAAATAATGTTTATTAAATTAAATTTTGGATGCAATTCTACAAACAGTAGTGGCGTGTGCACTTTAACCTACCCATGACAAATTCCCGTTGAAATATGGATCAAAACACAATATAAAATTATTTAAATGCATATATGATACATTCAACACAAAACACTTAAGCATAGTACAACCTTTAAGGAATCATTACAAAATTCAAAATATAAAGAACAACACGCAAAGTTCAAAATTAAGTGAACTATTTGAATGATAATAACAGTAAACAAAAATATATAGAAGCGCCTAACTATATGTAAACTAAATAACCCATGAATACGCATAAAACAAATAGATCCATAAACAGATGAAATTAGTTTCTTGGTAAATAAGTAATAGTGAACAACAAAAATAAATGAATATAGTAAAATTTGAAAAAGAAACAATAAAACAGAATAATAAAGTGCAGAGATGCACACAAAATCCATAATATGCCCAAGCCAACCTCAACACCCAACCTACCTTACCTTTATTTTAATTCTATCAGTAGATAATTCACAGTAGCTGTTTTGATAGTTTTGTGAGACTTAGCTAGGGCCATTTTTGGGTTTAGCCTGCTTCGCTCACAGTACATTTTTTCTCGAGTTGTGATAATGATTACAATGATTGTAGTTGTTTTGAATTTGAATTTAGCACAAAGCTACTCAATGGTGCTCTGCCCACCACGGGTATCGAAACCCGGTTTTTAGCGTTGTAAGTCCGCAGACATACCGCTGAGCCACTGGAGGGCACAATGATTGTAACCTGAACCATTTGGCGGTATCATAGAGTTGTAATGAAAATCTTCACCACCACCACCAACAGGACACCTCAGAGGAAATTTACAACACCGAAAGACTGCTCCAACTCCTTCACGTGGGCTGGTGTTAAAGTTGGCAATTATGGCATCCATGTAGACTTAGTCAAATTGGTTTAGAGGTGGTGACCTGCAGCAGTTTCTCGAACACCTTGGTGGTAACTTGGAGAGTAAAAACTTAGATTCTGAAGGTAAATATCTGAAAGACTAGAGCTGCCCAACTCCAGAAGACTTCATAGGCTAACCAACAACAGACCCAGTTAAATCCCTTACATATGATTTATCAGCCAAAAATGCATTTTTGTAAGTGAACACTATCCAGGAGTCTTCTAGTCAGTAGCAAAATTCATCTCCTTCTAATTGTATTTATGGTCATCAAAACTTCGTTTTATGGTGCAGAACATTCAGGAACTGGTGGCTTCAGCACAAGAGAAAGACACATAATACTGGATAACTGAAGAACAAAATGACAAGAAGATTCATGGATTAAATCCTATATAGGAAAGGTCAGGATATAAAGTGTAAGTATTAGTGAAAATAGCAGATGCATTGTATTTTCAAATAACATTTTATATGTCAGTAATCACAGTTAACTACATATTACAAACTCTTAAGATTTAGATCAAATCCTCCATCTCTTTTTGTGGGTTCCTTGTGTAATTGATCAATTTGTATTATTCACCATTCACGAATGACTTTAACCAGACAAACATTTTCATTCATACACATATATAATACCATATACTTGTATTTACGTTACACATTGTCATATACAGTATCTAGCTTGTATGCAAATAACTTCGATAAATTTCTTAGGTTACTAACTGTTATGTATATGTGTAAATATTTTGTAAACAACAACATGTCGTGTTGTGTTTGAATTTTCATTTGTATTATTCATTTTTCCATATTTATATTATTGTTTCGAAGTTTAAACTAAAATATGTTATTTATTTAGGGTAACATTTTAGAACTTTCTCGAATTAAGTAGACCAATCACATGTTTGTAAATGAGTGCTGGTGACTTCCTGTCTAGAAGTGTAGTCTCGTGCAAGAACGGATATGCGTGGATAGCTCTGGAGTTGTATGGAAATTGCAAGATTGTTCGAGAAATAGGCCTATCGGTATAAAAAAGCCGGTGACGTGAGAGATATAGAGTGATCAGTCATCAGTTTTATTCGAGGGAGAGAGATTCAGTCATTAGTTTTATTCGAAGACAAAGAGTGAGATTCAGGCACCAGTTTCATTTCAAAAGAAGAGAGTTAGTTATTTGAGAAAGATTAAGTGTTTGCTGTGAATATTCAACTTGGATTTGTGACTGAAGTTAGATCTACGGAAGCCGTGATTTTATTTCGTCAATCTCTACGATACTTCTGATTTACTGCTTGTGCTGAGAGACGGCGAATTTATTGAACTGTGAACTGTTTCGGGATTACTTCGTGGGACCAAATTCACACCCTAGACTGGAATTTGAGACTTTAATTTTAGATCATTACATTAGATACAGGCCAGTACCGTTTTGTATTGTGATTTATTTTGAAGTTTGAAACTAATATTATTTTGTTTTGTAATTAATTTCGAATGTTGTAACTTAATATTTGTCACTGTTATCATATAATTTATGTTATATCTGTTATATTTGTTAGTAGTTTAGTGTAATAAATTATACAAGCTGTTATCTGCGTTTTTCTGTTGCGTTTAGTCTACGAAGAACTTAAAACATCAATAAATACGTAACACTAACCAAAGTTGTGTCGTGGTAGCTGTGCTATTAGCTATTAAGCACAACAGGATTTTTCTTTTTGGATACCATAAAATAAATTAGTATCAGCAGAATTCAGCTAAACAAAACCTTTCCAACTCAAGCCTCTTGTAAGAGAGTATTAATATTTATGTTATCACCTAAATGTGTGTCAAGATATATTCTAAGAAAATAAAACTGTTCACTATACATTGAGAATTTATACACACATCAGATGTACAAGCCAAGAATTATGTGATATGATTTTTAGATCTCCATCCACTCAAGAAGATCAGGTGAGTGATTCTCCCAGGATATATGGGATGCTGAAGGACTCGAATTCCCATGAGTTCTAATCCTGGTTCAGGATGACACAGTGACAGTTGGTTGTTAGCAAATTATCTATCAGGTATGTGCAATTCCAGGCTCCTCTGTGATCCGTGTTCACAGCGGTAGTGTACATTTTGGTTTATTCAGGCTTACTATTGCTCCATAGTGCACCATTTACAGAATGTGGTGCTTGCCATTTAACCCACTAGTCAAACATCTCCTGTTAACTGACTTCACCTTCCAATGGAACCTTCTTTCTCCCTTACCTATTCTAGAATGGCTTTAATCAGATATGGAATTTAATTACCCTGGCTTATGAAGGTTGCTACCTCAACACTCCTCAGTTGCCCATGTTTCTTGTACAGGAATTAATTCTTAAGAAGAAAGCATCATTTATCTTGGCACTTTTAGCGAAAGTATTAGGACAACGAGAGGACTTTACCTAGACTCGTCAACTCTCTCAAAAAGCCGCCTTGCTTCAGCGATTATCTCGTCCTCTTGATTATAAGTCATTTGAGTTATGAAAAATGCCATTGTCTAAGAGCAACGTTATTTCTTAATAACTCAAGAAATGGAGTAAATAGCAGTATGCACAACAACAGAAAACTCCACAATGAGATATCCTGTGGTATCTGCAGGTTACACTATTTTTTCTTAAAGCAACAAAATAAGTCCTAAAAATAACGGGAGGTTTAACAATATGTTTATCATAAAGTACTTTAAGTAACTGCAACTGAGTTTGCAAGAAGGAGCTAAAGAGAGTAAACACAACCATACAAAATATATAACGAACTTTAATTTTACTTCCAAACACAGCGTGTATATTTGTTTATGTATCATTGGCAGTCGCTTTTATTGGATGTAAGCTATTTTATGTTCAAACCACCTTCATTGAGATCCTATTTCAGATTTACTAAATCTTACATTGTATTCAAAATGGCTGGTATGGGTATTAATACTTTTATTGACAAGCAGAGAACGTTTCGACCTTCCTAGATCATCTTCAGGTTAACAATGTTTTATCAAGGTTTATCAATGAAAATGTTGATACCCATACCAGCCGTTCTGAGATACATTTTTATTTCAAGTGGGTTTCTCGTTATTAAGAATTAATTCTTAGATTACTTCATTAACTAATAAGATCTGACTTATCAAGAGCATATAGCACTATCCCTCAAGCAGGTTATTCCCATTCAAAATTAAGGAATTTATAGCCTTGAGACATCATCAAACATACTATTGGAGAACACTACTCTCAATATCCATTGTTACGTATTTTTTGATGTTTTATGTTCTTCGTAGACTAAACGCAACAGAAAAACACAGATAACAGCTTGTATAATTTATTACACTAAACTATTAACAAATATAACAGATATAACATAAATTATATAATAACAGTGACAGATATTAAGTTACAACATTCTAAATTAATTACAAAACAAAATAATACTAGTTTCAAACTTCAAAATTAATCACAATACAAAACGGTACTGGCCTGTACCTAATGTAATGATCTAAAATGAAAGTCTCAAATTCCAGTCTAGGGTGTGAATTTGGTCCTACGAAGAAATTCCAAAACAGTTCACAGTTCAATAAATTCGCCGTCTCTCAGCACAAGCAGTAATTCAGATGTATCGTAGAGATTGACGAAATAAAATCACAGCTTCCGTAGATCTAACTTCAGTCACAAATCCAAGTTGAATATTCACAGCAAACACTTAATCTTTCTCAAATAACCAACTCTCTTCTTTTGAAATAAAACTGATGTCTGAATCTCACTCTTTTTCTTCGAATAAAACTAATGACTGAATCTATCTTCTTTTTTCGAATAAAAACTGATGACTGAATCTCTCTCCCTCGAATAAAAACTGATGACTGAATCTATCTCGCGTCACCGTCTTTTATACCGATAGGCCTATTTCTCGAACAATCTTGCAATTTCCATACAACTCTAGAGCAATCCGCGCGTGTCCGTTCTTGCACGAGACTACACGTCGAGACACGAAGTCACCAGCACTCATTAACAAACATATGATTGGTCTACTTAATTCAAGAAAATTCTAAAATGTTACCCTAAATGAATAACAAAATATTAGTTTAAACTTCGAAACAATAATATAAATATGGAAAAATGAATAATAGAAATGAAAATTTAAACACAACACGACATGTTGTCGTTTACAAAATATTTACACATATACATAACATCCATACACAAGGTGCAGCTTTACAGCAGCACCGACCACAGGCAGACCAGATGTTATCTTAAAGAAATGAACGAAAACAGAGGTAGTTAGTAGAAAGCCAACTGAATGACTTTCTCAGACAAGCATTACGTGAAAACTCCACGTGCCGAAAATAACTAACAAACTTAAAATACATCAAGGTATCAAAAAGATAAACAAAAAAATGATATGCCTACATGTCGCGTTTTCCAACCCTCTTTCTTCAGGCTTGTCCTCAAGCCTACAATTACTTTTAAACTTTAAACCAATAATGTTTATACATGTACTCTAGAAAGTAACGTAACTTTTCCTGGTCCCTGTAAACACTATACACTACACAAAAAACAAACCATTTAGCAAAAAACTGCAATACATCTACAAACTCCTTAAAAATGAAATCACCATACATTTTAATTATATAATGTACTACAAAATAAAACTTATTAGAATATTTAAAAAAGATGCAGTAAACTCTGAAAACTAAACTCCTGAATAATGATGATTATGAAATCACAATACATAATAAATACTCTTTAACACAGGTCAATTACAAAACAAATGGGTGTCTTTTATATTTTCTATGACACCGTTGCTATATTTAAACAAAATTATCGTACGAGTATGCATAAAAACATAACATCTTTGAAAGAGTAACAATAGACTAAAAGAATGTTGAATTTTGTATCAAGTACACACAGGTCATGAAGACAAGTTACTTGAAAAGGAAGAACAGGTTCCGGTATTAATAGAAAATTATCTTCCATATTTTATCATATTGGTCAGTTGTATTAAAGATTTGCCCTTCAGGCCACCAATTGCAATTATGAAATTAAGTAATCAATTCACTTTTAATATGTGTTGGCAGAAAAGCTGGAAACTTCAACTTTTTCTCAATGATCGTGAACAAAACTACTAATGAAAGAACAACTAAACAGTTGATAATCTGGGCGACCTACTACAACTTCAAATTGAAGTTTATATTGTATATTGTAAATAGTTGTCTAGACAGGCTTCCAAATGTTTTATGTTATAAAATAGTACCATCACTTAAAATCTGAATATACCCCTGAGAAAGTAAAATTAATTTCATAGTGATACTATGTACCATGATAGGAGTTAATAATTCAGATCCATATATTATTAAAGAAACGTTTCTTGTAAAATGCAGTTTCCATTCGTCTATTTAACTTTTTTTTTATTATTTCTTAGTTTGTAATTCCGTGGAAGGTTTTACTTGTATTTACGAATAAACATGTTTTTTATGGAATTTTTATTCCAATGCAAAACAAAAGCTGAGGGTTTCGCAAATAACATTATCGTTGGAATTAGTGTTACAGACGAGTGTCTCGACTGTTTTCAACTATCTTGCCCCCCAGTGGCTCAGCGGTATGTCTGCGGACTTCCACGCTAAAATCCGGGTTTCGATACCCGTGGTTGGCAGAGCACAGATAGCCCATTGTGTAGCTTTGTGCTTAATTCAAAACAAACAAACAATTCAACTATCTTTTTTTGTGTGTATTCTACGTTGGAATACCGTAAAATATTATGTTTTTGTATTTATTTTTATAAATGAAAATATGTTTATTGAATCTTTGTTTCTTCTTTACAAGTAAAACTAGGTTTCCTTATTTATCTTATTTACAACCAGGGTAAAAGTAGCTGATTGTAATATTTACGAATTAACAAGCTATTTGCGCATGTTTTGTGTAATTTTTATACCTTTTTTTTAAATCATCTTCGTAATTGACGAATAAAAATAACCAAAGTAATTTTTTGTTATAAAACAATGAATAATCTAAATTAGTATGAAAAAGTTTTTAATTAATAGCCTCAGGGCTACTAGTTGATTTATTTCAAAATATCGCAAGTGGAAACAGTGCTGAAATCGTTTTCTAAAATTTAAGGAAAAAATTGTTATCAAGCTGCGCGTTTATCATATAACGTTAAGAACTCTTTGTTCAAAAACAGTACAAAAGCTTAAATCAAATAGCAATAAACTCCAGACCACAACAGTATTCTAACTGTGTTAAATGTTTATATAAGTAAAGTATGTTTTATTCACAAATGAAAAAATGTGGTTTGTAATAAATACGTTCATCACCACGAAACCGATAGTTATAATTTAACATCTTGATCCTTGTAGATAACATCTTTCACACCATCAGCTACAACAGATGATTCATTAATAAACTCTCTTCTTTATATTTCTACTGTTATTTGTCAATCTCATAATTTTCACTAATATTCCTTGTGTTATAAAATCATCATGAAGTCCCACACTTTTAAGACAAAATATACCACCCAACAGTTGAATATCTATTTTAAATAGTATCTTTTGTAGCTAAATTCGCATAAATTTATTATTAAAATTGGTAAGTAGTTCATGTTTTCACTTTAAAATACTTGCTGATTTGATGTCTTAACTTTCTCATTATTCAATGTTTATGTTCTCTGCTTGCTACATTAATATATATATTACTCAACTGACAAAGGTTTACTTTTGTTTCTAAGAAAATTTAAAGCTTTCCAAAACACTATTTTTATGCGACATTAGCCTACTGTTTTGAAGCTTGCTTTGTAATTTTCATATTTAAAAATGTAAACTAATTAACATTTCAAAGATACTTTCAATAAATACAATATAGTTTCTTACGTTATATGAAAACCATTTTTCAAACAACAAATATAATGTGCTACAATTCTTTAGCTTATGATATAAATAATTTTAATTCCCCTGCATTCATTTAACTCGAAACAAGACAATTTTTCAAGGCAACCGTTTTGTGCATTGCATTTACAAAAAAAATATTATTATATGTTTAACTTCTTTCAATAAGAAACATCAGATAAAATGAAAAAGTAACACATCAGACAACGTGTGAGAGGAACAGAAGGTATAGTTTTGGCTCTTGGACCTCTTAATAGTATTGTTATTTTGAATTTCGCGGAAAGCTACACGAGGGCTATCTGCGCTAGCAGCCCCTAATTTAGCACTGTAAGACGAGAGGGAAGGAAGCTAGTCATCACCACCCACAGCCAACTTTTGGGCTACTCTTTGACCGTTACATTATAACACCCTAACTACTGAAAGGGCGAGTATGTTTGGTGCAACGGGGATTCGAGCCCGTAACCCTCCGATTACGAGTCGAACGTCTTTACCCACCTGACCATGTCGGGCCCTCTTAATGGTAAAACAACGATTGTCTAACATCATTCGTGGACCTGATAGTGAATAAAGACTAGGTTTATCTGAAAACTGTAGAAACCGTAAAGAAAAAGCTTTAAAGTTTCGTAAAAACACGTATAAAACATTTATTATCAAAGTGTTATATTTTTGTTTAGCATGAATAATATTACGTGTAATTTTAATAATATGTTTCCATACTTAATTTTAATTTTAGTTCATCTTTGAAGTTTTGTTTTGTCTCATTAATTTTGAAAACTAATATAATGTCCACTAGAAAAGATAATGTTCTTACTTCAGGATGCGATGATGAAAAGATCTAAAAAAAATAAATTTTTCGAAATTCTATTACTATATACGAAGTTTTAGAACTATATTACTGATGAAATGATAAAACATACACACTAATAACCATAGCATGCCATAATGCATAGTATTATCGGTTTAATATGCATTACATTCCAAAATATTTCTTTGTAAGTGGTGTTACTTTTCAATAAGTTAGATCGATGTTCTGCTTAAAACAAATGGATGTGATGGTTCAGTGTCGTAATAATCGATACTCCACCTAAATAAACTATTGTATTATACTGCCATCTATTAAGCAATCTTGGCATTGCATAGAAATACAAAAGTTATGGCAGGAGAATAAACAATCTGAAACATTTGATTACATAATTTATTGTACATTTTTAATTGTTTAAATTGTTGTATTTGTTTTTGGTGGAAAGAAATCAGAGTCGTGAAACTATTAATTTGTCTCAAGTAGATGGATAAAAATATTTTCATATCTAGGTTTTTTTTATTAGATACTACTTCGACTTGCGCAAAAGCTAATTGTTCTCTTTTCTTTAGATGCTGATGCGTATCTGTTTTAAAAATATTCTTTGTAAATACCAAACCTCTTACATTTTATAACAGGTCCAACACATATGTGCACAAAAAATATTTACATAATCTTTTCCTTACCAAGAAATACAGGACTAATAATGTTACAAATTTTAGTCAAATTCTAATTTACCAATATTTTTTTCATCATGCATTATAATAATGTTCACTTATTTTTTGTTCTGTACTTAAGTCTTATACCGTTAGTATAAAATAAATAACAGCAATGAAGCTTTCTAGTCTCAAATATTTTTGGAAATATTATGTCACGTGTAGAAATTAATTCTCTATTTCAGCTACGCTAATGAAACTTAAAAATCTGAAAGTTGAAATTTTTACATGAAATTTATTAATCAATGATGTATTATTTTTATTCTCAGATGAACATTACATATCCATACACATACGTAACTGTAACAATTTTATATTTATTTAGAAGCACCTCTTAAACTATATATTCATAACTATCCTATACTTCTATTGAAAAATGAGTAAGTAGACACGAAAACGAAATAAAACATTAACTTTAGTACGATATTATGAGATACCACGTAATGATCAAGGGGTAACTTTTAATAAACATGGACACATACTAAACATTTCTACAACAGAGAAATAGACATCAATCTGATACAGAAACCTCATAACTACTACATATATATAATATTCACAAAAATTTTTGTATGAGTTTTATTAAAACATTTACTAACCTATTATAAATAAATACACAGCAGTAGTGCAGGAAATATTCGTGATAACGTATTAAGCCCAGCTGCAAAAGTGGTTAGCAAGAACTTATCACCATAAATTTTAGTTGGAATCGCCCTGGTGCACGTTACTTCAACAGAATTGATAATATGAAATCATAATTCTGTTTAATGTAAGTTATTCGTACAGTATAAACTAATATTATTTTGAAGCTTAAAATATATGAAACCATTTTATAACCTACGCCATAGTGTTGGCCAAAATGTATTACTATTAATATTAATAACATGAAATGATTTCATAAAATCTTACCGTCTTTCACTGAAATTACAAATAGTAAAATGCAAAATAGTGTAAGCAATGAATATTTTATGCATTCTTTATAACAGAAGACCTCTGTCATCTATGTTTGAGCACTTATATAATGACATCAAACCAGAATCTGCAAAACTATGCATAGAATATCACTGTTCTTGTTTGTTTTACTCTTCATAAATTATGAGCAAAGTATTAAAAAAATAGTGAGGGTTAGTACTAAAACGTGACAAAAATTAACATTTTCACCGAAACTCTTATGCATTTGTTAATAGTATTATTTAATTAATAAAAAGGGATGCTTTAATAAATTTAATATTTTCCAATCTTAAAAGTGAAATACAGATGAAGCATATTCACCAAAATTAAAAATAAATCAAGTATATTTTACAATTGTTTGTTCTTAGTATCTGCACAATGAGTTAAAAACTAGATATGTAAACATTTGTCGAAACATGATGAGTGAAGAACTGCCTTTCTTACAATTATTTTCAATGTAATTTAGTAATATACTGGACTGAAAATTCTTAATTACTATAGCAGCATTTACGTAGTTAACCAAATGCGAAGTTTAATTGAGGAATTTGTTATAACACAAACGCATTATTAAATAACTAGATTTTTATACGAATGTTTATAAGTATCAGTTTGGTTCTAATAAGAACAAACAACTGAACAAAAGATATCGATAGGAGACAATTACATAAGTACAGAATAAAATTATCAGAAGCGCATTCATTTCAAAGACCTTTTTTAACGATTACTGTTTTTAAGAAAATCAAGGTAAAATAAAACATTAAAATCGATAAATAAAGAAATGAATAAAGTGAAAAGTTAAAGAAATTACACTTTGGAAAGTTCAACATATTTTTTTACATTTTTATATTTCTCTGTACAATGAATGATGCATTTCAACTAGAATCACTGAATGTGAAACTAATCAAACTGAATAGAAAATATAGCCAAAAATAGCAAACAATCGATGATAATTCCGTTTAATTCGTGATAATTTCACTTTCAGTAAAATTTTGATTTTTAAAAATCTAGAAACTGTTAAACGTGTTG
This sequence comes from Carcinoscorpius rotundicauda, assembly GCA_011833715.1. Taxonomy (NCBI): domain Eukaryota; kingdom Metazoa; phylum Arthropoda; class Merostomata; order Xiphosura; family Limulidae; genus Carcinoscorpius; species Carcinoscorpius rotundicauda. The sequence goes on along the minus strand of CM022395.1, from coordinate 40,222,566 downwards.
AAAACGAGAATCTACACTTATAATAATATGCAAAATACATTGTTGCGCTGTTTCTTAAAAATAGATGTCTCACTAGTCGCTAAATAAATTATAATGACAGTCAAAGACGTAATGTATACAATCCAGCTTTTCTGAAAGTTTTCTGAAGCCTAAATACTTTAAGTAGCTAATATTATAAAGTAATACTTTGAGACATTTTACAACTACGCTTCAGAAGTTATGATCTGCTTTTGAACAAAGTAACCTAAGTAAATCGAAACAAATTTTATTAAAATGTTCTCAAGTATTTAAAACGAAAACGTGTAGATACCTAATAAACGGTGAGAACTGAGTATTCTAAACGGCCGTGACACAATTCTCTTATTTTAAATCAATCGTTACTGGCAAATTATCGTTGATTTTTCATTTTCTGCAGTTCTGTTGAATCACATAAAACAGGTAATCTTGATATTCTTACGAGGTTTTTAAGTCTTTGAGTACTTCAACAACGGGCACGGAAAGAGAAAATTTAAAAGTCATATTTAGTAGTTTTACATTTATTTCTTTGTTGAAAATTAGTGTTCAGTGGCAATATGGTCCATAAATGAATAAAAAACACTTCTATATGTCTAATTATTGTTTAAAAAATTCTTCTATTAATATCTTGATTAAAATCCATGTGATCAGAACTGTCAAGATACCAATAGAACAACGTTATCTACTTAGCTTTCTTTTATTAAATACATATGGTTATAGTATATCCTAGGTCTATATAATGTAGCTAAGAAACTTTTATTTATTTATTCTTTTCTTCTGTTGGGCAAACAATACGAGGTGATACTGTTTGTAAATACAAATTCAAGATGAAATTATATATATAAAAAACCTGAATGACAAACTTACAAGTACGATTATGACGACTCGTTAGGTGTAAGCTAACAACAAAAATCTGAAAGCTGCATATCAGATATTTATTAATTATAGAAAAACGTTTGTAAAATATTTCTACGCAAACAATGATGAAGTTTGAGAGTTTTATAAGAGAAATAGTTTATATCTATGCATAGTTGCGATACTACAGAGCTTCCTCCCTCGGATGACTCAATAACATTTATTTTGACGCAGAGTAGTTGATGTTTTTTGTGGGGTTTTTTATTCTTATAGCAGACTACATAGTTATTTATATAGGAAATATCATTATTTCCGTACAATATACAAGGTTTCTGGATATTTACACAATTAAAATTTTAATTATTGTTTATTTCGAATGACAGAAAAGTGCTATTTAGTGATTTAATAAATATTTGACGAACGAACAGCCTTGGTTATCTGTTTAGCATTCCAAAATAACGTAAAATATTTATACAATAATCAAATTTGTTTAGATACATACACTACAACTTGCTTGATTTTAATTTTGAGTAAAAATATTTACTTAATGTACATTATTACTTATGAGCAGATTTAAGTTACTAGTAAAAAAAGGACAAACGCTAAGTTTAAGTTAACTCGGTTTATATGTTTAACTCGAATTTTGAAAACATTTTACCTAATTTGGACGACACTTCAAACTCGTTATTTCACAAATGGTTATCTTTTTTTTTTTCTAAATTAAATTTAGATTTTCTGATAAAAGCAAGCAAATACAATAATTATATTCCTTGGCATTACTCATCGTGTCTACCAATCATAACTTTGTTCATCCCAGTTGAACGGTTGAGGGGTATATAGAGAAGTTCGTGGAACAGGCCCCATCACCAAATCGTTTTTATCAGTCATCCCAATTCCATTTCTGTTCAGCACTTCGTTGTAAGCCTAAGTTGGAATAGTGAAGTGGTAATATATTAAAATATCCAAACTGTTAACCATTGGCAGCTGTTAAAAACAGTTTAATATATTAATGTCATTGTTTTGTGGTTTTTAAATTATCTTATTTCAACTAAATTTTCATCTGATTTGAGGATTCTTCGTACAGTCCATTTCCAGAATATTTTACGGTTGTGGTTATTTATTTACCAATATTACTACTCACTTTTACCAGTTACATAATATTTCACAAAAGTTTGGTTAACTTTAACATATGTATGTTGCAATACATAATTAAACGGCTTACATGAAAGAGAGTTTTAATGTGTTGGAATAAGAAATATGTGAACACTTTATGTTATATTTTCGAATCGACCCAAAGTTACAATGTGTAAATAGCCAAAAAACTTTAAAATACATTAAAAATAACTACAAACTGTTTCTAGCTCTGTCCAAGAGATATCACTTTACATTAAACAAGTATAAAATAACAGTTCTTTTAAACACTGAGAAACATTTAATGCTTTATTCTGATTGTAAATGATCAAACACAGTACTTTATAAAGGTATTAATCGCCTGATAGTAATGTCACATTTTGATTGTTTGTTGTTGTTTAGAATTAAGCACAAAGCTACACAATGGGCTATCTGTGCTCTGCCCACCACGGGTATCGAAACCCGGATTTTAGCGTGTAAGTCCGCAGACATACCGCTGAGCCACTGGGGGGGCGTCACATTTTGATAAAATACAAATGATATAAATTTTTTTTAATGAATTTACCTTTATTCAAAACTAACAATCAAACTTAACACTGTTATATGTGAAGGAGATTGAATGTCTGCAAAATCTGCAAATAAAATATATAAATTGAAATTTGCTGACTTCATATGTATTCAGCCCCTTACGTCAGCTCTTTATGGAAACACCTTTGACAGCAATTACTGCTGCGAATCTTTTTCAATAGATCTCTGTCTGCTTTGCATAATGAAATGGTGCAATTTTTGTCAATTATTCTTGGTAAAATTGCTTTAATTCTGGCAATTTCGTTGGGGATCGTTGATGAAATGCAATATTCAAATCTTGCCATAAACATTCCATTGGATTCAAGACAAGACGTTGACTGACCCGCTCTAGGGGATTCGTTTTCTTCTTTTGAAACTACTCCAGTCTTTGACCTACTGAAAATGAATTGTGAATCCAATTTTAGATTCTTAGCTGACTCGAGCAGGTTTTCCTCTCGGATCCACTTGTACTTTGCACCATTTATTTTCCCCTCAATCCTGACAATCTTCCCAGCCCTTGTTGATGAGAATCATCCTATAGCATGATGCTGCTACCACCATGCTTGACAATTGGATTGATGTTGACTGAATGATGTATTGGGATTGCGTCAGATGTAACACTTCGAACCACAAAGCTAGATTTTTCTCTAGTCTGACCACAACATTTTGTGCCACATGTCTGCATTATCTTTTACATGCTTTATCGCAAATTCTATACAAGATTTAAGAAAATTCTTTTTCAGAAATGGCTTCTTTCCTGACATTTGCCCATACAGGCTAGCTTTGTGTAGGAACCAAGATACTGTCGATACATTAACACTTACTTCTATTTCTAAGTCCCTTTTCGCTTCAAAATGGCGTCCCAAAATAGTTTCCTACTCGCCCATCTGCTAACTTACAAAGGGTGGCCTAATCTGTGTAGTGACTAGATACTATGAAGCACATTACATTTCTTAATGATAGACTTCATCTACTCAAAGTATGACCAACAACTTTAAAGTTTTCTTGTAATTGGGCCTGGCATGGTCTAGCGCGTTAAGGTGTGCGCTTCGTAATCTGAGGGTCGCGGGTTCGCGCCCGAGTCGCCTCAAACATGCTCGCCCTCCCAGCCGTGAGGGCGTTATAATATTACGGTCAATCCAATTATTCGTTGGTAAAAGAGTAGCCCAAGAGTTGGCGGTGAGTGGTGATGACTGACTGCCTTCCCTCTAGTCTTACATGGCTAAATTAGGGACGGCTAGCGCAGATAGCTCTCGTGTAGCCTTGCGCGATATTGAAAAACAAACATACACTAATATCAACATTTACGGACAAATGTAAAATGTCTATGCCACGTATTCCCAACACGAGAAAAAAAAAAGGCAATTTCGGGCACAGTGAAAGGTAAAATCTTTGCAACAGGTTACAACCGACTAGTTTGGTAACACTAGCCCTGCTAATAATGACAGTTACTTTCAGCAGAGTTAGTATTACCAAAATCAGTCGGCTGTAACCTGTAATAAAGATCTTAGCTTTCATTGTGTTCAAAATATTTTCTTATCTGTTTGTTTTTACTCTTAATTCTGCCCCCGCTAGTTCAGCGGTATGTCTACGGATTTACAATACTAAAATCAGGGGTTCAGTGAGCTTAGCAGATAGCCCGATGTGGCTTTGCAGTAAAAGTTTTACACACACACTCACATACTTTTAATATAATAGCACAATATGCTTGAAAAGAAATTACACATGAACAGTTCATAAAAACCCCAATGTGTTCTTTCCTCGCTGGAAAATTGAGCAAAAGATAAAGATTCTAAATATCGTGTAAACTGTCCGAAATATAGCAAAGTAATTGTTAAAAACACGCTTATAATTATGCTTTTTGTAGAATTACTAAAATGGGTATGCTTCAACAATTTTGTGTGTCAATGTGTGGAAATGTAGGAAAGTATCTTTGAACTAACCCCCATGTAAATTGGTAATTGAATAATTGATAAAAAACACAAAGTATACTTTTTAGTTAACTCTGATTCCCCTAAAAGGACATAAAATTTGTATGCAAATGTTTTGGATGTAGGAAAATTTATATTTGTGCCAATTTTCATCTTCATTTCTGTAAATATGACCGCACAGAAACCCAAAATATACAATTTGATTGTTTTATTTTACCTTTAATCCTATAAATTCCTTAAAAAGGCCTAAACAAAGCAAATGAAAAAAAATCTCTGTGCGTATTGGGCCAAAGTATAATCCTGTCAATTTTCAAATCAATCAGCCAAGATGTGGAGAAATGGAAATCGATTGAAAAGGATTTGAAGGAAGAAAGAAAGAAGAAACAACACAAAAATAGTGTTTCTTTTTTCGGAGACATAAAAATGTGTACAAATTAAACAGTAAAATTAAGATTATCAATTTTGTACTTGATTTCAGACTTTATTAGTAAAATAATAGTTCATTGAACGTCCGTGAAACTTCGTGAAATCCATTAATAAATATCACAAAAAATATCTTTAGAAACAGTGTTTACACAATTTGGTACCTGAAAATCTCTTTTGATGTAATTGTAGTCGAAACTGCTATCTGGACTTAGTGATGCTGCAAAAATACCTTTAGGGTTAAAAGCTGCCGCTAGGGCACTTCTACCAAACGCAGGTTTATTGAAAGCTGTGTTGTTCATGTTGACATCGGAGTAGTTGGTGGTACGACCTCCAGCATAATATCCTCCTAAATAAAATAATAACATTCTATGTTTCAACATCATTCTAAAGATTAATTTTACTAATCTGATAAGCTCTTTGCAGAATAAATTTTACAATTTAATGCTATATTTTAGTTGCTCAAACACCCTCTAAAAATTACTACTCCAACAATATTGTTAAACAGTAATTCATGAATGTCAGATAATGCATAAATATGGACAAGTATCAATAAATAATTCTATTATTGTACAACATTTACGATTATCTATAATGTTCTTTACTTACTGCTTTCCATCAAAAACTGTTGTTTTTAGAGGTAATTAATTTTTATCCACTGTAAAATTGTTGAATTTGTTTCTTTCGCGTAAAGTTACTCACTCTACAAATGGTTTATTGGGCGTAGATAACAGATTAAACTCTTCTGACCATACAAAATTATCGACCTATAATTTTTACTCCAAACACCATATGAGTACGGTTAACAATAAAATTACCTCCTGAATCAGGAAGGCCGAGAAATCCTCCAGTGTCATAAGTTCCTGAGCTTCCTGTTCCATATTCTCTCGTTCCATTCCCTATTCCTCCTTTCTGTTGACCCGTAAAATCTAATTCAGTTATGTTTTGCTTGGATAAAGACCGTGCCATTGGATTGGATGGGACGCCATGAGGTGCTAAATGGCTTGTTTCTTCAACTACCATCTCAGGTTCCTGTTCGTCCTGGAAATTTGAAAATCCTTTGTCCTTTCGGTAGTAGTTTACAAGAATAAAAATGATCAAGATAATCAAACAAGCGAATCCGTAGCCTCGAAAAGTTACTTGGGTTCCTTAAGAAAAAATGAAACCAGAAGATTCATTATAATTACAATAACTGAATGTTTTCTTTCAATATATCAACACGTGTACAATGTGGGATCTGACTTACAAAGATATCGTACATACAGTATAAATCTCTTACATTTCACTTCATGTCATCATTAAAAGCGAATGACGTAAAAGGTAAGGCTTACGATATTCAAGAAACAATGAGACGTTTCATTTTGTAAATGATTGAAATTCTGGTGCCCTCTGATGATTATTATTTTGTAAACTTGCAATGGATGTAGGTAAACTTTTAACCAATGTGCGGATAATACTTAAGCCTCAAAACCTTTATTAATTATTCAAATGCTTGGGAACATCAGAATATCTTAAACCACATTCAATGTTTCAGTGCACAATATAGTAAAATATTCGCATTAGAAAAAAGTTTTCATTATTGAAAACTTTTATAATTTTGTTTGATAATACTTTCAGAAAAACCGAAATTTTCTCACTAAGATAAAAGAAGTAAAGGAATATTTTTAACTTTCTTAAGCTAGCTTTTGGTAAGGTGAAACTTGTTTTATAAAGGAAAAAAAACACTTTTGCTGTATACAAAATAGTCTTTGATTTTTGAAATCCAAAAACCTCCAGCATCCTCTTTAGTGTTTAGTATACTTGTCTTTATGTTTTCTACAATAGAATAAAATTAAGAAGACAGTAAGCTTTCTAATACTGCAATATTGTCAATTTTTCTGGTAATATTAGATTACAGTAAGTGTTTTGTAATGTTCTTCAGCCGTTATGCATTATTATTCTTTATAACTGTATTTTGAAAGTTTTCTAACCGAAACCGTTACAGACAGTTGTAATGAACAAGCGCAGTCTTAACATCTCACCAGGCCCTGCATGGCCAGATGGTTAAGGCACTCTGCTCGTAATGCGAGGGACGCACGTTTGAATCCCCGTCACACCAAAGTGTTATAAAGTTACAATCAATCCCACTATCCGTTGGTAGCTCAAGAGTTGGCAGTGTGTGTGGGGGGTGATGACTAGCTGCCGTCCCTTTAGCTTTACTCTGCTAAATTAAGGGCAGCTAGTGCAGATAGCTCTCATGTAACTTTGCGCGAAAATTCAAAACAAATCCGACCAAACATCCGATTAAGATAGCCACTTTTATTTGCCCATTAACTAACAACTTATATACGAATATGTTCTATATGGAAGATATAACTCGATAACACACGATCTGACACATTGAGGTAATGCGAGTTTAATTCTTAATGCTAGTCCAACTTACACAATCTAGCATTCTATGTAATCGATAAAATTTGGGAATAGATGTGTACGCTGCGCTGTCTTTATGTGCTCGACGAAACAATTGTTCAAGCTATTGAAACGAAATGAAAAGGGAGTTACAACTCAAAATTCACTTTAATGCTTGATGTTCTGGAGACGAGGTGTATCGTAAGTTAACACTCTTCATTTTAAATGTTAGAATTTCAAGTCCACCAAAAATATTGAATAAAACTGTTGTTTAAACTTCAAATGCAGTTTCGAATATCAACACAAATAGTTTAGTTTGTGAAGTTATAAAATAACAACAAGATCAAATTAAGCCATACAAAATTTTGTCTATGTTTTTTTACATTTTTGTATCACTGATCGTTTAAGAATAACTCATTTTCAAATGACTTGTATTATAGTCAAGACATATATCTCAGTACTTTTAAGTAAGGACCTTTTTTATTAAACATTTCCGATTTCAAATGTATCGACACTAGATACACTTTTCATACAGGAAATGTGAACTATAATTAGCAAAACACACAAAATACCTTGGTAAGCTCTACAACGCTTCAGGTGATCCAGCTTTCAACGAGTGATAAGTCCATGGGAAAAATGTGCAGTTAATGTAAATGTGAGTTCCTATGGCTACAGAAGCTCATTCTCAAAGACAGTTCACACATTTCCATATAAATGAGAAACATGACAATTTAAATATACGCTTGTCAGTAACAGCACAGCACTTTAAGGCTATAGTTAGTAAGTTTGCCGTGTTAGTTGGATTGTTTTTGTTTATTTTAATTGAAACTTGTCATAAATTATAAAATAAAACAGAATAAATCATTAAAATATGTGACTAGTTTAAAATTACTTCTCTAATAATTATTTTTATGGATGTTAGATTTCAATCTCATAAACAAATTTTAATTCAACCAGTCTCTTATATATCATAATATATAAGTCAGATTTGCTTTAAGATCGCAAAAAAAGTACTAGACAGAAAAATATCAGCACTGTGAAAAAGGCAGAAAATGTGTATGTTTGTGAAAACTTTAATATATATTAGAAAATAATGCTCATGTGATTGGCAATAACTTTATTGTTGCAATAAATATTACGATAACAATGGCTCAAACTCCTTCCTTGTCCAGTGTTTAGTTTGTTTCAAATTTCACGCAAAGCTACTTGAGGGCTGTCTGCGCTAGTCGTCCCTAACTTAGCATATAAGACTATAGGTAAAATAGTTAGTCATTACCACCCACCGCTAACTCTTGAGATACTATTTTATAAACTAATCTTGTCCAGTGAATAAGGGGCCACACAATGAAGAAATGACTGCCTGATCAGAGTTGTAACTGCTTTTTAATCGTTATCTACCTAAAGCGATTAAAAAAACACAAATATTCTCTGCTTTATATCTTCATTTTGACGCAAAAAAAAATATGCAAATCTACGTAATTATATACAACGGCTTTTCAGTTGGGGTAAAAATGTTTGCATACAAATTTAATCTGAAATTAACTTGCATCATTTGCTTACAATAAAGACCATTAAAGTTATATTATATATTATAATGGATTTGATCGAATAATAAAAGCAATAGACCGCTTTAAAAAAAAAACTGCTAAATCCAATTCTAGTAGACCAGACAGCATCAGGCCTGTCAACCAGTTCTGTGGCACACATGGAAAATTTTAAACGAATAACACTTACGTTACAATAGCATGATATTTTTCGCTGTAAAAGTGAAACTAGTGAATGTCTAAACGAAATAAAATAAAGCCTATGTCATGCTTTATTTTGTTTTTGTTGCTTAGTTTATTAGAACCTGAAACCCGATCACGCTTTATCTTTCACTGTCTCAGCACGATACTTAATCACAACCGTACTTTTTAAAAGCCGATTGTTCATAAAGGTTCAGATTACGTACAAAAGTATATCATTTGATTCACCGTTACTCACCAAAATAACTAACAAACAAACCACCTAGGATGGCCCCGCATCCTCGACCAAGCCCATGATGTAAACCCTGAAGAACACCTTGAGCTGAAGCACGAAGGTTAGATGGCGTTGCTTGAGTAATGTACGAGCAGCAGGCTGCCCAAACAGCAGCGTGAGTTATTCCTGAAAATATGTAATTAATAGAACTGTTAAAGTTGTTCGTGCACCTTGCGTATAAGTGTATTCAATATTTGCAACGTAAAGAAGTTTTTGATGCATTACCATTTAAACATTTATCAGAATAACTTGTTCATAGAAACCGATTCAAATATGTATAATACATACAAGTTAACGTTACTGAAGTTAAAGCTTCTAATAAAATATAACAAAGTTGTGTTCATACAAAGATTAATAAAGCGGATAATAACAATTTAAGGAAGGACGACGAAAATATTTCCTTTTCTTGAACGTGACATCATTACACTGAATCAAGGTTTCACGAAACCTAACAACGCGATTTCTTGACCAAGATGTATGTCAGATGATGCATACTTTGATAACTGTTAAACTATTTAACCTAACTTGGAAAAATCAGTCGTTCCAGTTTCATTGAGGGTATAAAAGCTCAATAATTTTATGACTTGTATGGTCTCCATTTTAAGGCTTAACATTGCCATTTAATAACGTCAAACGTTTATAAGCTGCAAAATAGATGAAAGAGCAAGATAACTATTGATTATTTGATAAGCTATCATAATTAGCATCGAAAAAATTATCAAATCAGCGTTAAATGACTTAATATTCGAGTATTATTACACCGGTACTAATTTGTATTCCTTCAATATTTAAGACTATATTAATATTCATAATGTGTGTGTGTTTTCTTATAGCAAAGCCACATCGAGCTATTTGCGGAGCTTACCGAGGGAAATCGAACCGGTGATTTTAGTGTTGTAAATCCGTAGACAATCCGCTGTATTCATAATACTATCAGTAGGCTTACTTTTCATCACTATATTTAATGTTTCAAAACATCTTATGGCATCTTCACTCGAAAGCTTCTCGATATTTTTAGCATTAAAAGAAGTCTTGACTAAACCAATCACTTTTCATTACAAATGATCTTTGTCTCGTCATTATTCTTATCTGTAAAACACATTTAACGATAGATTTGGGAACCAGCTAATAAATGTATTCCGTTCTTCTTAGTACATGTTTTATAATAGCAAAATCACTAGAGTTTCAATTTGACCTCTACCCTTTTCTATGATGTTCAAGGAGTGCTCTTCTAGATATAGATTTAGATTATTAAGTTCAGTGTGTTCGAATTCTAAGTTCCATATTTAAATGTAAGACTGATTTTTGTTATTCATTCTGTTTACACATTTTGAATTTGTTTGTTTCTTTAGAAATGCATTAACGCGTTTATTATATGATATTTCTTACAAAGATAAATTTGTCAACGCAAGTATATTTCAAAACTTATATTTTAGAGTGTCCAAAAAAATACTGGGGAAATGTAGTTATTTGCTTGGTCTCAATTACGAATACGTATACATTACTTTAAATCTCATAAAATTGTACTTTATTACAGTTCAGCATATATCCAACTTGTGCATTGCATTTTTAAAAAAATACACTGAATTTATCTAAAAAATATGCATTCGTTATTTATCTGTAGCGTGGTTGAATTAAGTAACTGTTCATTTCGGTAATCTTCTTGAGACAGAATTCGAATAAAGGATGTTTTATCACAAACTCCCTTACAGTAAAAAAGTCTTGCATATAAATTATCGTTTGATATAACCAGCTATGACAATAGTATTCCTTTCATGCACGCGAGGCTGAAATGACAAAGGTTCTTATCAGAATTTCATTACACGCTAGTCTCACGTCTTCGATTAATTATGCTTGCATGCACCGACATTAGAACATCCGTTCATCCCCAACCATAGGGAAAGAAACTCATGCCCCCATCGACAACGCTGTATATGTGGCCTTACAACGCCAGAAACTGAGTTTCGATACCCGTGATGAGCATGTTACCGATAGCCGTTTGTGTAGCTTTGCACTTAACCACAATTCTGTTTGTTTGTTTTTGAAAAGGACGAGTATGTTTAGTGTGACGAAGATTAAAACTCGCGACCCTCAGATATTGAGTCGAGCGCCCTAATCACCTGTCCATGCCGAGCCGGGTTAACTAAAACCATACACTCAAGTATATAGAGAGTGTTTGTTTGGTTTCGAATTTTGCACAAAGCTACACGAGGGCTACTTGCGTTAGCCGTCCCTAATTTAGCAGTGTAAGACTAGAAGGGAAAGCAGTTAGTCATCATCGCCAACTCTTGGGCTACTCTTTTACCAACGAATAATGGGATTGACCGTAACACTAAAACGTCCTACGGCTGAAAGGGGAGTAAGAGTCGAACGCCCTAGCCATCTGGCCATGCCGGGCAGTACATAGAGTATGAACCATTAAAGTTTCTCGCCTTTCTTTTTGGTGCCATTGCCAAGAGTATAGTGACTGATGTTGTTGATATAAATAAAAATGTTTTGCTCTTTTCTAAGAAAACACTTCAAAACATCAAATGGAAGGTTGTTTAAGGCCGATTTGTTAATTAAGGTATAATTTCTTATATCAGAGACATAATCAAAGCTTACGGAATTACTATTGAAATTTGGGTATTAATTTAATTTTTTGTGCTTAATTTTAAATACTTCCCAACAAATAGACTACTACAACTGAACAGTTTTTGTCGACTCATTCAGTGAAATTATTGAAAGCTAACATGTAAAGATGAAACTTCACGCTAATGAGAAATGTTTGCGCCCAAACTATTTAAGCTATGTGGTATTATGGTAAAGGTTTTCTCCTAACAATTCTAAGAAGATATTGTGAGTTATCTAAAGAGCGAGCGTATGTCAAAAAGCTGCTAGCGAATAACAAGTTTAAATTGCTAATAAAAGCTTGGAGTTTTCAGTATAGGATATGTTATGAAATATATATGGTACATTGCATTCAGTTCAAAGTTTCGTGTTCGTACATTTAAGTTATAGTATACGAAAATTCTTATAACTACCAATTCCGGCTCATTATTTCTCCAAATTTGATATTTATATGTTTACTTTGTTTAGCTGCTTGTATTTCATGAATAATGTCCAAAAATATTAAATATTTAAATTTGAGTCCTATTTATCTATTTGTTAAATACAATTTATCGTAACATCCAAACACATACCAAAATGTATGGATTTATTTAATCGGATTGGTTAAATTGTCTTTCAGCGAGAAGAAAAAGCCCAGTTTCAGTGATTAACAAAAGAGATTAAAAAAATGAGTCCCTGTGTGGCAAATGGTTAAAGCACTCGACTGGTGATCTGAGGATCGCGAGTTCTAATCCCCATCACCACAAACGTGCTCGCCCTTTCAGCCGTGGGGGCGTTATAAGTAAATCAGAAATTAATATTTGTACAATGCAGTGTTTTATTAACCATATCATTAACTCGTCAAAGCCAACATGCTCGCCCTTTCAGCCGTTCATTATTCTCTGATAATGGTGAATGGTGATGAATAGTTCCCTTCCTCCTGCTAAATTAAGAACGACTAGTGCAGATAACCGTCGTGTAACTTTGCGCGAAATTCAAAACAAACAATTAACTATATATATATCATAGAAGTAAAAAGTTCAGTCAAAAGTGGCCTAGCATGGCAAGGTGGTTAAGGCGTTCGACTCGTAATCTGAGGGTTTCGGGTTCGAACCTCCATCACACCAAACGTGTTCGCCCTTTCAGCCATGGATATGTTATAATGTTACGGTCTATCCCACTATTTGTTGATAAAAGAGTAGCCCCAGAGTTGGCGGTGGGTGGTTATGACTGCCTTCCCTCCAGTCTTACACTGCAAAATTTGGGATGGATAGCGCAGATAGCCCTTGTGTAGCTTTGCATGAAATTCAAAAACAAACAAACAAAAATGAATTAAACAAAGTTTAATGTTGCTAATTCTACAACATGCTCAATAACAATGAACCAAGAAAACTTATCTTAACACTGTCTTTTCTCTATTTTTAGCTTTGTAAATCCGTAGACTTATCGCTATCCCAACGGGGGGTGGGGGAAAAAATAGAGAGTAGCAAGCCTTCAATAGCCGTAAAACATTTCCTTTTTTTCATGTTCAAAGGATAAAGTGCACAATAATTTCAACTGATTTACGTATATTTACCACCTCAGTGTTTTCCTTTTTTCACAGAATAAGGAGTTTTTTGTCAGCATAGAAAAATCCTATAATTGCATTTAAAATATATTCAGCAAAGGTTAAATAAGAAAAGTAATATTAATAAAACTAAATTTCGCCGCTGATCTGACGGGTGGGAAAAGTCGAAAACAAGTGATCCAGCAAACTTGAAATAAACTGCATAAACCAGAGACAAAATCCACTACAACTACAACTTTGAATAACATCTGTCGGTTTTACTACTTCGAAGAGAAAAACATTTTAAATAACAGATGCATATGTTAGTTTCAACTAAATTAATTTCATCGTAACAATATTCTAATTATAAATATGTGCTTAAGATGTTATCGAAAATAAATGGAGGAATTGTATGGGAAAAAAAATTCAAGGCGATAAAACATGTACGTCTTCAGCAGTTATTAGATCGTTATCGAGCGTTTTATTAAGTGCAAGAACTTCTTGCACATCACAACTATTCACTGTTCATGTCAAAACTCACGCTAAAATTGTATGGAATCCAACGTAGAAAAGTTAAAGTGGGATGAGATTAAAATTATCCTTAAAGGAACGGAACTCGTTGCCTCCCAATTATTAATTTTCGCCCCAACGAAGAAATTCTGACTATGCACTTGTCCAGGAATATTTCAAAGTTCGATATTACCACACGATTATCATAGTCTGAGGAGCGTCATTTTGTTTTCGTTGTTGTTTCTATAAGGAAGTGCGTGAAGCACCGTGAAATTATTAATATCAACAAAATACCTTTAAAAATATGAATTTGACTTGATAACAAATGGATTGTTTATTTGTTTATTTGGAAATTTCATGCAAGGCTACACGAGAGTTATCTGCAATTGTCATCCTTAATTTTGCAGGACTTCAGGACCACAAAACGTCTCATGCTTCCATAGTATCTGATTGGAATCACTTTTCGTTTGATTTTATTTGTTCGAAGTTAATCACAAGGCTTCACAATGGTCTATCTGTGCTCTGCCCATCACAGGTCCCGAAATCTGGTTGCAAGTTCGCAGACACACTGCTGTGCTACTTTGGGGGGGGGGGGGGGGGGGGTAGAAGATTGAATACACTTCTTCTGTTCTATTCTTACAAGTCGTTAATTTGTACTTTACTTATTGCTATGTCTCACATTTGCTGCTTCTTTTCTGTGAAACGGAAGGCGCTAGAACGACGTGTCCTCTGTCTGCCTTTTCAGAATAATTTACCTTATCCAAAACTGTGTGATTCCATCACATTTCGTAACGTTCTTTTAAAAGCTTCAAGAGCTTCGTATCAAATATATCACACGCTGCTTTCATATGTCATCCTTGTCGACCTGCTCTTCAACATTTATGAGATGTCCCTTCCAGAGAGTGATCCTAAACATGTTACTTCCCCTATAAAAAAAATGTTTCTGTATAGTTATCCCACCTAATGATTATTTCTTTCCTCATATATAACTTTCCTTCACAACTTTTGAACATTTGACGAGTTTCACTTCATACCATTCATTTCCGTTTTGAAATACAGGGTGGTCGCTAGAAAAGCGGAAAATTTGAGGGTCAGATGAGATCATGAATAAAATGCGTGCTTACTCATTTCTATTTTGATTTCTTTACATCATGAATAAAATGCATGATTTTAATAATTTTGAGCATCTATGAGTGTAATATAACATATGCCTTTAAAAAACTTTGTAAAAGTTATTCTTTGTAAAAATAAATAGCTGTTTGACAAATTTTCCGCTTTTCTAGCGACCACCCTATACTTTTCAAGACTGTCAAATATACACCAGCTCATCTATTATTCATAGCCACTGTGCTCTGAAATTTTATCTCATGTTTGTTGAAGAGAGAGCGTACCTCTCTCCTTGCTCGATAACCCTATGGGATTGAATGAAAAAATAAATAATAAAAATCTTTACCCATCATTCACTCGCCTAGTGGTTAGGGAGTCGACTCGCAATCTGCGAGCTACGGATTTGAATCCCTGTCAAACATGTTTGGTTTTTTTCGGCCATAAGAGCGATAGCGATGTAATGTGTTGGTAAATTCCACTAATCGTTCACAAAAGTGTGGCTAAAGAGCTGACGATGGGTGTTGTTGATTGGATGCCTTTCTTCTAATCCATTACTGATATATTTTGCACTTTACACGTTTTTTTATCAACAAGTTTTAGGCCTGGTGATTATTACATGAAAGATCTTGTTAAAATAGTAAGGGACTAACTAATTACAGCGGTTTTGTCCTTCCATTGTGTAACGTGGAATCACTGGAAAACATTATCACAAGTGGATCCAGGATTTGTAAGGGGGGAGGTTTAAAAGAATGTATAGCGGATAAACTGAGGTGAAGCTCTTCTTCTTCTGAGAACCTGAATAATTCTTGAAACGTGATTCTTAAGTCCAACAGTTGGCACTTTCCATTGATTTTTGCTGGTTACTTCCATTAGCGGCAAATAAGTAATAATATGTCAGAATGACCAATACTTTATGTTGACTGTTACAATCAGAATCTTTAAAAGACCCCAGAATAAATTTATACAAAGCGCTGTTTGCGAATACACTAGCGAGAGATATGGAATGTATGGCAGTCATACCGGTGAAAAAGGTTTCCTTCAAAGACATGTAGTAGGTTCAAAGTCGATCGTGACACTTTGAAAGAAAATGTCGTTTACCAAAATATCTTCAACATTTTAAACGTTATGGTCTAAACATCTTTCAATACAAAAATCTAAACATAACTAATAAAAAAAATATATATATTTTATGAAAAAACCTGAAAATCAAAACAGAAAATAGAACCCAGTTACCAGTATCTTCCTAAATTTCCTATTTTTTCAAAATTTAAGACCAACTTACGTTAATTGTAAATCTCAAAAAATAGGAATAAGGTAAAGTTTCATTTAGGTGAAATTTAGCAGATAATGTCTGTTTTAACACTCAGAAAAAAACTAATTTAACAAACAAGTTTATCTGAAGTAATGACTTTAGATTCTCAGTACTGAACTAGTGTGATATGATTAAAATGTTTCTTAACACTAGAAATAATTGAAATTAGACGACTCTGTTGTTCCTTAAATGCTCTTAAAATGGGATGCAAACATGATATTTTTAACAACGAGTAAAATGCATTCCAAATTTTCATGAATGAGTTTAACAAACTTTAAAAATCAAATTAAAGTACTTTGGTAAATTTCACAGAGTTGTATAAAATGTCTCTTAAATGGTTTATAAGATACACAGAATGAATTTACTTACCTTACATATACAAAGCAAAATTGATAATGAAAGTAGAACGAACCTTGGATGAATTCGAACGGAAGGACCCACCACGGATTTTTCAGCCAGGAAATATACAGAAACCTGCATACGTTTCCAAACAGTCCAACACATAAAACCTAACGAAGAAATAATACAGTCGAAACGAATTCAATAAATACATCTACTTTGAAATACTAAATCAAATCTAGAAATATAGTGTTATCCATACTGCAAAAATACACGTATTTTTATTTAATTTACATTTATAAATGAAAGCAATTGAAACTAGTTTAGCATGGTACAAAGCTGTGACCCTTTTCTTATGTTATTGTATTGCGATTCAGTTATGAAACGTATATTAATTATCGTAAATTACTGAGTTATGGATTATTTATCTCTTCGAAGTTCTCACCTTTGTATGTCCGATCTGTTTGATGAACTTAAAGCTGAAGAAATAAGCAAATACTTCTGAGATATGATTTATGACGGAAGCCACACCAAACAAAGTAGGTGTGCCTCCTAAATCCTGAAGATGCCAGAACAGAAAGGTGAAAACTAATCCAATTCCGAAACCCATAAACCAGGTAACGTACAGGAACGCCCCATAGCGGATCGTAGCAAAAGTTCTTAAAATAGTGAACCACTCTGGTAGACGTCGCATGGTTTGCGCAAACACTGTGCTCTGTAATAATAATGACAACAAGATTTACATAGTTTGTTAATCTTAATTTGAATACCCAAAATAAAACTGATGAATTTATTAAAAAAAAAGATTTTTGTTCACTTAACTACTTACAGTTTCATAGTAAAACTAACACGTAAATAGCTTCAATTTCAATTAACAGATACGTTTTCATTCGTGTTGTTTAGGAAACTGATTTATTTTGGCGTTTGTTTAAAATATCGAAGTATTGTTTTACGTTCATTGTTTTTAAGCTGTGATTTTCACTACCTATGCTAAATTCACTGGTTTATTTTTGAGTTTAATATCTTTGTTTTCTTCCAAGTTTCTGTTTAAATCGCATTTTGTGACGTGAAACAGTTTTTATGTATTTAACATATGCTTCCATCATCTGTGTTTTTAACTTCTTTTGAATAATAACTTTCTTTCTTCAAACGAGCTCATATACTCGTACAAATCCTAAGCTTCCATTCGTTTCACCAGCACAACTGAGGTCCCATCAGTACATCTGGAAACTCTTTTAAAGGGATTGTTTCGGCAAAAGAAAACTATAACAGCTTACGGTTCCCAAAAATAAATTAGAAAATTTAATACTGAATTACATTTTCACTTTACATTTCTTTCATACAATTAAAGCAGTAATCCTATCAAGGCTTTCTGTCATACAGTCTTATCTGGTTATATTTTGTACAAATCTCATATACACCTTTTTTAGAAATAAGATAAAATATGTGACTAATAACAAACATTGATATTGATTTTCATGTTAAAGCCTATGTTTATAGTGCTTCAAGATTATAGTTTTAATATCATTAGGGCCTACAATATATTGGTATTTATGTTTTATTTTCAAGAAGTAGAAACATAAAGTTATATCGGTATATCTGTAACAAAACAATGTAGCATGTATCGTGCAATTTTGACTAAAACCGCATTAGGTTAACCGGGCCCGGCATGGCCAAGCGTGTTAAGGCGTGCGACTCGTAATCCGAAAGTCGCGGATTCGCATCCCCGTCGCGCTAAACATGCTCGCCCTCCCAGCCGTGGGAACGTTATAATGTTACGTTCAAACCCACTATTCGTTGGTAAAAGAGTAGCAGAAGAGTTGGCGGTGGGTGGTGATGACTAGCTGCCTTCCCTCTAGTCTTACACTGCTAAATTAGGGACGGCTAGCACAGATAGCCCTCGAGTAGCTTTGTGCGAAATTCAAAAAAACAAACAAAACAAGCATTAGGTTAAATATTTCAAAATACATTTCTTGTTTGAAATATAGAAAAATATTTTAAATCTTAAGTGGCAACTATATTTCCTGGAACTATATTTGTATTGAATGAATATTACTAATTTTTTTAAAACACGTTTCGTTACCTGCACTTATCAACTTTTTCCAGTTACACAATTACGGTTAAAGTACCTGTATATTATCAAATTTCTGCTTTGCTTTAAATGCAGTGTAATTTTCTTGGACCATTATCCGAATATATTTATCGTTTCTGTAGCATTTGTAGCCTTTTGGAATTACACCAATAGCATTATTTGCGTGTCTTGCTCTAAAACACAGGTCAGCGTTGATGTTACAGTGATCACCTACAAGCGTAGTACATAACTACCTATTCGTGATCCAGTATTTTCCAGTGCTTATAGTTTAACATAAAGGAAATCATCTCTTAAAAAGTTGAAGAAAGGCTTGTCTGTTTCTTCGAAAGTCGAAATTGAGATTTTATGTTTTTCTGATCCTTTACCGTTTTAATTCATTGCAACTAATGACTGAAAAGGTATACATGTAAGTCAGGAAAGCAAACTTAACAGATGTAATTATGTAAAGAACACAGTTACTACAACTTATTATTTTTAAAGGAATAAGTTTGATACTTTTTTGAAATCCATTGATAACACTATCATTGAAAATGAAAACTTTATATGAATGAAATTATTATGAGAAAGAGTATTTATGATAGCTACTCATATCAGTAGGACAACAGAAAAAGAAAAAATTAAATAGGCATTTGCATCTTTATTTTGTCTGTTATTACTAATAATTTTTTTATTTGTTGTATTTTGGTTGCAAGTTAATTACAGATTTACGATAAAAGTATTTTTAATTCTTAACTTTAGCTTTAAGAAATCTTAACGTGACAAAGTGCAAAACATAAGAGTTATGTACGAAGTGAAGCAAAATACAGTCATTTTCATGTTACTTAAAACTTAAATTCAAACTAAATCGATTTCTGCCAACATATATTTCCAATAGGATGCTGAGAAAAAACTTAAATATCATGTTTTTTACTCGTCTAAAAGTCTTTCTTTGAATAAATCAGAAATTCTTTCAGGAAAAAAATATTAGGTCAGTGGATGTGTCAAATTTTCAATGCCCAGTCAAAGATCAGTGCTTGAATTGTAATTAATTAACAAGGATAGTTCCATAAATATAATGAAAGTGTAAACTATAGTGATATTCTCATATATACATAAATAGACCGTAAATTTCATCACTTAACTGGTCAGTCACCAGTGAGATCAAAATTACAATTAAAACAATCATTAAGAGTAAAGTGAAAGCCAGTTTACTAAATTGTTCATGGAAATAATGTCTGGCGCGTGGAAAATCATTACGGCTGTAACAGTGAACAGGTGCTTTCAGTAAATCTCCATCTTAAAAGGTTTCTCCATAGGCCTGGCATGGCCAAGCGCGTAAGGCGTGTGACTCGTAATCCGAGGGTCGCGCCAATCATGCTCGCCCTCCCAGCCGTGGGGGCGTATAATGTAAAGGTCAATCCCACTATTCGTTGGTAAAAGAGTAGCCCAAGAGTTGGCGGTGGGTGGTGATGACTAGCTGCCTTCCCTCTAGTCTTACACTGCTAAATTAGGGACGGCTAGCACAGATAGCCCTCGAGTAGCTTTGTGCAAAATTCCAAAAACAAACAAACAAGTTTCTCCATACGTAAGATTTTGTTATTTACGGAGGAGAGAAGACATTAATATTTTTATAATCGCGTTCTCCTATCTTCCCACTTAATCAAAACATTAACTAAGATCCTCAGAAAAGCATCAACAGATTATAACAGGGGATGACCAGAAAGAATAACAACCAACCAGTAATTAAGATTTACATACATTTTCTAATCTTATGGAGGGCCGGAGTCATTTATTAGGTGGATCTTAGTACTAGGTGGCAAGAAAATCGAGAACATTTCGCCAGCCTTGGAGATCCATTAAACAAGTTGCCTATAAAGTACTACATGAACATACTGTCAGTGGAGCGAGAAACATCACAACAGTTGACAGTGTGAAAACAACCTCCTAAGAAGGAACTGTTACAAGTCACTGATGGTAATCACCGCTGTACAGTTGTGTTGACCTAACCATCCTGGATAACACAAACTAAAGTTTACAAAACATAAGACATCCTTGAAAGTGATATATGCAGAACCTCGTTATGATGTGCATATAAATGATTAATCCAAAACAATTTTAAGAATAGATCAGTCATATTATATGTTGGTATAAGAGTAGCCAAAGAGCTGGCGATGGGTGGTGATGACTAGCTGCCTTCCCTCTAGTCTTTTACTGCTAAATTAGTGATGGTTAGCACAGATAGCCCTCGTGTAGTTTTGCGCGAAATTAAAAAAACAAACCAAACTAAACATGCTGTCCCTGTTTCTTTTCAAATGGTTTATTTTACTGTTATTGCATTTAGTTTATTTGTATATAGTATAAGTTTATTTGTATATATTTTGATGCTGCTACATAAACTTCGAAACTACGAAAAGTGACGTGATAAAAGACCATGGCTGAGTAGTTGTTTTTGTTTAATATGCTCTTGATTTGTCATAAAAATACAATAAACTTAACTTCCTCTAATAACATGAAAGCTATACGTTAGTCACATATCAAACATATGTCAATGACTTACTTATTCCAAATATATTTAATTCAATATATAATTATTTTATAGTAGCAAATAAGTTCGGTTGTATCTATGCATTAAAACAATATACGCTAAGGCATCCAATGTGCACCCCACTTTAGAAAGTTCCAACTCCACAAACTAATAAGCTTCCGGATAAATGGTAAATAAAACTTGGAAATGCAACTTAATGTCTTGTACAACATTCGATTCATAAGACACAGCACAAGTTCTGAAGTAAATAAGTTCTGTTACTTTATATGATTGTACTGTAATTCTTAACATGATTAAAACATTTTATTTTTATACATAAATTAATGCTACTTTCTGTACGAAACCGGATCTGAAGTAAGAATTTTTTTACATCAGTTACTTGTATACTGGCCCTGCATGGCCAAGTGTGTTAAGGCGTACGCTTCGTAACCTGAGGGTCGCGGGTTCTCGCCCGAGTCGCAACAAACATGCTCGCCCTTTCAGCCGTGGGGGCAATATAGTGTTACGGTCAATCCCACTATTTGTTGGTGAAAGAGAAGCCTAACAGTTGGCGGTGGGTAGTGATGACTAGCTGCCTTCCCTCTAGTCTTACACTGCTAAATTAGGGACTGTTAGCGCAGATAGCCCTCGGCTAGCTTGGCACGAAATTCAAAACAAACTTGTATATTACTATGTCGTTATCCTTATCATTATAAAAAGTTTTACTATTTTAACATGAACTAGTATTTTCTTAATTTTTCACAAATTCAGAACATTTTAATAATTTATTGTAAGATTGACCTATTTCTAAAGCAGTGGTACCCAACAAGGGGTGCGAGATAACATTTCAGTTTGTTTTTTTTGTTTATATTAAAGGTACTGTCCTATATATTCAAAAATTACGTTCGAATTTCAATTTTTATTTTTCTTGTTACAGACGTAGCTTTTTACCTTGTTACGACAAATCATCGTTTCTACCGTCACCGGCGCAGACCAAAATCTTAATGTACAACTGTAAACAAACAACACACGAAAAGTAAACGTGACCCAAACACTTGTCACAACTAATTAGGTTACGTTTGTGAATGCTGTCTCAGAGTGTCTATTATTTATTTATGTTATGTATCTAGAATTAATCGATGACGTCATGTGATGTATATTCGAAAATGTTCAAGAAAGTTTCGAAGAGTATATAAACCCATGTGTGATGTTATGGTAGTCAGTGCATTGTTGATTCTGTGTTCGTGCAAAAAAACTTCATTTTTTCAAAG
This sequence comes from Carcinoscorpius rotundicauda, assembly GCA_011833715.1. NCBI lineage: Eukaryota > Metazoa > Arthropoda > Merostomata > Xiphosura > Limulidae > Carcinoscorpius > Carcinoscorpius rotundicauda. The sequence goes on along the minus strand of CM022395.1, from coordinate 40,199,968 downwards.
AAAAGGAAATGGAATGATAATTATGTGAAGTTTGGTTTCACTTGCACGGAACAACTGAGGATCTGCAAAAACCCCAGTGAATGCTTTGTGACACTATCTTTTTAAACGCACACTTCAAGCCATTTAAGCTACAGGAATACTTCAACAACCGACATGGTGGAGCAGCTGTTGCAGGCTATAATGTTGAATCGTTGAAAGTTAGAAGGGCCCGCTTTGATTCTCGAGCAACCATTCCAAAATTAGGTTTTATATCTGCTGACAAACCACTGCCGATGGCTTCATATAACGTGGCGTATAAAGTAGCCAAATCAAAGAAGCCCCATACAATTGCAGAAGAGGTGATAAAACCGCGTGCATAAGAAATGGCAACAATTGTTCTGGGAAAAGAAGCCTCAAACAAGCTTAAATTAGTGCCGTTATGAAGTAATGTTATTCAAAACGGAATTGGTGATTTCAATTCGGATAATTTGGACCAAGCTATCGCAGTTATCAGGGCTAGTCCCTTGAAAATCTCTCTTCAGTTGGACGAAACAACTGATGTTTCAAATTGCAATCAACTCATCGCACAAGTGAGGTAGGTCCATAATGGTGCCATAATGGAAGATTTCCTGTTTTGTGAAAATCTGAAAACAACTACAAAAGGGAAAGATGTCTTTCAGTGTATGAAGGACTTCTTTGCGAAATATGATTTGAATATCCAAATTATTGGTTCTGTGTGTAGCGACGGTGCCCCTGCTATGCTAGGAAATAAATCAGTATTTTTTGCACTGATGAAACAAGAAATTCCGCACTTGCAAGGTACTGTTCTCTTCATCGACATGCTTTGGCATCAAGATCATTGCGTTTAAAGTTGAAAAGGTCCTTGACACTTCTGTGAAGATCATCAACTGGATTAGGGGTCGCGCTCTGAACGACCGCCTCTTCAAGTCGCTTTGTGAAGATTTTGTAAGTGAGCATTCAATTTTGCTTTTTCACCCAGAAGTCTGCTGGCTGCCTCATGGGAGAGCTTTAATGCGCTTCTTTGAATTGCGAGAAAAAGTTAAAACTTTTCTTAAGGAACATGACTGGCCTGTTTGAATGATATTTTCACACGTACAAATGACCTGAGTGTGTCTTTTCAAGGGAAAAACATAAACATATTGAAATGCTGCGAAAAGTAAAATGCTTTCAAAGAAATTTACGTCTTTGGTGTCAACGAGTTAAAAGAGTAAATCTTTCAAATTTCCCATCACTCGAAAAAATGGTAGGTGAGGATGAGTCCCTAATTTCATGTGTGTGTGAAGAAATTGTGGATCATTTGGACATACTATCAAAGTCTTTGTTGTTTTGAATTAAGCACATAGCTACACAATGGGCTATCTGTGCTCTGCCCACCACGGGTATCGAAACCCGGATTTTAGCGTGTAAGTCCGCAGACATACCGCTGAGCCACTGGGGGCACTATCAGAGTCATTTGATGAATATTTTGGAGAAGAACTGGAAACTTTTGAAGAATGGATTATGAATTCATACCTTTTAATTTGGATAATATGTTGGATGATAAAGAACTGAAGGAAGATCTTATGAAACTGCGCACAAATCGAGTTCTTGGAATACAGTTTAAAAGCAAAACTTTGGAACAATATCGGTGTTTGGTAATGATCATGTTTCCAAGACTTTGTGAAAAAACAGCACTAAATGTGCTCATCTCATTCGCGACGATATACTTATGCGAGTTTGGATTTAGTGTCCTTTTGTCCATCAAAACAAAATTTAAAAATCGCTTGGGTGTCCAGGCAGACTTGCGGATTGCTATCAGCAACAAAATGCCACGCTTTGAAAAACTCGTAAGTAAATAAACGGAACAAAAGAGTCATTAAATTTAAATTGACTTATGAACATTTGAACATTTCAAATTCAAAAAAAATGTCATTTCATGCAGGGATAAAATTTACTTTTTGTAGGCCATGTAGGGTTTATGCAACTTTTAGCTTGTTGTAACATTTTTTCTTTTCCAAATGTTTCATTTCTGTTTATATATATTAAAAACTAATTATAAAAAATTGTTTTGGCCACGTTCACCTTTATATAATTACTGCGAGGGGTGCGAGAACTTATCAAAGTTTTTAGGGGTGCAGAGCATAAAAAAGGTTGGGAACCACTGTTCTCGAGTATGTTGAAAACAAGAAAATAAAGTTTTGTACTTATAGGACTAACTATGAACTCTCCCTAAGAATATTAAATTACTTCGTTCTCCAACCATAGGCGTAATTTAAACGTACACAATTTTCAAACCAAACCAAAGCCTCTATCAACAGTCCTTCTCGCTTTTTATGTTTATTCGAGATTGCCAAAGTTTGTATTTGAAGGTCCAACCTAAAAGTAACCAATTGAGCACTTTCGATTTGTTATATTTACTGTTGATCGAAAATCAATTTTTAGTTCTTTAACTTTAATCTTATCTTGATATAATTGTACTAACTGTGCAACACTTTGGTCCAAATATGCAAGAAGTAGTAAAGCAATATCAGTTAATAAAAACAACAATTCCTTCAGTCTTTCTATTCATCTTGAAACAAACACAATTCTAGCATTTTTGTATAATCCGTGAAAGTACATTGAATTTCTAAAAATACTTTTTTTTTCCAAAATACAAAATACTAAATTTTATGTATGATCAAAACAATCTGAAGTTACAAAAACACTGTTTACACTGTTAAACAGTAAAATGTGGTTAAAATTACAATTTCGATAATCTAAAGCACTTACTTCAGTTGCTTCTGGTTCTTTGGGTGGTTCCGGTCGAATATCTTGCTCAATTACTAGCGTGCCTATCGTCATGGTGGCTCCTTTACGTTCCGGTTCATTTTCCACCGGTTTCATAGGAATTGTGTCTTCTATAGCTCCGTAGTCAAATCGAAATTGACTAGCAGCAATTAAAGCACATCCCATTAAAACAGAAAACGTGGCAAAACAAATTGTATAATTTCTTTCCCGGTAGTGAGGTCCACATGGGTGATCCGCAAAGGATGTGGAATGATCCAAAGCAACGCCAACAAAAAACATAGCCAGCCCCCACCCTAGGGAACCAAACATCCTCTGTTTACCGTAGTTATCTGTGTTATCCTCCAGATAAGTAAGCGTAGCTGTGTCAGCTAGAGTGATTGCTGGAGCGCTGAAAAACTCCCCCAAAATAACAAGAAGCAACAAAAGAAAAAATACTTCCTGGACATCTTCATATCTGTAAACTATTGAACTATTCAAAGGAGAAATATAACTTTCGTGCTCCTTACGGTTATAATTCAGAGTGTACTGTACGTCATTTGGTGAAAGTCCTACTATGACATTTGGAGGTGGTTTGTGTCTCTCTTCCTTATAAGTTGTTCTTCTGTTTCTCCACAAAATATGTTGCTTATAAGTATTCTGCCCATCATAATTTGAGAATGACCAACCCTCTTCTTCAGATATGTTGAAAGCCAGATCTGAAAGATTGCTTATTTCAATCATTTCGTTTTTGTCAATACTGCGTTTTTCAAAATGTGTACGAGGAGCGTAGAGCAGGTGATGAGTGTCGTTGTAGATGACACAAGAAGATGGAGGAGGATAGATGAAATTTAGAGCTAACGTAAAGACAATCCAACAGAACAGTGAAAATAAGAGCATTATTTTTCCCTTTCTAAATCGATCAGCCAGTCCCCCCCACAACGGAGCGCTGAGAAACTCGATAAAAGGTCGTAATCCTATGAGAAGACCACTCTGGATTGCACTCATTCCCATCTGTTTAAAGTACACCGCCAAAAGCGGGAATAAAGATCCAAACGCTGAGAAGAAGAAGAAATAAAAAGTTTTAGAAACCAGTAAATCTTGGTTGACGTTCGTGCACAGATTATCAATAATATCTCGCTTGGAGGAAAACTGTCTTTGGGAATTACTTTCCTCTCTTATAGTTTGTCTGTTTCGCATACCTGTTGGAAACTCCATCTGATTGGTTGTTTCTTCTTCTTGTAAGCTCTTCATTTCTACCATTTTTAAGATACTCACACAAATGGAAATCCTCAAATAAAATGAAATAAACGTTATAGCTGAACATAAAATGTCATCTCATTTTCTCGATCAAAATATCCAATGATTGTCACTCTTTTTGGAGCAGGTTCTGTATTTGGTCGTGTTTTTTATCAGATTATATGCCTTTATCAAGACCAGTTTCCCTCACATCCACTTCAATGTTGTTAGTTGATAGCTGTAATTTATAAGGAAACTGTGGTGAGGTTTACAGAGCAAATAATAACACAGAATGTTTAATTACGTGTCTTCGTAACTATCCTTATAAGGTGTTACCTCTGACCTTTAAACACCTTGGTAAAACACTGATCAGTTTAAAAACAGGCACAAAACTTGAATAAAACTAATATGAAAACAATAAGTAAGCAGCTCCACGATCAACAGCTAAAAGTTAACAAGTCACCAGAAACCGTATTTGGTCAAACCTTATAATAATGATTATTGTTTATGAAACTGGTCAAGCTTACCACATAACTCACATTTTCTTTACATACACTCACTTCACTAGTTTAGACAATTTATTCAGCAGCCGCCACTGCTGCCAACCCGGTAAACAAATTAACCTAGTAAAAGTGTGTTCCTAAAATAAACAGAACATCTTGACTGGAAGTGCGAGAACAAAGTAAATTATTGTTTCAGCTCAGCTGGATCGTAATGAAATCTATTAGGCGGTTAATGTGGTAACATACTGTTTCTTTTTGATAGAATTAACTTCACGATGAAAAGTTGATAAACAGTTCTTTAACTAACACACATACATGAGTAAAGAGGTATTTTATAACAAACTGCCAAAATTACAGAATTGATTAAGCAAAATACAAATATAAAATGTGTTTATCAATTAAAAGAGAACCTATTGTAGGAAAAGCAATTAATGTTTTTCGTATTATTAATGTACTTTCAATCATACATGTTTCTTGTTCAGTTCGCAACATTCCATTTCCGTATCTCCAAAAGGCATCCTGAATGCAATTAATACGGTTTGGAATATTTTCATTTACATTATAAAATTAATTTGAGAATGTTTGATAAATTCAAATTTATTTAAGCATTCTAATTGTGAGGCTCTTTAAATATAAGTCAAATTATCATGTTGCACTGTTCAATTATAATCGAGATCACTGTCATTTTGTGACACGAAGATCCAATGAAAACGCGAATATGATAAGTCGTAAATTAGTATAAATCTAACCTTAAATATTTTATACCATAAGTAATTAATGTTGATTTGATCTTGCCGGCTTTATTTATTGGAAAATACTTTACTGTTCGTTTTATTCGTTCAGCACACAGTTTAGCCGCCACGTGTTGAATACAAGTGACTTGCATCAGCTGAAAAAACTCTGCAATTCGGTCAAGATATTCTGCGTAGACTGAACAGGATTAAGAATAATTGTATATGAAAGCTCAATTTCATTTCATAGTTTATAATAACATAACAAACTTTTCGGCACATTGCAAAAATAACACTATAATATGAATATCATTGCTTCGCACAGAGTGGCGGAATAAAGTTTTGTGTGGGTCCAGAAACTAATAGCTTTTGTAGACCCTATATCCCATATAATTTTACATGTAATAAAATTATCAATGGGCCCTGGGGCTGAGCCTCCTCTAGCCCCTTCCTAAATACACTATTGCACATATATATAAAGCTTGTTTCCAGAAATAAGTCTTACACTATCTTAGGTCTATAAGTAGAAAAAACATCTAAAATGATGTAATGTGTATGAAAATAATTGACATGGTGATGATCATATAACTTGTTAAATCTCTATTCATAAAAATGCTTGCTGTCTGTAGAACTTTCTTAAAAGAAAATTTACTTTGTGATAATTTATACATTAGAAGCGAACTCTATATCTATGAAATAAATATTCTACTTAAACGGTTGGCATAACTTTTGAAACCCTTAAAACAATTACGGATAGCACAAAATTAATAATGCAACTGATTTGGATTAAGATGGTTCACCAATCATCAATTATCTTGAGCCAAGTCATTTGTCTTATAGATTGTTATGATATATTTTGCCAGAATATTTTTCTTTCCATGAAATCCATTGAAACTAGCCATATAAAGTGTTATTCTATAGAAATTCGTATTAATTTTAGACAACTGTTACAATTACCCAACTAAATAAGAAAACAATTCGTTATAACTTAACATTTTGCTTCTAAACATTCAGCAGGAGGTTCATTCTGATGATATTTGCAATACCTTCATTTTTGTTCATAAATTATTCTTAATTATTGACCATTAATTTCTTTCTAAAATACAATTTAACCATTTTCCATCTTAGAAAAAAAAATCGTTAATAGTAGATTTGATGCATTCAAAGGTTTTTAGAATGTTTATATTACACAAGTATCTTTAGTTTTGAACAATTCCGATTCTTTCTTTTGTGTTATTTTTTCATATAATAGTATAATTTGCACTGAATTGTTCTTTGCATTTTCAAACAAATAACGATAGCATAGTTGTGTTTTTTGCGTAGTAAAAAGTCCACTTTAGCTACATACAAAGAAATGGCAATAATCTTGTTTCAAAGAATACAAAACAAAAATGATAAATTTTGATAAGTAGATTAGAGGTTAATGTTTATACATTGCAGTGTTTTATTAACTGTATTATTAACCTGGCCCACCCAACATGCTCGCCCTTTCAGCCGTTCCTTATTCGTTGATAAAAAGAGTAGTCCAAGAGTGTTGGCGGTGAATAATAATGACTAATTCCCTTCCTCCTGCTAAATTAAGAACGACTAGTGCAGATAACCATCGTGTAAATTTGCACGAAATATAAAACAATTAATTAGTTATATATGTCATAGAAGTAAGGTGCTCAGTCAAAAATGGCTCGGCATGGCCAGGTGGTTAAGGCGCTCGACTCGTAATCTGAGTGTTGAGGGTTCGAATCCCCGTCACACCAAACATGGCCGCCCTTTCAGCAACGGGGCGTTATAATGTTACGGTCAATCCTACTATTCGCTGGTAAAAGAGTAGCCCAAGAGATGGAGGTGGGTGGTGATGACCTCGAGTAGCTTTGCGCGAAATTCGAAAATAAACAGTCAAAAGCTGGTCATAATACTTCAAATAAATATCTTTCTTTCAATATATTTTGAAGGATATTAGTTGAAGTAATTAAATAAAGTGATTAAACCTTTATATACCCTAACAAGATATGTTTGACGACAAATTAACTTGTACTAAAATTATTGAATTCTGCCTCAAACACTAACGAAATCTGATACTCAAAATAAAATTACTTATAAATATATTAGCGAACGAAAAATCTCACGTTGGCGTTACGAGTAACAGACATATTTATCAAGATATCCTATCTAATGTAATACTCATAAGTTCATATTCTCAAAGTTCATTGCTATTCGTGATATAAGCTCTGAAATTTTTGCTTGTATAATGTAAATAAGTGATCAAAGTATAGAAAAATAATCTGAGGCCAAGATATACGTCTTAATTTTTACTTACCCTAAAAGATATCGTTAGAGCAGTTAACTCTCTTCTGAACAAAAATTATTAAAACTTATCTTTTTTTTTCATTTGTAGCATCGATAACCTTTAGGCGATAAGCCCATAAGAATAATTACAAACGATTTTTATGCCCTGAAAATTATAGTCTGAAAATTGACAGATTTATTATCTCACAAAGCATGTTGGCATTTTCGTTAGCAAAATATACATTTTATCCTTCTATAGATACTTTGATTTATGACTTCAGGTTTGTAAAATTTTTCGAATATATTCACCACAACGACAGTATCATGTAATGTGCCCTCCAGTGGCACAGCAGTATCTCTGTAGACTTATACTGCTGAAAATTGGGTTTCGATATCAGTGACGAGAACAGCTTATATAGCTTTTTGCTTTACAATAAAGAAACAATCATAACAATCACGTAACATTTATCATGTGACGTTAAATAGTCCCGAAATCCAAATTAATATTATCGTCTATGTTATAAGACACCATAGCTTACAACACTGCTTCCTCCCTTAATAGTGAAGTCCTGTGAACAATCAATACACAAAAGACACAATGGTACATTAAACATAAAGTTTTCTATTGAGAATAAAGAAGCAACTTAAAAATGACATTCTTAAATGTATTCAATCGCTAATTAAATGTGTGAGATACAATACAATCAAAGTTTTCATAAACAAAGCAAAATCTCCTTTCTATTCTTATTTATATCCTAAACTTTCTAGACATTAAATCGTTTTGAAGTGTTTATTTTCAGCAGCTCTTGATACAAACAAAGGATGGCCTCTTGGCCTTTAACAACACTTGCTGTCTTATCAATTGCAGAGCTATCTTTAAGCAGAAGGTCGAGAGAATTCATTGGTATCTTGATATCTGGTACTACTCCGTCAATGGTTCTGACAGGATTTTCGGGCTTTTTTAACAACTAATTTACATTTGGTAAAGCTTTTCTCAAAGCTAATTTTTGGCCAAATTCCTAATGGCATGCTTTCACAGGTAATCATAATTGGTGTCTTTTGGACTGGACAACCTTTTCTTCTGAATCCTTGTGTGTTGCATTTTAGATTGGTTGTCGTTATTATATTGTACTTTTATCCTTGTTGTCACCGAAAATTCAACCTGTCAGGTAATGCATAGATATTTGCTAATCATAGTGTGTAAAACTGTTCAAAGCTACCTTAACGTTATATCTAAGTTTCCACATGAAACTAAGCACAATATGCAATCTTTCTCAATGGAAATTACCAATTCGCCATGTTATATAGAGAAATTTTCCAACAAAAAGATGCCATATGAATTCCCTTTTGCTGAAACTTTGTCTGTTTCCTCTTCACTTCAGTTTATATTCTTGCTTCGTCTCTGTAAGAAATTTCACAGATCACATCAAACAATAGTAGGTAAAAGAACAATATATTTCAAGATTTTTCATAAATAAAACCACTGACTCGTGAATCATGGACTGGGTTATTTAAATAATTAACTTTTTCCCTTAAGTTTCATCGAATTCCTGTTTTCTACAGCCTGATTAGCTCTTTCGTGTATCTTTAATATGGTTGGAATCCTTTATTTATTATTATAAATTCTTAATAAAATTGTTTGTAATAACCATGATTTTCTCACCTGTACCAATTCCCTATTTCTATCAGCAATCTTTTTAAGTCTTACAGGATTTTGTCTGCAGTTCCTGGCAATATGTCATTTTAAGTTGCAGTTGAAACACTTACTACCCTCTGGTTTCTTTCTTCTATTCTGAGTAGCCTATTATCTAGCTAACCTTTTTAATTCTTCTAAATTTACAGCACAGATCGTTGATGTTTTCACACCGTTTGACATAATGCTTCCAAATTTCCTGAATAGTATTCTCGGTTATTTAGTTGTGGCTTTAAATGTTAACTGGCTAGATTCCTTTAAATAGATATTCTTACTATACTTTAAACTAATTTGCATATACTCAGTTACTATGGCATCCGTGAAAAGGTCACGTGCTAGTAAATCGTAATTTTATGTTGAGGATCTGGTTAAGATAATTGGTCAAGTCCCATCACATCTTGAACAAGCTCAGCTAATATCTCATTCTTCCTTCTTGCTCTGCGTTTATACCTTGCTTTAGAAACGTTATTTTATGTGACAATCCAAATCTTAAGGCAGCCATGTCTAATAGTTGTTATGGCTTTCTGTTGAAAGGTTTATCAATGATGTTAGTATTAAAATTGGTCTTTTTAAACGTGAAGAAATATGAATGGATTGCTGTCAACTGATATTGTAAATAATGTTGTGTTTGAAGCTGGAATTACTGAAGCAGTGCAGAGAGAGAGAGAGGTGTGACTGGTTTGATTCTCGCACTTCCGAATTTATTTTCTAAATGTTCTATCCTGACATTGGTGTTATTTTCACCTTGTTGAACTTATTATAGTCCTTTTGTAGTTCATCAAACTTGATATATAGATCTAATGCGCTTTAGTAATGTTGTTTTGTACTTCTCTGATATCATTCTGTGTTTCCATTCTTTACTTTCACGATTTTTTAAATTCCTCTTTTACTTCACGGTTGTTCCTTTGTACACTTATAACCTTGATCTTGACCAAAATTATTTTTGTTCAAAATTTTTTTAAATCTCATGTCTCGTTCTTATAATTTTTCGCTTAACTTTGTGAACGTATTTTCCTATTTTTTTCTCTTCTTACTATTAGTGTTCTTTCCACTGTACCATCATTCCCAACAATTCTGATGCTACTTTGAACACGTGTCTTGATCTTGAAGCTACATTTGATTTGATTTCATTTTTACTAAAACAATCACACTTTTTACGTCAGTATTTCAATTGTATCTGTTGTTAGACGAGTTCTTTGAATAATCCAGTGACAAGTAATCCAAAATCCAATCCAATTACAAGTTACATAGTTTCATGGAATAGCTATAGGACTAAAACACCAAGGAGTTTCTCACACTAATTTACTTCCCTCATTCACACAGTACTTCTCGTATCTATTTTGTTTTTGAAACACAAACCCAATGTTCACGAATTTTAAGTAACACGAAAACTGACTAACAAACTCACTTTCTTAAAAATCAGTAAAATATTGTTACAGAATCACTAAGCAATCAACAATTGCACTATTCTAGTGTAACCCCCGTTTTTCTATTGCTCATATAGTTTCCTAATATTTAGAAAAAACATTAACTATTAAGATATGTACTCACAATGTGACGTCAGAAAATCTCTCTCTAGCCAAAATAATACAATAACCTAAATGTTAACCTGAAAATGACCTAAGAAGGTCAAAACGTTGTTCTATACTTTATTTTAATCGAAGTTTTAATACCCATACGAGCTGTCTTGAGATACATTTTTACTTTAAGTGGGTTTCTCGTCATTTATGAATCGGTGAAGTTATAAAAGAACATAACCTTCAATGATGGAAGATATTTTATGTTAAGATTACAAACAAGAAACTGTTCACTAAATAAACGGCAAATGGCAAATTGGAAGATAATCTTCACGTTCATTTCCGCACAACTATTTAGTCGATATTATTGGTTGTAGTAAATTTGAAATCAACACAGCCTCACCATAACCCTACACTACAATATTCAGGCATTCTTTCTAGGATATCTTATTCAGTAAATTTGTGATATAAAATTTAAGTCCAATTCCAAACTATTAATAAAGAGTAAACTCTCACATTATTTCGCTGCTTAAAATAAACACAACATTTTCACGAATCTGCCACTATTAAATTTTCGTATTCTTTTATACAGTACCAATTGATCAATAATCCTTGATGGATTAAGACGTAATCGAAATTATAACACTCATTAGTTTTGCTTGACACAACTTTTTTAAAGAATCAAAATATAAAAAGAGCAAAGGAGAATTTTAGAAATAAGTAAGTGGATTACTTAACAAACGTAGCAGTAGGTGAATATATAAGTATATTACTATTTATTTCATTTAATATTTATTTAGTTATTTATTCATCTGTTGTTTATTTTGTCATAAAATACTCTCCATATACAACATATAAGGCACACGTCATCTGAAAGCATATTTGGTCATAGTTATAATAATGATTATTGTTTACGAATCTGGTCAAGCTCACCATTTTTAACGCATAACTCACATTTTCGTTGCATACATTTACTTTTATGACATTTATATGAAAGCAACATGTGAGAAGGATAAAGAACAATTAAAAACTGTTTTTTAAAGCTTAAAAAATATTGGTCATTCGTATAGATTATCATTCACAGTACAGAGTAGCTCTGTGAAAATAAACCTATTTGATAGCTGGTTTGGGGCAAAATAAAAACGTTTAATGTAACTGACATATTTCTTAACATTGTAATGATATTAGTCACTTAATACTATTTTGTATAGAGTTATTCGTTTCCAAAGGACATAAGTTTTTCTTTTAGAACGTAGTTAAGTACTGTAAATATTAATATGTCGCGAGTTTTTTTCTTTGTTCTGTATTGTTCATTTTTTGACTCGTAAACAAAGCACAAATTAACTAGTATGACGTGCGGTCAAGACAACATGCAGGACATACCATGAATTGTTAACAGGTGTTAAAGTGTTGCAATTTTTCATTTTTTATAAATCGGATTGTAGTGATTCAAATTATCATATGTTATCAGTCAATATCCTATACTGGATCCTTACTTCATATACCAAATTTCAAGACAATTCATTGTGAAATAGACCAGATATAAAATCTCCAATCTTGATTCAATTTCTTCCTACGTTTTTTTCGCATCGAGAGTATGAAAACTTTATTTGATAAAAAAACATGCTTAATTTTAACGGATTTTTTTGCCAGACTTGTTGCCCTGATATATCTTTACAGCCTATAATTAAGTATTAAACGTGGCTTAAATATTAGTCACTTGTGCAAAGTTATTCAACAAAAACCGTTCATTTTTTATTAACATTTTTGCGCACGTCTACGAAAAAAGTCGCGTGAAATACTGGTCTGATCATTTTTCTACAGCTCCACTTAAGAAAAAAGGTGAACTGTTTTTAGTCCTTTGTCATTCGGATTAAAGTCGGATGATATAGAGCCGCAAAACTATAAAGTGAAAGTATGTCCACACACACATAAGGCCAAGCAATGTAGATTAGCAGTTTCTAACTCGAGTTTTTTCAAAGAATCATACGGGTAAACGGTTGTCACCTATTATTCATTGCCAACTTTTAAGTACAAATTCACTAAATTGTAAGAAATTCTCTTAATTAAAGAGTGTTTAGCGTTACATAGTATTACTTAAGAAATTAGCATAAATAATATTTCATATGGCTCTACCAATCGCAAACGGGTAATGGCAAGAAACTCTTGATATAATTTCAATGATATAACAATAAAGGAAGTTATCAGTACTGTTTTAGAGAGGACTGATTGTCACCATAAATTTTAAAAAAGCTGGTTGATTCTGTAAAGTTTAGGTCTGTTCCAAATAATAGAGTTTTGATCCTAAAACTAATGCGAGTTACTATCGAGTATCACTTTCTTATTCAGACTGGTTTGTTTGTGTATATTGACAAAAAGTTACGATATCTAATAAAAAAACATCTTAGATGTGAAAACAAGTTATTTCCAAAAAGAAGTGAATGTGCAACTAAAAGGATTTGTTTGTTTGTTTTTGAATTTCGCATAAAGCTACTCGAGGGCTATCTGTGCTAGCCGTCCCTAATTTAGCAGTGTAAGACTAGCGGAAAGTCAGCTAGTCATCACCACCCACCCCCAACTCTTAGGCTACTATTTTACCAACGAAAAGTGAGATTGACCGTACAATTATAACGCCCCCACGGCTGGGAGGGCGAGCATGTTTGGCGCGACTCGGGCGCGAACCCGCAACCCTCAGATTACGAAGCGCACGCCTTAACGCGCTAGGCCATGCCATGCCCTCAACTAAAACGAATGAAACCAAAATTAACGACCAAACTGGTAGATACACTTATAGCATTGATAATTTTACAGCAAAAATTTATCTATTAATTACATAGGCTGCTTATTTTGTTTTACACACCAACGTACCCCAAAGAAGAAACAAAATTGCTACGTCTCTTACAAAGCTTGTCTATACATTATAAAATAACAAATAAGTTAGGAAATATCATTACAACTGTAAAATTAAGTTCTAATGTTAATTAAGTGCTGTGTATGTCATGCGTGAATAAATGAAAAGATATGTGTAATGAACTAAGATAATCTGCCGCAGTTTCTAATTTTAAACTACCGACCAAATCAAGGTAGCCGATAGGTAACCCTATCATGCACAGCTCAACCTAATTGGATTGTCACTTTTACTAATCTATAACTTAAAATGGTATCACACGGATTTGAACCCGACTTACCAGATTCAAAATCCAAGGTTCTGAGATACGAAAAATACTCACATAAGATCAAAATGTAAGAATAAAGTAAGAATTTATGGTATGTAAGAAACCTATATATTCATTTCTTCAGGAATTTTCTTTACATATGTTACTACAGCTAGATCACTAATATATCACGCTGCAGTAAGGAGAGAGAGATATCTCGCAACGGCAATCTATGTATGATTTTGTTATATAAATGTACAAATATGTGTGTGTGTACATATATATACATACATACGTCTTTGCTATAACTTACTCATTTTTGATATTTTAACCTTCCCTAGTGAAGCGAGTAATAGAGTTCACCGTGGTGTTTTAGACGAATTCAATGTCGAACTGGAATCCAAACAGTTCACATCAATCACTGTTTGTTTTTTATATTAACTAAAACGTAAAGTTAAAGTTTATAATTTACTGGAAATGAGTACGTATAACAATCTGACTAACAGTAAGTTGGTTCGTTCAAAACCCTTTTAGAAATTACATCCAATATGATACTTGTCAAACAAACTGAATTTAAAGATTGCGGATTTTTTCCGTTGTAGTCTTTTAAATTACTCTGAGGTACAGTTGAGAAAGAGGCCATTAATGATATGTTAAACAAAATATTATTTTAAATATATATATACATATACATGCCTTGTATACAGAAGAACTAACTGCGTAGTTTCTACTTAATCTCAATTTCAACAGATAAATGATTAAAACTATAGTTAACAAGGAAATATTGTATACAAAAATTATTATTTCCAGTATATAACTGTCAATCAGGATGTTGTTTTGTTCCGTCTAATGACGAGAAAAATTCATGACCCCCTTCTCATTTTGCCGCACCATTGATTTTACACAGCTGTGTGGTCTGACAGTAGAAACGAGGAAAAATCGATACATAAGCAGTCCCTATTCAGCTTCGCTGCCTTTAGTCCTGTAAGGAATCGCCTTCACTGCGAGATCTGACATAAATCTGATAGGGAAAAGACATTTACAGGGGTACACTTACAAAGAATGTGTTTGAATACTAAATAATTAACCTCTATTTCTCTTCAACAAATCAACAAGGAATAGAAGTTTAATGTTGTAAAATGCAAGGATAATTGAGAAACTCTTATTTTAAGCGTTTGAAAATGTGATTAGTGAAAATAAATCACATACTTAGTCACGGACTGTTTTTGTTGTTGTTATTGTTCCAATTTCAAGGTGAGTTTAGGTAGTTTCGTCGACCTATTTACTTTACTTTTTTCCTGTTTCTCTTGAGATAATAATTTTTAATTTACATTAAGTAAAGTCTAGAGCCTTATACAGAACAAAGGCCCAGTAAATAGTTCAGATCTGATACAAGACTGAAGCTCTTAAACGTTTTATCTTACAATCAACTAAAACAATACAGGAAACAACTCATAAGAAAAAACATTTTACTTAAAATCCACGCCTTTACAGTTATTAACCACACTAACAGCTCTTCTTCAGTGAAGGTTAGTGATACGTATTTACTTCCGAACTCACTATACGAAACGTAAATTATCGTAAATCAAATACAGAGAAAACAGTTAATAATACGAATATATTTGTTACTTTCAAGATGCCATTTATTTATGTAAAAATAATAATATATTTCTCCTATCAGTTGAGCTCACACACTTCCATGCATATACACATTCAAATATTGAGAAACTTAAGCAAAGATCCGGCAAAGTTTTTATACCAACTTTCGACAGGTACTAATGTCAATAGTCAGAACATGAATTATGCAGAATAGTGCTGCGGACTGGAATTTAAATATGTGATAGACTTACAGAAAGGAAAAGGTAGAAGGTAATAGGAAAGTGATTGACAGCGTGTATGTGTTTCACTATTCAAGTGAGATTTGTATTCCTATAGCCGCGGTTGGTGTAATGTTAGTATCACACACGCATGGGTACTATGATAGCTACAAATAGATAAGTATATTGGTTTCCATTATACATCAGTAATTTTATGGAAATTACGCTTATTTCAAATTTAGCTACGAAAAAATTTAAAAATGGATACAATATAATTTGTCCTATGTTAAAAATTATATTTATTAAAATACACCAATTAAATCAATCACAAGTTAATATGTTAATTTAACATCATTTCAGCGTACCTTACGAAAATACTTTTTTATCTAGAAAATCTAGTAACGAGTCAAGTAGTGTCCTATTGACCAAAATAAGTTTCTTTACAGTGTAGTAAGTTTCTGTTCACCTGAAGAAAAAGCATAAAAAGATTTACGAGGTGTATAAAAAGAAATAATGAATTTGAATGGTCGCAGTAAAAGAAAAGTTAAATAAACTGTTCCGTAAATAAAGTTGGGATAAGACCTAGCTAAAGATTTATTAGACAGCCTTCTTCTTTTCAGCTTGTGTATTTATTAATGATACATGTATATATAAGTTTAGACTATTGATTTTTGGCATTTTATATTCATATAATATATAAAAATTGTAAATTATCGACACGCAAACAGTGAGAAAAGAAACCTGAATGATATGAGTACTAATAACAGTGACAAATCCTCATATTATTTAAAACTGAGGAAAAGGCTCATAAATCCTTAAAAGACTGATAACCTTTAACTACAAGACTTCCTTACCTCTGGTCTTTCTTCACCTTCATGTATGCTCACCGGTAATGGCCAAGGTAGAGAACGCGGAAGAGTACAATAGCAACTCGTAAAACTGATTATGAACAGAGAATTACTCGACACTGTGTGAGGGATTTTGCAAACATACAAAATAGTTCCTAAGAACCACAGACACAACGATCTGTTCTTTTAGACATTCTACAGTGGATAACTTCAAATACATAAAACGTTTCCCATTTATTCATTGTTAACTTCCCGTTGTTTTCATACCACCAAATCTCGTTGAATCGCAAAAATTATTAAGAAGTGTTAAGTTAACTGTGCTGCCGATTAGATAAACTGACAGTGTGGTCGATTGGAAGTCAACATTTCGGAAACTATCGCCCTCTATGGCTAACTTTGCAAGTTAACTATACTTTTTATAACTTTTTTTAACTCTACCATACATTATACATGAGGTGCTTCTGCTTTTTTTTCTTTTTTAATTTCGAAACTATTTATGCACTAAATAAATTTTGGATCCAATAACATTGTTAGTTAATAGCATATGATTTACAAAAAAGTGTAAAAAAAAGGCCGATAACAGGTTAAAATCAAAGACCCCGCAAGGGTCTATTCTGTATTTTGTTTAAAACGGTTGGTTTTATCCAGTTTTTAGGATCAATATTTTATGCTGAATGGTGCAACAGGCAACAGCATAAGATTACTCAGTATTTTGCAATGTATGAATTTCACTGATTGTGAACTTAAAACAAGTCAGTTGTTTGAAGGTCAACCAGATGCTACGCCTAACACTGTAAGTCGCTTGGAAAGACATTTTATTGTGCAAGATGAATCCTAAAAGCAAATTATCTAACTTAATTTTGAATAAATTTGTAACACATATTTATGCTAATATCCGTCAAAAAAGAAAATAAAATACTAATCTTTCATACATTCTAAGAATAAAAATCATAAACTCGAATGATATTCAACAAATAAAAATCTGGTAATGATGCCACACTCCGTGATAATCGGAAAAGAAGAGGCACGCAGTTATTTTAGTATCACAGTAGCAGAGGATTCAAGAAGTTAATATGTGGATTTGATTTGTTTTGAATTTCGTGCAAAGGTACACCAGGGGTATCTGCGATAGCTGCCCCTAATTTAGCAGTGTAAGGCTAGAGGGAAAGCAGCTAGTCATCACTACCCACCGCCAAACTTTTGAACCGCTCATTTGCCATCAAATAGTCAGATTAACCGTTGCATTCTAGTTCATTTAAGGTTGAAAGCACCAAAATATTTGGTTGGAAGACGATTCGAACATGTTATCCTCAGATTATAACTCAAACGCCCTAACCATCTGACCATGACAAATCTTGGATAGTGATTTAGATATAAACATAAAATGAAAAACCGTAGGTGAATAACAGATAAAACACTCTATTTTATTGTAAACCAAGGTGCAACAAGAAGTTAAATTAATGTGATTCATGATAATACAGACGAAAACAATTGTACAGACAAATACTGTAGTTAAACAAAAATATAACGGTATATCCGGAAAAAAATTAATAGAACTGCATTGGTTTGAACTGAATTTAAACTGTTTATAAAGTTAAAAGAAGAAACATAAGGTCGACAACTGTTTTACATTTCTAACAAAGAGTACAACGGTGAGAGAATATTTAAGAGGCACGTCTTAGCTCTTTTAAAGTACAAACAAACCTGTTTATGCGCCAAAACAGCTGTCATAATTCAAAGTTTTTAAATAGCTGATCAATCACGAAGCCAATAACAAGAAACTAGAAATATCTCTGCTTTAAGTGACAATCGTAAAATACTCTCAAACTCAGGTTGATATAGAATCCAAAACGACTACCCGTAATACAAGGATGGAAATTAACATATAAAGTAGATAATGATAAAATTCTGAAACCTTAAGTTTTAAATTATATTTTAGACCATTAAAGCAAAGGTTTTGATTGAGCTTTGGAGGTTTTGTATTAATACAACTAAAGCAGCAATTATATGTTTTTATAATGTCAAATTAGAACAAACACAAAAAACGGTTTTATTTAGCGTAAATGTACTTTACAGTTATAGTAGTTGTGTTCAGCGTGCCGATCGAGTCCCTGATTTTAGTCTTACAAGTATTTATGCTTATTGCTGGTCCACCGGAAAATAAAATAAAAAGTCAAATTATTGTTTGGAAAAATAAGAGTCAACAGGTTGGTCATCGAATAACTTTTCCTTTTTTTTCTTAATAATATAAATATATCTAAATATTTTTATAAAACTCTAAATAAAACAAGAATGAATCCTCAATAGCGGAGGCACTTGAAATTATTTTAGGCAGAATTAGACTAAATTCATCATAAGACACCCGTTTTTTCATTTTTATTAGCTAAATTTTCCTACACCAACACTATCAAGCGTGGAGCGCGAATATATCAAATTTGATTGTATTACTCCTCAAGATCTACCCCCCAAACTAAAATTATTTTACATAGGATCATTCTATAAGACCTTGAGTGTGATCAAATGCATCAATCAAAAGGGTTTAACCAAAACCGTAATTAGATCTCATATAGGCCAAGAAATGAGGGAACTATAATCTAAACGTTTGTACTTGAAACAAAAATAATCAGAACCGTTCTATGAGCCATTATGCCGCGGCTAGAAAGAGTCTAACAAAGTATTTCTTGAACTGATTTGAATTCCGCACAAAGTTACATGGAAGTTATCTGCGATGGCCATCCCTACTTTAGCAGTAAAAGGTTAGAGGGAAGGAGCTAGTCATCATCGCCCACCGTCAATTCTTGAACCACTCTTTCACCAACGAATAGTAGAAGTGACCGTCAAATTACAATGCCACCACGGCTGAAAAGACAAACATGTTCATTATAACATGGATTCGAACCTGATATCCTTAGATTGCGAGAGAAGCGCTCTAACCATCTCACCACACACTTCTGTAAATGTTATTGTCTTCATTTATTTTCATTAAATGTTTATTAATGAACAAGTATCTATAAGTTAATAATTTACATTATTTAAAAAAGTTTGTTAGAAGTCTTGTTTGTTTGTTTGTTTTGAATTAAGCACAAAGCTACACAATGGGCTATCTGTGCTCTGCCCACCACGGGTATCGAAACCCGGATTTTAGCGTGCAAGTCCGCAGACATACCGCTGAGCCACTGGGGGGCTGTTGGAAGTCAAACACAAAGATAAACAATAGACTATCTTTGTTTTGTCCACTACGGGTATCAAAAACCGGTTTCTCGTACTCTTTGTAAATAAAAGTTAAGAAAAATATTAAATGTTAAATAATGCTACAGTCATGCTATTAAAGATTATTACATGCGTCACAAATATTCAGTTAAAATGCGTTTGACCCAGATACATCCACGATAGCAAAAAATACTTATGATCATGAAGGTCAATAAACCACTTTAATAAAATAATAATAATCAAACTCTAATGTTTTCGACAGGTGAATATGCCTTCATCAAGGTAAAAAATATCATGTCCTTCTTCCCTGTTTGTTTGCTTTGAAGTTTGCGCAAAACTACTCGAGGGTTATCTGCGCTAACCGTCCTAATTTAGCAGTATAAGACTAAAGGAAAGGCAGCTAGTCGTCACCACCCACCGCTAACTCTTGGACTATTCTTTTACTAACGAATAATGGGATTGACCCGTAAATAATGACGATCCCACGGCTGAAAGGGTGAACATGTTTTAATGTAATGGAGATCTGAGCACACGATCCTCAGATCAACAGTCGAGCTCTCTAACCACCTGGCCGCGTCGGGCCTTATTTATGTACAGCATAAACAGTTATATTGATTTACTTTTCGAAATATTTTTTCAAAAAAGGAAACAAATAATAACTTGGCATTATACTTTAGCCTCCAGTGTCAATGAAATAGAAATTTTAAACTTTTTCCCACCAAGAGCCCAGGACCCCAAACTAAATAAAACTGAGGATATCAAAATAAATGTCAAGGTCCATGTAAAATATTCAGAGTCCCTTTAGAACAAATAGTCTTAACGTTAAAAGGTTTATGAGGACCAGATTTTTAGTGTTATGAGCCTTAAGACTTACCGGTGAGCCATTTGGTGACTTGTCTTGTTCTAAAAAGAAGTATTACAATTTTTATGTCTCAAAATGAAAATGTTACTAAGGCTTTTAATTACTTCTTTTATACTTTCACTAAAATCACATGTACTTATCTATGTCATGTTTAAAAATGCGTAAAGTACTAGCATGGCCAGGTGGTTAAGGCATTCGACTCGTAATCTGAGGGTTACAGGTTCGAATACTCGTCATACCAAGCATACTCGTTCTTTTAGCTGTGAGGGTGTTATAATGTTGCGGTCACTCCCACTATTGTTTATTTGGAAATTTCGCGCAAAGCTACATGAAGACTTCCTAACATAGGAGTTTAAGAGTAAAGGAAAGGCAGTTCGTCATCACCGCCAACTCTTAGGCTATCCATTTTTCAACTAAGAGTGGGATTGACTGTCACATTATAGCATCCCCACGGCGAAAAGGGCGAGTATGTTTGGTGTGATGGTGATATTATATTATATTATAACTAATTTACATATTTTTTAAAGTATCATGTCATCCCATAAGTAATGTCCGATAATTTAATACAGAAAGTGTATCATCATTGCTGTCTTTGTAGAAGGCTTTAATGACTAAAATATGTAGCGGGACGTGTAGAGAAATATTCAGACAAATAATAGAAACTAACCTAACTTCACTTTTTCAGATCATTAATCAAATAAACCCTTATGAAGATGGATGTGTCTGAAGACCACATAAGGCATATAATGCTTTATGAGTTTAAAAAAGGCAATAGTGCAGCAGAAACTGCACGAAACATTCAAGGTGTTTATGGTGCGGAGTCTCTCAATGAAAGAAAATGTTGAAGATGGTTTCAGAAATTCAAATCAGGTAACTACAGCTTAAGTGATGCCCTACGTTCAGGTCGTCCTGTTTAGTTTAATGATAACTTGCTGCTGGCTACACTTTATGAATATTGTGCCGTGACAGTTGAACAACTAGCACAGAAGCTTAATTCAACACATTCAACAGTTCATCGTTATCTGCAACAGCTTGGAAAGGTGTCAAGACTTGAAAAATGTTTCCACCATAATTTGACAGAAGCCAGCCTTAGAGCAAGAGTGTACATTTGCATTTCTCTGCACTCTCGTGAACGTAACTCACCTTTTTTGGACATGAAGATGAAAATACGAATATTTTATAAAAGTGTTAAGCACTGCAGACAATGGCTCAGCGCAAATAAACTAGCTAAAGTACAAGCCCAAAATGTACCTCCACCCTAAAAAAAGTCTTGTTAAACGTTTGGTGGGATATTGTTGGTGTGATCCACTTTGTTGCTACCACTCAATGTAACGATTACATCAGACTTCTATTGTCAACTGTCTGAGCGTTTGAATATTTTACTGAAAGAAAACAGGCCTGTTTTGATCAATTGTAAAGGTCTTGCATTACACTAGGATAATGCACGGACCCATACAGCAAAGACCACATCTGCAAAGATTGAAGACTAGAGGGAAGGCAGCTAGTCATCACCACTCATCCCCAACTCTTTGCATCCAGCAAAGTGAAAACATTTAGAAACCAAACACTATCAATCAAAAAATTCAACTTCATTCCGAGTATTTGAAAAGAAAGTGTTTGCAATTAAATGCAAGGAAAGCTACATTTCGTTCGTTTTTCCACTATGACAACAAAGGTGCCCTTATTGCTTAATATCATGTTCGCTACTGTATTGCAAAAACAGGTAAAGTTCATACAATTGCAGAAGATTTGGTAAAACCTGGCGCAAAAGATTTGGTATAGTTCACAAATGATGAAAAAATTCTTAAAAACATTAACTCTGTGCCCCTTTCTGACAACTCGGTTTCTCGAAGAATCAAAGATATGTCAGCAAATTGCTTAACGGAGTTGATAAAACGAGAAAAAGCGAATCCAACTTTTTCGCTTCAAATGGATGAATCAACAGATGTCGCAAGTTATGCGATATTGCTTGTGTGTATTCGCTATATCCACGAAGCTAGTTTTGAAGAAGACATGCTAATTTTCAAACTTTTGTCTACTGAAAGAACAGGCCAAGAAATATTTAAACTGATCAATTTATTTATGGAAGAATATGAGATCCAATGGCAGCTTTAATCATGTGTTTGCACTGATGGGGCTGCAGCTATGATTGGAAAAATTTTCCGGCGCAGTGGCACACATAAAAAATAAAAACCCGAACATCAAGATTATCCACTGCTGTCTTCATCTTCATGCACTTACAATGAAACGAATGCAAGAAAACTTAAAAGAGGTATTGAGTGATGTCATAAAAATAGTTAATTTTATAAAATCAAGACTTCTCAGCACGAGGATCTTCAACTTACTCTGTGAGGATATGGGAAGTTTGCATAAATATTTCCTACTTCATACTGAAGTCCGATGGCTTGCTCGGTTTTACAAACTGCGTGAGGAAATAGGTTTCTTTTTATCTGAATGTCATTTTGAGCTTGTATACAAATTAAGGGAAAAACACAAGATACAGAAAGTGGCTTACCTTTCGGACCTATTTGCCAATCCAAATTAAATGAATGCTACAATGCAGGGTACCAGGGTAAAGTACTTCAAAGCTCAGATTAAAATGGAAGCGCTTCAACGTGAGCTAAAAATTAGACTGAATGTATACTTATGGAAGAACGTGATTGCTTCGAAAATATTAGTATTTTTTTACTAATGAATGAAATTCCCTTGAGTGAAGATGCAAGAGGTTCAGTCTTGCAGTACATATCTGATTTGTGTACAACTATTAAGGAGTACTTCCCTCCTCATTTAGAAAAATCTCTGTGGATTCAAAATCCCTTTGTTGACTCCGCAAATACCAAAAATTTACCTTTGAAAGAGAATTAACAGCTTATAGAAATTTCAACTGATTACACCCTGGAAACAAAATTTCAGCAGGAAAAAATTACACAATTTTGGATTCAAATGGTCATGTAATACTCTGAAATATGTAACAGAGCTTTGAAAATTTTGATGCGTTTTCCAACAACATATCTTTGTGAACAAACATTTTCACTGCATATGGTTACAAAGACCAAATTTAGAAACAGGCTAAATATTGAAGATGATTTGCTACAGGTAACAATCATAAGTCTAAATACTGAACTACTTTTTGAACAAAAACAAGCCCATCCGAACCACTAATAAATAAATAAGTACTCTGTACTTTTACTGATATAAATTTTGCAAGCAGAAATTTTTGAACAAGTAAGTAGAAGTAAAAGTTTTCCTTTAAATATTGATATTTTAACAAATTTATATTCCAAAAGCTTGAAGTAAACTTTATCTGATGCTAGTGACCGATTGTTTCTATTTTTAGTGTGTTTTTTTATTAAGTCTACGGAATATTTTATGTGAAGCTCCGCAGGTCTAAAAAGTTTGGAAACCCCTGGTATAGATGACGGTTTTAATTTGAAGGCGAGAGAGCTGAATTTCTGAAGAGTGTTGTTTGGGCCAAGGTTCATTTGATAATAAAAGACATCACAAAGACGTGTATTGAAAGTCTTCATAAATGACACCATTACGAGTACGGATAAGTTGACGTAGATCATTTAGAAGGCAGCATTTAATAAGTTGCAGGTAAAGTAAAATGGAAGAGTTATCCAAATGAACAGCCTTCCGAGACACCTGATACAGAAGGTAGGAGACGAAGATGTAGTGGTGACAAACGTCGGTGACACTGCGGTCATAGAAGACACACAACCTGAAAGGAAAGGAAAGACTAATTCTACATCAGTTTCGTGAGTGTCTTGTCTGTCACATAACTTGGGACAGCAATAACTACGCAAGAGGACAAGCACCTTAAACATCTACCTCTGTGCACTCAACTTCAGGGGTGGTCCAGAGTGTATTGAAACCAAACAAATAAACACAAATTCAGTGAAACAAATCAATAAATAAAAGTAAAATAAATACAACTAATCAAAAATAATAATAGTGGAACATAGAAGAATCCGACAGCAATACACTTGTGATGAAATTTCTAGATTTTCTTTTCAGCCAAGGGAAAAATGACAGGCTACTATGGAGTTACGATTTTTGTTTGTTTTTGAATTTCGCACAAAGCTACTCGAGGGCTATCTGAGCTAGCCGTCCCTAATTTAGCAATGTAAGGCTAGAGGGAAGGCAGCTAGTCATCACCACCCACCGCCAACTCTTGGACTACTCTTTTACCAACGAATTGTGGGATTGACCGTAACATTATAACACCCCCACGGCTGAAAGGGAGAGCATGTTTGGTGCGACCGGGATGCGAACCCTCGACCCTCAGATTACGAGTCGCACGCCTTAACACACTTGGCCATGCCGGGCCATAGAGTTACAAGCTTTCTCTTCGACCTCGCCTGGTAGGTTTAAAACACCAGGAACCGTTCGACCTCAGAGAATGAGTTTCAAACGTTAGTATTTCCATGAAGACATTGTATAACTTTAGCTGTGAGAAACTCACGTGAGATTAAACAAGATTAAAGCTAGTTAGCCTTCCCGCCATATAAAGTGTACTTCTGTTTCAACGCATAATTATTTCGCTCTCTGTTAACCGTTAATAAAAGATTCAGTTCCAGATTAGATAGAAGACTTAGTATTGTTTGTAAGTTTGTAGAAACTGTTTTATATAAATCATTATTTGTAATGTAATAAATTGCATTCTTGTATATGTATGAAAACAAATTTGTATCAAGAAAGAAAATTGTGTGTATCAATCTTGTTGGCAAATATCATCCACTTGATATGTGTGTGTGTGTTTTTGAACTTCGCACAAAGCTACTCGAGGGCTATCTGCGCTTGCCATCCCTAATTTAGCAGTGTACAACTGGAGAGAAAGCAATTAGTCATTACCAACGAATAATGGAATTGACCGTAACATTATAACACCCCCATGGCTAAAATGGCGACTGGGATGCAACCCTCGGATTACGAGTCACACGCTTTAACCCACCTGGCCACGCCGGGCCATACATTTGATACATATTGACATTTCATAAACTTCCAGATTAAAATTTCTGGCTATTTGAAATCGTAAAACATAATATACATCCAAGACTCTTCCATGATAAATTATAATACGTTACATCTATAACATAATGTTTAAACAGTTCGTCCGTTACATAACATAAAATAATAAATTAATTGGAATGCTATAAAATTCACACACACTAAAATTATTTTAAGTTACTGTATGGTAAATTTAAAAGAAATAAAGAAGTCTACAAATATCATGTACACATCACTTTCGTATGATGTCTAATTATACTTTTTTCTTTTACGGTTAACTTATGCAGTTAATCCCGTTAATTGTATCTGGAACAGGAACTGTAATATATAAAAAATTATATTACAAATTATATCTTCAGTGTTATCTTAAGTGTAAAGATATCTGCAATATATATAAACGTATCACGAGAAACAATGTGGAGTATCGAACATTGTTTTTGAACAAGTAAGATATCACGTACATGGAATTCAATAAAATTATTAAATTAGTTATATGTGTTTTTAACACAAGCGATAAATCTATTTATTAATCTGTAAATGTAAGGGAAGTTTGTTTGTTTGTTTGTTTGAAATTCAGCTCAACGAACCGACAGAATGAGCTATCTTGTGCTCTACCCACCACATGTATCGAAACCCAGTGCCACTGAGAGGGGGACTGAAATGAAGTAAAACAAAACAGAAAACTGACAGAAAATGGAACATACGTACATGCAAAGTGAAAACACATTTAGTCAAAGTATGTAGATAATTTAAAAGCATGTTTTAATAAAAGCTGTAATCACCTACCAACACAACAGACGAAATTTAACGAACGTTTTTCATTCATTCGTAATTGACTGTGGTCTGGCCTAGTTGTTAGGGCACTCGAATCGCGAGTTAGAATCACCGTCATATCGAATATGCTCGCCCTTTCAGTCGTTGGAACGTTAGAAGACACGGTCTATCCCACTATTCGTTGGTAAAAGAATAGCCTTAGAGTTGGTAATAGGCGGTGTTGACTAGCTGTTTTCCCTCTAGTTTTTTCACTGCCAAACAAGGGACGGCTAATACCGATAACCCTCGTGTAGCTTTGCATGAAATTCAAAACGAACTTGTGAACTGAATGCGTTCAGATATGAACCCACAATAGATTCATTTTTCGTAATAATTGCCTTTATATTGTAAAGTTTGGAACATGTCAGAAAAGTTACTTATGTTATGTACGAAACTAGTTAAACATTAGGCTTACTTTTATCGTTTCTAATATATTAGAAATAATCTCGAGAAGATACCTGATTTACTTTCCCTTTATCTAATGTGTCTGTTGTATAATATACAGTAAAAAATCATTAGGAAAACAAGTGAATGTATCTTTAACAGAGAAGTGACCTGGTCATATGGATTGTACCAGGAAAACAACTGATGCAATTCCAGAATGCTTTCTGTTTGAGGAATGGCGTAGTGGACGCGTGTAGAAATGTACTAAGGTCACATGCACTTGGAAGTATTGAATAAAACATTAGAAAGACGAGTGTGTATTTCACCAAAATGTCTATATTTTTTTCTTTAAGAATTATTATGCTTTAAAACGTGTACAAACATGTGACACATATTTGATTAGTAACAGGTTCGGTAGCGTGACCACTGTAACTATTTTGTCCTAGATAGTTTTGAAAAGTCGGTACCTATTGTTAAAGTTTATATAAGAGAATGTTTTATTTTAATAATTTGATAATGTACTCAATTAAAAATTATTCTCATTTAATTCAACAGACAATGTCCCTGGTCTTCTAACAAAGGATAGATTGTTAAAGTGTTTATTTATATAACTGATGCAACATTATTTCGCGTAAATATGTTGTAGATAATACCAGATGATATTTGGTTGCACATTAATCAGAGACAGAAAATATACGCAAGGTAATTCGTGAACGCAAGACCAAAGACCGATTTATTATTAGTAAAACGTTACGGGTAACTCATGAATTTTAAAATCAGCATAATCTGTACTATAATAAAGCTTGTGTTTGTAATTAACATTTTCGAAGTTCTTGCATAAACATCGCCAAAATTTAATGAAAAAAGGGGAGTTGTTTCTGTCTATGATGTGTCTTTTTTAAAATAAATGTCCAAAAAAATATGCATATATATATATATATATACACACACACACATGCACACGTAAAAGTGCTTGTGATATTAAAAGTTCGTCAATAAACAATTTATTTTGAAATAAATATTCATGCATGCTTTAAAAATAAACTGCGAACTCTCTACTAAATACTTAATTGAAGTTTATATGAAGTCCACAATTATGCACATGTAAACCGCCATATTATATACAACAGGCGTACTATTTTTTGAGTTTCAGTTTTATTGGTGTATTATTTTATTTTTGTTATTTTCATTGAATTTCACTTCTAGACACTTGAGGGTTATCTGCGCCAGCTGTCCCTAACGTGTTGTCGAATTGACTGTAACGTTACAATGTCTTCGGGGCTATAAGGGTGAACATGTTCAGTGGAAGTGATCCAAACTCACGAGCCACAGATTCCGAGAAAACTGCTCTTAACACCAAGGCCTTAGTTCAATCTACCTACTGTACCGTATGGAACTGGCGTGAAGAAACAGCTGCAGTCTTATGAAGCGTATTTAATTGCTAAAATATAAATCAAAATAATTTATTCTTGCCAAAAAGTAATTTTAACGTATGATTTTTCCTGCTCAGTAAAGTGTAGAACAGCGTGTCACTTGCCCATTCCATAGACGTCGGAGCGAGACTCAGGCTGGGGGTCTGAAATGCACGCCATAGGTACACGGATGTATGGAGGGAAGGGGAAATACCCAGATAAATTTTTTTTTTTAAATTTTGAAGTAGAATTATTAACTTAAAACTAGTTGATGTTCCTAACGGTACTTCCTTTTGTCGTCAGCTATGACGAAGACCTTGGTTACTGTTAAAAGATCCAACACATTAGTTCGCTTGTTGGCCCGGCATGGCCAGGTGGGTTAAGGCGTGCGACTCGTAATCCGAGGGTCGCGAGTTTGCATCCCCGTTGCACCAAACATGCTCGCCCTTTCAGCCGTGGGAGTGTTATAATGTGACAGTCAATCCCACTTTTCGTTGGTAAAAGAGTAGCTCAAGAGTTGGCGGTGGGTGGTGATGACTAGCTGCCTTCCCTCTAGTCTTACACTGCAAAATTAGGGACGGCTAGCGCAGATAGCCCTCGAGTAGCTTTGCGCAAAATTCTAAAACAAACAAACAAACAGTTCGCTTCTTGTGAAAATGCTGGAGCAACACGTTATTTAACCCATACTGTGTCATTGAGATATCTCTGCTCCTGTATCCTAAAGCCTATGGGGCGCCCGCCTCCCGCTCCTGTTTCTTAAAACTTGTAAGGGTCATCTTCTTTCTCTTCTTCCCTTCTAGGCTTTGATGCTTATTTATTCTCGCTGCTTTGATGACTGGAGCCGTTAACTTTCTCATACGTTAAATACATTGTGCTAATTATACTGGTTTGGATGGTCACCTAGAAGTAAATACAGCAACTTTTCCAACTAATATTGGTTTCATACGAATTTTTAAACCTTTTACTTCATTCATTTTCTTGAAGTTGACAGTTATTTCAATTTTCTCCTTGCTAATGCCGACAAATAACACACGTTTAAACGGATTTACTTTTGTTTACTTATTTCAATGCTTGTTTTAATAAAATATATATTTTAAAATGCGTGTTACTTACATCGTTAAATGTGTATTGCGCAAGTCCTGACTGTTCTCCAAATTTGTAGAAGATTCTCAAGCGTAATATTCAACAACATATTAGATGTTTATGTGAGATACTAATGACCGACAATATTGTTGCTAAGTGAAATTTCGAGAATGTCTCCTAAAATAGTTTATAAATCAACGCGCTAAGAGACAAAATATTGTTGGTTGCTACAGTCAGTACCTATAAGCTATAATTGTGGTAAACGCTTATTAATCGGAAAACAACACATATTTAATCAGAAACGTTTATATATATATTTGAAATTTCAATGAACTAACTTCAGACGTTAGTATTCCTACGAGGACATTAAATCTATTCGTCGGTAAAAAGTCAGCTTGTAAGCGGTTTGAAGCCAGCTAAAAATAGATAGCTAGCTGACTTAAGCGAAGTGTAACAATATCAACTAAGAATTATTTCGCTCGTCGAAGACCTGGACAGTCAATAAAATATTCAGTTCTAGACCACATAAAAGACTCAGTAGAGTTTGTGAGTTTGTAAAATTTGTGTAGATATATCATTATTATAAACTGTATTGTTGTTTGTACATTAAAATATATTTGTGTAAAGAAAAAAATTGCAAATCAATCTTGTTGACAAGTATCATAAATTTAATACATCTCGACATTCAATTAACTTCTTAGGCCAGGCATAGGCAGGTGGTTAAGACGTTCGACTCGTAATCTACGCGTCGTAGGTTCGAATCTCCGTCACACCAAACATGCCTCGCCCTTTCAGGGATCATTATAATTTGACGGTCAATACCATAATTCGTTGCTAAAAGCGTAGCCCAAGAGTTGGCGGTGGGTGGTAATGACTAGCTGTCTCTATTCTAGTCTTACATTGCTAAAGTAGGGATGGCTGATACAGATATCCCTAGTAGTTGTGCTGTGCGCGAAATTAAAAACAAACAAAAAAGCAAAATAATTAACTTCTAAATTAAAATAAAAAATTCGGGCAATTTTAATTTGTAATATGTAACGTGAGTAACATAATTAATCGGAGACTCATTGAGATAAATTATAATATACAACAACGTGGACGCCGTCCCTTCATCCTCATGAGATGAATGAAATAGATGAAGCCGCTAGTGCGCGAAGCCTTCGCTTGGTCATGTAAAAAAATTGCCCAGCATGGCCAAGTTGTTAAGGCACATGACTGAGGGTCGCGGCGAATCCCCGTCACACCAAAACATGTTCGTCCTTCAGCCATGGGGGCGTTATTAGTTACGGTCAATCCCACTATTCGTTGGTAAAAGAGTAGCCTAAGAGTTGATGGTTGACGGTGATGACTAGCTGCCTTCCCTCTCGTCTCAACACTGCTAAATTCGGGACGGCTAGCGCAGATAGCCCTCGCGTAGCTTTGCGCAAAATTCAAAAAACAAACAGTTTTTTGTTAAATACAGTTGTTAAAATGTGTTCAAGTCATTCATATACTTCATAAAATACCTATCGTTTCTCTTAATGTAACCAAAGATTTAGTACAATACCATAATGTTTAAATTGAATGTTTCGCTACGTGTAAATACAACCATACCAAACTGATAACGTTAGTTTCTACGATGCGTCTGTACCATAAAAACATGAGATTATAAAAACTTCTTATTAAAACAAAATAACTAGACAGCTAAGATCTAAATTTAACCTAGTAATTAATGTTACTAATTCTAATACCTCTTAAGCCTCGGTCAGCTTGGGAGACTTGAGTTAAAGATTATAAATCCACAAAATGATTGGTTATCTTATGCAATACAGGAGCTTAAATCCGTCAGATAATGTTGCTCTCCTTACGTCCAGCCCCCTTTCTCTTTAGTAATTATTAAAATAAATAAATAATCACACTTGATACACACTTTCAAATTAATACTCATGCAACTAAAACGAAGAAATTACTACGTACCGTTTACCACGAGAGATACAAGAGGAAGTAACATACGAAATGTAGCCGTCGAAATCACCGTTCAAACTGTTAGATTTATCCTAAACTCCAAATGAATTTTTTTCATATATTATATTACAATGAAAAGCAATAATATTTCCAAAAACGTTTGTTTAGGAATGTTCAGTGATGAATTTTAGATATTTATTCGCATATTACTTAAGACAATAAACGGGATATATGCTTTTCTCTTCGCGTACCGTTACCAGAACCGTAAGCAGATTACTTACTACAAAAGCATCTCAGAATAATTTTAAATGTTCAGAGTAAAATTTACGAATCACGTACAACAATAGCAGCAACCTATCGAGCACAGGATATACGTGCAACAATGAGGGCAGTATAACAGCAAATGACAATAAACACAACCTCACATTATTGTAACAGTTTTCATACAATTAGCCTATGTTCAGATTTATGCTAAAATCAAATAATGAAATAAGATTTAGTGTTTGTGTTTTACGTAATTCTTCTTAAACCGCTGGTCGCACCGACTTCCAAGTGGTACCAGACAAATCATCTTGGCCCCGAGGTTTGCACAAAGATAAATTTTTTACCTCATTGGATTTCCCGAAAACCCCTTTTCTTAATATGCTGGACTCACCAGCTTCTAAGTAGTGTCAAAGGAATTGTCTTAGTCTCAAGATTTGCACAAATTTGTTTGTTTGTTTGGAATTAAGCACAAAACTACATAATAGACTATCTGTGCTCTGCCCACCACGGGGATTGAAACCCGATTTTTAGCGGAGTGAGTCTGCATAATACTGCTCTGCTATTGCGGGGGATGATTTGCAGAGGGATAAAATTTTGACCCAACCCTTTAGGGAGCTCAGCTATTTTGTTTGTTTGTTATTTGGAATTTCACACAAAGCTACTCGAGGGGTATCTGTGCTAGCCGTCCCTAATTTAGCAGTGTAAGACTAGAGGAAAGGCAGCTAGTCATCACCACCCACCTCCAACTCTTGGGCTACTCTTTTACTCACGAATAGTGGTATTGACCGTCACGTTATAACGCCCCCACGGCTGGGAGAGCGAGCATGTTTGGCGTGACTCGGGCGCGAACCCGCGACCCTCAGATTACAAAGCGCACGCCTTAACGCGCTAGGCCGTGCTTGGCCCCAGTTATTTTGCAAAAACACTTTTGTGGTGACCTTAACTTTGGCAATGATTTACATTAGAACGAAAACTATCATTAAACTGAAAAGGTGCAAACTAGTAGTTGCATCAAATTTCCATTATAGAAGCCCTGTAAATGTGGTTCATATGACAGTCGAATAACAAAATGTGAACCTGAACAAACTTAAAATAAATAAACCTTAATAAGATTAATCAACTCACTAACATTTTTCACACAAAAATACCCCCCAAAAATATACTATCCAGCACAACATATTTGTGAGTGAGTACAAAGGAACGAAAACTCACCACGTTGTTAATTAAACGTTCGTTCTATTAACCTTACAAAACTAAAGAGAACTTACGCCTTTTAAGTCGCCAGGACTGGTTCTTGCCAAATGCTGAGCCAGTTTTCCGGTGGTGTTGACCCCTACACGTCAAGATACTGGTCTCCCCTTTTCTGCAGTTAGTTTTATAGCTCCAATAAATTCATCACGTTGTCAGGTTTGGTTCGTTTTTAATCTCACGCAAAGCTACATGAATGCTATCTGCACTAGCCGTCCTCAATTTAGCAGTGTAAGGCTAGAGGGAAGGCAGCTAGTCATCACCACCCACCGTTAACTTTTGAGCTACTCTTTTACCGACGAATAGTGGGATTGACTGGTACATTATAACGCCCCTCCTGATTCGTTAGCGATGCCTTACCACACCCACATTTCAATTCTTAAATTGTTCTTTCATTGAGGGTGTAGGATCTCTCAAATTCTATAAAAGGTTTAGAGACAGATATATATGATGGGTTATGCAAAAAATACTTTACGAATTAAAATTAGTATTAGAAACAATTTGGCATTTTGGCAAGAATTCTATAAACTTTACTGTGGTAGATTTTTAGGATATGTCAGTTTATGCGGTGTGTTTGTTTACATATATTTCATTTGTAAAATTGACTTCATTTACTCAATTACTTCTCAGGTTAAATTTCCAATGCATGTGTGATTTGGTGCACTCTTGTAACGCATACAGTTGTCAACATGTTAATAAAAATGAAACTATTTGTGGAATCAATGCAATGACGTGGGAGACAAATTAAAAGTGGGAACCAGGTTTATTTGACCAGACGAACAACGGAATGTCTACCACAGGCAACCCCATTAAAGCCACGGTTTGGGACCCAATAAATTCTTGGGTTCTGAGTTCATTCTCATATATTGTCTTAATTTTCTTCAGAATGTTTGTTAATTTTGTTGCATTATTACTATAACAAATTGGAAATTGGCATCCCCGCTTCCTACGCCATATAATAAAAAAACTGAAGATTTACTCTTTAATCGCTTTATTATTGTGTTCCTGTAAGAAAATTTTGAAATATCATCATAGATTTTCTCTGGGAGATAGAGTATTACAGCATTAACCTGAAGTGAGCAAATGCGGGGTCAAAATGCACGGATACCGGTTTCTTTTTTTGCTACTAACCGGTTTATGATTGTTTGTTTTGTTTTTGAATTTTCGCGCAAAGCTACACGAGGGCTATTTGCACTAGCCTTCTCTACTTTAGCAGTGTAAGACTAGAGGGAAGGCAGTTAGTCATCACTACCCACCGCCAACTTATGGGCTACTCTTTTATCAACAAAAAGTGGGATTGACCGTCACATTATAACGCCCCCACGGCTGAAAGGGCGAGCATGTTTGGCGCGAGGGGGATTCGAATTCGCAAACACCGGATTATGAGCCGTATACCTTAGCCATCTGGCCATGCCGGACCGGTTATTTATGAGTAGCTGCACTGCACTTCTGGAAAATGCCATATAAAACGGGTTAAATGCTCAGTCATTCGTAGACTTTATCTATATGAAATATATTTCTTCTGATGGCAACAATACAATTTTATGTAATGACGGACAGTGTTAGAACATTCCCCAGTTGCAGGAGCATTTTGTAACAAAATATTTTTTTCATAGTCATGAAAATATTATAAGTTTAACTAAAATATTACAAATGTTTATAGTCTTTATTATAAAGTTTTACTAAAGTATTATAAGTGTTGAGTAGCCGATATTAAGACCTTTTACTTGGAATATTTTGTGTTTTCACACAAAAAACTTCATGATAAGTTTTAATCTAATTTTTTTATTGTTTTTCAATAACCAAATATATTTCCTTTTCGACTGTTAATTTCTGACAACCTAAAAACTAATGTTAAGACAGTTTATAATAAATTTTAGTAAACATTTCCTTATTCTAATTATTACTTATACTTGAAATCTTAAGTCATTTTAAAATGACTCTTTAAAAATTAAGAATAAAAACTAAAAAATAGCATCTCGTCTGGGAGAAAAATCTAGGCAGTGAAAGAAATTAATTTAACCAAGTTACAGAGTCATCTTCTTTTACATTATTGCAAGATATTTCTCAATAATGAAGAATAGATATTTGATTTAGTTTTGATAGTATACGGTACAATATTTTATGAAATGAAGTCGAATGTAGTTCAAACGTATTTTTGTATTTGATGTTAAGTATAATGCTACACAAGGGGTTGTTTGTGCTGTGTCCACCACGGCCATCAGAACACGGTTTTTAACGTTATATATTCGCAGACTTACCCCTTGTATTTTGAGAGAAGCTTCTTTTAAAGTATCAAAATCGGTTTATTCCCAATAATATGAATTTGTCATGAAGTCCAGTTTACACTTGAACACAATTTTAAACTCTTGTGATTGCAGACTAAATTAAAGTTTCTTACTTATTACCTTCTTAACCCTTTCACTGCTGTGTTTGTAGATAAACAACTCTTCCATTGTCAGGTTTGTCTTTAAATTCACAATAAAAACAAAAAGTATAATGTTTTAATGTTACATTACTTATCCGAAAACTGAAAAAGAAATTAAAATGTTGTAAGCTGTGAAAAACATAGTCCACTATAATGTAATATTATAATAATATAACCTTTTAACTTCTGTCATTAAAAATGCTGTATATGTTTCGTAACAATCAAAGTAGTGAATATGTGTACCTTAAAGGATAAATTATGTTAATTACAGCAGAATACGGTGAAACAGAGGTTAAATAAGACTCAGCATCTCACGAGAATACTCTTGTATTATGAATATAATAAGTTAGTTTTTGTCGTCTCTTTCATGCCTGATGACATCTTGGTTATTGATACTGTATTATGATTCAGACATTAAAAGAATTTGTCAAGAATTTGATGTACTTGCTTAAGAGTAATTCCAACTTAATATTTCTTTCCATATGTTTGTTCTCAGCACGGAGCTACGTGACTTTCTTGAAGTTTTACGTAAGTTTTCAAAGTCCTCACAATAGCTCCGGAGCACTCCATATATCTAAAAACATCTCTATTTTAACTTCTGTGAGTTGGTACTTATGATAAAGAGTTAAAAAGAAAGATTAGCGCTGACCAAAGAGCATATACATAAGAGTTGAAGTTTTAGTGACATATCAGAATATTAAGTGAAATTACTCGTCTCAAACTAACATGTGCAGTTGTATTCCATCTTAATGCACAAAACAGAGTCCCATAGCATATGTTTTGCTTATCACGTATTCTTTTTTTAGTTGTTATGCACCAGCAATACTAAGTGTGGGAGAGCCTGTGTACTTGATTCGATTTTATTGCTCATCAGAATCTTCAGTATCCCACCCTGAAATTGAAATTAATTTAGGCTTAGGCAGGAATAGAGCAAATTTTATGAGATCTTGGGCGTGTTCAAATACATCAATCGAAAGGGTTTGATCTTCTAGATCCAAAACTGTAGTTAGACCTGAAATTGGTCAAGAGATGACGCAGTCATGAGCTAAAAACTTGTACTCGAAACATTCTGGACCATTCTATGAGCCGCTATGTATCGTCTAACAAAAATATTTTAAAATGTCAAGTGAGTAGTTTAGAATATTTAAGGTAAGTGACATAAATAGTAAGTAAGCTCAACCGTAGAGATGAAATCAATAAATAGTTACCACTCAACATTGCATCTTTAACATAATCGATTTTTAATACCGCGTTGTTTTTATTATCTCCAGTTATTCAGAATTCTGTATTGTTAAATGATATTCATTTATTTCAAATTGAGCTTTAAACCCCTTAAAATTGAAAATGTATTATACCAATACCCGATGCTTGAAATATCTCATTCCACTTCTTTTCTTGAAACAATCCTGTTACGTTTCAGTAAACCTGAAACCGTCTCGGTACTTTTACAGTTGTCTAGAGCTACGCCAAATATCTAATCCTCTCTTTGATCACACTCTTTCACACCAGTACTTCGGCAAGATGTGACACAAAGCAACAGTGAAACACATTTAGTTAACAAATTATAAAAGTACAGAATAGTTATTTCAAGCTGATACGTGTTGGCCTAGTCTAAAATTCTATACAAACCAGTTAAGTTTTTATTTTTAATTTAACAATTTCATGAGCCATCCCTCTTTCCCCCCATGAAGCTCTGCCAATTATTTTAAAAGAATAGGAAAGATTATACTTACATTTGATGCGAATATAATGCAAATATTTTACTTAATGGAGTTATACAATAAACACGCCCCCGCTTGTACAGCGGTAAGTCTACGCTAAAATCAAGGGTTCGATTCCCCTCGGTGGGCTCAGCATATAACCCGACGTGGCTTTGCTATAAGAAAAAATACACACACACACACACACACACACATACAATAAACCCGAAACCCTAAAACTCGAGTGCTTTCAAGTGTTATGACGTTTCTTCATCAGGGGCAAACAAATTCAAAGAGCACTATGAATATAGGATTTCACATTTTTGTCTTTAATTGAATTTCGAGTTTTAAGAGATTTTTGAGAGCTCCCAAACATTTGGATAATACAATATGTAAGCTAGCGTCTTGGCCTGGCATGGCCAAGCGCGTAAGGCGTGCGAATCGTAATCCGAGGGTCGCGGGTTCGCGCCCGCTTCGCGCTAAACATGCTCGCCCTCCCAGCCGTGGGGGCGTATAATGTGACGGTCAATCCCACTATTCGTTGGTAAAAGAGTAGCCCAAGAGTTGGCGGTGGGTGGTGATGACTAGCTGCCTTCCCTTTAGTCTTACACTGCTAAATTAGGGACGGCTAGCACAGATAGCCCTCGAGGCTAACGTATTCTTCAGACCTTTAGAATTCACTAACCCTTACATCACATTTTCTTTAGTACTAGCCAGATGAAGTTTCTTATTTTATCTCAGTGGTATTATTTTCCATTTCATTCCTAGTGTATTAAAATCTGTATTTTCTTACATCTCATACTACGCCTTGTCCTGATTCAAGATTAGGCAAATATTCGAAAAAATTATGTACATTACGGAATATTTCAACAAGCACAGTTGAAATTATTCTATCACAAACAAAATGAAACGTTGAGTACACCAAGTTTATACTTGTAACAGTGTACAAGCTACTGTCTGTGAATTTCTTTTATTATTAACAACCAACCCCACTTATGAATATTTCATTACAATCCAAAAGAAGTATTAAGCGCTAATCTTAACTAAACACAACAGTTAAAATTATGTTTTCTCCAAAGCATAGTATATTATACTCCTTCCATGAACAATTCAACATCTGCCAAATATATCAGTGTTGAAACTGAGACATTCTTAAATAATATTTAAATCTTCAAGTAATACCTTACATATTAATGATCACAGTTATTCTTATACCACAAAGTATTAATAGGCCCGGCATGTCCAAGCGCGTTAAGGCTTGCGACTCGTAATCCGAGAGTCGCGGGTTCGCATCCCCATCGCGCCAAACATGCTCGTCCTTTCAGTCGTGGAGGCGTTATAATGTGACGGTAAATACCACTATTCGTTGGTACAAGAGTAGCCCAAGAGTTGGCAGTGGGTGGTGCTGCCTTCCCTTTAGTCTTACACTGCTAAATTAGGGACGGCGAGCACAGATAGCCCTCGAGTAGCTTTGTGCGAAACTCCAAAAACAAACAAACAAACAAGCTAGCGTCTTCTAGCGCCAGCAAAAGCGTCCGTGATAGCAATATTCTACATTCACTCATAGTCTAAAAAGCCTTTTTAGTGTTTTTATTATTTTATCTTGCCAGTTCTCGCGCTTTTGTCCTGAGCTGTTGTCAAGATGCGTGGCCCTTGGATAAAGAGTGATGAAATATGGCGGCATGGACTGTAGCAGCTTGGCCTATAATTGGCTTTTCTCTTAAGTACGAAATAAATGGTTGTGAACAATTTTATTGACTCCGACCGCAATAAGTACAATAAGTACAAGGTGTTTAATATGCATTTAGTTACATTTTTAGGCCCGGCTTAGGTAGAGCGCTCGACTTCTTTTTTTTTTTTTTTTCCTTCAGCCTAAAACGTCTACAGAAAACAATAATTGTTCCTTGAAAATAATCTCCCTTTTCTGTATACATAAACTTGTAGTAATGCCAGTCTACGTAAAAAAAATACATTGAATAAGCCTAAATGCTCATGCCATTCCAGTAGATACGCTAATCTGTTCAAGAATATAAACATTCATGCGTATATAGCTTCGATAAGAATATTAAAATACGCGATGTGAGAGTAATCCATCCGGCACATTAAGAAAACAGATCAGTGTTTTGTCTAAACGTGAAGCATGTTCCACTATAAATAAATTACTAAATTACTTCATCGTGTTTATAAATCGTTGTTTGCATATCTATTATCCAATTAAACATGACCTGGCTGAATAAGTAATATTATGCCTGTCTTCTCAAATAAATGTAAAACTGTATTCGTATAATGCAAGCATAAATGATTTTATAACACTGAAAATGAACGCCGTTATCACAAATTTCATTAACTACTATCAAGGTGTTCGGCAATAAATACCCAGATTTGTTTGCTTCTAATTAAGCACAGAGCTACGTAATGGAATATCTGGGCTCCGCCCACCACAAGGATCAAAACCCGCTTTCTAGTGCTGAGAGATCACAGACACACAGCTGTGCTACTGAGGGGTGAATACCAAGATAAGATATTCAGTAATATCCGCTAGACCTCTGTTGTTCGGTCATAAAAATCAAAACTACTTGGAAAACAGTTATATACAGTATGTTTTCTTTCACCTCGAATAAACAAGTGGTCTTGACGTAATTTCTTTAATAAACAGAATCTATAAAAATATCAGTTGTCTTAAATACAACTAACAATCCTCCCCTAACATCAGTGAAAATAATGGATCTATCAGCTATGTCACTTGGTGTAGTAAATTTTTTATGGCAGCTCTCGGTCAAAATCCCTAGCTTAGGAATATTACAATTTGGAAACAAACTAAGAATATCCTTTGTTTACAATAAGAAAACACAGAATACATGTGTTCTATCATTCGTTATTATCTGAGATTAGTTTTCATCAAGTGCACCACATAAACACTCAAAGCCAAAATTCTTTATCAGCTCGAAATTTTTGCTTTTTTATATATCTTACATTAATGTACATAATGAAATTTGCACAAACTGCTTGATATATATAACAAGGAACGCCTGTATATTGCACGTATATATCATATCCATTGTCACATATTAACCAAGGCGTACTTGTATTACACAGCATCACAGTTCAATTTGCCATTTCAACTTATCATCCAACATAAGCAAGATAACTTACTCTATTCAATATGGTATGGTACTTAAGATCACTTACTCTATTCAATATGGTACTTAAGTTCTAGCCTTTGTTCCTTATTTTTCAACCACGTCTTCTTGTTCTTACATAATAACATATATTATAATTCTTTTTATTTTTTCTAGGGTTGAGGTATTTATCACTTCATTTAGCTGCTTCTTTCGTAATATCCATATATTTATACTGAAAAAGAAAATGGGCTCACGAAATAGAACGTCCAATGCTGTAGACGTTCTAAAATTCTGTTGGCCTCCAAACACTACAGGAAGTGTGTTTGACAGAATAATTGTGTCTTTACTGTATTTGTCATTCCTACAAAGTAAAGTAAAAACTGAGATTTATTGCAATTAAATGCTGAGCACTGATTTTGTTCAATAATTCATTTGTGTTTCAGTAATTATCTTTATTAAAATAAATAAATTATCTTAATTAAAATATATTTATTAACTAACCTATATTGTGGAAACGCTTAACTTTAATAAAATATTGACCATGCATTACAATTCTTTTTTTTACAAGGACGTGTGCCGTGAAAAGTTCAGCAAACCTAAAACTCAGTACACTAAATGGAACCTTCACACACTCACCAGCCGACCGATATGCAAAAGTCACGAAGAAAGGGGGGAAGGGGTGCAGTTCGTGAAGCTTACCTAGGACCCTAAAATGTCGGGCTACGACTTTTCATTTCTCTATCAAGTTTACTAGTCTTCCGAGGATGAATGGATGGTCCAATTGAAACTAACAAATGATTTAAATATCATTATTCCATTTCACCTATGTTATATTTCATAGTAAAATCACACACCTGTGAAATAAATAGGTTGTTTACTTAATCATTAAGCGTCAAAAAGATTCCTTAACTAATGAATCATTGCACAAATTCTTATATATACTATAATACTTCTGTTCTGGGAGGAGATAAGTATCCACAGGGACTTTTATTTATTGTCCAAATATAAAGTGATTGGAAGAATAATTTGTTGACTGTTGCTCAGTTACAATGTATGGAACATAACGTGTGGTAAAAACTACCACCACATCAGTCTGTTTTCTCAAGGTTAACAAACTTAACAAGCAAATACTAGAAATTCTAGACTATTCATTTAGTCAAGAAATAATAACAAGGACAATACGGTTAAGTGAATATCATTACAAAGCCCATAATTCATCACAGCTTTGCAAATGACTGGCAATTTAAGTTACCTCCTTGATTCGTGTAGATCTCCCGACAAAAAAATAATATCCATTATTAAACCAACACCTCTCAAATGGAATGTGTTAGTGTATCAATTAATAGATAAGCTTCGACCCACTTAATGAAAAAACAGCAATAACCAGCACATATCAATCATATTTTGTAATTTGGGGCAGAGGGCCAGCTTTACACAGAACATCTCTCTCCACTGAAGGTATGTCACTCTCCTTATGATTTCTTTCTGGTGCAGCTACTACTTCTTCTGAAGAGCGCACTGAGTACATTTCCAGTACTGTCCACAACATCTTTATACAAATGTAGCAAACAAAATAATAAACAGTTTATACACATTGACAATAGTTTGTGGTACTTATTTGTGCCCTCTGATCTTTACATTCTACAAAGTTCAAACTAATTCCTGTCCCAGAGATCTGTGGAACCACTAGTTAAATCATATGTTGTCAAGTACGATTTAGTGTTTCATAACAATGTTCCATCCTGCACTGATAACTGATTATACGAATGTCGTCGTTCGTACATAGCAGCTGTGTTAGTCAGTTAATAATATGAATAATCTACAGGTAATAGCTGTTGCAACATTTTAAATGCAAAGTTCATCAGCTTTTTAAAGTGGTAAGTACATTACACATATCGAATGACGCGATGTTAAATTAATTCATACAGTCCATTTTCAATTGCTGAAATCAGTATTAGATCTACTTTCGTCATCCATTTTGAC
Source organism: Carcinoscorpius rotundicauda (assembly GCA_011833715.1). Taxonomy (NCBI): domain Eukaryota; kingdom Metazoa; phylum Arthropoda; class Merostomata; order Xiphosura; family Limulidae; genus Carcinoscorpius; species Carcinoscorpius rotundicauda. The sequence goes on along the minus strand of CM022395.1, from coordinate 40,157,977 downwards.
TTTAGATTTAACGTATTGAACTAATGGACATTTTCCAACGCATTCAGACATTCACCTACGTGTGTCAAAAGAGAGGCATTGATGTGCCTTATCATTTTTACCAATTTTCAATGAATCACCATAGAAAGTATTTATACCTCACTGAAAGTTGTATTATTTCATAATTTAATATCAATCCAATTTCAATTCTGTCTGTACTGTACTTCAAGAAAGCCTACACAATGGTTGTTTTTCTCACATAGGCATCACTTGTACCTAGGAGATAATGTATGTTTTTTTTTTCTTAAACAGTTGGCCATTTAACACATTCAACACATAAAAATATCAATGAACAGTTCATTGAATTCAAATGTTCTTTTTAAGTTCATATTGTTTGCCCAAATATCAAACTAGGGATTTTAGGTACTCTAGAGTAGAAGCTGCAAGTTTGATTTTGGACATGGTACAATAACTGCGATGCTATTTGCTCACTTAATTTCTACCTCTGTTATCGTACTAATAACCATTTCAGATAGAAGCTTAATATTCTTACTTACAGACTGGTACTGGTACAACACAATTGGATAGGTAACTGTTAAAGCTAGTGTTGTCTGTTTTTCAGATTGATTTTCGAATTATACCTTCCTCAGTGCTTAAAGAAATTATCAAAAATAACCTCTTTCTTGGAGAAATTTGTTAAATGCCGAATGAGAAGAATATTCGGAACATAAACAAATTATTCAGCTTCTTGCGATGAAAAGGTCTAACCCCAATCAGTTTTCCTAGGATATGTTTCCTATTATAACAAGCCTGTTTCAACTGGCAGCATAACTGATATAACCAAAATACTCTCTCCATTTTTTGCACTCTTAATGTACCTTGATCCTCACACTAGCTTTCAGCTCATTTCTAAGAAAAAACTCTGTTACGGCTTCTATGAAAAATATTAAGCCTTTTAAAAATATTATCTTTATAATAATATCTAAGACTCAGTAAGTTTCCCGGTGAAACACCGATACGTCTACCGATATAGAACGCAAGATACCGGGGTTCGATTCCTCGCGATGGACACAACACGTAATGCAATGTGGCTTTACTCCAAAACACTGGACTCAGTAATAAGAATACCATACAAGATGTTAACTGCTAATAAAGTTTCTAATTATAGAACTTATTGAAAATACTTTCAATTAAAATAGTTATATTCTTAAATAAGTGTTAAAGTACACAACTATCATTTATGTTATGATTTTTGTGTTTGAATGCACAATATTTTTACTCTATTATATACACATTTTCGTAATCTTCTACACCTATATCATATTTTTGTCACTAGAGTGCAGCACGGCTGTATGGAATGCGCAATTGTGGGCTGTAAATTATTTTGTGTTCGTAAAACACATTGACGAGTATGATGTATAGTTTAATTTCTTAATAATCAGCGATTGAGCATTAATAGTATTAAGTTTTTTAAAAGTTATGACACTTTTTCAAAAATTATAAATGTGTAAATAATATCAAAATTTGTTATAATGTGTGACTAACACTTGTCAGTATGGCAGTAACAGTCAAAGCTACCGCCTGTCTGTTGCGTATTCAAGGTGCTGTGTCAAGGTCAGGGACACCGTTGTAATACCTTCTCTCTCTTTTTTTCGCAGTTAAATTTTGTTGTGATTCATCTTAAGAGGTAGTTAAGGTTTGGAACAAACGCTACAAATCATCCTTCTAAGACTAAAATAAAAATGATAGTGTGCAAGATTTCACAATTCTATCTTAAGTTGTTAAGACTAACAGTAACATTTCAAATGGTCATTAAACTAATTTAGATTTATGATTTTTTTCACAAATATAATATTTTTATTAGTTACATTAAGTCTGATTATACAGTTTTTGTAATTTACAAAGTTAAAAGTTAATCTTATGATCATGTTACTTCTTAGATACATTTTGTGATTTAATCAATTAATGTAAGAAGTTTTTAATATGTATCACTTTGCAAAAAAAATATATTTGATTTGTTATATTGGATCGTTGGATCGTACAAAATACATTTCACGTACAGTCTGGTTTAAGAAATGATATTAGGCCTATTCGAGTTGATCTCATCTCTAAGTACATTGAACGAACGAAATCAAATCACTGGTCTTAAAAGAGTCAAACAGAAGTTGTGTATCATTGTTTTACAAAACTGATGACGTCACGCGTCACAAACCTCATGCGCTCGTTTCTGCAGCTTGATTCTACTTCTCAGCACTCCATTTTATCCTGAAACGCCGGTGTTGGGACAAAGACACCTTGTTTTTGATTGGGAAGTGAAGCGATTTGTCAGTTTTCAGCCATATTCCTTAAAGAATCATCCTTTGAACACCTGAAACAGTAGTAAGTGCCATTGCATATCTTAGGCATGACTAAATCATTAAAAAAATAGCTAATTCATTGAGCATATTATTATTGTCCCTTGCGGATGTTTGCCGTGGCAAAGGCGTCCTTTTCAGAAAGATCTTGACGATTATGGTTTTTAGACTTACCAGTTGTTTTCAATTTAATCCAATTCTTACTAGCAATAAACCATGCGTTATCAATTCGACAGCAGTTTTGTTTTTCCAAATGGGCATTAAGAAAACTTAAAAGGTGAATGTTCGCGGTAATTTGAGGTTTTGGGACAATATAGTTCTCATTCACGATTATCCCTACCCGACAACTAGCTTCTCGTTTACTTATAGTTATACGTTGACGACATATTTACACGTAGCTAAAAGCGCACCATCGAAACGAATTAGTTTTGCTTTTCTCAACATATATGTGTGATACGCCTATGTAGAATGCAAAGTAAGTACAACTGTTTAGCCTCCTTATCATTGCCAAAACACACTTTGTTTTGGGTTTAAATTTCATTCACACTTACAACTATAACTAAGAAGTGATTATAGCATTTATTAATGAATAATTAGTTGCAGTAGTTACATTACAAACGCTATGTTGTGAGGGAAGCAGTTTCTTAAAAACGTATATTGTGATTGAAACGAACTTTTTAAAACAAGATTAGTTGAACTGTAGCATTATTCTTACACCACAAGCTTTTAAAACCTATTAAATACAAAAAGTTGTTCCTCTGTATTTTTTGTTATAAATTTGTAAAAAAATTGGTGTAAAGTTGGATTGTTAGTTTCTACAAAATGATATGAATAAAAATTTTGAAACTAGTTTTGCATTATTTGTATATTCTCTTTAAGCAAAATGCAACAACTTTGCAAAATTGGAACACATAAATAAAATCAAAATTATAAACAATGTTCATTGTCTAATTATTATCACATATGTTTTTTGTTTTAATGCTCTATTAAATTTATAGATGTATGATAATTAAAAGTAGGTTGTAAATACTAAATATTTAGTACTGACACTGATTATTATCTTAAATTTAGTTTATGAATAGAGAAATACTATAAAAAAACAGCTAACATTTTGCAGATAATTTTAACATCCTTTCAACTATGCAACATTTCATCAGTGTTAAAACATATGGTAACTTGCACAAAAATATTTTTTTACTTCTTTAGCTTTGTGTACCAAATAGATGAAGGGAAAAAAAAAGACTTCTGCACACTAATTCCTTCAGATATTACATGGTAATGTTGGTCTCGGAAATTGTGTTAACTAAGGCAATACAGGGTTTATTACCTGGTAAATGTAGTTTAGTTTTCACCTTGTTCAAACTGTTACAGTTGATGACTTGAATATGTTTCAATTGGATGAAAGTAATTTGAAATTGGCTGATGAACCAGCTTGAGAATTGTTTAAAAGCTTGATACTCTGGAAGTGTAGTTGGTATATTACTAATATCAAAATACTACTGAAGTTAAACTAGAGCAGAAACTAGTTTTTCTTATCTCATACCATTACCTGAAAATATCATTAAAATAACAGTTATATGCCATTTGTTCTTTTTTTCAGATAGATGTAACAATTTTACCTCACATTGTAGGTTTTTAATATTGTTTTTCTTCTGGTTATTTATGCAAAGTGTTTCATTTTGATTGCTTAGAAAAGACTTGTGTAAGATAACTGCATAGTTAAACTATGTGATTGTTTTCTCAAGTCTGAGAAACAAGCGAGAAGATCATCAACCATTTTACTTTTTATAGATACTCTGTTTGTTGGACTTGCATTTTTTTCATCAAGAACAAAGTAAAACAAAAACTTTTTAGTGACAAAAACCAGTGCTGAATTGGAAGACAAAGAAAAATACTTTGAATAAATAATGAATAAAAAAAATGTTTTGTGTGCAATCTATCACAGTCTGCATCAGTTCCACAGCAGTATCTTTAACCTGGTAATTTCTAATGGTAATGTCTAAATATAACAGAATTGTGTAGAAACCTTCCATGATTTCCAAAACTTATGAAAAATTGGATTTTGTGTAAAATGTCACATTTATTCATTCAAGTGAAAGTATATCAAGTAAATGTAGGCATATTTCATTTATTTTAACAATGGATAATTTACTTAGTTATAAATAAATATGATAATGATGTAGAAAGTAGAACTTTCAAAGCTAGATGTTGCTGAATTGTATTTACACATATTGGGAATTGTATATACAGTATGTAGTAAAGTTACTTGATCTGTGTGAAAAGGTCATGATTTTAATAAGTGTGATTCTCCTACTAGGTGTACATAATGTAGCAGGAGACAAACTTAGCCCTTAAAGTTTACTTTTTCACACACTGAATTGACCAATTAAAGAATGATGTTATGCTGATGTGAAAAGTTTTTACAACAGTATAACCTTATAATAGAATTTTAAAAACATGAAGAGCACAAATATATTTAAGCTAACCACTCAGCCTGTTCACTGTTAATGTAAAAGTTTCTCAGTTTGTGTTTTCAGAGCTCATAATTACTTTCTATAGTATTCAGGTTGTGGTTTCTAACCACTTTTTTGCTGTTGAAACAAGTCCCCCATTGTCAGTTTAATTTCAGTGTGAACATTAACAGATTTTCAATGAAGTCTGTGATGAAAAAATAAAATAAAATAGAGTTTAAAGGAAATGATGATTTGTCAAAAATTACTTTGCTAGAAGCTTTATTTTTGTGAAGTTCCTTCCTTTTTTTCGGTGTGGTATATAATATACAAATAATGTAGTTTGGCCCCTTTACTTCAGAAACGTGTGTTGGAAAGAGTGCACAGACATATTACTATTACAAGAATGATACTTGGTTTAAAGCAGTCTTAGAAGCAGTGAAAGCTTTTTCCAGGAGCATTTGAAAAATTATTGAAATTGTTAGAGGGTTTGGACACTTTCTGTAAATGAACTGTGTTTGCTACAAAAATGAAAAGGCTGAATATCAGGTGTAACAGGTTTATTACTTAAAATCAACTTTGTTTGTTTCTAGAGTTTTGTTAAAAGTTTCTTGTGAAATAGGTTGCCTGATGATGTGTTGTACATCAGTAGAATTGTTTAAAAGATGTGTTGGTTTAGCATATAGATGTAAAAGCATGCTTTCATTGTAGTCATTATATGTTAGCTGCCTGTTTTGTTATATGAGAAATGTCTTTGTTCATTTGTCTTCTGTCAGTTCTGTGTATGTATGTGTTATATACCTGTACTTGTAAGGCAGACAGTATTCATGGAAACACAAAACAATAATACCTATATTTAAAGGTATTGATCTGCTGTCCAAGGAAATAGACATAATTTTGTGAACACTGAAATCAAAAGCTGTACTTGATTGCTGAACTAAGAAAATGGAAGAAAAACAATTGAGAAAAAAGTATTAATAGAAAATTATAAAATATATATTTTGTTTCAGAAACATTAGGAGTTTGAATTGTGTTAATAATTATTCTTTTATTACTAGATATTAATTACTGTTAAATTTCCAAGGACTATGACTGGGAATATTTAAGTTTGTAAAAGATAATTATAATTTTATAGTGTCATTGCATTTGTAAGATAAGCAGACACAAGTTTAAAAAGAAAGATAGGCTTCAATTGGGACAGTTTCTATGGGTGTGTATATTTTTAATAAAATATTTTTTTCACATTATAATTACAAGAAAGATCTACTTGTTCTTTTTAAAAAATATACTTTCCCAATCTCACAAAATAACACAACTTTTAGAACTTTGCTTTTATTTAATAATGAATGACATTAAATACATGTGATTCATCACACTGAACAGAACTTTGTAAAAGTCTTAATTGCATACTTTTATCCCAACCTGTGCACATAGGGTTAAAGAATTTTGTGATTCTTTTTGTCATGTATTGTTCTTAGGGTTGGCAATAATCAAACACTGTGGTCTCCTACTGTAGACGAAATCAGTTAATATGATGATGTTGTTGCTCTAATTTAAATATATTTGTTACTTTGTGTGAGTGTATATGACTGACAGTATGTGAATCAAAAGGTTGTGTATATTTATGTATATAGTTGGTTTTATAGATGCATAGTTTTAAATGTTTATTTGTATATGCCAGCATTGCATGGTTCACCAAAAATATACAGTGAATGCTTTTGTAGAAATAAAATAAAATTACTTTTCTGAAGAGCATAGTATAATAAAACTTTTTGCCCCAGGCATCAGCGATGAGTTTTGCATCCTTAGTCTCATTTTTCTAATATGGTTATTGCTTTGCTTTACCATCAGCAGTTTTGGAAGCTGGTACTTCATTAGAGTTAAAGGTAATCAGTGATTTACTGGAAAATTAAAATCTAAGATTAAATTTTTACTTTTCTCAAGGATGAGTGTGTAAAAACACAGAAAAACCAACCATATTATCTGTTGTCCTTACGCTACATTACACTTCCGTCTCTACTGATATTTGAAAACAATTTAATATTTCCTTTTTTTATAACATGACTTGTAACTAATCTTCATTTTCTTCATGTAGAACTTCTAAAAGTAGAAAAAAGTTAAACTAGTAGTGAAAATTAATATTTTAGTATAATTACATTTAACAGTATAATTTTATTTTCTAGCAGTGTTTAAGAATTGAAAAAAACAGAAATTTAGTGGTGTTTAGTTGCCAGTTCACAAATAGTCCACATTAGTTATGAATTGACCTAAAGTATATAATAAAGAAAATACTCAATTTATATTTCAAAATGTAAATCCAGAAACAAAGAATATAGACATGTGCAATCATAATTTCATATCTTTTCTTGACTTGTCTCTCTAGCATCTCTTGATTTACAGTTTTTTAGAAAATAAATTTAGAAGTCTAGAAAAAGAATAAAGTAATCACAACTTGTAAAAGTACCCTGAAATATGAGAGGCTAAAGAAGTTTTTTTAAAAATAAACCCATAAAGTTTTCACAACATGTAGACTTACCCTGAAATATTATAGGTTGAAGAAGTCATTCAAGAGGAAAACTATATACTAATCATGACACAGAAAAATACTTTGAAATGTGATATGTTGAAGTTATTTAAACAGAAAACTCTAGAATGAACTATATCGTGAAGTAATCTCAAAGGAAAGTTGTTAAGCAATTACAACATGTGAAAAGTGTTAAGTTTCATAATGGAGGTAAATTAATACTTAGAATTATACAAGGACTTTTCATTAATATACTTTTGTTAACTTTCAGCCCTTTTACCAGAACCTTCATTTTTCTGTAAGGAAAATTAATTTTTATAGTGAGATACCTTCTTTACTGTAAAGTTATTTTGATCCATCTCTTGAAACTATGAATTTTTTATACTAAAATATATCTTTCAACTTTAAAATTGAGTTGGAAAGTTCTTTATGTGTTTTACCACATAGCCATAAAACATTATTTATTCACCCTGAAGAGTGCATCCATAAACTCTTACAACTTTGTGGATGGCTTTTATTTGGTTTAGCTGTAGGTGTCATGTTTATAGTTGTTACTGTCATAAAAGTGTTTAAGATTTGAATGAATATGGCATGCATTAATTTTGCAGCATTGACTATACATATATTGGCTGCACATATTTGTATAGTTTGGACTATTCATATATATTTGAGAAAGGGTTGTTGAGTATTAAAATAATAACTAAGCTCATCTTAATATTTCATGTTACGTATCAACTAAAAAGTTTATTTTATAAGTGTTATTACAGATTAATTGTAATGCAACTTTACACTCCTGTAACTTTGTACTAGATATTGCATTGTATTCAGTTGTTTCATTTGCCTTATTGTATGAAAGTTTATCTGTTGTTTTGCAATAATATAAAAGTGTTTCTGATGAGTTCACATTTTTATGCATCCTGAGAGGTTTTGAATTTGAATGATTGGAGCTGTAAATAGCTATTTAATTAATGTAGTCGGTAATTAGCTAATAGGTCAGTGTTGTACTTCTAGTCTTTTCTGCTTGTATAATCAATTTATGTGACTTGTGATACCAAAAGTGTACATTTTTGCTATTGAAGGCTCCAGTAAGTGCTGAAATCTCACAAATAATAGTATTTTAACGCAGAGAAAAGTCCATATATAATTCTACATATGAGGAAAAGAAGAAAAAAACTTGGAAAAATGGGCAGTTGAAAAAGTCATCTAAAAATAAAGCTATAGAATTACCATGACATGTGAGAAATACCCTAATATATGAGTGTGAAAAAGTTTAGAAAAGAAAATTTCAAATAGCAAAAATATCCAAAAGTCCTGAAAGAAAAAAAGGTTCCTTTAAACCTCTTGATTCATTGAGGGCTATGTTTAGTTGTTTTTGTTCTTTTTTTAAATTGTATGTTTGTTTCACATTGTTAGATCTCATGTCAACTTTGATACATTTCACTTGGTTCTTTTCAGACTAAAAAATATTGTTACTAAGAAAACACTATTGATGAATATGTTTTGTCAGTGGTATTCTCAGTATCATGAAAAAGTTGAACACAGGTTTAATGTAATATAAGTTATTTTCATACTCTAAAGTTCTAGTTAATACATTCTTTTCTATTAATAACTAGAAAGTGAAGTGATAATTCTAAAAACATTGCTGAAATTGTATTCAACCAAACACATTTTACATGTAAAATAGATGGGAAAAAGCTAAGATGTTTTTTTTAAAGCAAGCATGAGACATAGGTATGTATGTTTATGCAAAAATCAGTGAGAGAAATTCAGGTTTAGACACAATCTGGCTTAACTTGAGTATTCTCCCTGATCTGTTCATGTTAAGGTGAAACTAGTTGTTTTTATACACTTAGCTTAAACATGCTAAAAAATGAGTAATTTTATTATGGTTTCTTATTTGTCTTTATGTGAAAATTTTGGGATATATAAAATCCAAAAACTTTAATTTGAAACATTGTTATTAGGACTTATTATTTAACAAGAAACTGAACTTGTTGCTAGATAGACCACAATAAAAATTCATCACTGCATCATTGTTAATTGGTTTTTTCTCTTATGTTAGTTCTTCAATGCCTTAAATGGACATGTACATTTTTGAAATATTTGTCTTCACCCTCAGGACATAGAAATTCACTTTGTCGTATTTGGGCAGAGCTGTACTTTTATATATCTAGAATAAAAACCAGTTTGCTGTGTACAGGATGTACTAAACATACAGCAAATGCAAGTACTTGATGATTTATAACTTGACGTAATACAGTTTTAGAAACTTGTGTTTTGTAGGAGTGTATGCAAATGACCATGTACTTATAACGATGTCATGTTTGCATGCACAAGTTGTATGTTTATCTATCAGGTGTCGTTAAATGCTTTTTTCTTCAAGGAAAACAAAATTTTACACTGAGATACCTTTTTTTACTGTGAAATAATTTTGATCCATTTCTTGAAACTTTGAACTTTATTACAAAAGATATTTTTCAGGTTTGAAATTGAGATAAAAAGTCATTCAGGTTAAGAGTTTTGTCATATGTACATAAAACATTATTCATTCACTTTGAAGAGTGCATCCATAAACTCTTACAGCTTTGTGGATAACTTTTATTTGGCTTGGATGGAAGTGTTATGTTTGTATTTGCTACTGTTGTAAAAATGTTTTAAGATTTGAATGAATATGGCATGCATTAATTTTGCAGCATTGACTTTATGGATATTGGCTACATATATTTGTATAGTTTAAACTATCCATATATATTTGAGAAAGGGTTGTTGAGTATCAAAATAACTAAGCTCATCTTAATATCTTGTGTTATGTATCAACTGAAAAGTTTCTTTATGACTGTTATTAAAGATTAATTGTAATGCAACTATGCATTCATGTAACTTTCTACTAGATGTTGTTGCATTGTATTCAATTGTTTGGTTTGCCTTATTGTATGAAAGTTTATATACAGTTCTCAATAATATAAAAGTGTTTCTGATGAGTGCACAAATCTTTCACACATCCTGAGAGGTTCTGAGTTTGAATAATTGAAGGTGAACATAACAAATTAATTAATGCAGTTGATAATTAGCTAAGAGGTCAATACTATTGTATTTTTAGATTTTTCTGCTTATATAATCAACCTATGTGACTTGTATGTGATACCAAGAGTGCTCACTTAATATTTACATTTAAGTAGACATTACGAATGGTGTAGAATACACTGTAGATCACACTTTATACTAATACAATTCTGTACACAAATAACAATATGTTATAACTTTTATATAACTAAATAAAATGTGTTGCAACTGTCTTACCATTTGGTGTAGAAAAACATGAAGTAGTTAGTTTTTTTAAAACATCAGTTTAATACAGAAGTGATATTATTGTCCTCATAAATGCAGGTTTACAATTTATTTTCCGTAGAAGTATATAGTAACTTAACAGGAGTTGAAATCTAAATTGTGTCTCAAAAGTTGGTTGCTGTAGTTTGATTTTCTTTGTACTGTCACAGAGTATACTGAAAATTCCCATTCCCAGAATTAGTACAACACTAACACACCCAATGCAGATCACCTCCATATGTTGCCCAACTTCAGTATCTTAAAAAATCTGCAAAGAAATATTAAGAGCAATGTTACAATGACAACTGATTTTTGGAGCATGCTGTACCTGTAGTCATATCAGAGACTATTGACTGATAAAACATATTCTGTTGTTAATGTCAGTATAGCAGTACATAGGCTGAAATGCTAGCCCACCAGTGGTGCTATTTCTTATCTTTGTTGTTTTTTTTTTATTATTGGTAATGCTAATACCTGTGTAACTATAATGCTACTGTACTTTTGTAGTTATATCTACTGGAAAAATACATGTACTTTTGTCAGTTAAATGTACTTGTTTTAATTTATGAAGCAGATATCAGTGTTTTAGTATTGTTATTTTAACCCTATATGCATTATTGATTAAGAGTATAAGTAAACATTTTGTTCTGTGCTTTCACATGCTTTGGAAATATATTACACAAACTTTCATTCCTAATTTATTTCTTATACAATTTAATTGTACAAAGCTTCCTTGATTTCTTAATATTTTTGTAGCACTTGAACTAGGTCAATTTGGTCACACAACTACATAAATAATGTTTTTGCATGACTGCACATACTTTTTATAAGAAAATTTACAGAAGTCCATTTTTATGAACAAAAAAGTCTCCACATGTGTGCAATTTATATCAAACTCTTCTTTCCTAGTATTGAAGAAATGACTTAATTTGGTTTACCCCCACTTTAGTAATTATAACCTTAGAAATAGGTGTGGCTGCTAAATGTGGAAATTATACTTTTGATTACAATCTTCAGACTTGATATTTCTATATTAGTTAAAAAATAGCTGATTTGGCAGAGCATCCATATTATTCGTAGCAATGCATGGTTTGCTAATGATGAGTGAAATACTTGATACTGCAGTTTTTAATATAAAGTGTGCCATTAATTGAATATATGATAAATTATTTATTGGTTAAAGTTTTGTGTATGATGACAAAAGCATGTTGGCAGATTTACTGAATAAAGAAATCAAAGCAGACCTCTATTCTATATTGTATAGCATTCTTGTACACATACTTGCATAATATGTTTTTATGTACATTACTGTAACCCGGAAAATCTGAACATTTACAGTTGGAAGTAAAACAAAATATAACCATTAATATACAGTGTATTGGCTAGTAAGAGGTGAAAACATTTAAATATAAATAATGTACTGTTGTAGTACTAATTTGCAATGAGAAAAGAACTCTGGAATCTTCTGTGTTGTGCATGCTACATTGTACTTTAGCCCACTTTACATTAGAATAATTTTGGGAAATAGCTTATGTTCGTGTGAGATAATCCAAGGAAAAAAAAAGATTAGTGTTTTTTTATTAATATGTGGATTTCATTCATATATATGTTATTCATAAATGCTCTCTCTATTAAATATACCTATGTTCTAGAATTAAGAAACTTACAAGGAAAGGTATCATTGCTACTATCAATCAGACTTTGAAATTCTATTAAGAATAATGAATAACTTGTGATAACAGTAATGCAGGTTTTATTTTGGAACCCTAAATATGTAAAAGTATCTAGTGAAGAGAAAAAAAACATTCACATTAATGTAATGTTTCATCATTAAAAACACATTGTTGCTTAAAGTTCTAAGTTACATAATTAAAACTTAACTTTTACAATGAAGGAAACACTTGATGTATAGCTTAATCTTAATTACAAATGTTTGATATTTCTGTTCTTATCAATTTACCTGTTAGTTATTGGTTGAAACAAATTATCATTAGATTTTGCTATTATTAAACTGAAAAAGCTTCAATGTGAATTTTTAGTGTCTGTGGCATAAGCTCCAAAATAAAAGAAATTATGGTATAATAGACAATTTAGAATGTAACTTAATTACACATGAGCTAAAAACATTGTAAAAAAGCAGTTATCTTAATAATTTACCAAAACATTTTTGGGTATACAAGTACACCAGGGATAGTCAATAGGTGGAGCTCTGTCTAGAGATATCATCAGTGCATTTTGTTTGTTTTGGAATTTCGCACAAAGCTACTCGAGGGCTATCTGTGCTAGCCGTCCCTAATTTAGCAGTGTAAGACTAGAGGGAAGGCAGCTAGTCATCACCACCCACCGCCAACTCTTGGGCTACTCTTTTACCAACGAATAGTGGGATTGACCGTCACATTATACGCCCCCACGGCTGGGAGGGCGAGCATGTTTAGCGCGACTCGGGCGCGAACCCGCGACCCTCGGATTACGAGCGCACGCCTTAACGCGCTCGGCCATGCCAGGCCTCAGTGCATTTTGAACAGTACACAAAATTTAATACTTTGAAACCAAAGAACAATTGTAATATCTATTGAATAAACAAAAATGATGTTGAAAACTATTAACATCTATGTTGAGACCTGTATGTGATTGTGGGGCAGGTGCAAAATGGATGTTGAATATGCTGTTAGCAATAAGTAAGGACTTTAGCAAATAATAATTGTTTACCCTAGATGTACACTTTAAATAAACATAAATATGAAAATTTCTCTTTTTTTGTGCTTTGTATTATTCACTTCATCCCAACTGTAATTTAGTATCTAATAAGATTGTTACATTTTGCCCAATAATTGTGAATGAGAAAACTAGTTATTTGACTCAAACAAAAAACATAAATTTTATTTCTAATTAATTGGGTTACATTTTGAATAAAATACCTTTTTGTTTGTTCTTTTTGTGCAGAAATTTTGAGTGTTAAATTTATTTGAAAATTAGTTAATTTTAAGATTAATAAATAAGAAAACATTATTAAAAATGTTCTATAAATTAGATTCTGCAGATGAGTTTTAAACATTTTATCATGGGATAATAAAAATAACAGCAAAAGGTGGCATTTGTATGAAACATTATCTAATAATAACGTGTTATTAATTAAGCACACCTGTATTGGTCAATAATTAGTTTTGCTGCATATTTTTGGTATTTACAAAAACTGATTAAAATGATCAGTTATATACATTGAAGAAATAAAAATGCACTGAAAGGAGACAAAATTGAAGTTACTTCACAATTTATAGTAAAAGTAATGAAAACTAATTAATAATATTATAAGATTAAAATATTTAAAACTGCTGGTAGCTATAAAATGATCATAATGCAATATTTATTGTAATGATGTTCATAATCAAAGTTAAATATTTTTACATAACGTGTGCATGAGGCAGTGGTTGTTGAACGTCATCTGTTAAAGATACAATTGTTAAACAACTTTTTGAATTGCTAAGAATTGTGGAGTAATGTATAGCTTTGAGTATAGCTAAATCCATTGTAGCTTTGCTAGTTGTCTAATTACATGTTGTTAATTGTTACAAATTGTGTGCATTTCCTTGAAAGTAGACTCAAAGTTTTAAAATTAGTGTTTTACGAACACTGTGGAGTATAAAAGGTTTGGTATGTATTTTAGTGTATTTGAATTAATGACATCATATTATTTACACACATTTGAAAAAGTATGGCAAGTTACGTAACTCGGTCTTATAGAATGTCAGTAGTATTGTGTTGGAATTTGTTTATAGTACCCTAGATACAGTGCCACTTTAATTTGAGGTTTATAAATGTTTATATTTTGAAAAATAAGAATATAATATATATTTGGCTCTTAGTCTGAGGGTTGCGGGTTCGAATCCCCCTCCAACCAACCTTGCTCGCCTTTTCAACTGTGGGAGCGTTATTTTGTAACGCTCAATCCCACTTTGTTTGTGAAAGAGTAGCCCAAGAGTTGGCAGTGGGTGGTGAGTGATGATTACCTGCCCTCTCTCTAGTATTTCACCTCTAAATTAGTGACGGCTAATGTAGGTACTTCGTGTAGCTTTGAGCGAAATTCAGAACCAACAAATATAATAAATATTTAGTTATTGATAGTATATAAGCGATGTTTCAGGTAGTTTTGTAAAACTTGACTAAAAGTTTTCTTTCAGTTCCACGCGGTTATATTTCATTTGTATTTGGTAGCTACTTTCGTTTCTGTTAAAAATCACTTTGTGATTTAAATATTTTGCTAATTTCGAATGGTAATGAAATTTCTAAGCCAGTCATAGTCTGATAGTTATTGTGTGCGGACTTTGAATCCGAAGATTCGCATTTCGTTTCCGCAAAAACACCTTTCACAATTTGGGTGTTTTCTGGTGATCTAAGAATGACGGCTGAATCCCCGTATTTCGTTCAGAGTAACTTGTGAGGTGACGGTGTGTATTGTTGAAAAACAAAAGTGATATTGTCGGATTTTGTATTTAAGTAAATTTGGTAGTGTTCCGTTATTGTGGATTTAATCTTTATATTAGAGCTTTAGATATCTTTTGTAAAGTTTTGCACCTGTCTATACAAGTATAGTTGAAATTGCCCCCCAGTGGCTAAGCGGTATGTCTGCGGACTTACACGCTAAAATCCGGGTTTCGATACCCGTGGTGGGCAAAGCACAGATAGCCCATTGTGTAGCTTTGTGCTTAATTCAAAACAACAACAACAACAACATAGTTGAAATTTTCAGGCATTTACGTAGATACTGTATTCTTTAAACTTGAGTCGTATAAACTCCATTTGTTGTAGTTTTTGAGCGTATTCAGTTTTCTGTTATTTTGTGTTTTCCCGTTTACATTTATTATCTGAAGTGCGTTCTTTACAGTTATTATGTTTTCTGGGATCTGAAGGTAGTGTAGCTAACATTTTGTTATTCCTCGTCATTGTGTTGGATGCCTAGCTCTTGAACTATTTGGCACAGCATGGCCAGGTGGTTAAGGCACTCGACTCGTAATCCAAGGGTCGCAGGTTCAAATTCACTTCACACCAAACATGGTCGCCCCTTCAGCCGTGGGGATATTATAATATGACGCTCAATCACACTGTTCGTTGGTAAGAGAGTAGTCCAAGAGTTGGCGGTGGATGGTGATGACTAGCTGCCTTCCCTCTAATATTAAACTGCTAAATTAGTGATGGCTAGCGCATATATTCCTCGTGTAGTTTTGCGCGAAATTCAAAATAAACCAAAAACAAACTTGAAATATTTATTATTTAACTTGTGTGTGCGTGTGTTTGATTCGCTTTTCGATTTACACGATTTTTTTGGTAGAACATTTCATATTCCAGTCTTATATTGAAACAAACTTGAGATTTATAAACGTGTAAGTTTTTTTTTTTATTTCTGTGTATGCATATGTGGCTTCGATAATTTTTATCCTATATTTTGTTCGCTGCTCGAAAAAGTACGTTTTTAACTTATTAAACTGTGTTAACTAATCAGCGAATAAGTGGCACGTGACAGATAATTATGACGCATACAGAGAACAATCATATGTCAGTTAGTTAGCAGTGGCCCTTTATTTCTGTTTTGTTTAAATGTTTCATTCTGTCTAAACCACTTGCGTAAATGTTTATTGTTTGTTTTAGAAAATATTTCGTACTTGGTAATCCAATGTGCAAGATAATTTAAGGAGTGGACCTGTGATATGTTGAATACTTTATTATTTTATAGTGGAATCTGAAATTTCTACTGATGTAGGATGTATTTCGTGAACTGAGTAATTTATTCCACATTTTCATGTTTTTGTCAGTTCCGTGAAAAAGCGTATAAAGCTTCACATGTTCTCATAAACCGATTTGTCTTCCTCTAGTGCAGCGATAAGTTTACGAATTTACAACGCTAAAATCAAGGGTTCGATTTCTCTCGGTGGACTCAGACGATAATCCGATGTGGCTTTGCTTTAAGGACAAAAACACACACACACATAAACCGATTTTCCATAACAGTTTAAACACCACAGAACGTAGCTTCAGTGACATCGGTGATGTACATGTAAATGTAAAAATAGATATTACCAATCCGTAATTGTGTACTTGGAGACATTTTTAAACTGAACTATTTTTGGCAAAGCTGTTAAAAGAAGTTTTGCATATGATCAGTGCGTGTTATCACGGCCCTCATAGAGTTTGTGTTTAAACAGGTATTTTAGGAGATGCTTATTTAACTATTTTGCGTGTATATATATAAAATAATTAAAAACTAAAGACACCCGATGTGTTTTAAAATAATTTTAAAGTATTTGACTGTATTTGTTATAAGTTTATGAAATTCGTTGGCCAAGCGATTCACATTACACCTTAATATTCGGGTCTTCTGGTAATGTATAACCGACTTAATTTTTTACGATATTTTGCTTCTCATTTGGAACAATAACGTAGCAAAGAAGCATTGTTGCTCCCAGGCTAACAAACCTTCACCTATCGCAATGACCCTCACGTAGAAGTACTGCCCACTGAAGTATGCAATTATGCAAATAGAACGAACAACAGTCGTGAGAAGAGAATTTTTACAATGCGTAAGCTGGAGTGAACACAATTTTATGAATATAAATACGTAGTAATAAAGTATTGTGTATCAGTAGGATGCCTTTGAAATTGTTGAAATATAATTTATAGAAAAAGAAATTAGCAGATAACTGATACGGAAGAAAACGTGTATGTGTAAAGAATATGAACATCTAATGCAGGTTAAATGGTACCAGAAAAACAAACCAAAAACGCATTGCGTACGTATTAAAAGATGAATTTACAGCAATCGATACTTGGGCTCAAATGTTTCTGTTGTAATAATTTATTCTTAGCCTGTGCTTGAAAAGTTTAAGCTCAGAATGTTATTTAAAGTGCTAAATACTTTGTACAACGTACGTGCGTGTAGAAAAAAGCACACAAGTTTCTGAAATATGTATACTACCTGTGTACTTTAATGTAAATAAAATTATTCCGTCTGGGGTTGTTCACCGTAATGTTCAACACTCTTTTTTAAGAACTATTGACCATGTACGCGTTCGACGTCAGCTAACCGTGACGGTTCTCAACGGCGGTAGATAATTATACATATAAACTCAGAAACTGTGGGGCCCTATATGCCCTACAGCGAAATATTTAACAGAAAGTTGATAGACTACTAAAGGCAAATCCTGTATATAATAAAACAGCATATTCAAAGGGATGAGTTATATTAGCATGTGTGTTTTATTCCAAGGTTTGTATGAAACATTTTGTGTGAGATTTGCGATGTACAGATTTTTCAAGTTCATTACAACTCGTTTTTACACTTTTTGTGCAGTTGAAAGAAAAACATCAAGAAAAATGGGTGTGTTAAATGTGGCACTTAAATGTTGAAAATGGAATGGGCTACTGATTAAAGCGTTCGATTCGCAATCTTGAGGGTTACATGTTCGAATTCTCGTCACTGAACTTGCCTTTTATGTTGTGGTGTAATAATGTTACGGGTAATCCTACTATTTGTTGGTAAAAGTATAGCATAATAGTTGGCAGTGGGTAGTGTTCGCTGTCTGCCTTTCCTCTGGTATATCATTGCTAAAAATAAAGACAGGAAGTGCAGATATCCCTCGTGTAGCTTTATATGGTACTCAGACTAAACCAGAAGTTATTTAGTTTGGTTAATATGAAGGATATATTTTTCGAAAATAAGTAAGGAAACATTTCTTTGAACCAGTACATAAAAGTGTTGGGAATTATTGCTAAGAAGTAACGAGCTAAATTTTTTTTTTTTTTTATTGTTTAAGTTGAGAATTGGAACCTGAGACATTTTTTTCCTAACAGCGAGAACCTTCGTATAAATGTGTATAAATGAAAATAAAACAAATAACATACTAATACGTAGCATTTCTTAATCATTGTTATATAATGTGTTTGTTCTTTAGCACAAAGCTACACAGACTTCTGTTAGTGCTCTGCCCACCACGGGTATCGAAACCCGGTTTCTAGCAGTATAAGTTCGTAGAGAAGTTACCATTTTGCCACTGGGGACTGTTACATAATTTTACAGTTCCTAAAATACGAGTCTCATTTATTTTGGTTGCTGATTAACTCATTATTGTGTACGAATAACGAAGTGTTTGTATAATAACATCATATTTGTATTGGTAGTTTTGTATTTTGATACCTTCATAAAAACGTTTTTTGGTTCTTCAAATTAAAATGCTAGAACCGCACGTTTTATCAGTGAACTCATTTTATTCTAAAGCCGTTAATCACTTTTTCTACTGTTTCATAATCAATCAGGTGTTGTCATAATCAGTGTAAGTGTATCGTAGTATGTTAGTACACATACGAAGGTATAGTGTATGTATGTATATGTAATATATATATATATATATAATATATCTACCTGTCTAAGAAATACGTCTTTTTTTGATAACCAGTTTTTTTTCTTTTAACCGGAATAAGTAACAAAGAATACTGTCGAAACATTATACTGATTATAAAACCAGTTTAAAGCCCCATAGAAACTGGTTTGGGGTTATTAGTTTTTATTAGTACACATTGGTATTGACCTATGTTTATTTTAATACTGTTTTTTAAATGTTATGTGTTTAGGAAGTTCACTACTTTAATATGTTTATGAGGAATTTAAGCAAGACACATGCGTGAATTATCCGTGTAATATACCTAAAGAGTGATTCTGATATTTTTTTTTATCGAGTACGTAAGCTAACAACTAGATATAAACGTTCTAACGAGCTCAACATTTAAAACCATCTGATCGATTGAAATAAGGCTGTACATAATGTTTTGCAGCTGCTTCTGATTCTTAATTTTCTGACGTTTAGGGTCTCTTGCACAAATAAAATATTTCTATACCAGATGTCGCTGTTGTGCGTCATAAAGTGTATCGTACAGTGTGTCCAAATGTATTGTGCTACTTTGTTTTTGCATTTAACTAACGGATTAGTTCTCTATATACTATCAGAGTTTATTTAATTCTCATATAATAAAAAAAATATATTTGTTCTAAGTAGTTATAGGTATTGACAACGTGACCCGTGGCCCTTTTGAATTTCGCGAAATTACACGTTACTGCAATAAACTCAACTACTTTCTGTTTGTTCCATAAAACATTACACGAACAACAGTAATAGTAAAAAGAATAAAATAATGGATATAAAAACTGTCGAATACTTTCATTTTCTTACCAACTCCAGTATTATACGTGTATCTTATACGTACAAAATATTCATTGCTCGTGTAATTTCTGAGAATGAATTGGTTTATGAACTACGTATTTTCGTTTCGAGATCTTGTGTTTGGATGATGCCAAACGTGTTCAAAATTTTAGAAATATTAGTTGCACAAAATAACTTTTCGTATGTTTTTGAATTAGCCCATTTAGGTAACAAATGACGTCTTTTTTTACCTCGCAAATACAGAATTATGCATGATGTGTACATATTTCAAATTAAATAACTAGTTGCGTAAATTGAGCATGTTTTAGCAAATGAAGAATGAACAATCTCATAATATACATTTCGATGTTTAAAGTAGAATAAACCCACGCAGAAATTAAAGGTACGACGCAATAATTAATAAAATTTTCTGTTAGGACGGAAAACGTGGTAGTGTGCATGTTTTCTGTGAAGTCGATAGTGTATGTGTTATATACAAGTGATAACATATAATTAGGACTATTTATACTCACACTGTACATGTCGATAATACATTTGTAACCAGTATATTGCGAAAATATACAGTATTATAATACAGTACCAGTAAATCTGTACTTGAATGTGTTATCTACATACATTTACTAATTCAAAGGGCGTTTGTTGTTCCAAATAACAATACGCTCACACATTTATCACTGTGTGAAACGGCTGTAAGCGAAATCTTCACAATGTGTAAGATTTGCTGTTAATAATTAGGTAAAGTTAATGATATATAAGAGACAGCCATCAGTGTATTTATCAGTTTTACTCGCAAACTTTCAGATCTGTGTAAAGGAAGAAACATTTATGTAACTAAGACAGGTATATTTCTGTTAGTTGATATGCAATCTGTGATGTGTAATAAATACAACTGTACTTAGAGAAGCTGTGTTGCTATGGTACAGCCAACACCATCTAGAATGAAGTGGTGTGACGGTGGTACTGGTACAACACATGGTAATACACGCAACAAGCTAAAGCAACTTAAATAAACTGAATAGTGTCAACCCTGAAAAGGGAGAAATATTGAAGCGTAAAATATCGACCGTTAGTAACGTTAAATGTTTAATTGTTTTAGAACATAACTGCTCTTTAAACGATGGGAAGCAAAACAACGTCGTTACTTACAGTGGGTATGAATACAAGTTAACATATTAGATGCTGACCCAAACTATACTATCGTTTTCAGCATTTCCATTACGAAACACTGCATTAACAATAATTGATCACCATTTACAATATGGGTTTATTACAGATCACTGAAAGATATTATTTTGCAAATAATTATTAACCTATAACTTATTTTGCGCTGTGTAATATGTGTATGAAAAATGTTGACCATACATTTGTGATCTTAGGGAAACGCGACACTGACTGAAAATGCATTATTTTTAAATTCACCTAGACTTGATTACTTGAATAATATATCATTGTCTTTAATTAAGTAAAACGTCAGTGGAAAAGAGGTTTTGAACATTTTGGAGGTTTTAATAGCTGTGTTGTTAGCACGATTTTTTTATTTTTTAAATAACCATCTCTGTTGTATTTCAGTTATACCAGAAAGTTGAGGATTGTCAGTTTCAAGAGAGAATTGTTGAAACGATTTTTATAGTAATTCCAGTTGTATGTTTCACTTTCTTAATCGCACGTTTTAAAAAGGTGTACCCCTTGTGGCGCAGGAATATATTTGGGAACTTGTACTGCTAAAAACCGGGTTTCTATGTTCGTGGTGGGCAGAGCACATATAGCCTTTCATGTAGTTTTGTGCTTAATTCCAAACGAACAAACAGATCTATGCAAATCTTGGGACTTTCCTTCACTGTGCGAAATTCGATAAACGGACATAGTCCATGTATATTAATTTCTGACAAAGTATGTTACCATTAACGTGAGAGAGAGGGCTTTGGTATGTATCTTTTAAATTTTTTTGCCAGTACGATGGCAGGAGATTAAAAAGTGCTCTATATAACAACTCATTATATTTTCACTTTAAAAACAGCTAACTCGTTCTCCTCTCTTAAATGTTAATATAACACCGTGAATAGTGTTCAATAAGGCTTAAACGAATTTGCTCAGTAGAGCTGGATATGCACACGAAGCCCTCTCCAATTGGAGAAAGTTTATGTGGAATCGTTTCTTCTTAATTCAAATGAAATTGTTTTTTTGTTTTTTTTTTATCTTGCCTTATTTTACTAATACATTCTTTATTTGGAATTAGTCTCGTTAGTACGAGTTCCAGAGGGAAAAGAATGCATTTGTAATTTCTCGTTAAAAATGTTCCAGTCTGCACAAAACATGATGTAATGTACTGTCTGGTTTCTATTTTATTTCCACCGCTTGTATAAGCTACCATACCGGTTTATTCAAGTATACATTGTGACTATGATAGTCAATGTAATTGAGACGTTAGAATAACCGGACTTCTAAGCGGTTGGGATCGATATTTCTTAATGAACATTGAACGAAAGAAGTGTGTAGACAAATCATAGTTTAACTTCTCAGAAAATGCTATATTTTCTGCTCCTTTCCTATGATGATGTAATGGTTGTTAGAGAATGACCCAACTCGCGTCATCTGTGTGTCCTTTAATAAAGCTGGACAATATCATGTTTTATTTTCACTTACTAGAGGGCGACACCAGCCATTTCAAAATTTAACTACTAATAATGCAAGTTGTGCATAAGTTTCTGTTTAGTTACAAGGTGTTCGCTGACAGTTCTAATGTTATGGAAAAACTGTATAACATGTTTTAGTGCTTTGCTTATTTTTTAAGAGCCAACTATTGTAATTTATACGAAAGGACAAAGCAAATTTTTACATTTAGTAATAAAAAGAGATTCAATTTTAAAACATCTTTAATGGAATTTCAGTATTTCCCTCAAGTTAATTTCTTTGTAAATGATGAAAATTCTGGAATTTAATTTCCGTGAAATATTAAATAATAGCTGAATATCACTAATGTTAAAATAATTAATCTTAACGTCCGATAACAACATGATACCTATTTGAAGTGAAAATAAGTGTTGATAATGACTATAACTAATTAAATACTATTGCCTTACATTCTTATATATGAAAATTATAATGCATTGTTCGATCAGCTTAAGTACTCTCGCTGTTAATATTATTTAGGGCGTAATTCCAAACACATATCGCTCGGTTCAATAGGAAATTTAAATTCGTATACTAAGTTAACAATGCGAAACAATCTTTATACTTAGAGGATAATAATAAAAGTTAAATTAAAGAGTAATAAAACTAAATATTAAATGTGAAAGTCAATAGTATTACTTAAAGTAACTACAAAGAAAGACTAGAGTATGCATTACCAAATGAAAAAAACAACTGGCACTCGTCCATTCACAGTGCAAAGTGCGTTCATTTAACAGGCATATATAGAGGAAATTTGTCTCCCTCGTTTTCTATGGGCCCGGCATGACAAAGTCTGTTTATGCGTTCGACTCGTAATCCGAGGGTCGCAGGTTCGAATCCCGGTCGCACCAATCATGATCGCCCTTTCAGCCGTGGGGTGTTATAATGGGACGGTCAATCCCACTATTCGTTGGTAAAAGAGTAGCCCAAGAGTTGGCGGTGGGTGGTGATGACTAGCTGCCTTCCCTCTAGTTTTACACTGCTAAATTAGGGATAACGTACCACATTAGGTTTCGGTACATGAGGTAGGAACGGTACAGATAACCTATTGTGTAGCCTTATTTTTAATAAATCGATTACTGTTTTAAACTAAGTATATTTTAGTAAGTCTGTTTAGTATTTTTCAATGCGAGTTCTACTGTGCGCGCTTGATTTCTATCAATTTACGACTTGTTATTCTTATTTTTATATAAAAAATTAGATTTGTTTGAGAAATGTATATTTACTACCGTTCTTATTATAACATTTGTGGTATCCGTCAAAGGGAAATTTAAAAAACTATATAGATAGATATATGTATCTATCATAAATAAGACGTGCGAAACAAAGGTGTAAACAATTTAAATGTCGTTGGTAGTTTCGCCCGCATTTTGAGCTCTTACTGAGTGTTGGAATATATTGTCCCTTATTCACACGTTTTGTTTTTCATCAAAATGATGAAACTTCTGTAATCCGAATGTTTGAGAAAGGTGGACTTTTCTTTTTCAGGGCAAGCTGATTTTTGCATTATGGTACATTAAGGAAATGTTACTAACAACCGTTAATAAATTCTTAGGCTACTTTTTTTATCAACAAATAGAGTGATTTTCTGTCACATTATAACACAATTGAAAGGTTGAGCAGATTACACGTTTTGATCCCGCGGTCAACGTTTGTAGCTTCTTAATCACCAGATCATGGAAGTTTCGTGAATTATGGTAGTGTGAGAAATTTAATGGTTGATTTTTTTATTGAAATAATGCCCTGATAGATTCGCTATTTGTCAGAAACATTATGTTACTGAGTGAACCTTTCAAAAATTACCAATTATATCTTTGGAAGAAACACAGAAGTTTGAGAAGTCGTTACGTTTTTATTATTGTTTGTGTAATATTTTGTTGACATAGTACATACTAACAACTAGTAATCAACCAAGATATTATTATTGTACGGAATTCGAGATTTTTAAAAAGTAAACAAACTAGATAACAAGAAAAGAACACGGAATATTTCTTAGTTTTTAGTCGTAATTGATTTGACTGGATAGTCTATCTGACGTGGAGTCGCATGTATAGCTTACTTTTCATGTAAGGAATCTTTTAGGTTTCGTTTAACAGTACATTTTAAAAATGAGACTTTAACTCATATTATTGTATAAGTTCTCTTTAAATGTTACAACCTGTGAGCTCCTTCAAAATTGATTAATAAACTATTTTCTCCCCTTATCTACTTGTTAACAAATAAAGAGCAGAAAATACTCAGTAGTTCTTCCTTGGGGTTAATTTCGAGATCGGTTATTTCCTGATCGGGAAAATTCTTGTATTGGTGATACGAGCAAGTTCTAATTACATAAGCTGTCTGTAACCAAATAATTAGTTCCTCTTGTTTTTAAAATTTCACTTTTTTCTTTTATAGTACTTCGTCGTTTGATTGCCAGTTCTCATTTATTTGAATTTAATCGCTAACATGGGCGTAAATTGCTCCTAAATTTCAGCACTTATTCTGCTACATAAACGCCTGTTAAGGGCGCAGTTACTAGGACTAGATCGAGCATGGTGTTATGTGTGTGACACATCATTATGACGTTAAGGAGGTGAGATCCAAATGGGAAAACTACGAAGACTCCCACGAAAAGAATAAGCAAAATAATACCATACATTTATGCTTTGAAGTTATGTATATTACAATAGGCCGTTGTTAAAACAGACTGAAAATATCAGCTGTTTGTTGGGAAGAGGACACTTCCTCAAACGAGGAACGAATGTGTATGAAATCACATGATCATTATATGTTTAATCTTTTATATTCAAAGGCACCAGTATGTAGCATGTTTACAGTGTTTTCAGTGATGTCGAGAAACCCACTTGTTGAGAATTTTATATGCAAAAAACGGCTCTTTTGGGCTCAGAAAACACTTCAAATAGAAGGTCGAAACGTTGTTAGAAGAGCGAACAACGTTTCGACCTTCTATTTGAAGTGTTTTCTGAGCCCAAAAGAGCCGTTTTTTGCATATAAAATTTACAGTGTTTTGGTAAAGAAGATATTGCTCATGATAGGCTTTGATTTCTCGAATCAAGAAGGTTTTTTATTTTTCGGATGTTTGCTTACGGGCAGCCGACATTTTTGACTGGCTTTTATACTAATATATATCTGTTTAACTACAAAATCTGTCGATAGATTTTTCGAAACGGTATCGTTGGCAAGCTTAAATCAAGTCGAAAGCGAAAGTTTGCAGTGTTTGTTTTTGCTTTTTTTTTCAATTTCGCGCAAAGGTACTCGAGGGCTAGCTGCGCTAGCCATCCCTAATTTAGCAGTGTAAAACTAGAGGGAAGGCAGTTAGTCATCATCACCCACCACCAACTTTTGGGCTACTCTTTTACCAACAAATAGTGGGATTGACCGTAACATTATACGCCCCCACGACTGAAAGGGCGAGCATGTTTTGGTTGCTGTTGTTTAGAATTAAGCACAAAGCTACACTATGGGCTATCTGTGCTCTGCCCACCACGGGTATCGAAACCGGGATTTTAGCCCACCTGGCCATACCGGGCCGTTTGCAGTGAATGGAAGTGTAAATAATTTTTACCACTTTTTTTTTAGTATGTATAATACTGTCGAAACTGATTAAACACGTTTTTATTTCTTTATAGAATGGAGTTTATTCAAGAATGTTCATGTATATTCAGATGAGATTATTGTATAAAATATGACGATAGCAGTTAACTTTTGAATGTAAACAATTTTGTGCGAACTAGCAACGTTATTTCCGCTCACTCATTATAACTGCTATGAGCGACTACTGTATTTGCGTGTCTCAAATACACAAACTTTAGGAAATTTGACCTGCTTTGCCCATAGCTGTCTAGTATGTAGTTGAAGACGTAAATAACATTTAGAAGTGTTTACTATGCAAGAAATTGCGGTACTTTGCCTGTACCTGTGGGACGTACGTTAGAATGGGGAACTTGAATCTTTCAAATAATTACTAAATACATGACATTTACGATCAAGTTCGTATGTAATGTTAATGATTGCGTTTATATCATATATACAATGATATTGTTTCTCGACACTTTATAAACGTATTACCTGACTCGACAAATTATTCACTAACAAATTTAACTAAAGAATGATGGAATCTAAAATCCTGATTTGTTTGTAGGGAAAAAAAATCACCTGCTTCTTCAGAAAATCATTGTTCGACTCTGATGTTCTAGTGAAATTTCAGCACGTGGGGAGAATAGTACCACAACTAAATTTAATGTGCTACAGGTGACTTTTAGCCTGTAAATATTTATTCTGAATGAAATGCTGGGTGGTTATATAGAATAAATATCTTTAAAAAATAGTATGGTGCTATTGTTGTGCTCTAAAAGTGATTACAGAATAATTAAACTATATCAGTTTGGGTGAATAAGAAACTGTTTAAGAACAAGTAATGGGGTTGGGGTGAACAGTAACTTGTTTTCTGAGCTTACCACAAATTTTCATGGAATTGTGTCAATCATTCTCGACTTTCGAACTTGTAAGTCTACAAAATACCAAGCGAAATGAAAAAGGACAGTTTTTACTCCAATATTGCTGAAAAGTTGTCTGGCTTCGAAAGCGCACTGCTTTATGAACTTGAAGTTTATGAATCTTACGTAGAGCAATAAATATTGCACTGTTTTTGATTTAGAATTAAGCACAAAGCTACACAAAGTACTATTTGTGCTCTCCCCACCATGAGTATCGAAACTCGGTTTCTAGCGGTGTGAGTCCACAGACATGTCGCTGTATCACTGGGTGGGTGGAAGGGCATATACTTATTTACCTTTCAAAAATTACCATGAAAACCACTGTACTTATTTCTTTATGGTATCGATATATGTATCATGTTTTTCGTAAGATTTTAGACCACTTCGTTACATGAAAACCAAAATCGTAAGCTAAATTTATTTCTAAATTTCCAAAAAAGTTACTTTTTGGAATCTTTTGTTGTATTTAGTAATTTGGTAACGTATGCTACTGGGTGGACATTATAAGATTTGAAATTGAACGGACACTGTCCAGGTATAATAAATTGTACACTCTTGCATATTTACCAGCACAAGGTTTAAAGTACTTACTGCTCTGTTTGACTTAATCCCTTTTACTTGCTACAGATTATATTTTGTACCACTGAACAAAAAGACACACAGGATTTGGACATTAACGAGCTTTCGGATTCGTTGGTGTTAAAAGTTTTTTTTTTATCAAATAAAGGCTTTCTTTTTACCCCATTACTCTTTTATGGTTTACATCGCATCCGATGTAGTTTCTATAAAAGAAGTTTTTTAAAGCTATTTTTAACCGTTTAAACTTTCATGAATGTTTCAGAGGCTATATGTGTGTGACATCTCTCGCACCATTAGTTTTCCCATTTCAGAATGCTTCTGTTATAGCTTTTGGCTTGATGGAGAAATTTTTCTGATGTAAGTTTTTTCTTTCTTTTAGCATAACCAATAAGAGATTGGTTGGTTGATTGGAATTATATAGAAAGCTATACAATGGGCTATCTGTCTTCTGACCACCATGGGTATTGAAACCAGTTTATAGCGGTATAATCCCACAGACATACAGTTGTCCCAGTAGGGACGTGTTTTTTTTAACAGAGTGTTACGTACTAAATCACAATCCTCGCCTATTCGTTGCAACTTTTATAGATTATAAGAGAACCGTTATTTATTTTTATTATGAATCTAAATTTTAGGTTCAAAAATTAAAATCACTGATTGAGAAAGAACAACAACGAAAGAAGAAACACAACTACACACGTTGTGATTGTTTTCAAACAATCGAAGTCCAGAATAAATAATTGTGAGGGATTGTGGTTATCTAAACACGACCTGGGGTGGAACCCATGACTTGTAGATCAGATGAGTGTTTTTCCAACTAAAAGGCCCGGCGTGACCAGGTGGTTAAGGAGCTTGACCTACATTCTGAGAGCCGCGGATTCGAATCCTCGTCCTATCAAATATGCTTTTCCTTTAAGCCGTTGGGACGTTATATTGTGATGGTTAATTCCATTATTCGTTTATAAAAGAGTAGCCCAAGAGGAGTTGACGGTGAGTGGAAATGACTAGCTGCGTTTCCCTCTTGTCTTTCACTGCTAAACTGGGGACAATTAGCGCAGACAACCTTCTTATAGCTTTGCGCTAAATTCCGGACAAACCAAAGGTTGAATTAATTTCATGGCCCTCCAAACCGTAATTAACAAACTGAATGCTAAATTACATGTTAATGGCAAATAACTAAAACTACCTGATCTATCCTAAATTTTACGGAGTTGATGTTCATATCATGTAATTCTGCAAATGTTTCATCTAGGATTTCGATTTTTCTTTATGGTGATGAAAGGATCTCAATGTGTTGTGGCAGCTGTGCTAGGACGTGCGGTAATTAACATTATGGTGTCATTTTCATTCTGTGATGTCAAAATTAGGAATGGTTAGCGCATGTGCTTTTGTATAATCTTGTTCGAATATCCAAAACAAAAAAAAACCCAACCCTCATAACTGCATATGTTTTTATGACCTTACATATAAGAACTAACTACAATTATATTAAACAGCAATTTTCTGTGTTATATTTGATATTCGTTACATATTATACACGTTGTATAAAACAACGAACATCACCTTTTCGGTATTATGTATAAAACAAAAAGACGATAAATTGTAAACACATGTCCAGGTGGGACAACAGTTAGTATATGGCTTTCAACTTTAAAATCCGGGATACAATTCCCTGCAGTGTAGACAACAAATAGCTCAGTGTGGCTTTACTCTCAAACACACATATTTCGAATTGTAGAAAATGTTTCTTTATAATTCTGGACTGGGATAATGTATAAATAAATTTGTATTAATTAAAGAACTTGTAATGGTTATACGATTAGTATTAGAACATTTGTATTAAAAGTAATACTTGCATAAGGAAAGTATAATATCCATAGTTCATAAAAAAAATTTAAAAATTATATACCGTATTTTCCGCCTAATAAGTCGAATTTCTGGCCCTAAATTTTGGACTTGATTTTTGGGGGTCGGCTTTATTGGCCGATCACCAGCTTTGATTTTTCTGGTTACATTTACTTGTTTTTGACATTTGTTTAAGCATAAATTCTGCTTTCTTCCATTCACGGACCTGTTTTTCATTCACACAGTAATGGCG
The DNA here is from genome assembly GCA_011833715.1 of Carcinoscorpius rotundicauda. Lineage (NCBI taxonomy): Eukaryota > Metazoa > Arthropoda > Merostomata > Xiphosura > Limulidae > Carcinoscorpius > Carcinoscorpius rotundicauda. The sequence goes on along the minus strand of CM022395.1, from coordinate 40,128,294 downwards.
AGCGGCATTCATATTTGAGGTTTTTACTACTTTCAGTTTAAAAGCAGCATCATAACGCATTCTTCTTTTTTTGCAAGTGTAGACATCTTTGACTTTTGACGGTACAATGATAAACTCCCACTACATACCCCTGGTATTTATACCCTGGATTAGTGATTTTAATTACTGAGTTAAAATTCTGGAATTTCATTGGTTACCCAATTACAGTGAGTGGAGCCAATAACGAATGACACTGATTCCATCTCTGTCTCAATACGACACGTTCTGCTTTATTACAGAACGCCAATGATCACACACAACTTGCATGCTGACGCTAAAACGAGACTAAGAAATCATTTTGAAGAAACTTGTCACTTCTTAAAAATGGCCTCGGCTTATTGGGCGGTAATAAGCAAAAACCCTCATTTTCAGAGCTGAAAATTGGCCTCGGCTTATTAACCGGAAAACACGGTATATGCTGCATACTTGTAGTCTGTTTTAAAGACTAAAATTTTAGAAACTCTTTATCATGTGTTATAACCTTTTTTGAGGGGGATGAAGAGTGTTTTTTTTTAACCATAATGTGGTTACTCCATATTTATCTGACACTAGATTTTCTTGTAAACATATTTGTATGGAGTTCAAAAGAGCGTGATAAAATGCGACAACATGGTCAAACAAAAGGAATTTCATTTACCGTATCAGTAAGTGAGAAAGTCATATATATATATATATATATACGTATGTGTGTATTGTATGTTTGAGTTAATGTATCGAGGAAAAAGCACGTCTCCTATACAGTAAAGGCGAATTAAAATGGGCCAGAACATCTTTCATATGTCAATATTCAAGTGTTCATTGGCATATTATATTTTTAAATAATACTTGGAAGTAAAATTTTCTAAAACTTTTACGTATTCTCGATTATCGTTTTATAACGTACGTTCATTCAACTGTGTACATGATAAGATGTTTAAGCTTTATGAAGAGATGGTGGTATTTGTGAAGACTTTCAAGGAGCACCATGTAACGCCTGTTTATTAAGTCATTTGCTATTGTATTTTTTGCTCTCCCAAAAGCTACGTCGTTCAAGGGCGGTCGGTCATATGTGAAACTGGGTGATCTTTGTGCGGTTTTAGATAAATTGTTATATGTCTGTATTTGGTATCGTGAAAGCTAGAATTATGACGGTTACATTTTCAAGGAGTCTAAAGTATTTGGGAACGAGTTGTGCTATGTCGGTGCTATTGGAACCAGCGAATTTTGTCAGCATGGTTACCAAATGCATGCAGTATATGAGCGAAAAACACTTCTCTGTTGGGCTCTCAGAAACTTAATAAATGTACACAGTAGCGTTATTTAATGGAGCCGCTATGCTGGGAATTTAAAAAAAAGTATATGTGTATATTTTACAACGTAGATAGTGTAGTGGCTGAGTAGGCTGTGATATTACCCACACAGCTACTGTTGACTTAAAATAAAATCTAGTTTTCTTTCTGTTGCGTTCATTTTTCAAATTTCTGATTTACGTATTAGCTTACCTGAGTAAAAGTGAATGCTACTTATAGTCTACACTGCGGATTATATATAACACGACACATAAATAAAAATTAGCCCAGAGATAAACTTAGCTAATTTAATGTATCTTTGTACATAGAACCTATAAAAAGAAATTGAAACTTTTATAATAGGGTGCGGGTTGATACTGTTGTAGAGCTCCAGAGTTTGAAGCTGGCAAACCGGTTCAGAACCTGTACAATAACAAAATATTCCCTGGACTTTAAACTGTGAATGTGTTATAAAAGTGATGGTTATTCCTTCAGCGTGGATGGTGGGAGGATAACTAATTTCGGAGCACCCTCAGGTTTTCTACTAAGCCTAAAATACCTACCGCGTCTCTTGGCTTTTAGTTAGTGTGGATGGTGGTTTGAAGGTTGGTGCTGACTGGCTGCCTTCCCTCTGGTTAGTATTTTAAACTTATGGACAGCAGAAGCAAGCCTAATTATCTCTGCCGTAAATACAAATACATAAATACCTTATTATGATTTATGAATGACTCGTATGAAACTGATGAAAATTGTATTTCATCAACCTAATTTAATTAACACCATAACAGTTGCTGTTCATGCAGTCTGATACTGTAGTAGTTGAAGAGCTATTTATATTGTCTGTCATATCCCAGCTGATGTGATGAGACTTTGAAATAAACAAAAGGTTTCGTCGTTATTATGAATATGGTAGATATAGTGTGGTTGGCATGTTGTTATACACACCTTTTTGTTTTCATCCCTAACCCATAAAATCTCAACTTCACAATAGGCAAGAAAATTGCTATGAAAGTTGTAGAAACAAGTTTCCTGAATTGCTGGTACAGGTTATGAACAGCTCGAACAAATGCATCACATACTGCAGGTTTTAGTGAGTTTTCGATGCTCGTATATTTACCAATTTAATTGGCGTTTTTGTTAAAAAAACAGTAACAAACATTAAACCGAACCCATGTAATGATAGGATATGTTTGTTATTGATGGTTTATGAAGTTTTTAGACCAATGGCTGATTTTTCACGGCATATTTTATACATCAACATATAAATCATTCATGCCAACTCGATTTATTTTGTTATTTTTTCAGATTACCATGTTATTCTTGCTGTTACATCTAGAAATGACTCCGAACGCAAGTAAATGATTAAATTTGATTACAAATAACCCATTTTTTAAGAAATAAAAATTTGAAGACGGTTTAAATGGGTAACGAAGAGAACTTTATTATTGTTATTATAAAAGGCTATGTATTTATAATGATAACATATTTATTACCGGTTTTCCAAATAATTTTATGTGTTCCCACATTATTCATCAAGTTATTCACAATATGAATATTAAAATATTATATTTAAAAAAAAATTAGAAAGACCAGTTAGCTTTTATTGGTTAAATTTTTGTTTAAAACTTTTAAAACATCCTAGAAGCTAACTGAAGGTACTAACTATTACATGAACTAGGGACTGTATAGGATATACTTTAATTTGTATGCCGGGCTATCCGATGTCTTAGCAGCAAGTATGAGAGCTTATAACTTTGGGAAAAAACGGTTTCGATACTCGCGGTAGCAAAGCATAGATAGCTCATTATGTAACTTTTTGCCAAACAACAAACAAACCATATGTTCAGGGCATGGTTCTATAATTTATTCTTGCAATAATAGAGACATTCGACAAGCTTTGGAATCTAGTGTTGTCTGTGATTTATGTTCGTGATAAGATGAAATATGTAACGGTTGTTTATTTTTGTATACAATGGACTAATTGCGCTGTGTCAACCACAGAGACCGATCACCGAATTTTGTCAGTAAAGGTCTTCAAGCTTACTGCTGATCTGTGAGGTTCCTTTAAAGGTAACGAGGTTGAATTACGTCAAAGTGAAATCTACTGCCCACAACAGAATAAAGTAAAAATCATATAAAGGATAAGCTGGACTAAAATTAATAACGAAAACATGTATGCACATATATTACAAAACCTTAGTGTAAGCAGTTGTGACTCAGTTTTGTATCTACTATAATTAATCTATGCTTCTAATTTTTATTTTCTAACTACTTAAGTTCTCATGAGTATTTTTCAGGGTTCTGTTACGTTGTTTTACTTTATTATAAACTTGTATTTGTGGAGATGGTTTACAACACCTGTTCGGGAGGTCGTCCACAATATTTCCTTTCAAAGAAAGCTCTTTGTTGATCAAGTTGCTACGGGATGTATTTTGTTATTTTCGCTTCTTTATTGATGTACGTTGTTCAACTTGAACTGATTACAAATACGCTAAGTTGTGACAAGATATGAGAAATTGATCCGTGGTTAAAGAGTAATAATTAATTCTAAAGACAGTTTAATAAAACAATTCTAGTATTATAGTCCCAAACGCTACTTTCATTGACACGGAATCGAAAGTCGGTACCGAACATTCTCTTCCTCTCATCTGTTATACTTTGCCGTGATGGTCAATCTCACTTTTCGTTGGTAAAAGAGTAGCTTAAGAGTTGGCTAGCAGCAATATCTCTCGTCTGTTATTTCAGAATTAGAAACAGCTTGCGTACATAGCCATCAGATAGCTTTGCGCGAGAATGTACGAACAAACAGACAAATATTTAATAATTGCTTGTAACAATAAATTAGCAATAAACGACTTTCAAAACCTCTCACGTAGTCTTAAACATGTCCGAAAATCGTCCGTAGACTTTGTACTGTTGCACATCTTGTAAACGATTATTTTCACACGATATTATTCAAAGAGAAATCGTTAGCTTTCGTGGTATATAGATGTTAATTTCCAAAACGGGTAAATCAATGTGTATAACAGGTTGTATATGCTGTGAAGGCTGTAATTTACAATTGGTCTCTGCTTTTGAACTCAGGTTAAAATTTACAAACCAATATACGTTTATTTATTAATACCTTAAATATTTTCATTATAACAACAAATAACTACAAGTAGTAAATAAAAGGTTTCGATAGATACATAGTGAGTGAAAATGAATTTTTTTTTTTAATGTCTCTGCTTTCCAACTAATAACCAAGTTAAAGCTGGTTAATATTTATTTCGTTCGGCTATTGATATAATGCATTATGTAAGGAATATTTTCCCACTTTGCATGTGCAGCTACTGTATAGCTAAATGAACTTTTCTGCATACATATATTATGTATCAATATGGACATTTAAGTGATAAGAAGAAAGAATTACTGTAACATGCATATATTCCTGTATGACTTTTCCATTTACGATCAAAAGGTGTAAATAGATATACAACTAAAAAAATGTTTGTAAAGAAACATTTATAGTGGGAATAATTACATCTCCACAAAACTTCGGACACCCCTTTCCTGATGGCTTTAGGCTCTTTCCTTTTCAGCATCAGGATACACGAGCTTATTCCAGTTTGTTCAACAACAAAAAATGTTGTTCGTTTTAAGAAAATCGTTAAAATTCTTTAGTTTTCAGTATTTGTTATAAGTGTTGAGTGATTTTAGGCTGGTTAGAACTAAAAAATATAAAATACGTGGTCTGACTAGAAAGTACCCTAATTATTTCCATTGAAAATACGCTAATATATCAGAGAAGAGACTACATTAATGTATCTCAGTAGCTAGTACTCTAATGTATCGTAGTAGAAAGTAATATGATGTATTCAAGTATAAAGTACGATGATGTGTCTGAGTAAAGAATATGCTAATATTTCCTAGGAGAAAATACAGCAGTTATTCGAATAGAAAGTACAGTGATGTATTAGTCCTATAGAAATTCTGCCAAGTCACCAGTAGTAGAATTCTTGTTATTGTTTAACTTACGAATGTTTTAGTTTCTCTTTCTCCTCACACGTTTTGTTTAGATAATTTTCTCATTGTAATGTATCTCAATTTACATTTATTTCGAAAGTATTTTATTATTTGTCAAATAAGGTTTTACGGTCAATTCCGCTATTCGTTGGAAAAAAGAGTAGCCTAAGAATTGGCGGTGGGTGATGATGACTAGCTACTTTCCCTCTAGTCCTACAGTGCTAAATTAGGGACGGCTAGCGCAGATAGCCTTCGTGTAACCTTGCGCGAAATTCAAAAAATAAACGAACAAGATCAGCGATAAGCTTACGGAGTTGGAACGCTAAAATCCGTGATTCGATAAAACGTTGATACCTCATTGCATAGCTTTGTGCTAAAACAACAATCACAATTAAAACTTCAAACATTCTTAATAAGTTATTTCTTGCATTTTAAGATCCTAATATGTGCTATTAATTGTAAGTCAACTTCCCTTTTCATCCTGTTTTAGAAGTGTGTGTACTGAAAATATCGCTATGGGGGAATCCCTTAATAAAACAGACATTGGACCTCGTACCTTATACTAATGAACCAGAAGAAAAGGCAAAGGTGACTTAGATTCTGCTTCATTGGAATACAAAGTTCGTACACAACCAACTCGCACTATTTCCCAAATATGAAAATCACCGTTATACAAAGGTAACGTGTGAAAATTAAAACATACATGTTTTAACTCCAAAACCACTTAATGTACTGTGTTCTTTCTAAACATCTGAAGGTAGCTTAGTTAATAAATTTTTCTTGCTCTATTTTGTGGCTGGTAAAAAAGTAAACTCTATAGCCTTTTGAGGTCCATCCTACTTGGTCGAGTTTGTAAAACAATATCCATGTATGTGAACTATATGGCCGGCATGGCTAAGCGCGTTAAGGCATGCGTGCGACTCGTAATCTGAGGGTCGCGGGTTAGCATCCGCGTCGCGCCAAACATGCTCGCCCTCCCAGCCGTGGGGACGTTATAATGTTACGGTCAATCCCACTATTCGTTGGTAAAAGAGTAGCCCAAGAGTTGGCGGTGGGTGGTGATAACTAGCTGCCTTCCCTGTAGTCTTACACTGCTAAATTTAGGACGGCTAGCACAGATAGCCCTCGAGTAGCTTTGTGTGAAATTCCTAAAGAAACAAACAAACAAGTCAACTGTATTTATATTTAATTCATGTGTATATGTTGTAATCTATAAGCTCGCGCTCTGCGAAAACTTTCTCCGAATCTATGGAGTTAATCCATATTTTAAAAGCTGAGACAACTTTTTGTATATCGAATGTGATATATTGTCTGTTTTTCGTATCAACTAACCCTGCATGCAGTATTTCTATAGTGATGTCTATTTTATAAATCGTAAGTTATCTACAACAAAAATAATCGTAATCGCAAAGAGAAGACAAAGCTGAATTCGTTTTTGGACCATAAATAGCTGCTGAGTGATTATAATATTAATATATATTTCTTTTCAGTTGCTTGTAGTTGTCATTGACTATTTAGTGTGATCTAAAACATTGGATGCTATGGGTGTTACATTAATTCTCTTCTTAGTTTCTCGTGAACGTGTCAAATTGTCTGGAAAATGAAATTCTGCAAAAAAAAGTACAGAAAAAATTTGATATATTTGAATATGAAGTTATTGTGTTTTTTCTCTGTTTCTCTTGTTTTTTATATAAATATTACATTAAACTTTATTAATAAAATGCTATTTTTATTTTATTTTACTGTTGAAGGTATTTCCTGTGTATCAGCAGATGTTAACAATGAGTTGACTCTTCTTATGAAGGTAAGTTACCGTGATGGTTGTGTGAAAGTGCCCTTTAGGGTACGATTATTTTACATAGATATGGTAAAAGTACTTTATGTTAAGGACTGGTGGTTAAGGCGTTTGACTCGCGATATGCAACCTGCGCGTTCTAATCCTATCATCAAATATGTTCGTCCTTTTTGTTTTATTGGAGTTATAACATAAAGATCAATCTTGACGGTGAGTGGTCTCGACTAGCTGCCTAAGTGCCACTTCTAAAATAGGGACAAATAGCCCAGATATCCATCAAGTAGACTTGCGCGAATATCAACAAACAGACTTTATGCTAAATGATTTGCATCGGATAATCAAGCATTTTTCTTGGAAGCATAAAATGCAAAATATGTGAACGAGTATTTGTAAACAAATACTTTGTTTGACATTAGTGGACAATATAGTGTGACGTAATAACGAGATACTCTTAGTACTAAAAACAAAATGTGAGATAAATTGTGTTAGTCCTACGTGTTACTATATTGTTTATCAGAAATATTTCTTATGGTGCCTGATTTTTTTTCATAATTTTGAAATGAGAACTAATATTACATAATATTAAATATTTAAAGCATTAGTTACGACGTGCAAGTTGTTCGTATCAAATGTATGAAATTTAATATCTATAATTGTAGAGAATCTCTTGACTATTTGTTTAAATGTTAGGCCGTAGTTTCTAACTATTTTATCACATAAAAATACTGCTGTATACGAGTAGTCTTGCTCTCAGAGCTTTATATTATCAATTCTAAATATTTTAGGTTTTGGAAAATCAGATTTTTCATCATGTAAAACTCCACTTATAAGTGATGTTTCAGACAGCGACTGAGATATAAACTTTATATTCCAAAGTTAATTTAAATCCCTTTTCTCTTTTTAGTATTTGCAATTTCGAAGATATAGATGGAAACATTTTACCCATGATAGATAAGTGTCGCATTTAAAGACATACATGCGCAGTCTTGATTTTTTGTCGATGTTTTATCTCTTGCAGCATTATGATTTATATAAAAAAAAATCCAAAATATTTTCTTTCCATTTTCGTATGAATATTGATCCTAACACCACTAGTTTAATTGCGTGTGCGTGTTGCAGTGCCATCACGGTGTCGCCTGAATGCCGAGCTCTCGGTCCCAGACCTACCACATCCCTGGAACTTACAGCAGCCATCTTTCTCTTTCTTCTGATAATTATATGCAGGTGCTAGCTTTGCTTTGATCGCCCAATTCACTCCCCTACCCCCATTCTGTCATTTCTCTTTGAGTTTCTTGGAGTTAAAAGCATGAGAAGGAGAGTGTTGGGCGTAGGAACAGATAGCTCGATCTAGTTTATTGATTACCATGCTGGGACGCAGGCTACGTTTGTTCTATTTGTTATAGTCGCCAGCTTCTTTCCAACACATAATATAAATGTTCTTTGACTACAACTACATTCAGGTATCATTATTAGTCAACACCGATCTCGTTGTTCTAGTGCAACTACGGTTTGCTTCTCTCAGTTTTTAGTTACAAAAATTGCAGTATTTGTATAACTTTTCAAGAACATACGATCAACCACTGTTAAACTGATAGTTATAGAAGAATTGTAGCGGTATGTGTTTAGAAATAAAAACAAACATTCACGATATTTTACATCGATTTGTACAAATCAGCGAAAGCATTTACCGTAACGCTATTGTCACGTTTGTTTATCTCTTTTATACAGTACATGTAACACCACACATTTGGTATGTCTCAACGTCCACACAAGACAAGTTTGTATGACTGATTATTTTTGTTTCTTTTACAAATTTTTTTTTTTTTTTTTACGTTCTCGAGTACTTTTCAGACCTTGAAGTAGGGCAAAATGTTAGTTCAATAGCTACAACATCCTTTCATGTAACTGAAGCCAGCAGTTTATTGTGAGAGCTTTTATTTTCTCTTCTAAATACTTCCTAGCTTTTAAATATTATTTTTGCCAAACGCTCTTGTTTTTTGCCCGTTCTAAATGTGTAGTTTAATAATTTTCTGATAATCGCTTATGGAAAATGTTATTGTAGAAATATGTTCACAGTCATAAATATCAGATATTTTCAACTTTAACATTGAATTTAATATCTTTTTTTCTTAACCAATTATCTAACTATCAGAACAAAAAAAGGAAATTTAGCAACAATCCAATCTTATGTCCCATTGTCTCAGTTGTAAATCTGAAGGTTTTGATACCCATGGTGAGCACAGCATAGATAGCCCATTGTATAGCAATGTGCTTAACAAGAAACAAAATCATGTCCATTTTAAATACTTTCTGTGCATATATTTTTAATGTAGTATGGAAACAATTTTTATAATGTTAGGTGGAAGACATAAGAACAAAGTTATGTCATTTATAGATATATCAGTTATTTAAATGATTATCAGTGTTTAAATTATAGTATAACATTATTTTAAATTTTTCATATTTATTTTTGAATGTGTAAAACTTCAGGGCTAACCTGTAATGGTACTTCTGGTATTCAATTTCTATTTTTATATCAAAGTTTATTAAAAGTTAAGAATTGAAATTTTTTTGCTTGCTTAAAATATGTATCTTAATAAAAAATTTAAATAATTTGACTTTCAACTTGTCAGATTTTCCAGTTTTTAAGTATATGTAATTAATTATCGAATTATATTGAATAGTAAAATTCTGAATAAGTATAAATGAAAAAATTCACATAGCATATCCTTTCTGTACTGAGATATTTTCTAGGAATATTAAAGCATTTAAGCAGTCATTCTCTAAATTTGTGTACACAATACTTACTCAATTAACTTATGTTTTGTTCAAACTTCTAACCTACAGATGGCAGGAGAATAGGGTGCTAACTGTGTTATGAAATGAAAGTTATCATAAATCACAATATATACTGTTTTAGTATAGAACTGTTAGAAACAAGGGACAATTGACAAAATTTGTAATGGTTAAAATATACAGCAAGAATTATGTTTCATTACCAGGCCACTGAAAACATCAGTAGTTTCAAACAATCATCAAAAGCTTTTAGCCAGACAGACAAACCAAATAAATAACATAATTGTATTACTTGGGCATAGTCTGAGCTACAAACTTAAGAGAATTTTCAAGAAAAGTAAACTTAATGTATTGATCAAATCTAGCAAGATAATTAATACATTTACTCACAAGAATTACACAAATTAAAGTGAAAAAATAAAAACAATAGTTGACAATGTATCCTTTAATTGTTCAGACAGATGTATTGGTGAAAGAGAAGTAGTTAGTATGCCAGAACAGCAGTTTGAAGAGTTGCATTGTTGCTGCTACCCAGGAAAAATTGTACATCTGTACATTCTGACATTGCAAGATATAAATTTTAGATTTTTCCTAAATTGAGAAATCAGGAAAATTAAAGATGCTTTTAATATGAAAAAACAATCAACAAGCAATCAACCATGATTAAGTCCTAGAAATCAAATTCATATGTAAGTCTTCTTCAGAAAATATATAAGAATCAGATTAATAGACCATTCTGGTGTCCAGTTAGATGCTTGTTAATTTTAAAACTAAACATTTTTATTCTTATTTCAATCTTTCCCTTATCAGTAACAAACAACATGATAAATATATGTTTTATTTATTTTATGGCAGTAGTTGCCAATAAAATTATCTATTTAAAAACTGAAGTAAAAATTGTATTTAAACCTTCAGACACCCTCAGTGGACTCGGCAGAGCCCATTGTGGCTTTGCTATCATAAAGCACACACATATATAGTATCTTTGGTGAATATGGCAAAAACATTTATGGGACAAACCTCATATTCCTGGGAAATCAGATGCTAGAATACCAAGGTCACTTGAGTATTGGTGAATTTGAGATATATACTTCAGCTTGTTATTGTTTTTAATCATTTTGTGAGCATCTTTAGGATAAACTTTATGCTTTACACCAACCTCCCACCCAACCAAAAAACAAATGTTGCTCTAGTAATATCAGCAAAATTTGGCCGAGTTTATCTTTAAGTTGTTAAAAAAAATCTGTTGTATGTTTCTCTGATGCAGTTTTAAAACATGCCTGTATATTATACACCCTAGTTTGTTTTGTCTGTATATGTTGATTTTATGTATAACCCCTAAATGTTTAGTTACAGATCATACTAAAACAAGATAGACAGATGTTTTGTTGAAACATGAAATATGTTCTGTACAAGAAGGTTTTGATATACTTATAATTCATTGTAGGTTAATTTACTGTTGCTAATCAGGCACTAAATAATTGGAGTTCTTCAGAACTATACTAGTTTCCTTTCTTTTCAAACATACCCATCTTTCACTAGCTCTCTCAAGATATGATGAACTCAGTATAGTTTGAAATATCATATCAACACAAAACTAATACAGGAGAAGCTTATAAAATAGTATCATATATTAGGCTTATGTTATATATTCATAAACATTATTTGTATGAAAAAACAAGATTTTTTTTGTCTGATGTAAGAAATTGTAATTCAATGCTTGATTTCATTTTTAACTTGTCTTGGTTGTTTGTTACTTTAATCTGCATTTTCATAAAAATACTTCAAAAATAAAAGAAAAAAAATCAATTTTTATAACTGTTTTCTCATGAAGATTTTCCTTTTGGTTTATTGTTTTAACTTGTCTAACTTTTCAGAAAAATTAAAATAATATATTTTTAAAAATATATTATGCTAACAGCTTTATAACAGACTGTCTTTTTATTTTTATATGAAAAGGTATTTTGTTTACTATTTTGAATAAGAAAATATATAGAACTATACTGTCTTAGTGAATTGTCGTTTACAGTAAATTTAATTGTTTGGATGTAAGACATTTTATTTGGAATTGTTAAAATTAGAATTTACTTAATTTCTTTTGTTTTTGTTTGTGTATGGAGAGTGATATGACTGAGTGCAGTTTAAGTTTCTAAATAAATGGTTAAAAGTCATTTATTTCATTTTGTTTGAAAAAGTATCTGGTTCTGAACTATATTGTAAATTCATTTTTCACTCAAGATTTTCTGCTTCTCGACATAAATGTATACAACACAAATTTAAAAATGTTTCAAGAAAGGTTATTATTTATTAGATATCATAACAATTTCTAATAAATATTTGTTGAAAATGGTGTATGTCCAGAATGGGTGGAGCATTGTCAGTGAAAATCTATGGACAGTTTTGAAAATACCAGAAGTTTCAACTATATTTTGTCATATTTTCATTTTTTACAATATTTTAGTTGACAATTTTTGCAAAGCATTTTTATAAGTTTTATTACTTGTATAGATTAAGTCTCTAAAAATGTTAAATAGCTAAATGCCTTGTAATAGCATTTTACAATGGTTAAAATTTTATTTCTTATTTAGGCATATTGTTGATGGTTGTTACCATGGATAAGCATGACCAGAACTCCCAGAGTTCTCCAAAAGGTTAGTGTGGTCATTTGTGAATGTAAAACATATTTAATTCTTTAAAATTTAGTCTTTTTATCTTCACATTTATGGTACAAAACTTTACAAACAGTTACACAGTGTGTTCACTCAAAATAGTAATATCGGTAAAGCATCTTTTCTTGTGGCTATGTATGTACACACACCTAGCCATTTTGTTTTCTTTATCATTTGTGTTCAGTTATATATTATAAAAGTTATGTATTGTATATATAACATTGGTTTTAAATCAATGTTTTTGACTGTGAGGTTCCATAATTACTTAAAACAGTTTGAGTGAAGTAAAAATGAAAACATATTAGCAAAACAAAGTATAGTTTTATTTTAGTATGGTGCCAAGAAATTTAATTGTATTACTACTAAACATAATTTTCAAACATATGTTAAAAACAAATTAGTAGAGTTCTAAAACAACTTTTTCTAATGGCTTCAAATTTGAGCCATTTATTTATTCATCCTAAACATATCTGTGTCAGTAAAACAGAATATTTGTGTGTATTTCAGGTAATTTTCATGTCTTTCTGTAGATGAAGGTTCTAAAATTAGAAATTTAGTTGTTTTAAACTAGCCTTTAATACCAAAGCTAAATAACTCATTATAACACGTAATTTTGGAAGGAGCCCCTTTCTGTGTGTTCACTTTTGTCTGTTATATGTTCATATAACATAGGAGTTCATATGTTTGGGTGTGTTGCAAACATATTTAGTTGTTTTGTAAAAGCTATACATAGTATAGCTATACATGTCTTCAGTAAGGTACTTTTAAATATCTTTAGTAAGCAAAATGTAATAAACCAGCGAATGCTATTTTGTTTAAACAGCTTCAAGTACAACTATTATACTACAAGTTATATTGTTTTTTTAAACAGCCTTTCTCTAGGACTTCAAATAGGCAGCTTTAAACCACATCACAAAAACCTCTAAGGTCAGATCTAGATAAACATTTATGTAATATTTTAAATATTTACCATTTTCAGGCTAATTTAAGTGATTCTTGTAGAGATATAAAAGAATTTGAGGTTAATACACATCTTTTAGTAATTTCAAACTAATAATATACATATAAAGTTTATTTTATGTACTTAACAAAAAAGAGGTGATGTTTAAATACATGGAAAAATATTTTCGTACAAGGAAAAGGTTACTATAATAAATAAAAATCATACCTTTTAAGAGTAACTGTGATGAGAAGTTTTATATGCAAAAACGGCTCTTCTGGGCCCAGAAAACACTTCAAATAGAAGAGCGAACAATGTTTCGACCTTCTTCGGTCATCGTCAGGTTCACAAAGAAAGGGTTACTGGCCGGAAGCTGACCACATGTTTGGAAGGGGTTGTATAACTGAGTGTTGCAATGTAGAGGGCGCGGTTTGAATATATAATTTTATCTATAATATTAATATAGGTATAATGGTGTTCCTTTATATTGGTTTATTTTGGGTTTAAGTTGTTGTATAAGTAAGGCTTCTTTAATTTTTCGTTTGTTTATGTTTGTTTCTTTATTTAGTATTTTAGTGTTTTCTATGGTTATGTTGTGTCCATTTGACTTGCAGTGTTCAAAAACGTGTGAAGGTGACTTTTTATGTTCTTTGAATCTGGTTTCCATTTTTCTACTTGTTTCTCCTATATAGAAGTCGTGGCAGTTATCACATTGTATTTTATAAATAATGTTGGTGTGGTGTTTGTCAGTGTAGTTCTTACATAGTATAGACCTTAGTTTTGTGCCTGGTTTTTGAATAAATTTAGTGTTAACTGGAACACCACACCAACATTATTTATAAAATACAATGTGATAACTGCCACGACTTCTATATAGGAGAAACAAGTAGAAAAATGGAAACCAGGTTCAAAGAACATAAAAAGTCACCTTCACACGTTTTCGAACACTGCAAGTCAAATGGACACAACATAACCATAGAAAACACTAAAATACTAAATAAAGAAACAAACATAAACAAACGAAAAATTAAAGAAGCCTTACTTATACAACAACTTAAACCCAAAATAAACCAATATAAAGGAACACCATTATACCTATATTAATATTATAGATAAAATTATATATTCAAACCGCGCCCTCTACATTGCGACACTCAGTTATACAACCCCTTCCAAACATGTGGTCAGCTTCCGGCCAGTAACCCTTTCTTTGTGAACCTGACGATGACCGAAGAAGGTCGAAACGTTGTTCGCTCTTCTATTTGAAGTGTTTTCTGGGCCCAGAAGAGCCGTTTTTGCATATAAAAGTTCTCAACAAGTGGGTTTCTCGACATCACTGATTGTGATGAGAAGTAATCATGTATACTCAGCTGTCATCAGTAAAGTTAATTTAGTGAGTTTTCTTCAAGAAAAATTATATGCACTTCAAAATTATTTGGTTTAATATTTTAAAAAGTATAACTTAATGATTTAGTAGCTATCCAGTTTGTAAAACTTAATTTCTGTTTTACTTGTATGCATTTGATTATTGAAACTAATCATATAATTAGAAAACTGGCTGGAAGGCAACCATTTGTGACAAAATGTCTTGTTCTTTATATATACTAAATTTGTAAAATTGACTGTAAAAGCATGTGTACTTTCAGTAAGAATGCATTATAAAATCTCTAATTTTATTATATTACCAATGAAGATTATAGGTTTGACTACAATGTATAAAAAAACATTAAAAATAGTAAACATGGGTGCAGAATAATTCAGTAGTGAAAATACATGCAAAGACATTGAAAAGAATATTATGGAATTTCAAAAATAATGAATTTGTGAAATTCATTCTGCATAGTATTTCATCTTGAAGTTAATTCTTAAGATTTTATATTGTATATGTGTCCAATGGATTTTCAGTAATAGAGTAAAGGAAAGTAAATTATAGAAGGTGCATGTATGTAAACAGTACATTTACAAAAGTTTATAAAAGTGTTGTTCATAAAAAACATAAAAACCTGGTGTAATTGCCTTACATTATTAAAATGTTCTTGGAGTAATATTATCCCTAATTGTATTTAAGTCAAGTGCATTTAACTTAGTAGTGACTCTTATTATAGTTTTCAGTTTTAAAAGATTTGTTAGTATTGTATTTTAAAACTCAAGTATATATTAAACCTTACTTGTAGACATCAAAAACAGTACATGTTTTAATTGAGATAATGATATCATTAGTTTTGTGTGGAAATATGTGACAGACCTTTAAGTAATATAACAAATTTGTTTCATACACATGTATGAAGATATGTTATTTATTAGCTGATTTCTTTTCATATCTTCACAGTCTAAGCACTGGTAGAGTGATTATTTTTGGATATTTGAAAGATGTTTAACATGTATATATTTTAACAAGTACAAATTTTGTATACTGTCTGACATGTTAATCAAACAAGAACAGATGTATAAAAAATCCACTCTAATGTTTTATTGAAATACGAATGAATATGCAAAACCATTTCTCTGTACCTGTTATTCAAAGAAGAGGGAGTTTATATAACAAGTATACTCTGTCTAATATGATAAAAAACAAAAAGAGACTTAAAACAGTTCCACCATGTCCAGTAGTATATTAAAGCAGGAGGGGATTTTTTTAAACAATTTTGTTATTTAGTACTAGCTTTGGTTTGCAGCTTATTATTATAATGTTGTTATAAAAATTATTTTGAGTTGCTATCTTAATGTATATATTTAAGACTAAATTAAATCTCCTAAGCTGAATGAACCTCATGAGATATACTTGAGATTATTGTGAAAAATATCTTTAATGGAAATGATACCAACTTTATGAAGCAATGCATTCAATTTTTTTCAAGTAGAAACATAATAAAGATATATGTAATTATTTATTCTGATAGTCAGAGTGACCTTTAGTTTTGGTCTAAGTAGATAGTTTGCTGTAATCAGAAGTTAATATTTTCATTTATCTATCCAAAGGAAAAGGAATGTATAAACAATTTTGTAAAGTTAGTGTAAACCTTTAGTTCTCTTTAAGAATTGAAAAAGATGTTTTATAAATGAACATAAATTGGTTTGGTGTCTTTCGGAGTAAAAAGTTTTAATCTCCTAAGCTGAATGAACCTCATGAGATATACTTGAGATTATTGTGAAAAATATCTTTAATGGAAATGATACCAACTTTATGAAGCAATGCATTCAATTTTTTTCAAGTAGAAACATAATAAAGATATATGTAATTATTTATTCTGATAGTCAGAGTGACCTTTAGTTTTGGTCTAAGTAGATAGTTTGCTGTAATCAGAAGTTAATATTTTCATTTATCTATCCAAAGGAAAAGGAATGTATAAACAATTTTGTAAAGTTAGTGTAAACCTTTAGTTCTCTTTAAGAATTGAAAAAGATGTTTTATAAATGAACATAAATTGGTTTGGTGTCTTTCGGAGTAAAAAGTTTTAATCTCCTAAGCTGAATGAACCTCATGAGATATACTTGAGATTATTGTGAAAAATATCTTTAATGGAAATGATACCAACTTTATGAAGCAATGCATTCAATTTTTTTCAAGTAGAAACATAATAAAGATATATGTAATTATTTATTCTGATAGTCAGAGTGACCTTTAGTTTTGGTCTAAGTAGATAGTTTGCTGTAATCAGAAGTTAATATTTTCATTTATCTATCCAAAGGAAAAGGAATGTATAAACAATTTTGTAAAGTTAGTGTAAACCTTTAGTTCTCTTTAAGAATTGAAAAAGATGTTTTATAAATGAACATAAATTGGTTTGGTGTCTTTCGGAGTAAAAAGTTTTAATTTTTGACTTTAGATACCTTCATATAATGATGAATGAGTGTGAACATTTATCTTATTTTTTTCCTTCCATCAAAACTGGCACTGTTTTATAAAATGTAAAGCAAACAAGTGACTTTTCCATTTCACTTTTACTGACACAATAGACAAGTTTTGAATGAGTTCAAACATCTTAGTTTTATTTTTATGGTTCTGTGTACTTAGGAAATAATGTTTGTATTATACAGTAGCTAGAATTTGGCACTATATTATACAGGACATTTATTTGTGTTTCAATTCTGTGCACAAACATAAATAAAACATATAGTAAACCTTTTCTAAGTGGTGTTTAATACTTTGGCTTTCAGCCATTAAACTGTTTCTTCATTTTCATTTTGCTTTTTTTTAAGTTTTATGCAAAGAATGTTAATACATTACAAGTAAACATTTGTTTTTCTTAAAGTAAGAGAATTTGTAAAATTACTGGAATTTCACTTCCAGTGTTTGTTTGTGCATGCACTATTAACATCATTTTGATGTTTTGTAAACACTTTAATTTTGTGAAGAAAGTTCACATAGTGTTTAAACAGAGGTGTAAATAACACTTTACAAAAAAGTGTTTTCCTTGTTTGTGGCTTCACATATGAATTTTATTTTTGCCTTTCTTTTGTTTGAGCTAATGAATTAGTGTTTTCTAAGCTCTAAGAAAGTACAGAACCATAGAGTTAACAGTCTAAGTTTATAGAACTAATTCTTTGCTCATGTTCACCCTGTTAACAATTTCGATAAATTTGGTAAAAGAACTTGTGTTCATAAATAAAATTTCAGTGGATAAGGAATCATACAAATCATATGAATTTCAAAGCCAATTGAATTTTACTGCCTTAATGCAGTAATTGAAGGTTCTGTATTTCAAGCACTGGTATCTTTCTATGCATCTTCTGAAAATAGCGGAACAGGCAACCATTCAGTTATAGCATTACATTTTAAGCCCAGCATTGCCAGTACCTTTTGCTAGTTTTCCATGTTTATGTTCAGTTTCAATGTACAGTGATGTGAATCTTTTTCATGCCATATCAATACCCTTTTAGAATCTTCTTTTTTAATAATTATGTATGTGATATTTATGAAAGCTCTTCAGTTATCAATATTAGTAGTAAAATGTGTTTATTTAACACTTCAATGCAAATATGAAATTCGGTAGTAGTGAGTTTGTTCTGAATTAAACATAAGCAATTACAGTTGTAAATTTCAGCTTTAATTTGTATAGACTGTTTCTTGTTGACTGGTCTTATATATGCAATTATTTACACTCCAGAATTTTTATAAGTATAGTTTTATGCTTTGTCATTACTTTCCTAATATAACTGAATATTTGTTATATGCTGATTCTCAGTGCATTTGTTAGTTATTGTTTTATCATGATATTTCAGTGGAAGAGCAGTTGTAATCCAAAATAATAAGACAAAGAATGCAATAGTTCATGGATAAAATACTTGGTAATTAAAATCTTGCTATGATACATTTTAAATGACAGGATAGTAGCAAGTCATAAATATAAACTTTTATGGAATAAACTTTCTAATTGTAATAATAGTATTTTTAGCAAAGTCTTTTTGACATATGTGTACTTTTGCTTCTTTTGATCACCCTTTCAATTTATTTGTGATCAATCATCCTGCTCTTAGTCGTTTAAAAACGACATTCCTTGTTTATCTTAACCTGTTATCTAGCTCTCTCCTCACCTCTACTTACTTCAGTTTCCTATCGACCTGGAACTTTCACTCTTATGGGGTCTTCCTCTGCCTTCAGGCCCCTTGCTTCTTCTCTTGGTGCACCCTCAAATGGTAACCAGAGTCAACAGCCTGATGCAAGACCTCCTACATGGTCTTCAGGTATAGTATGGTGCATGCCTGCTTTTTCTTTTATGGCAGAGTCTGTTTTTTTAATATACAAATTAGATTAATGGTGAAAAATGGCTTATATATACATACATACATATATGTGTGTGTATGTATATATATATATATATAGAGAGAGAGAGAGAGAGAGAGAGACCCTTTATAACGCATGTAGATTAAATTTTTGGTTTAAGAGATTATGTGTTTTGTTTTATATTATTTAACATCATAAAATATACATGGATTAGGCTGAAACACATATCAGTCATTCAGTTATTTTGCAGCCTGAAGTAAAATGTTTTTGACTATTTAGTATGTAAAACTTATTATCAAAGACACTTAGAAAAATATTTTCATATCTATGCATACAAAATAATTACTGTATATTTATTCTGCAGTATAAATTTATGTAATATATAATGTGCATAAAAGACTAACATGAAATAGTATTGGTGTTAGTTGTATAAACTCTTTGTGTCTGTGTGTCAAAAAATTTTGAATTAGTTTTGTGTTAGGACAAGAAAACATTTTCTAAATATTGAATAAAATGCCTGACAATTGTGATTTCTGTATATCCCATGATTCATAAGTTTTTATTCATTTTAGTACAATGTGCAAAAGAGGTAGTTACAATATTGTTGTTGTTATTACCAATTTAATAATACATTCCTTATTTAAAACTATTCTTGTAAGTGAATAATGTAAGAGATATGATGAACTTTCATATAAATATAAAATGCTTATAGACAGATTGATAACATGAATAAGGATTGTTGAGAACAAATAGGTATTGATGGTTAGATGGATAAATGACAACTATAGACAAAGCAATTTCAAAACACTACATATTGTTCCAAATACACAGATACACAAATACAATAATGATTTATAAATTTTATAATATACACAAATACAATAATGATTTATAAATTTTATAATATACTATTTCTATTTAGAAATGCTTAAGTAAGAGGCAAACTTTTATCAAAAGCAGCTTGAAGTGGATGCATTAATAATTGATTCAAATATATAAATAAATATAGTTCTGTATAGTTTGAGCTACAGGGTTTGAGTAAGGTATATTAAAAGAATTTTGAAACCTCTCCAAAACTGTGAAGTACATGTTTCTACATTCAGTATGCTCTGTCTTCTGACCATACATCTCAACAATAGCCTTGAAGCATAGTTTCACTTGTGAAAAGCTCTGTCTCAAGACAGTCATGGCCAAAGCACACTTCCTCCTTACTAAAGATTTCAATAATCATCCATTGTGCAAGAACAATGGTTTTCCAGTGCCCATTTTGACCATTCATTTGTACAGAAATTAATAAGTACTACATATGGCAACTTGACCTGTGTGGAATAGCATGAATGTGCATTGTTCAGTTTTTTAAGATATACAACCATTGAACATACATGTTGTGGAACTTACATGTGTATAAATGACTAGTATTGCTTTTCCAAGTAGAGATCCTTTTTGATTATGTTGGGAACTTTTGCCTGGGATTTGTGTCTAGATTTTACCATGTACCCTTCTCACTTGTTTCAAAATTCTGCTTTTTGCTTACCAGAGATTTAGCATGGCATATTGCAGGTCTCTTTCAGTATGGTTCTAGTGCTTCAAGTTCAGTTGCATTCCTTTGTTTTTCATTGTCATAAAGTACAAGGTATATTACATTTTGGGAATTCTATATCCCCTTCCCTTCATCTCAACCCACCCTTCATATCTGAATGTATTGTTTTGCAAGAGGTTAATATTACATGCCCATCCCAAAAGTAACAAGTTTTTTGTGGCATCTTACAAACACTGTCAAAATATAGTTATGTCACATTCAGCTGTGGCTTAGTATTGGCTATGGTTGTCGTGCGGATTGTTGATTTAGATAATCAAAAGATTTTAACATAACTTACTCAGCCCTGTATATCATAGTCATATCTGTGAGATCCTGCTCTGAGATGTGCCATTTCTTACCTTATTTTTTTTTTGCTATTTGAAAAACTGTTCTTTATATACTTCAGAATAATTTGTATTTCAAAACTGATTTGCAATAATAAGTTTTAAATGTTTTTTGTGAAGATGATTTTATTTAAAATATTTTTAATTTTGTATTACAAAAATGTGTTTTGCAAATGGGAAATTCTTCTAATTCTGTTGTAACATTTAAATTGCTCATAAATACTTTTAGAAAAGTAGCCTCCAGGTGACTCAATGGTAAGCTAAGGGTTTATAACATTAAACATTGAGGCTCTGTACCTGCATTTGGTACATTGTAGATAGCCCATTCTCTAAATTTGCACTTGAATCTTTGTTTGTTGAATTTCTGGGATAGCAACTTGAGGGTTATCTGTACTAGCCATCAATACTTTAGAAGTGATAATAGACTAGAGGGAAGGAAATTAGTCAACATCACCCACCTTCAACCCTTGGGCTAATACCAGTGAAAAGTGGAATTGGTTGTTGGATTTTAACAACCCCATGGCTGAAAGAGTGAGCACGTTTAATGATGGGATTTGAAACTGCAGAATGTTTGAATATAACCATACAAAAAAGTGGAATTGGCTCTCACATTATAATAACCTCATGGCTGAAATGGTTTTGAGCATGTTTGATGATAAGATTTGAACCCACAGATTAGGCTTGAATACAACCAAACAAAAAATAGAAGGAAAAGTACCACTTTATTAAGCATTGGATACTTTGAGTGAATCTCGAAATTCCAGTATAACTTTTAACTATTTTACACTGTCTCTCAGTTGGTTTAACAGTAAATGTGAGGAACCTCTAAACCTGAAATTTGGGTTCAATCCCTGTGATGGACTCGACATAGAACTCTAAGCCATTGTGCAACTTTATGCATGAAACAAAAGAAAGAAACAAACAATCACTTACAGTCATATGAAAAAATTAGGACACCCTATGAAAGCCTGTGTATATATGTAACAATTTTGGATAAATGGATATTTAATCTCAGTTGTAACAATACTGAGAGATTAAAGTAATAAAACCAAACAATTAAAACTGAAGAAAAGACTTTTCAAGATCTTCTGTAAAATGTAATTTGACAAAAATGCATATTCGAACTGAGAAAAATGTTAGGACACCCTACCCCCTAATAGCTAGTGTTACCTTCTTTGGCTGAAATAACTGAGATGCTTTTTGTAGCCATCTACCTGCCTCTGACATCAGTATGAAGAAAGATTACCCAACTTCTCAAAGCAGAATTCTGTCAGTTGTGAGATGTTTGAAGGGTTTCTTGCACTTACAGCCTTTTTCAAGTCACCCCACAGCATCTCAATGGGATTAAGATCTGGGCTTTGACTAGGCCATTCTAGGACTCTCCATTTCTTAGTTTTCAGCCAGCCCTTGGTGGATTTACTGGTATGTTGTGGGTTATTGTTGTGTTATAGGGTCCAGTTCTGCTTCAGCTGTAATTATCTTACAGATGGACTCGCATGATCCTCAAGCACCCTCTGATACACAGTAGAATTCATGGTGGCATCTATGATTGAAAATAGCCCCAAACCATGACACTTTTACCTCCATGCTTCATAGTTGGTATGAGGTTCTTTTCCTGGAATGCTGTATTTGGTTTATGCCAAACATGTCCTCTGTTCTAATGTCCAAATAATTTAATTTTGGACTCATCTGTCCAAAGAACATTATTCCAGAAGTCCTGGTCTTTGTCTACATTCTTTCTGGCAAACTTCAGTCTGGTCTTGATGTTTCTTTTAGAGAGGAAAGGTTTCCTCCTTGCACACCTCTTATGCAAGTTACACTTGTGCAATCTCTTTCTGATTGTAGAGGCATGCACTTTCACATCAACAGTAGCTAGAGACTGCTGTAGGCCCCATGATGACATATTAGGGTGTTTGGAGACCTCTTTTAGCATCTTGCAGTTTGCTTTTGGGGTGAACTTTCTTGTGTGACCAGACCTGGGTATGTTGGCAGTTGTTTTGAAAGCTCTCCACTTGTTGACTATTTTCTGGACAGTGGAATGGCTGATTTCAAAATCTTTTGAGATCTTTTTAAATCCCTTACCAGACTCATAAGCTGCTACAATTTTGTTTCTGAAGGTCTCAGACAGCTCTTTTGCTCTCACTTCAACAGTCAGGAGCACACCAAACTAATAGGGCAAGCTTCATTCACAATGCTGAGTAATGATCTTCTAATCATGTTCACCTGGTGTGATACACCTGTGTGTGAGTTGAGTTATTTTAAGTGGGTATAAATATGGGGGTGTCCTAACTTTTCCTCAATTAGAATATGCATTTTTGTCAAATTACATTTTACAGAAGATCTTGAAAAGCCTTTTCTTCAGTTTTAATTGTTTAGTTATATTACTTTAATCCCTCAGTATTGTTACAACTGAGATTAAATATCCATTTATTCAAAATTGTTACATATATACACAGGCTTTCATAGGGTGTCTTAATTTTTTCACATGACTGTATACTATAAAAATTAGAAGTGTTTGGGAGAGAATTGTTTTATGCTTATAAGCTCATCTGTGTTTTCCAAATAATTGGAAAGTGGGTTAATAAATGTTTGTTTGTTTTTAAATTTTCCACTAAACTACATGAGGACTAGCTGCATCTACCATCCCTAATTTAGCAGTGTAAGACTAGAGAGAAGGCAAGTGGTCATCACCACTCACCACCAACTCTTTTACCAATGAATAGTGGGACATTATAATGCCCCCACAGCTGAAAGGGTGAGCATGTTTGGGGTGATGGGGATTTAAACCCAAAACCCTCAGATTATGAGTTGGCACCTTAACCACCTGGCCATGCTGGACCAAGGTAATAAATAAAAAATGCACTTTAGTAATAACTCTGACAAAATTTTGCACAAGAAAATTTGCAAAAAATAAAAATATGAAAAATATTAATGATTTGTGTGATCATTTGTTTTTGATTTAACATTTGTTTAAAAGACAATTTAAAAGATTTTTAGGTCCTGAAAAAATAAATTGCAGGAATAAAACACTTTGTTTAAAGTTAGGCACAAAAGGTTCTATGTGCTCTGGATGAAACCCAGTTTCTAGTGTTTTAAGTCCACTGATATGCTGCTGTGCCATTGGGAGACAAACAGTAAAGTATTCCTGTATAACTGTCCTCTTGTTTGTTTGTTTCTCTTTTGTGTGTGAGAAACCAAAACCAGTTTAACCTTTTAACGATGATGCCACCAACCAATAACAATATTTTTTCTTCACACCTCTTGAAAATGAAGACTTAATACTTTTGATTTAGCTAGTGTTGATAACAAGTTAGGCAACTCAGTAAGAGAACTAAAAAGATTGTGTCTCCAATCCTAGATTTTTGGTTGTACTAAGCATTGCTTCCAACATAATTTCTACCATGTTTATGGGACCAGTTGTCATTTAGTGTGTTAATAACAAGGATGCTTGTTTGTTTTGGATATGTGTGTAGAGCAACTCGAGGGTTATCTATCTATGTTAGATATCCTAACTTTTGAATTGATAGTCTTGAAGAAAGGCAGCTGGACAACACCACCAACCACCAAGTCATTGCTACTGTAATTGAAAAGCAGGATTTGTCTTTTACAGAACTAACAGTCATTAAATGTACTGCAAAAATCTGCAGTATCGGGATGTGAGACCTGGATCTTCTGATTTACAGTTTAACATGCTTATCTCTTACGAGGATGCTGAATGTCATTATTGGACAGTTCAGCTTTTTTTTTGTTGGTGAATATGGTTTAAAATATGATTTCAAAATCTGTAAATAAACAGCATGTTGACAATATACTCATAAACCACAAACATTTTAACTGGCATTTATTAACTTATCTGTTTGCTGTAAGGCAAAGTCACATTGGTTTATCTCTATGCTCACCCAGTGAATCGAATATCGTATTTTGGCGTTTAAGTCCGTTACTCTCTGTAGACTAATCCACAGCTGGATGAAGGTTAAATGGAGCCTTAGGCCCAGATGATATTTGGGAGTAATGATAATAATAGTAATAACCCAGTAGTTTTCTCTTTCTGCTAGTTTTACAAACCATTTTTATTTTATTTGGTTAGCCACTGGGGCCTTAGGGTAAAGCCTAGTTGGTCTATGCACATATCTGGTACTGGACTTACTGCTGCCTCATCAGTGAACTAAGCTTCCCCATTGATGCGTTGGGATGTCTGCAGACTGACACCGCTAAAAACCAGATTTCAATCCCTTGGTGGACAGAGCATAGATAGCCCATTGTGTAGCTTTGTGCTTAATTATAAACAACAGTAATTGATGAACTGAATGGTTTGTTTGTGTGTAGCTTTGTGCTTAATTAAAAACAACAGTAATTGATGAACTGAATGGTTTGTTTCAAAATTTTCATACAATGGTACACATAAGGCTCTCTGCCACAGCCATCTTTAATTTTGAACTAATAGACTAGAGGGAAAGTTGCTAGTCAAGAACACTGCCACTGAACATGTGACTGTCAGAATAACAGAATTTCACTGTCACTTGTAGGGCATCTACTGCTCCAGAGTGTGGGTAATTCCGGGGGGGGGGAGGTGCATTCCGGACACAGTAGCCACACTTATGCAAATAACCAGAGGATATATATATAGTTATCTTTTTTTATAATAAAATGTTTATGCTGAATTTTAGAAAATAAACTGCTTTAAATCAAATCAAGACTTAACTTTCTATCCCATTGGAACATACATTGAAATTGGTAACAAACATCTATATAACTTTCTAAGTTGTTTACATTTATTAAATGTTCTGATAACTGTGTTCAATATTTGGTGTCAGAAACAAACAACAAAATGATTCTTTAAAATATCTCACATTTAAGAACTATTTTCATGATCAGTGAAAAAATTACCGTTATTACTAGCACCTCCCTTCCTCAGTGGGTCAATGTTGTGTTTCATGTCTTACAATATGAAAATCAGGGTTTCGATTTTCTGTATTAAATGGAGCACAGATATCCCAACAAAATCCCCTCTTCAGAGGATTAACATTAAATTTGCAGCCATATAACCATATATATATTGTTGTGGTCTATCCAATTATTTGTTGGTAAAAAAAATAGCCCAAGAGTTGGTGGTGGGTGATGATGACTAGTTGCCCTCCTTACACTGCTAAATTAGGGACGACTACTGCAGACAACCCTCATCTTGCTTTGTGTAAAATTCAAAATAAACAGAAAAACAAATGTACCCACTATTTATGTATTCAAGAATTAATTTTAATTTCTCAGAGAATCTTTCTTTTCCATGAATAATCAATAACACAGCCTTTCTGTTTGTATGTTATTTATAACTTAGTTGTGAAGTGGTTGTTTTTGATGTTTTCAAATGTAATTCTAAGAAATCAGTGATATGAAATTGTAGTTAAGTTCCTGTGGATACATTTAAAAATCTTGTATAAGTTGTGAATAGCTTGGATCAGACATGATAATAATATCACTAAGACAGTTCTATATTCGACATAATGTAACAAACGTTCATTAGTGCAGAAGATTATTATAACTTATTGAAACATTTAAAAATAACTTTGTTAAATTTCTTGCAAAGCTTCTTGAGGCCTATCTGTGCAAGCAGACCCTAATTTTGAAGTGATAAACTAGAGTAATACAGCTAAACAACAGCATCTACCTCCAATGCATAAGCTACTATTTTCCAAAGAAAAGAGACTGAAAGCATAATTTTGATAGGTTTTAATTGCACAGTCTGTGGAGTCGAGCACCATTACCAGCAGAAGATCTTTAATGTAAATGATTACAAGATGTATTGGACAAGAAAAAGCAAAAAGTATTAGTTTATTGCTTGTTTAATGGATGCAAAATATTAATCAAGTTGAAGGAGATAAAAAAAAAAAGTAAATGAAACTAAAATGCATTAGTTATTTGTATGTAAATAATTTAAAACTTTATTTTATTTATTTTTAATAAGTGCAGTATCAATTGTACTTTTTTTTGGAAATGGACAACACTAACAATTGCAATTTTCATAAACTGGGAATCATCAGCTTCATAGGCAACTTTAATGGAAACATTCTTCAAATTAATCACGTCAAATACAATCAGTTGTTGTTGTTGTTAGATGTTTATTATATTTTTTATTGGTGTGTCTAGACAGCATATGAAGACTGCAGAAGCATATTTTTGGAAACATGGAAACAGACTTTTCATATATACGGATTAATTCAGAGATAAAGAAAGGGCTTATACTACTAAAAAATCTTAGATATTCCACATTTGTTGATGATAACTTAAATTTTATCCAATCGTTTTTGTAATTTATTTTATTTTTTACTAAAGTTTTTATTTCTGGAAGGTTCTTTACCGTACAGAATAACGATAACGTCCTTAAGCCAGGTAATGGTGAGCTTTATAGTGGCCAGATCAAAGGTTCTAAGGAGAGCTTGTCTGGACCATGTATCCAGTAATTCATGGCTCACGAACCATAGCCGTAAGGATGTGCTTCCGCGTTTTGTCGCCCGTGGGTGCTGTTACGTATTATAATTTATCTCGGACGAGTCTTCGATTGAATATGTTACGTATTACAATTTCAGTTAACTTGAAATTTGAACTTGAATATAATCATCTATATGCATTAAATTTATGATATTTGCAAACAAGATTGATACACACAGTTTTCTTTATAAACCCAAACTACATTTTAATATATAAACAACAATACTGAGACTTATAGTATACTGACTGTAGCAGATTAACAATATTATACTGTCTCTCCACATGGGCCTGGCATGGCCAGGTGGTTAAGGCACCCTGCTCATAATCCAATGTTCGCGAGTTCGAATCCCTGTAGCACCAAACATGCTCGCCCTTTCACCCATGATGGTCAATCCCACTATTTATTGGTAAAAGAGTAGCCCAAGTGTTGGCTGTGGGTAGTGATGACTAGCTGCCTTTCCTCTGGTCTTACACAGCTAAATCAGGGACGGCTAGTGCAGATAGTCCTCGTGTAGCTTTTCATGAAATTCAAAACAAACCAAATCAAACTTTCTGCATGTTAGTTTATAAACTTTAAGGAGACATTCTCAAAAGTTCACTTGGCAGCAATACTATCAATCACTATTACTACATATACACTGTACGTTCTTACGATCAAGAATATTTTACAAATTTAGAGAACAGGAAGGACTTTTACAAGACACATTTAACAATATAAGTCAAATGGATTTTTAAATATACATTTAATTAAAACAAGTATTGAAATAAATACAAAATTGTAAATATTTTACAATACACAATAAGAACTGGTGGTAAAATCTTATTATCAGTCTAGAGTATTCCAAGAGTTGGCAGTAGTGGTTGCTGTGGACTATCTGTCTGCCCTTTTGCAATTCATGATTAAGAACGGCTATACGCAAATAATCTATATAACATTACCATCGGAATTTTGAAAGAAACAAAACTAATTCACTGATATAAAGTAAAATATAAGTGAATTATTAGTATGAAGCTGCTCACTAAAAATATTGTGTTTAAACTTTAATCGCTATGATATCTTCTTGTGATTCAACCCTTCCATTTTCAAACATAAACATACCTCATTTCACTGAAAAAAATTCAGTGTATGCTCCTAAAATTTTGATCATGTAATATTATGTTAGGAAGATGCAACCGTTTGTTTTATGTCTTTTCGTATTAAAGTTTATATTTAGAAAACCTCTGGAATTTTAAGTGCTGTATTCTTACACTTTGACGTAAAAATGACACTGATTTAGAGATTAACTTATAAAGAATAGAATATATATACATATGTATAGATTTGTCATTTAGCTTCCGAGTCCTGGGAAAAGAGTTTCTGTAGAGTGTAATTTCTAAATGAAAACACGAGGAGAAAAATCGATATTAGACACTGGAATGAAAATTTCTATCAAAATTACGTGTTTGCATACATGTATAGAATAAGGAGTGTTATTGTTTTTGTGTAAGCCTCTGACAGTTTTAAGCCAAGTCTGTTTCTTTTTATTAAAGTGACAAAACATGCCAAAAATTATTTGTGTGTATGCAGATAAAAATAAATTGAAATTGATAAATCCGACTTTTATTTTGTTATTCTCACTTTAAAGTACAAGTGTCGGAATTGTTGTTTTATTACATGAGACTATCAGAAATAAAGAACTGTAACTTGATTCAAAACTTGTTAATATCTGTTTGCTTATTTTTTAGAGTAATTATGTCATAAAGTTACAAGTGAGAAATCGATATATGAAACAACAAAATAGAGAATGGTAAACTATTGCATGATCACTTAAAAATGCCTCTTAACCAGTGGCTTAACAGTATTTTACAATGCTAAATTTTGGGTTTCAATACCCATGGTGGACAAAATAAAGACAGCCTATCAAACTAAATTGCTAACATATATATGTTAACCATATATAATTACATAAAAAGTTATGTTTTTTAGTTGATTTTTTTTCTGACTATTATGAAGATGTAACAACTTGGGTCATTATTATCACAGACAAAACAGCAAAGTATATAATGTAAGTTAAATATTGAGATTAAGATCTCGGTGACATATGACTACATGGTTTATATATTGAACCAAATTTTCCTATGTTTCTTCCTAGTGACGATACGTGATACAAAAAGTTTTGATATGATAAATGTGCACAAAACATTGAAGTCCAGTGTTTTTGGTATAATATACACATAATTATAATTATCACTTTCTAATAAATTACAGATGGAACCTCTGGTTTTTTTGGGGTTTTTTTCTAAGAAGAATGTATAAAATGGTTTATTTGTTTTTAAGCACAAAGCTACACTATGGTCTATCTACATTCTGCTCACCGCTAGTATGGAAACCCAAGTTTTTGCAAAACAAAGCTCTCAGTCTTCCAAAATAGAAAACATGAAAGATCAGTATGAATCTACAGTATATTTTAGTTTTCTGTTTTTACAGCTATATGATACAAATAAAGATGCCCTTTTTGTGATCTTTTAGGTTTATTGATAAAGTGATCCCAGTCCCAGACATTATGAATTAATAACAACTGAAACTGTCTAAACAGTTCTTCATCATGATGACGAGAAACCCACTTGAAGTTAAAGTGCATTCTAAAGTCTACAGGTGTGGGTATTAAAAGGGCCCAGCATGGCCAGGTGGTTAAGGCACTCGACTCATAATCCGAGGATCGCAGGTTCGAATCCCAGTCACAACAAACATGCTTGTTCTTTCATTCGTGGGGGCATTATAATATGATGCTCAATCCCACTATTCGTTGGTAAAAGAGTAACCCAAGAGTTGGCAGTGGATGGTGATGACCAGTTGCCTTCCTTCTAGTCTTACACTGCTAAATTCGAGATGGCTAGCTCAAATAGCCCTTGTGTAATGTTTCTCGAAATTCAAAGCAAACTAGAATGGGTATTAAAGTACAAAACAATGTTTATACTTTCTTAGGTCATCTTTAGGAATCAAGTGTTTATGAATGACATATGCTTGTTAAGCATTAACTTGTGAAAGACAAAAGATATGTGGAAAATACTACATGTTGCATGCCTCTGATATCACACCACAATGGACAGTTTAACTTGTGGTGCTTTCGAAATATATTATTCAGTTTTTCTTTGACAGACAGTCATTTGTTAAATTAGTTAGTTTGTTTTTTGAGTATTGGAAAAGCAAGTATTTTATATGAAAACATAATAGTATAAAGTTTGTATTCTTTTTTGTTGTTGACACAAAAGGTTAAATATGGAATTATTAATTACGCCAATTCAGAGTGGTAGCTATGTATCTTTAAGGATAATAATAATGGAAACCCATTAGAAATGAATTTATTGTTACAAGCTGTATTATGTATACTTGATGGGACAATTGTTTTAAGAGTAAAAGTTTTACGAAAGTTTAGGCTTGGAATCTCGAACGTTCATTAAATAGAGAAAAAATTAAAAACGCTAGACTGAGTTGTAATTTATTATTCCACTCGGTGTTAGGACGTTTTAATAAGTTAGACAATGAGATTTAGTCAGTGTTCTTCAGTGATGGAGCTAGTACTTTCAGCTTGTTTATTATCGATTGATTAAAGTGTATGTGACATGAACTTTATTTGTGAGTCAGGCATTTATTACTTTCAGAACTTGTAGTGAAAAAGACTTTTGCTAAGTTCGATCAACCGGTGAAAATGACCTGCATAAAATAATCCATTATCATTAAGAGATTTTATGTGATTTGTACCAAATAATCAAAAATAACTCTTTTAACTAGTGAAAAATGTAACACGTTGTCATTCTAGTATCACATGTGGGCATATTTTGATGAAAATAAAATATAATTTTGACTAAACTTCAAGGTGACAACAATGTACTAAATTTGATAAAAAATATGCTGGAAATGATGAAATTATAAGAGAAAAAAGAAGCAGTAAGAGGAAGAACATTAAAAGAAAGATAAAGAAAAAAAAAGCTTGGAATTTAGAAAAAGGATGAAAAGAAATATAGTATTTAAAGGAAAATTGAGAATAATAAAAAATCTAAAAGAAAAATGAGATAAAATCCCCAAAGCCTCTGCACTTGAAATCCTTTTAGGCAAGATTAAATAGGTGTATGATATTTTCTTCCCACCGTTTTTATTAGACATATTGAGCACCAAGAATAACAATCGTGGGGCGTGGATACATGATTTGATTTGATTACTCATCATTCAACCCACAAAGTGAAATTATTTTAAGCAGGATTAAATTAATTTGTGAGACCTTTATCACGATCACATATGATATTCAAAAGGGTTTGACTTCCAGAGTCCAAAGCTGTAATAAGATCTTATATTTGTCAATAGATGACGAACTATGAGCAGTTGTACTTAAGCTACAAAAATAAAATGGAGATCAATGGAGTAAAGAAGCATTATAGTAGTAAGTTCAGTGATGTAGAAAAGAACATAATGACAAAATAAAACATATGAAAATATACTGGTAAAACTAATAAACAAATTAATTACACATATATTTGCATCTGCCCAGTAACTCCATTATAAAACATCATACACTATAAAATAAAGAACAGGAGAAACGATATGGACTATACCTGTTACCACAGATCAAACATTGAACAATCAGCAACTTAGCCTGCTTCCAATTTAAAAGTCTAGCTTTAATGACATTAAATAACCTTCCAACTGAAAACCTTAACAAATGTCAACCATTGGCAGCTGCTTTATCCAATAGGCTTGGATTGGCACAACAGAATGAAGTTTTCAGAGTCAAGTTTCTGAAAAGAATACTGTAGGAAGAAGAGACCTTAGTTAAACTTATTTCTATTGGAAAGTTTTTCCCAGTTATCTTATACACCAATCTCCTGAATACATTTATAATGGACAACCCAGTGGCACAGCAGTTTGTCTGCAGGCTCACACCTCTATAAACTTAGTTTTGATATTTGATATCCGTTGTGGACAAAGCACAGATTGGCCATTGTTTAACTTTGTGCTTAATTCCAAAACAAACAAACATTTATATTATGTTAGATGCAGAAGTTGTAAGTAATCACATAAAGTAACAATATTATAGCAGTAATTCATATATTTCATACAGA
The DNA here is from genome assembly GCA_011833715.1 of Carcinoscorpius rotundicauda. Classification (NCBI taxonomy): domain Eukaryota; kingdom Metazoa; phylum Arthropoda; class Merostomata; order Xiphosura; family Limulidae; genus Carcinoscorpius; species Carcinoscorpius rotundicauda. Next base: position 40,095,554 of record CM022395.1, on the reverse strand, counting down.
AACACTAAATTCAATAAGAGGGTGCCATTGTAGATCAAGAAATGAATCATTATCCTAAATGGCATTGTTTTATCACCCATATATGATGAAGTTTACATAGGGAGATTTATATATTATTGTGCATTCTTCTCTACTTGTAAATATTGAAGATTTATTTGTCTATAAATTTGAACACTTCACACATATTAACATATGTATGTATAAACTTCTCTTTGCTAATAGTTTGTGAAGAGTAAGTAACAAATAGTTACTTAGGTTTCAGTTAGAGAAAAATAATTATATGGTTAGAAGTCTAAGATGTTTATCCTTATATTAAAAATGAACTCCTAGGTCCTGTATCTTTAAGCCAATTTACATCATCATGTTTTTCAGTTATTTAACTCTTTAAGGAATTTGTGGGGCCCGTCATAGTCAGATGGGTTAAGGCATTTGGCTTGTAATCTGAAGATCATGGGTTCAAATCCCCGTCGCACCAAATATGCTCGCCCTTTCAGCCGTGGGGGCATTATAATGTCACAGTCAATCCCACAATTTGTTGGTAAAATAGTAGCCTAAGAATTGCTTGTGGGTGGTGATGACTAGTTGCCTTCCCTCTTGTCTTACACTGTTAAATTATGGACAGATAGCACTTGTGTAGTTTTGCGCTAAATTAAAAAAAAAAGCAAGAAATTTGTGTATTTTATTAAAAAATTTTGAAATGATAATATTATGCTCTTAATTTCAGTGTGTAAAAAAAATTTTCTTTGTTTTGTTTCATTGTTGTTTGAGGCCAAGTGGTCAGGGATTTTAACTCACACATTGAGAGTCATAGGTTTGAATCCACATTCCATCAAATCTACCCACCCTTTCAGCTGTTGGGCCATTTTAATGTTATGGTCAATTCCACTATGTAAATAAATAGCTTACAAGTTGGCAGTGGGTGGTGAAGACTAGTTGCCCTTCCTCTAGTCTTACACTGCTAAATCAGGAATGGCTAATGCAGATAGTACTCATGTAACTTTGTGCAAAATTTAAAACAAACTAATAAAAATGCATTATGATTTAAAAAACAAAATGAAAAACTTGTATACAAATTGGAATCATTTTATACTATCTGATAGTAAGCTTTGAATATATTTATTAAACTGAAATCTAAAGCTAACATAAACATGACTTGTTTTTTCAAATTGTTAACTACTTAGGTTTTAATTGCAGTGATGATTAAAGAATATTGATCTGGTAATTGGTCTTTCTGAAAAAATAATATTAAGGTCAGCTTTAGTTGTGTTATTGATTTTAGTAAATGAAAGGATACATAATGCAGTGTTTTGAAAATAGTTACTAATTTTTTATTTATGTGAACAACTGTGTTTAGTAGTGTAGTTGATTTTCTTACATACAAGATTTATGTTTTTAAGTGCAGTTCAAAAAATAATTGTATTAGCATGAACAAGTTTGGTTTATGGTATAATTGATTTTTAAAGTGTAAGTTGTTTCTGAATATAATTAATAATTTTGTATTAGTATGGATGAATGTGTTTAGTAATGTAGTGATTGTTTTAAAATACAAGTTTCTAAATTTAGATCATAATAATTTTGCATTAGTATCAGCAACTGTGTTTAGAAGTGTAGTTGATTTTTAAGGAACAAGCTGTATTTCTAAATACAGTTCATATCATATAATTTTGTATGAATATAAACAGTCATGTTTGATAACATATTTAGTTTTTAAAATATAAACTTTCAATGCGATTCAAAATATTGATTCTCACAAGTTATAGTTTCATATATTGAAGATTATCACTGTTTTGTTTTTTTGTAATTAATTTTATTATATACCAGATAATAAATTGTATTACTAATCAACTTTAAATTGAAGTTTTTAATAAAATAGATATTTAATGAAACAGTGACATTCTGGCTGTTTTTACTTAGCTTTTATCAAAAGCAAATACATATTTTGTCTTTCATTATTTTTAAGTTTTTTAAAAAAGGAAGCAAATTTTAACAGATTTTTCAGTTGTTCTGATTTTTGGCTAATTGTTAAATCATTAGTTTTAGTTTTTGTTTTCTACCAGACAGTTAGTTCAATTCTTGGCTTTTCTGCCATGTCTCCACACATTTATTTAGGGTCTCACACATGGTGGTCCCCAGCAGAGACTGTTCCTACCACCTCAGGGCTACTTTGTGGTAATGTAACACCCAGCCTTCCATCTAGGTACAGCAGCTCCCCATGTGGAAGCTTTAAGCTAGAAAGTGTTGGCACTATAATGATGGATACAACCTTTTCTTCTGATCATGTGCCACAACCTCGTAGAAGTGAGTGTTGGCTTTTTGTCGGCACTTGTTAATAGACCTTATTAAGCCTTGCTTTATTTCTTAATGCTGGTGATAGTTTTAGTGAATAATAAACTAAATATGCATTCACCAAGTTATGAAGTGATTAATAAGAAACATTCTTTGGAATATAATGCTAATGCATAATTTTTATTTCAATTATTTTGTAATGCCATTAGGTCCTTTATATAGTTTAGGATAAAAATAAACTGATAAATGTGGTTAAAGTATGAGGAAATTATCTGATAGGTGTTTCTTCAAAAGGGTATTTAAAAATAAATCATTGTTATATGAGATGCCATATGAAATATTGTAAGTCTGGAGAGTGATAGCTTAGGTAATACTTATACGGTTTTTGATAAAGCTTGTATATACAGGATCTTAATTTGTGTGCAGAAAAACAGTTGAAATTAGATGGCAGATAGTTTGAAATTATAATGGAATTACTAATTATGCATTGACTATGCAGTCTCTATTCAAATTAAAAACAACTTAACCCTTTCATGACAGATCAGCAGTCAAAAGCATATCATCGTGTTTGTTGATTTGCATTCAAAATTTTATTGTACTACTTACTATTTTATAAATTTATCTCAGTAAGTTTGGAATCAAATTGTAGATTTTTATTCAGACTTTAATATTTTATGTTAATTAATTTCTTTATTTTGAAGTAAATATCTACCTCTTTCTATTTTTGAAAACAGTCCCTTATATACACTTACTTCAATGTTCGGCATGTCAATAACCAATCAACAGCTTAGAATGTCCCCCAAAGGGTTTTCTCAGCCATTTTAATCTATGAAAAGGCAATCATGTTCTTTTGAGCCAAGACTTCAAGAAGGTAGATTATGTCTGTAATCTGCTCAGAGTTTCATATTTTCTTTAAACCTAAATACATCTTAGTTACTGTGGTATTAGCATAGTTATTTATGATTTTTTGGTTATTCAACTATATATGCAAAACCTAAAATAAACTTTGTTTGATATCATCCACATCTGAAATTTTAAAAGGCTTAGCAACTTATGTCCAGCAGCAACCAAGTTTAAAGGTTGTAACTAGAAGAGATGGTTATTTGCTTTACTTCTTTATTTATTGTTCTGTATTTAAAAAAAAATTAGTTAAGTAATTTATTTCAAATAGTAATAATACATATATATTAAGGTGTCTCAAATTAGACAAAAATCTAATTAAGCTGTGGGCATGTTTTAAATTCCTATTTCAAGAGGAATAAAGAGACTATTTACACAATTTTATATTTTTAGGACCATTAGAACAGAATAATGTGTTTTCAGAAATATCAAACATTGCGTAATGCTAAAATTGAAAGGAAAAAGTAATTTAATATCTATAATTATCTATAAAACATATATTTTAAATTCTTAAAATATTTTATTGATTTTTTGCACAAAAAATGTCATAAATTACAAAAAAATCAGTAAAAATATAATTTTGAACAATATAACCTATATTTTTTTACTCTTTGACAATATTATTTATGTCCTTCTTGCAACTGTCTTTGTTAAAAAGCTGCCTTTGACAGTAAGGCACATGGAAAACATCTTGTCTTTTTTCCTTGTTACGGGTTGTGATTGTATAATCCTGAAATAGCTTAATAAATCTTTTGGCACAATCATTTATCACTTTAAGCTGTTTAAATTCTACACTGAGTTTTTAAATGTTTCACATTTCTCATTTTTAAATGTTGATTTGCCTCTGTCTTCCTAAGTTTCTAGTTGAATCCTGTCAATTCCAAAATGACAAAAGAAGATAAGACTCAGGTGAAAGCAGATCAGACAGTTTAGTACCTGATTCTATTTTAATTTTTTTTAGAGTTAGGTTTCATTTTAGAACCTTTATCAGGAACATTGTACTGAAGAAAGAAGGGATTGCAAGATAGCTTATCTGTTGCCCCCCTCACTAGTACAGCTGTAAGTCTATGGATTTACAATGCTAAAATCAAGGGTTTGATTCCCCTCTGTGAGCAAAGCAAAGAGCTCAATGTGGCTTTGCTTTAAGAAAACACAAACACACATGCTGAGCTTACCTGTCTTCAGGTGGAAGGTCTTTATCACCTAGAAAAAGGACAACCTCCTGATAGCATGTGTGCTGCCTTAACCTTTCAAGCATTTCTAATGCCACATCACCAAACATCTGATTATGCCTGAGGTCAAAACAAATTTTAAAAGCCTGCTGGAGATCTTGAGCTGGAGCTTGAACTGATGCACAACTTTTAAGGTACCATGAGACATGGCAGCATGAAACAAATACAACAGTAATTATATTTTTTGTCATATGATGAAAAGCAGTTGTTGAAGTTCTGTGTCAAAAAATTACAATCAGATAGATGGCATCTGCGATAAATCTAGTTTCATGATAAGCTTCAGGCTGGTGAAATTTAACACCAGGCACATCTCCTCCTCTGCCAAAAGGTACTTGTATTCTCCTCTGTGGAATGTGTCTATTTAGAGTGCATGGATACAAAACCTAAAGTTTTCTTTGCTTGCTCAAACATCTGAGAACCAGTTTGAATCAGGTGCCAAGGAAATTTGATAAGATTTTCCATCTTACATCATGACATATTTTAGGCCAAACTTATTTCAAAACTTGGTACATTTTCCTCCTTGGTTTTTTAGTCTTTTGTCCTGTCAAAGTCTCCATCATGTGGAAAATGTAATGATGGCAAATAAGCCACAGTAAAGGTTTTTTTCCAAAATTCTTATCTGTGTACTGACCTGTGTTGGATAAAATGGTGTTGCAACAAATTGTCATGACTTGATCTGTGATATAATATTCAAGAAGGTTGTAAAGTCTAACTGTCTGCTCATGACCTTTTGGATAATTCCTGGAAGGAAATCATTTGGCTTGTGGATGAAATAATGACACTGACTGCAAGCCTCTAAACACCAACTATAATTTTTTTCTCCTCCTCCAGTTCCTTCACTATATTTGTGTTAGAGTGGAGAACAATATTAAAACTCTGAATTTAACTTAAACTGCCTTCTTAAATGCCTGCAGCTTTAGGTTACATACTTTCTCATTTCTTTCTTTGAACATTTCATCAAGAAAGACTGACATTAGTGTCAACTCCACTGAATTCCAAGATAGTATCTAAAAAAGGTAAAAGGTAGGCCACATCTTGATTCCAACTTTCATTGTAATCAGAATGACAGGTTTCATGAGCTGATTGATAGAGGTCTCTAAAATGATTTTATCATTAGTATAAGAGTTTTTCATTGTTTTTTGGAGAATGATATCCTTTGCTGGAACTGCCACTTTCGCCAGTACTTTTATTTTTGTCATTTATTACATAAGCATCATCGTCTTCTTTTGACTAGTGTTCAGTTAAACTGGCCTTCTGCTCTTTTTTTTTTATTTATACTTGCTGCTTTTTCCTGTTTCATTGTTTTCTTGCAGATTTTTATTCTTTTTTTCACTGTTTTTGATATTCTCAAATTTTTTTCACATTCTAACATCACAACTTTTTTTTCTCCCTCTCTACAATATTATAAAAAACAAAGTATGTCTTCTTTCATATCTTCACTGGATCTGAATCTGTCATTTGGTTTCAATGTCAAATATTTTGTCTGCCTTATCCAGGAATGTGAGAGTTTTTTTGATAATATTTCTTAGGTGGCTTACTTATCTAAAAATATAAAGTCAAAAATAGTAGTTAACTTGTTAATAACAAAAATCAATAATATTAGTAAAGTCAAAAACATCATTTATATGTTATAGACAATATAAGTACAATCAATAAAATAAATAATAATATTTTATGAAATACTTTATTCACTTCTGATCATTTTAGAGGGGCATATAATGTCTTTTTAGCATAATTGTGTGAATATAAATGGAAATTAACACTGTGCCCAAATTTGGGTTTCATTTGGGATGCCCTGATGTACATAAGTAATGTATAATAAGTGAAATGTAACTATACATTACAAAAAAAATCAATAAAACACAGGGAAGACTAAAGATCAGATTTATATTAATGGATACCTAACATGAGTGCACGTGCACCACATCAGTGCAGGTTATGTAATGTTAACTGGGCATAACTAAAAAATCAATATAATAAAAAATAATATATATATATATAGCACTATAAGACTTAAGCTACTTAAACTAAACATTTGTATTTTTGTGTTACAAGATGTAGTCATTTTAGCATGAAAAGCATAATTTATGTCCTAATTTTTATGAGGTTGGTCAAATGACAGACCACATATAGTAAAAGTATAGAAAATAACATAAAATATAAAGTCTTACTGAAAACAAACATTTGAAATGTATTTAGGAGGTTTCAAAGATTACACAAATAATATTTAAGATTTTTGGAATGAAAAATAGTTTTTAATCCTAACATAAAATCACCTTGCACTCGTACTAGTAACAAAGCAATGTTAATATTTTCACAAACAAATCTTTAGTAAAAATACCACATTAAAAAAAAAAAATCTGAATTTTTTTTTTGCCTACAAAAATTGTAATATTTACTAAATGTCTACCAAATTTTGTAAAGCCACATATGTATCAAAAGTTATAGTGCAAATATATAGACAACTTTTGTATATTATACCAAACAAAAAGGTTAAAACAATAGTATTTTCAAAAATATTAGATATACAGTGGTACCTTGGTTCTCGAATGACTCAAACAATTCAGTTTTTGAACATATTGTTTGAGAAAAAAATGTCTTGGTTGTCGAACATAAACTTGGTTCCCGAACCAAGCTGTCGTGGCTTGAACCCCAGAAATAACCTGACTGATGACCCAAATGACCCTTCAACCATTTTCGGCCCATTGCAAGCTTGCACAAAGCATTGCATCTGTATCCTGTTGCTCAGTTAACATCCCCACTAAAATATGCTGTGAACATTTTAGTTTTTTTTTCTAAATATTCTGATTAAATAAGCCACCATGGTGTCAAAGAAAGATAATGAAAGCAGGAAACCAAAAAAAAAGAGTTGTTAGTGCCACAGTAGAGCTGAAAAAAAAAGTGCAGTTAAATTTTCATTTATTGTTTTTTAGTGATTAGTTTTCATGGTTGACTTTATGCATGTAAGTATTATTATGCAGGTATAAGTGAGCAATATTTTTACTTAAAATGTTTCATAATGCATACTTTTTGGAAGTCTGTAACTGATGAATTTAATTTACAGTATTTCGTATGGGAAAAATTGATTCAGTTTTTGAACAGCCTTCTGCAATGATTAAGTTCAAGAACTTAAGTACCACTGTAATTTGTAAATTAACTGACTGTATTTGATTTATTTCAAAGACCTCTTCTTGGCATGGCATTTGAGTTTACTGATATTCACCACATAGTTAATTGAGAATAATTTTAATAGCAACAGATAATAAAAATTCAGCAAGTAAATGCAGGTGAAGAAATTGAACTAATCTCGTTTGTTTTTTTTCCCAATGATGTATGAGTTTGTCACTAAGCTTGCCACCTTTTTATTTTCTGTTAATCTAACTGCTGGGTTGAAAAAGATTAAAAATCAAAAGCTTCACGAAACGAGAATTTTGAAAATGTACAAATATTTAGTACAGTATTTCATAGGTTCTCAGGTTGCATACATCTACCAACAGTTTACAAACAATTATAAGCCAGCAAGTACAGGTATCTGTATTACCTCTTTATATAGGTTTTGCATTTAGAATTCCATATAGAAACACACATTCATTAGCCTGAGACATAACAGTAAAAGTTGCAGTATATGACTTTTACATGTGTAAAAGAATTAGCATGTTTATGACTCAGTGGCATCCAATCAACATAAATGTGATGAAATTCCATGAAAGTGTAGAAATATGACATGAGTATGTTTAAATTAATTTATCTTTTGTATTACTCAATTGGCATGATTATAAGGTGATGTTTTTTTATCAACAATTATTTTGTAAAATTAATAGTTTGTATATTTGCAGCCTACCACAGGTACATTTCCCCTTCTGTAGCTTGTCTCATAGTATTCATCTACACATGTGTGCTAGATGTTTACTTAAGGACATCACTAATTCTTGCAACTAATCAACCTGCAGTCTCTTCAATTATGGTATTGATTTTGCAGACCTAAAGAAAAGGATATGATGACATTCAGTTTATATTTTATTCCTATGGCTTCTGAAAATGAAGATCACCCTATAACTGGGCCAATGAAGTATTTATTTACAGAAGGTTAAAATAATCAGTATTTCAGCTACAGCAAGGGTACTCCAGAGTTATTCTTTTATAACCTCCCCAATAATATTTTAAGTTGTATATTTGAAGTTAATATGTAATAGTACTGGATATAAATTGTTTAAATGAACCACATCATATTTAAAATTTTATTACGAATTTTGAAGAACTAAAAAGTGTTTTCAGACTAGATAAAATGGAATAAATAAATATTAAATCTTGAACAAATACTAAAACTATAAGTTTAGTTATTACAGATAATTCTTATATATGCACATATATATATAATTTCATACTTGTAAAATATTTTTATTAGTATTCTAAATGTGGCAAAATCAATAACTGTGCTAGCATTTCATCACTGAATTAATTTCAAAACTCATGAAATTTTTAAAGTTCTTAGAAGTAACTGTGTTTTAACTAGTAGCCAGAATGTCTGAACTCTGTAAAGAGCACATTGTTTTATATTGCGAGGTTACAGAGTTTGCTTTAACATTTCAACACTGTGAGTTCTTTAGAATGCAGTAGCAGAAACTTTCCCTTGGAAATATTTCTAACTTTTCAAACAGTAAAAATGTTTGAATGCCCCTAAGTCAGCTGTAGTTTTGCTCATTTGGCATTGTAAGTGTATAAGAATCTGCTTGTTTGCAAAGCTACTTGTAATAATATAGTCTTTCTTCCTTCATTGCTGTATTTAATGTTCACATGGCTATATATTTCTACAAAGCTCTTACATATTTTTGACACCACCCATATTCATTTAAAAATATTACCCTAAGTTATGTTAGCACTTCCACCAATGCAAGATGTTAGAAAGTAACTTCTGATTTTGATTAGAATTTTTAAATTAAATTATTGTTATTTTTGTAGAAATCAGCAGCATATATTAAAACCAAATGTAATGTATATATGTTCAGCTGATGCACATCACAGTTGTCTTTACAAGTAAATCAGTGTTTTATATATTATTTATAAAAAACTGTGTTGCACTAAGCACTATTTTCACACTTTATGTATTAAAGTTTTCATAAACAAGTTTTTTTTGTAGAAGCAGTACATATATGTATACACATAAACACATGTTCTCATTAACATCCAAGGAAAATTAATATTATGTTTATATTATATTTTGTTAATTAGACTTGACTGAATTTTCCACATATTTGTGTGAGAAGTTAGTTGAATATAATTTTTCCATTTCTTTTTATAAAACCTGGAAGTTTTAAAAAGTTTTTATTTTATTCTTTAAAAACTATATTTCTCAGTATTAAATTGCACTACACCCACACCTTTTAAAATAATTCTGAATAATTCAAAATTAATTATGAAGATCATGTGAAAGATATAAATAAAGAATATTATGTAGGAAGTTTACATTGTGCTTAAAACCTTAGGTACTTGCAGTTGAATGCCAGAATTATTAACAGAACAAGAAGTCCCTGAGTATTATAGTAAATGTTTTTGCTGATGAACATAGCAGCAAGATAGATAAAAACAATATAATGAAAAGTTGTGCATGTTTTTCATAAAATTATGTAAATTTCCCTTTTCCTATGCTTTCTAATCTTAACAGACATAAAAGAACTTTGAAAGAACAAGTAAAAAAATAGATTTTAAAAAATCTTTCATTTAGAGATAAAATAAGGTTTAATCTTTCTTTATTACTAACCTGGTCTTTCAGTTGTAGAGGAAATGTTAGGACATCTTTATGCAAAACCTCCATCAGCCGAGGTTTACCATGAACCTGGGGTTGCAGGTAATTTTTTTCTTTTTTCACAGCACAGTTTTCAATGTTGTGAGCCTGCATGGTACAAGTAGTATCCTTCACCCTGTATTATACATATTTTAGGTATTTAATAAGTTTAACTTTTTTTTAAATGAAAAACAAACAAGAACAAAAACTTTTAGAATGTTGCATGTACAGCAGAATGGTTTAAAAGGTTTGTATTTTGAAATTCATATTTACTTTACTTTGTTTTTCCCCCTTTTAAAATAATTACATAATATATGGGAATATAGTGTTTTTAGTTTAAAATACAGAAACTTGTGGTAAAGAAATTACAATTATCCAATGAATAGTAAAAGTTGCTTTAATGCCTGGTAGCTACAGTAGTTTAAAAGTATTATCTTAATTTTAGTAAATAATAGACCTCATTATCTGGCATTAAAGAAATAAATTACTGGAACATGTCAATCTGAAACATAAACTCTTTAATATAAATGTTTTTGGTGTTCTGTATTGAATAACTAAGATGTGGAAAAATGTGCAAAATTACTTATGGGTTTATATTTTTATTAACAGTAACTATCTTCATCATAATTTAAAGGGTGAAACAGATGCTGTTTTTGTAAGTGGAATTTAATGTCTGTAATCTTAAAAAAATAAATTTATATCTAACAAGTTAAAACTGATAAGACTTGATTGTTTCTCCTTTTGTTATAAAAAAGTACAGTATGTATAAGCTGTAATCATTATTACTATGTTTTTAGCTATTAAAATCTAATAATAATATTTTAGGATAAATTTTTATGTTTCTAAAGTTTTGCTTTACAGTGCTAACTGTTTTAATTTTTCTTTCCAATAAGCAGCATACCTTGTAAATTATGTTATACTTCCATATTACCTGAGTAGCATAATTCTCCCACCATATATACCCAATCTTATTTTGTGTCAACTTTATATACTGTCAACAATGTGCTTGATATGGCTGTATCTTTTCCATTGTTAATACAAATCAGACTGGTATTGTAATTTGAGTTTTAATTAGAAGAGAGAATCACATCATAATTAATAACTTTTCTTAAATTTATACAACATTACAACCATTTGTTTTCATCATAAAAATTATTTCATTGGTTTTAATAAAAAAACATCAGTTGTAGAAGTTTACAAAAATATCATATTTATTTGCACCATTGTTTTACTAGAATTATTAAAAATAGTGAATAGATCAGTAAAATGATATTTTAAAGTTTTATGAGTAACATTTCAATGCTTCTTTAAAGAATTGCAGTATGTATTAAGCTATTTAATTGCACTTTTTCATTAATTTTCAGTTTTTTCTTTGTACAGTAACTTGAAATTAAAAAATCCACTTTCATTAACAGGAGGATTATGTTGTCATTGTCTCATGTTTATTTATAGTTCCAAGGTATCATAAGTGCATATTAAGAGTATATGCTATCTGAAAATATTGTTTTATAGTAGTTACTTAGTGGATTGCATTGTTTCAGGTCACTCATAGTTTTCTGTAAATTTGAATTATAAGAACTGAATATAGCATTTGTGGATCATCATGCAGTGTTTCACAGAAACAAAATTTAGTGAAATGAGTTTAAAGACTAGTAATCAGTTTCATCTGTTGTTATGATAGCTTTTTTTTTTGTTCTAATCATATGATGGTTTTTAATGTCTAAGACCTCAGTTGTATTTACAATACTTTATCTTGCTTTCTACTTCAAGAACATGTACTGTAGATGGACTTTGATTCTTCTTACTTATCAAAATTCTCAATCAATGATTTTTATAGAATTACAGTTAAAGTGTGATAAATAGTTATTTTTTTCTGAAAGTTAGCAACTCTTTTGCTTCTTTTTTATTTTGTTAAAAATATTCTGAAAATAGTATCTTTAATACTATTAAAAAGATGTCCTTCCCTCCTGCTCCAGTGTTTTGTTTTAAGTATATAAAAATATTTCTTTGGTACAAATCACTTTTTATGTTGAAAGTCTTTTTCTCTAACTGCAGCAAAGTAGCTCATACAGTGGCTCAATTTTCTTCAAGTACAAATTTTTAGCTCATAGCTCTATTGTTTCTTGATCAACTTGAGATCTAATTAAAGTTTTGAACTAAGGAGATAAAACAATTTTGACTAATGTCCTTGACAGTGCCCAAGGTCTCATAGATTACCTTGCTCTAATCCTGCCTAAAATAATTTTAATTTGAGGGTAACTTGATAGGCAGGTATATGCTTGCCCCTCCCCACACATGGTACTGCTGGCACATAAAAATATAGTTAACTGTAAAGGGAAAATGTATGATAGATTAATTTAATCTTAATTGTACCTTAACAAATTTCAACTGCTGCAGCAACTGAGAATTCCATCTTGTTTTTATTTAGAAATAAAAACCATATAGAAACCTTAACTGAGAGAATGTGATTAATTTTGGAAGTTTCAATGGGTTTTATTAATTTTATTGAGCTTTTTTGTAGATAACAGTTTGTTCTAGTCATTAATTTTTCAATGTATAAAGAAGAAAAATATAACTTGTCAAGTCGTCATGGAAAAACCAAACTAATGGATGCTTGAACTTTTGGAAATAGTCAGTGTTTTGTTATTTCACAGAACAAAATAAAAATCTATAATCAGTATTTGGGATACTAAGAGTTTTTGTGCATATGTTTGTTTTTTGTTTTTTTTTAGGTTTTTTATAAAACAGTGGTTTTAAAACATTTTTCACTGATGACACCCTAACCTTCTTACCTCTCATACCACATATTTTTGTATTGAAGTTTTTTTTATATTTTTAATTATCTTTTGGGGGGAACTTTCAACACCTTAGCAATTTGCCAGCCATGTCACACAGTGTGGATACCACTGGTTTAAAAATTAATTGCTAATTTACACATTTTCCTTCATATATTTAAAATAATTGTTATTATACATTTCCATAGTAAAGTATACATATTAAACATTACTGATGAAAATTTCAGGAAAAAATATTCATGCTTTACAAAGATTTTTGGAATATCAACTTACAGGCTTCTTTTAATCTTAATAAGTGAAAAAAAAAAGTAAATGGAACAAACTGTCAGAATTCTGATATCAGAGAAACTAGTTTTGATGCATTTGTGCAGTGCATTCTTTTCAATTTCATATTGTCTCCTGGTGGTAAAAAGTGGTCAACATTTGCCTACATGACCCTTGATATTGGAATTTCATTTAAAGATACAGAAGGTCAGGAAGTTGTTAAATTTAAAGTGACCTTAGGAAGTGTTGAAATTAGGCAGAGTTGATTAAGCAACTTTTGATGATTCTTCTTTTTAGGTTGTTATCTGGTTTGTATAAAATCCATGTTGATTTCCAATGAATTTGATGACCAGAATCTCTCCCTAGAAGAAAAATAACTGTTGTTTTTTATGTTCAGAAAGTCTTGTGACACCTACATAACATAAATGTCTTTTTTTATCTTCAAGAGTTTTTTTATTTGAAGTCAGGTTATTATTAATGGTGCTTGGGTATTCATATACAATTCTAAAGTTATTCTTCTCTAATATTTTCTGAAGAAATTCAGTGTTAATGTTGGAGCCAATATAAAGTGGTTTCAGTTTATTGTTGTTTTTTTGTCATGGAACAAGGTTTTCCTTCCTTTTGAGAAAATTTGTGATGAAACATTGTGAAAAATGTAGTTCACTGAAAATAGAAAACATATTTTTACTTTTGTGTTAAAGCATTTTTGCATGGCATACTGTATATTTCTAAGAAAAAAATGAAGAAACAATAGATATTTTAACCTGCTTATTGTGCTACAAAAAGAAGTGAACATAAGTTAAATAATTTGTTGAATTGCAGTATACCAATTTGGTTTAAAAATATTCCATGAAAAGTTTGCATGGTATTGGAGACTTGGATTTCCCATGTCAGTTTTATATTTTTGACTGAAATACTGACCAAGACAGATAAATACAGTGTTGTTTACACAGATTTCAACTTGTCAACATTCAGCTGAAGGACAGTTTTTGAGTAAGTATCAATTTGATAGTTCAAATATTGCACTTCCAACTTGTCAATAGTGTCGTGCTCATGCATATTGACAAGGACCGGATACCTGTCTGTGAAGAAGCATAGAGAAGAGAAATATTTGCTGACTTTCATCAACCTCTGTGTGAATCAGAAGTTCATCATTTAGAGCAGTGCTTCCCAACCAGGGGTGCTCACACCCCTTGGGGATGTGAGATAGCATTCCAGGGGGTGCGAGGTTTTAGCCACCTTCACCTTTATTCTTAAATAAATAATTACTGTGAGGGGTGCAAGAACATATCAAACTTTTTAGGGGTGCAGGGCTTAAAAAAAGGTTGTGAACCACTGATTTAGAGGGAAATGTTTCATCATGTAATTTGTAGCTGCAATATAGTATTTCTTGACACTGGTTTAGAAGCTGATCAGGTCCATGTCCTTTTCATATTTAACAGTGTATTCCTTGGCAGCATTTCCAATAGAAACTGCCTCAACAGATTTGTGTAAGGATTCATTGTTGTAGTCAAGTTCAGTGATGTTGCCTTTAAGATATTCTGGCTTGATGTATCTGACAAGTACATTCTTAACTTGTGTAATTTGAGTTCTATGCATAATGAGTATGCAAGGCTCTTCTCTTTGCAATATCAAATTGGCTTGCTCAAATAGAGGAATTGCAGACTGAAGAAAAAAAACAAAATAACAAGTTTATTTTGTTGTCCAAGTTAACAGTTGTTAACTTATCTAACTTGCTCTGCACATAACTTTTCTTGGTTACTTTCTTGCTAACTTTCGTTTTCGTCTCTTTTTTCATTAATTGTCTCTTCTTTAGTTCAAGGTCAGACTGCTTAAACATATATTGAGCTATATCAAATGTTTTTTTTTGTCTGCTTTTGGAGACTGTTGTCTTGTGTCCCTGTGCAGCTGAGAGGATGTCTTGACTGTGTCCTTGTGTGGCTGAGAGGATATCCTGACTGTTGAAGTCTTGCTGCCTGACTGAGCTGCATGTTTAGATTCTTTTAAATCTAGTTTTTCCTTTTTACAGTGAAAATACTTCTTCAGTGGCTTCCACGTGCCCAATATTCTGTTGAGGCTCATCCCAAGTGATAGCCATTTTGTTTTTTTGTCATACAATCCTTTAAATTCTTTAAAATGTTGTTTTCTGACAGCACTTTTGTCCAGAAAATAGTAGATATCTATCAATATATCAGAAACATGGCAGGGCAGTTCTCTGAAAGCTTTCTGGACAACAATATTCATGAGGTGACAGGCACAGCCCATGAAGTAAATTCTAGGCTATTGTCTTGAGCTGTGTCCCATCACATCTTAACCTGAACCATACATAACTGAGGCATTGTCTGAAGAAAACTAAGACAGTTTTCCCATGGAATTTTCCTCTTTGTCAATTTGTGGTCCAGAAGCTTGAAAATACTCTCTCCCATTGATGCTTCTTTCCATTCCCCCATTGTCAAAAGAGAATAAACAATTTTTATAAGCAAAGGGTCAAGATATCATACAACCACTGGATACAGTTTTGAGTCATCCATGTCTGTGGATTCATCTGTGGCTAAACTATAAACACTGTTAGTAAGTATGCTTGAAATCATTTTGTCATCTTAATAACCCAACATTTGTACAATGGCTGTAGTTTTGGTTCTAGCACAGCCATATTTTTTCACTTTCTCAGAGTCTGGCAACATTTTTCTGAATAGATGTCCTGCATGATTGGCTACAGCTTGGGGTAAATTATGAGCAATGATGAATTGTGTGAACATCACTTCCACATTTATGGTTTCATATTCTGAATTCTTACTCATAAATGTCATTATCTGCACTGTTTTTGTCTTCATCTTAGTCTTTTATTGGTGAGATGCCAATTTTGTATGTTTGGAACAATCGTTTATCCTGCCATGTGCCACAGAATAATCGATGTGACAAACTGTACAAAATGCATGACTGTCACTGACTTTTGATCCAATAACTGGATATTTTGCACTATGCTCTTTCCTAAATTTTTAATTCACAGTTTTAGTCCTTTTAAGATTTGCCAGAAACAAGACAATCTAGTGAACGAGGCCTTTGTTTTCCCTCTTGTGAACAATCACATTGGTGTTTCTATACCACTTAGAAAATGAGAAATAACTTTCTATGCGAGCGCTGATTGGCTGACAAGCACTAATGACGTAACTATGGATTCCCCCACGTACCCAGTATGGAGAAGCACTGCACTCAATCTATTGGTAGATGTTGGAAATACAAATATTTTTTATTATTTCAAGCACAGACATTATTATTGCAATTAGCCATTTGGACAATGTCTTTTATTTGTTATCAAAATTTATTTGGATTTCACTAGAAATTTTCTTTTCACCCCTTTCAATCCCTGGGGGGACAGTTTATCACATTATTGTGTCGGCCTATATAATATATAATAATTTGGGAGTTGCAACAAGTTGTAATATTTGTCTGTATGAGTGTATAGTCGTAATGTATATACCAAAATCACAATGGTTATGCTCAAATCCTAATGGTTGGCATCTCTGTAATAGAGATAAAAGCATCAACTGGAACAGGCAAAGATATTTTCAGTTCAGGTAATTTTAAAGAAATTCTACGTCTTTTTAACATTAACTTTGGTAAATAAAGCAAGATGTCTATTCCCAGTTGTTGAAATAAAATCTTATAATCACACATTCAAAACAGTGTATATTTTGTGAATAAAGTCAAAACCACTGACCTAGGTGAAGGAAAAATGTTAAATTTTGATGTTGAAACTTTCTTTGAAGTCATAAAACAACATGGCATGCAAATTTATCAAAAATAGTTTCTCTGATGTCAAAGTCCTGACAGTTTGTAGTGTTTACTGTGTTTCTTTTCACTAACTGCTTTAAACAATATTATGTTCTTTTATTATTTATTTTGATTAATTTCCTACAGATAAATGGTTTACAGTATTTATGTTAAAATATTAAAAAAATATGTAATAGTAATATCAGGCTGTCTTGTACACTGGTAATGCAAAGAATATAATTGATTCTATAAATTGTTATGTGTATGTGCAGGATTTCAGTCAAATAAACAGGGCAGAAAAAACTGTACAGAACTTAGTGATGGGGATTAATGGTCTTGAAACATTTCTTTGGCTAAATTGTGGCTTGTATGTTTTTTCAATGTGATTGTAGTGTGTTTCAAAACTCTTTAGTTTTCTGGTACAGCACTTCCCTCTGCTCACAAGATAAGCTTTCATTCATTGTGGCTCCTAATATGCAAACTTTTTTTTATGTGTGCTATGCAGCATCTGCTTTCTCCCTGTTAGAAACAAGTGATTTCAACATGTTCCTCGTGTAAATCATCATATGTCATCTCTCCACCAATAGTAGTGTAGTATACCCATGTGACTCCTTCTATGCACCTCTGCTGAATTATTACTTCTTTGTCAGTGCTTGTGCTCAGACAGGTTTGTTTTTTGCCCTGATTTTAGTGTGACATACAGCTTCTTCATGAAGCAGTTATACTTTATAAACTACCTAATTTTCTTCAGAATTACCTTTATTATACCTCTTTATAGTAGTTTTTTGTATGCATTCTTCTTTTTGTCTTCTCTTAAAGTGTGGATTTCGAAGTTAATGTCACTACTTCGAGTGTCTCAACTTTAACAGATGCCTTATCTCAGGCATTATGATGGAAGACTTATCAGTGTTTATTCACAGGAAGATTGAATGTTACATGAGTCAACCTCTATCTCTAAAATTTGCCTCACTTCATCCTGAATGCATTTAGCCTGTTGAGGCTGATGAGGGCTTTAATTGCCTGTTTCAACTTCCTGATTTTGTTATACCTTCCCATCCCTTTCTTGAGGATTTAGTTCAGCCTTTCACATGTTTTTTTTTCATACTCTGTTTCTCGAGTATGTTTTATTTCTTGTTCCAGTTTATTATGACCAACATTGTTCCCAACTGTATTTAGTTTTTTATGATTTCCCTGATATTTGGGTCTTTGTTGAACAATTTGCCTCCCAGTTATATGATAGTTTTAGCACACCTCTTTCTTCATGGGTTTCAGATAAATCTACCCTTGCTTATCATTATGCAGGTTGTTCTTATCTTAACCAACAGCTGTTGTGTTATGTTTTACTCAGATGGATAGCATGCCTTATTTTCCCATCAGTTTAACCCATGCCTTATTTTCCCATCTACCTTTTACCCTCAACTTTTTTTTTTTTGTATCTTTCCACTGTTGATCCCTATTTGAGGCTTTTCACAGAAATGCTGAGGGGTTTTCTGAAGATGTGCTCTGTCACTTCTTATCTGTGCTTTATCTCATTTATCATTGCCAACTCTTGGGCTACATATATAATTTATCTCGTGTTGGAACCTTCTGTGTTTAGATGTTGTCTCATCAAGGGCCTGTATATACTGACATTTCTCCTTCAGGATTTACATATGACCTTGTTTTTAATGTGTTTTGTTTTTGATACAATCCTGAAGTCTTTGGAATCTCAGGTGCAAGACATCCAACAACAGTTTTTCGTTTCTCATCTGGTAGCTTGTCTGTCTCAGTTGGAGCTAAGTTTGTCATCTATTATGGTTTCCCATCCTTCCCCTTCACAGCTTGTTGTTTCTCTTAATCATGCACATTACCAACAGTACTGGTGTTTACCTGGTGGGCTCTTGTCCAGTAGGAGCTTAACTTTCAGCCTTTCCCTCCACAACACCCTTTTATCAACAGTATTTGGGTTCTTCAATTGGGTGCAATTGTCAGGTGATACGAGGGTTTCGTCACCGGATGTGTGGCCAAGTGCAAGTGGGTGTAGCCAAATGAGTCAACAATTAAACTGTTACAGCGATGATAGGCGAAAATAAAGGGAAAATTTCGGGCTGTTGTTCTCAGCTTCCCCAAATTGGATTTTAACGAGCGATGTGTCAAATGAAAGCTAAGAAGATATGCTTTAATATCGTGTGTGATTCATTATCATAAATTGACATCTTCATACTGAAAAACAAAGTTTCCTAAAAGTTATGATTAGGGCCCGGGCGGGTATTCAAGCACGGGCCCTTATTTATTTTTATGTTCTGTTCACACGGGCGGCTATTCAAACGGGCCTTTAATCAAGATCGGGTGGTAAAACGAGTATATACGGTATGTGAGATTCTGTCAGTTTTGGGGATATGGTACTTCATTACACCCCTAGATCATACATTTATGCATTTCTTCAGTAGACTGTTAATGGAATCTTGCTCATGATTCCTTGTGTTCTTCTATTACACTTCCTATTTTCCTAGTGGATGATTTGCTTTGTTGGTTGGACAAAACTCATACATTGGTTGGGTGTCCAACTTCTTCCTCCTTGTTGAGATTTCCATCTGTTTATGGATGCATCCCTTTATAGAACTGGGGTGCATGGATCAGTCATCAGGAAACTTCATGTCATTGGTCTGTCAATGAGCAGCCCTTACAAATCAATATCCTTGAGCTACTAGCCAACCAATAAGTTTTGGATCACTTCCTACCTTTAACCAGGCATTGTCTGGTGATTATTTATTCCATCAGTTGAATAATGATGACATATGCCAATCACCAAGGTTCCACCCAGTTGAGATCTCTTTGTTTTGTACATAGGATCTCCTTTATTGGGCCCACATGCACCACATATTTAATTGCATGTCATGTTCCAGGTACTTTTCATCTTGTGATAGATTGTCTTTTCCCCTACCCAGTAAAATTTAACTGACAAAGTGGTCCTATGATCCTTTTGTTTCCAGTTGGCTTTGCAACTAATAAAGTCTTTCCTCATATCAGTGCATTTGCCACTGCCCTGAATCATAAATTATTCCTCCTTTGGTCCCTGGTGCCTCATCCTCAGGCTTTTGCTATTGATTCCTTTAACCAAAAATGTTCCCACAAATTTCTGTATGCTTATTCTCCTATCTGATTGCCTCATCAGGTCATTTCTCTAATCCATACCACTTTTTGCCAGGTTCTTCTGATAGCTCCTTATTGGTTTGCTCAACTGTGATTTCCTAATTTTCACCTTCTCTACCCCTTCATTTCTTTATTCCCTGCCCTCCATTTTCAACCCCAGACATCATACAGCTCACACTTTCCATCTTCACATTTGGCTTTTGTCTGGTACTTGGCAAAAATGTTGGATTTCTTCTGTTGCATTGCTTTTTATTCTTCTCATTCAATACATTCTTGTTCTATGCAGGTATATCAAAGGAATTGGAAAGTCTTAAACACATGGTTCACTTCTTAGAGATTTTGCTCAACCTACTCTGGCTGATGTGTTTAAGTTTCTGACATTATTTTTTCACTGGGGATCTTTGATCTCCTCAGTTTTGGATTAACAGCTGCCCTATACAATACATTTAACCTTTTCTGTTACCATAGAATCTTTGCTTCACCTGCTCTCACCATGTTAATTTGTTTCATCCAGATTTGTTGTCCTCTACAACAACCTACTCTTTGGAGTGGGATGTTAATATGGACTTCCATTACCTTACTTTACTTCTGTTTGAACCTCTTTCTTTGTGTTCATTTTCATCTTTTCCTGAGAACATTTCCTTCTCCATTTGGTCTGTGGTCATCGACAGTCTGACTTCCTCACCATCGATATTGCCCACACACTTTACCACTATACCTATCTTCTTTTTTATCCAGATAATTCCTTCCTCCTTAAAATCTCAGTGGCATCTGAGGGTAACCTTTCCTTTTTATCTGTTTCCTTTCCCTCTATCTCTCAACTTTACCTTTGTCTCAATAAGAATAGGCTTCTCTGTCAGATGTGTTCCCTTTGTTACTTGCTTGCTTGCTTCCATGGTTTGTATTCCAAACAGTTTATCCAATGGCAGTTTTCTTCATCTTATTTCTCATTGGCCCTTTCCACAGGAATTTGTTCAGAGTACTTTCTCATCAGGTTTTTCCCTCATTTCTTATCTTTATTGGCCATTGGATGAAATTCTGTAATCTGGCATGTGGACTGAACATAATACATTAATCTCCTATTATTTCCATCATATGTTTTGGCTTCATCAAGTTTTCAAATTCTACCTTGATGGTTCTTCAAACTTCTATGTGACACTAAGACTGAGTAAATTTATATTAATGGTTTCTTTTATTTCAAGTGCCTATCCTTCATACCTTCATCACATATATCCTACTCTGTGGTGAGTGGTGCCTGGTCAAGTATTTTACAGTTCAAAATCAACACTGTACAGCCATGTCAACTTGTGCTTTCCATTCCATATCTTCAGAATGCTCACCATTGAGATGGATTGTTGTCACAAAATTTCTTGAAGATAGATAACCTCATGATATTGCTTCATAAGCATACCCTGGAGCATACCATTCTTGGACTTCATAGGTGAAGAAGAAGGAGATACCTGCTCATCACTGCTACGTCATAAATTGGCATGGTCTGCTTTTCAAATAGTTTTATGATCATCCATTGCACTGTGTCTGCTGATGACATTCCTCTGGACTTTCTTACACATTTTTACCCTTCTTTCTTCAAATGGAGTATCAGAGCCCTTACCAGTTTCAAACCAGTTGGGTGGTTAATCATGGAGGTGCCCTGCTGAATGTTCCACACAAAAAAAGACAATATCGTTCAGTACAAAGTAGGATGGTGGTGTTTTGCTGTAGATGGCATTCTATCATCCAATGTGCATTATACAGTTAGTATGGCATGAGACATCAAATTGCAATTCACCTCTTTGATTGGGAACACTTTTCCTACCTTCATTACCGATGTCAGTATCTCGTGGCTGGGTTTTGGATTTACTGTAAACCAATCAGAATAAGTTCTCACTAATACTGATGTCATGATCCTCATCCTACTCCTGCATGGATGTTAGTAGCATGGGTTTTGGATGTTGTTGATTTGCTAGTTGTGGTCCATTGTGTCCTAGCCACTCTACACCATGGGGTTCATCCATTGTTTATCCACTTTTCTGCATTATAGGATTGACTTGCATATATCTGTTTAAGGATTCTATTACTTATCCTCCCTCAATTCTCTTTTACTTGTATGTGCTTCTATCTTTTTTATGCCTTTTTTGACTGAGGGGGAAGAGTATACATGGTCAAAAGTGGTGTTGTTTCCTTCTTTAGGCCTTCTGATCTGACTCTTATCATCCATGAAGATATCCTTCAATTGCATTTTGGAGTTATGTCTATTCTTCTCTGACACCATTCTCTCCTCATGATCAGTGTGAGATTTTAGCTAGTCTTGTGAATGAAGGGAAATACCAAATAAGGAATAAAATTTTCCAATACTGAAAATGTGTTTCCAGTAAACACTTCTTACCCTTCCCACACTCTTCCAGTGCTTCCATCTTCTACCAGACTTCAAAGTTATAGTTCATGGGTGGTGCTTAAAAGGAGTCATGCATAACATGAGTATGCTATGCTCGTGTTGGTAGAGAGGTGATATATGAGAATATACTGGAATCACTTGATCCCAGTATACAGATCTGGAAGGCTTATGGAGTGCATACAGGGAGCAACAATAAACAAGAATAACTAATTTATGAGTGGAGAGAAGTACTTGTTGGCAATACATTTTTCAATATAGGAAAACTATAACTTCCAGTTAGTTGATTTTTTTAGGCATTTAGCAAAACTTTTGATGTTTTTTGATCTTATTTTTAATATATTTTATTTCAAAGATATTCATTTGTAAGTTCTACTGTTAACATTATCAAATATTTTGTTTCAGTTACAGGTGTTAATGGTTCAACTACTGCCAAATATTCCTCCAAGATTCGGGTAAATGATTCATTATCCAGTGAACAAGAAACTTCAGGGAATAAAAGGTGTGTGTATATATATAGCTAATTTTTGTTAAATTTTCATAATCTGTGCTTTTGCACCATGATGAGGAAGATATTTTTGAAAAAAGTATTTTGGGAAATTAATTAAAATATTTTTTTTAAATAAGTGGAATGATTTATGTAATTTATTAATGACTAATTCTTCCACTTATCTACAACATATTAAAGCATTTACAATATGTTTGAATTTTGTCATTTTGATCATGGTTTTCAACCACCAATCATATTTTTAATTGTCATTTGATTTTGAGGAAATGGTTTAAACATTAAGCTGTATTTTAATGTATACTGCAGTTAGTCATCGAGGGAGTGACAACATCGTGAAGTTGAAAGAACTTCTTTCCCATAAGAAGAGAATTGCAAGTTTTAATATATAAAATGACTGAATGGTTACTTGAATTGTAATCTTCAAGAATATTAAGGAATAAAGAAAAGTAACAACCAAAAACATAGCCCTTTGATAATAAATCTTTTGACATCAACACATTTAGCTTTTATCTTGTCAGTAGTATACTAAAACTTTGAATCTAAGTAGTTATGATGTGAATAACCCATTGCTACAAAAATATGCTCCACACTTTTATGCCTTGGATTCCTTGTAAAGGTGAAAGTTCAGTCCTACTAATAAGTGAGACAGGATGTTTGGGTGTTATTAATTAGTTGCATTTATTCAAGTCTACCAATTTAAAACAAAGAACAGCTGTGTACTGTTTCATATAATTTTGTAAAAAATTCTGAAACAAACAGATTTCTTTAATATCTTTAAAAAGATTTACAGCAATATATTAACATAACTGTAAGCCAATTATAAATTACCTCACTGAAAATCATTTGCAGATAACCTCTTAACTCGGGGGGGAGGGGTATGGAACTCACTATACCCTGGACTCCAGGATGCAAAGTTTTACTTTTATACCTTTCCCACCTAAGAAGTAGTTGGGTTTTTTTCACAACATTTATTCTATTCCTAAAAAACACCCTTGATAAATTTTTAGAGAGCTATACAAGTTACTGAAAATTTTGAACTGCAGAAATCTATGAAATAGACACAAACATTTAAAAGTGCTTACCTCTAAATCTGAAATCAAAATAATATACACAGATTTACATATACCTTTAATTCAGAAATTCAGCAGTGATGCATGCACACACACTAATAAACTTATTTTTATGCATAAAGTGGAGGAATGAATATGTGAGAGCTAAGATGGAAAATGCAATATATACCATTTTCAATTAAGCTGACCAGTCAATTGCATTGTATTGTTTGTGTTCACTGTTAAATAAAAGAAAAAGTTTGTGAGAATTTTGTAGAATGAGAATGGGATAAATGCATTTTTCAGAAAGATGAGTAGATTTTTTCAAGCATTTTGTCCCTTGGACTAAATTTTTTCACCAAAATTTCACAGACATGATTTAATATAATCATAATTTTAAATTGCAACACAGAATAAAGGGTTAAGCATCTTATGTTTTTGGACAAAGTGATGCTTTACTGGCAAGCCAGCTATTGTAAAGTGTTTTAGACAGTCTTTGGAAAACTTTGAAAACTTACTCTGATTTAATTAATATTAGGTTTTATGTAAGTGGATAGGAAGTATTATTTACCGCAGATGTCTGTGATTTGTTGGCAATAAATTTCAACAATAAACAAACGACAAACAAATTTCAACAATAAACAAATGATAAACTGTTCACTTGTCGAATTTATGTTCAAATTTTCTTTATGCTGTTGGCCACTACAGTTGTATCTGGAGTTTTAAATAATTGTTTTTTTTGTATAATTCAACACAGGTTTGTTCAATTACTTTAGAACACAGTTGACAAGACAGATACTTTTTCTGAACTCTGTTGTTGCAATATAACCTGGAATAATTTCTCTTAAAACAAATGCCCCTATGCACACTTTATAGCTAAACTTACAAACACACTCTCTATATCTGTCTAACTATATCTCTCAGTAACTTTGTCTAACTTAACTCTGACTACATTTCAAACACATTTATAGCCTGACAGAGGCCTTGAACATTCTACACGTTACAAGATTCTATTTTGAAATAGTATTCAATTGAAACAAGAAAACTTGAGAAGTTTTTGGTAACATGGCAAAATGATATAAGCACCAGTTCACAACAGTTGAATTACACAGTGTATGATTTCTGCACAGTTACCCTTTCATTTACATGTAATATAGTTGCACTGTAGCATGCAAATGAGCATGTGATAACATTCCACCAATCAGAGTGAAACACACCCTCCTTTTGTACTGTAGATCATTCTCATAATTTTTGAATTTGCCATTTTTGAGTGCAGTTGTGACAAATGTATGCTCAGCACTTTGCAATTTTTATTTATTTGAGCTTCTTGCTACCTTTTCTGATAGCTTTACATTTATTGTAATTTGCCTTTTAGAGATTTTTCTAGTGGAAGATTTTGTTTTCTAAACAAATGAACTCTCAATTTTTTGTAATAACTGTGCCTTCTGATATGGATCCTGTCTCTACTGATTTAGTCACACTTAATTTTACTGTGCCTTGAGCTCTTTACTCCTGACAAAGGAGGCTCCAGCCTTGCAGCATCATAAATTAAGAGTTATATACAGCCTGCAACACCTCCTGACCTACAATCAGATCTTCCACTTCCTGGACAGTATGTTTCTGAGAATGAAGACTTAGTCAGACTTTTTTTATTTTCTGCTTTTGTATCTCTTTCTTGGTCCATCTATCTGGATTATTCTTTTCCTTCTCTAGCCTTTATGGAATGATATATCTCACATTTCTTCAGGCCCAGCATGGCCAAGCATGTTAAGGCGTGCGACTCGTAATCTGAGGGTTGTGGGTTTTACATCCCCATCCTGCCAAACATGCTCGTCCTTTCAGGCGTGGGGGGGGGGTATAAATGTATGGTCAATCCCACTATTCGTTGGTAAAAGAGTAGCCCAAGAGTTGGCAGTGGGTGGTGATGACTAGCTGCCTTCTCTCTAGTCTTACACTGCTAAATTAGGGACAGCTAGCACAAAAAGCCCTCAAGTAGCTTTGTGCAAATTTCAAAAACAAACAAACACATTTCTTCTCATTTGTTTCTTTCTTCTGTTTTGTATGGTTCGTTCCCCTCCTTCCTTCATTCAGACACAACATCAAATTATTTGGTTTTTCCCTCTCACCAAGTATTTATGTCCATGTGAAATAATCCTGACACAGCTGCATTCAGTTACCAGCATACCTAGTCCTCCAACATTTCACTGACATGCATGCTTTGCCATATCATTGGTCAGAATTTCCATTTCATGGTTTCCAGACTATAGAGTTGCCAGTTCAGGCTCTGATACTGCTACTTCCCTTTATTTGTCCCCTGCCCATTTCTTTTTTCATCTTATCACTACAACTATCCTATATTCTTGTTAGTTATCTAGAGTTTCTCTTTAGGGTTTCTTGGCAAATACATGAGCTTTTGTAGCATTTATCTTCTACCTCATTCCTTCATATGTGGCTACTTTGTTGTTGGGATCTCCTTGACAAGTATGCTTTTTTGCCACATATGAATTTCCCTGGTTCTTATCTGTGTGCATTTGCTTGTCTCCTTTCTTGTTTTAGTCTGTTTTTGAAGATGTTTCTGATATCTTATAGTCTCTAGTGGAGGCTGTTTACCAACATATCTCCTTCCTTATTTTTCATCATCTTTCTCAGTTCTTTGATGTTCCTATTCCTGTGCCTAATCCTTTAGCATTCTCATCTCCACAGGTTCCATCTTTCTATGCCAGATCATCCATTGTCACTTTTTCAAATATCAGTATCATTTGTGACTATCTTTTGGGTTCTAGTACCATAAAATTGCAGTTTACCAGCTTTGCTCATCTATGGTGTCTTTTTGCTGTATAATTTTGGGTTCTTTAGGTAGTTGCTGAAGGACTGTTTCTTCAGTTTTCCACTCATCTTCCATTACCTACTACAGTCCTCATTTTTCCTCCTCCTCATAATCCATTTCCTTGTCAAGGTCTAACTAAGGCAGATCAAAATTTCATGAAAAGGGATGCTATAAATCAAGTGTTTCACCCTTCTCTGGGATTTGATTTCTGCCTGTTCATTTTACTCAAGAAAACAGGAAATTGGCATTTGTTTATTAATCTTATAAACCTCAACCACTTCCTTGATGCCTACATTAAACTGTGGGGCTTTTTTTCACCCTCAGATGGATGTTCAGTCTAGGTCTTTGAATGATCAAAATTAACATTTTGGATGCTTAGCTTCATATTCCTATTTCTCTTGCATCCAGTCATTACCTTTGGTTTATTCACAAAGGTTGGATATTTTAGTTTTGCAGTCTCCCTTTTAGTATGGCATTGGTTTCATGCATCTTTTGTCACAGTCAGAACCTTTGTCCATCATATTCACTACCAGGCATTGCAGTTTAAATTGTGGGAGGGGAACATATTTGAATTTTTAGGAAATGGTTAGAAGCTGAGTGTAGCCAACACATCAACCTGTTGGTGCTTCTGGCAGTTAGTTAAGTGTTGGATCCATTTCCTGCCTGCAGTATGTAAGCACATGCTCATGATTCATACTAACAATATGACAGTTGTTTTTATGTCAGTCATCAAGGTGGCACCCTGTCTCACTTGCTTTGTCTTTGGACACTGGATCTCCTTTTTTGGGTCCAAGCTCATCATCTCTATTTTATTGCTTGTTGCATCTCAGGTGTTCTGAATCTTGTGGCAAATTAGCTCTCTTTACCCAACAATATTCTACCAAGAGAATGTTCTCTTGCTTCTCAGGTGTTTCAGTGGTTATTCTCCCAGCTATGTATCCCTCTTACTTTCATAATTGCCCTAAGTGAGTGGAGGAGAAAGATGTGTAATGTTTAAAGACTGTGAACAATATCTCCCACCAAGAAGCTCAGAAGTTACTGTTCCTTACTCCATCTTGGACATACGATGTCGCATTCCATTCCACTGCTGCAGTGGGAGTGCAGCAGAGTCATTCAACATTTTTCTATCAGTGATAATTTTGAAGAAGACTGGCCTTGGTCGATTCCATCCAACGTGTGCGCCTTGTTGGAAACTGGACCAGGCAAACTGGTTCTCTTCACTGCTCTCTTGGAACTTAATCTTTTGTCATCTGTTAGTCATTGATAGACAACTGCATGGTATCAGTGACTAACTGTATTGTCTGGGCAGCTGCAAAATCTATTCCTAAAACCTTAACACAGTATCCTTGTCCATGGTGGAATCCTGCCTGCCAAGTGGCATGGGAAGCTCAAAAACAAGTTTGGGATACCTTTCCATGCTTTCAAACCACATGACTTTTTATGCACATGCTCAGCAGTAAGATGTCAAAGCCAGAAGGAATTTTGGATTAAGTTCACAACCAGTATCTCTTTTACCACTAGTTCCAAAATCATATTGGATAAGATTTGAAAAGTCAGTGGGCAGTATACTTCTCTTTCCCTTTCGATCTTGCTCCCTGTTGCCCAGAGCATCACATATACTTGGTGAAAGCTTTTCTTGTGCATCTGGTATTTCTGTTTCATCATTCACTTTTTTGGCCATCAAGTCTTTGGAAGAGTGATCTCCATTTGCCTTGAATGGTTAATGATCTTATTATTTGGTTCCTTGAATCAAATAACCTCCTTTCGATGCATTCTTGTTCTTTCCTGCAGGAATTTGGATTCCTCTAGGGTTATATCTTGAATGTCACACTTTTCACTGTGAAGATTAATGCCATAATTACACAACTTTCTCCTACTTTTGCAAATGGACTATGTGTTAACAACTTCCACATCTCATGTCAGTTGTAGAGCATGAGGTTTATTAAGCAGCAACTCTAAATTGCCCTCAATTTTTTAATGAAGTGGACCATAGGAAACATTTACATTTTCTTTGTCTAAAACTGTTTGTAAGCATATTTGCAGTTAACAGATTATTCACCTTGATCCTGAGCTCTGTTTCAGTGAGTTTGTTCTTCCTATGATGCCTGAAACAAAGTTCTTGGGTCTTCTTGTTGTTGTTTTGAATTAAGCACAAAGCTACACAATGAGCTATATGTGTTCTGCCCACTACGGATATCAAAACCTGATTTTTAGCATTGTAAGTCTGCAGTTTAGCTCTGCACCACTTTGAGTAAGCAACATAAGAACATAATTTTCCAGATCAAACCCTGTATTGCTCTTTGGCCATCTTGTTTCTGTAAAGATTGGAAGGAGAATATTGTCCAATGCAAAACTATGCATTGGACACAGTTTTTTAACTCACCAATTTCTTTATTTGGAACTGATGCACCAAAATGTGGCTTTTGTGACACTCAAATCAGAGTAGCCCATGTTTTACTGTGATGTTGGTGTTACACCCTTGAGCAACAGTACCATTTTAGACATGTTTTTACCATGGATTTACCCCTGATATTGGACAGTGTCATTGGCAATTCAGAAACTGTCCATCTCACTTGCATTTTTAAATTCCACTGATCTTTTCAATTCTATTTCAAAGCTTTTATTTGAAATTTGGCAATTGTTATGTTTTTCCATGATTCCTTTTCACATATTTTAATAATTTTTACTTTTATTTTTTATACTGGTTTGGTGTAGTATCATAATTGCTTTGCACCAATAAACACCAATCAACCAACCTACTCTTCCCATACCTCCTCTTTCCTGATTTCTTCTCCAGCAAACTACTTCCTCCATCTTTCATCTTGTAATAGCTACAATCCAGCTATGCGTGGGTTTTGTCTGGTTTCTTGTAATGAATTTTAGATTCTTCTCTGTGAATATCATTCCTTCTTTCATTCTTGTTTACCAGTGTAAATGGAACATTTTTTCCTGCTGTTTTCTGCATCACAGCTTTCACCTAGCCAACATTCTGATTTTTTTATTTAGTTCTTCAGCAGTGGTTTATTTTTTCTGTCATTGCTAGATATAGGATGGTTTCATTCAGTACTTTTCATTTTTCCAGTTGCCACCACATATTTTCCACTCCTGTCAGTTCTTTCTAAGTTCATTCTTTTAATTTTCTTCATCCTTCCCATCCAGTTACTCTATCAACTTGGAACCTCAGGTTTGTTCTTAATGCCCTTACCCTTCCCTCTTTTGAACATATGGCCTCTTGCTCTTTGTACCATGTCCCCCTTCAGACTTAATGTTTTACTCCTCTTTTCTTGTGTGCAACATAGTTCAAATATTTTTACTATTAATGTTTCCTGCATTTTTTATCATTTGTTTCTTCTTTATCGTGAACATAGGATTTCCTCAAAACATCATCAGTTGTGCAAGAATGAAACAGCACATTCACATCTAGTTTCCTTTTATCTGTTTCTCATCTATATTCCCATTCTTATCCCTATATATATATATCATCATCTTTGTCCTGTATGGGCTCTTTGTTCTCATAGCTTGTGTGGCTTCTGTTCTAGTTTTTATCCCAAGGAATTTTTACTCTGTCTGGGATCTCTATCCTGTAACCCATACATCTTTTTCAAATTTTGTAGGTAGCTAATGTTTAATTATCACTGCATATTCCAAGTTTCCTATTACCTTTTCTGTGGTTGCTCCCTTCTATCTTGCTTTATAGGATATACTTAACTTTAATTTCACACCATACAGCCATATAAATCTATAACACTCACCGAAAAGATGTGTTCTACAAAACTATTATAGGTTGTCTGTGGTATCTTGTTTCATAAATAATGCCTACACCAGATTGTACCAACTTATAAACTGTCATGAGTAAAGCATTGTCAGAACTGTCGCTCCAGTCATAGTTGAATCAGGACAGGTCTGCTTTTTAAAATAGATTTTTCACAGTCATCCATTGCACTGTTTTAAGGTCTTGTGTTCCTTCAGACTCCTCACCATGTTGTTATTCTCTTTTTTCCTAGCATAGTACAGGAGTCCTTTCCACCAGTTCCTAGTCATTGGGGCAGTGGACCATGTAGGCTTTCTTGTGATTGTGACCAATTACAATGGGTTGAGAGTGTAGTAGTGATGTCATGTTGTTGTAGATAGTGAGTACTATCTACAATTATGAGTATTATGCTGTCCAGTTTTGGGCTGGATGAATCCACTATATGTAGTTTCTTCCTTTCAGCTGGTTTTTCTCATTGTGCCTGGATATTGGTTCCCATGTGGTCTGGTGTTGGATTTGTGAAGGATCAGCCAACATAAGTCATCATAGTGCAGAATGGATGAAAAATTCTAGACAGTGCCTGGTTTTGTTCTGGAGTTGACCAACCACATTTATCTTTCTCCTTTCTTCTGTTGTCTGGATGTTGAGTTTCAAGGTGGTGTGTGGTTGGTTGTATGCTTGGTCAGCACATATGCCCTGGTTTTGTTGTTAGAATGGAAGTTGTTTTTCCTTTTGCTTTTTGGTTTCGAGGTGAAGACAGTTGGGACCATCCTCCAACCACAGACTCAAACACAAATACCTAATGTTGCCTGGTTTTCTACATGAGTTGACCCACCAAATATGGTATGATGTTCCTTAGACCAGCGTACACCGTTTGGAATGTCTGATTACAAATTGGACATACATCTTTTCTACCTGACTTATGATACATATCTTAACACTGGGTGAAGAGTATATACCTGGTTTAGATGGGGTATGATATACAGTGAGTGTGACCCTTTACATTAGGGTATTACATCGTATGGGTTCTCTTTAGTCATCTTATGAATAGTGCTCATCTATGTAACTTTTATGGTGATCCCACCAATATTTCAATGTAGTATCCTATTTATTATGTGAGAAAAGATAAGGTGTCTATTGGAAATTAACATTTTCCTACACTGAAAATGTATTTTGAGTTGGTACATCACCCACTCATCCTCTCCACTTCTGATACATTGTTTTTGCCTACTCTTGAAAGAATGAGAGTGCTCTACAGTATAGAAGAAGTTAACTGTACTAGAAAGGTGTGTCAAATTCTTATTCAAGAAGTTGAGAAAAATTCTCTATTGATAAAATCACTGACAGTTGCAGGAATATTTTTACAGTTTAGAGATATACTTTTAACAAGCTTCTATATTTATGTTTACTTTGATGTTGTTGATATTGTTAGTCTTTTGAACGTTTCACTTTACTGTTGACATGTTTTATGTACATTTATCACAAATTCTCTCAGCTAAATTTGAGCATGAATAACTTTATGTTTCAGTGAAAAGTGTAAAGAAAATGGTGACATATCAAGCTCATCAGCAAATCTTACAAACAAACATGCAAGGGAAGCAAATTTACCTGTTTCAGAAGGAAGAAAAAAGCTAGTTTCTCTAAAGCAGAACAAAACAGATTTTCGAGTAGTTTCTACTCTCTCTAAATCATCTGTGGAGACAGAAGATAAAACAGACAACCCTAGTTCACCCCAAGTTGCAGAAACCTGGAAGGCATCAACAAATGGCATTCAGAAACTTGTCATTACCAAAACTCAAGGGAAATATAGGAAAAAGCAGGTTAGACTTTTGTCGTATATGGTTTGTTTTTAATTAAAAATTCCTTTTTTATATATACACCATTTTTTATAATTTTTTCCAAAAATAATTAAAAGTGTTGCTTTTTAATCTTGTTTAAGGCTTACTTATAATGTCATTCTGGTGAATGATAAAATATTTCTTCAAATCTTCTTTATACTTAATGATATTCCTATGATGTCTGGAAGGTTCAATAACCCTAACTTAAGAACCCAACAATCAGCAAGACTTTTTAATTAACCTTATAAAAAAAACTTACACTTTAATTAAACACATCCTTTGAAATAAGACATTATCTTCAAAAATTATTTGTATTTTTGATATTTAATATCTGGTTACTTACTGTAGCATGTTAATACATTATTTTTATACCACTTTCAGTAACAGTTGTATCACTAAGCAGATCTTAAGTTAGCTTGATTTAATATTGTACTAAACAACATCGTAAGAATGAGAAAGAAACAAGAGAATGCATTTGTTTTTGTTCATACACAGGTAATTTAAGACAATTGTTTAACTGATCAGTTGAATTTAGTTTTGTTGGGCATTAATATGATTGAAATTTTATACTGAAATGGGAAACCCATTATGAACTGGATGTTGCTGGAAAATAAAACATCATTTAATTGTCTGTAAATTAATGTATAGAGAAATAATTTCAAAAAGATATTTCACTATCACAAGAGTACTATGGCTGTGAATTTGGAAATTTAGAAAATTAGTTAACTTAATATTTTATATTATGTACTGTTATGGTGAAAAACAAAACAAAAACTTAGTTCAGCAGAAAATTGTAACATGCAAAATCACTATACTTACCCTGGTTTTATTGAAGATATTTTAGGTGGTTGTAAAATTTTAATTGCACTGAGAATACAAAGTATTTAATACAATACCTTTAAATTTAGTGCTTAAACTAAACTTTTCAACTTCTATTTGTGTATTCAAAAACATGCAATACATCTTTGTTATTACAGTTATATTGTAAATCTTTTTACAACTTTCTCAAGTAGTGTTTAGTGTAAAAGGACCATAGTTATGAACAAATTGGAAATATTCAGTTATAGTTATATTTTAACTGTTATGGGAGAATCAGATCTTCTTGCTACTTTTTAATATAGTTGTAAATTCTAGTGAAAATTTTAGCATTAACAAAAAAGCATTTTGTCATTTTTCATCCTAAAGCTGGAAGGAGCTCCAACACGTGAAACCAGTTCTGATAATGAAAGTCAATCAGAATATTCCAATGACAGTTCTAATGGCTCAAGCAACAGCTCAAGTAATGAAAGCAGAAGCAGTGGGGCAAGCAGTGATTCCAGTGATATCCCAACCCATCACATTCAAAATGAGTCAAAAGAAGATAAACATAGACATCAAAGATCAAAACTTAGGCTAAGAAAACATACAAAAGAAGCTGAGATACCACCCACAGAAATGCCAGATGAAGTATGTTTTGTTTCTTCATATAATTTTATGACAATTTATGTGATTAGTTGTTATGAGAGTTGTGAGAACTTTTTGTATTGGAAACTTAAAACACTCTTTGGTAGTTAGTTACTTTTTGTTGTTCTTTTTGGATTATTGTTCCTTCTATTTATTTTGCTGTAAGAGTTACAATGAAAGCAGGGTATATGAACTTTTATTTTTTATTTTAAGACTTGATTCTGTGCATTGATGTTTCTTTGGAGAGTGTCCTTGTCAAGTTTGGCTTCAATTAGCCATGTGGTTTCCAAATATGTTTACAATTCTTTAGTGAGATCTTGAGATCATTAGATGTAAATAAGTGGAAAAGTAAATGGTTCTTTGAGTATATTGCTTAAAATAAGTATTTTTGTTTAAGATACTTGAAAGTTTATTGTGAAATTATTTTTAATTATTGCTCACTTATCTATAAAATAATGTTTACACTAATCACTGATAAACAATTGCAGTAAATCTAATCTGAGAACCCTTTAAGTAATGTTACTTCAAGTATCCCAAAACTATTAATCTGAGATTGTAAGACAAACTTTGAACTGGTTTTAATAAATTTATGTTTATAAATTTTACATGCTTGCATATTGTTTGTATAACATCAATGCACAAATGTGTTAATCAAATTTGAACTTCATTAGATAAGCTAAATTACATTTGCTTGCAAATCTGCACATTGTTTTAACACTCCTACGAAAAGTGGGGCCTAATTGGCCCCAGAGCAACTTGAAAGGTTATTAATATTAGGCTAATAATTTTGTATTTAAATGAAATTGCCATTAAAATATAAAGGGATAGGGTCAGTTAATGGCAATTTCATTTAAATACAAAATTATTAGCCTAATATTAATAACCTTTCAAGTTGCTCTGGGGCCTATTAGGCCCCACTTTACGTAGGAGTGTTAAGGTTTGATGTAAAAAAATGAAGCTGCATTCTAAAACACATAATTTCAACTTTGTTTTAATAATGAACAACTATTAGTAATTTCTTTCTGAACAAGATATTACCTTGTCTGTAAATAACTGTTTGTCTGCTTTTAAGTCAAAATTTTGTATAAAACAGTAAAATCTTTATTTTGGGAATCAATCTCAACTTCTTTTAGGAAGTGGGCAGGCATAGACCAGTGACTATTGTGCTAAACTGTGAATTTGAATCTATAGTTTGTGTCATGTTATCAAAAAATTGCACCTAACATTTTGGGGCTGTGGATGCATTATAGAAATGATGGTCTACTCCCACTATTTAGTTACAGGTTATTGGTGGTGGATGCTGTTGATTAGATGGCTTCCTTCAAGTATATCAGTTCAAAATTGTAAACATCTGACACAAACAGTCTTTGTATAGCTTTGTATAAATATCTAAAACAAACGTAGAAATTTTTAATAATTGTATACATTACATGAAAATAGTCTAAGGTATGCTTTATATATTTTGTAGTGTGATGATCAGAATCAGGTGTTTGTTTAAGTTTTGAAACTGAGCTAGTTTAGTTACACTGGTCTCATTTTTATTTTCACTATAGGACAACATTCCAGAACCCTTGAATTTAAAAGCTAGAGCCAATTCACCAAGTCCAGCTCACTCTGGCATTGCCAACACATCATTTTTAACATCAGATGCAAGTCAAGAGCAGGACAGTGACTTTATGCCGGCTCCCCTAGATTTGTGCATTAAAAAGTATGAAACAAGTGGACTTGCCAATTTTAAAGAACAGAATTTAACTACAAGTAAAACTCCTGTTTCATTGCCCTCTGTTACTCACCCCTCCACAGTAAAAAAACATCCCTCTCCTACTGGGTTTTTGCTCACACCAGGTTCACGAAGGCGAGGGAGAAAACCCAAATATTTGATTGCTCAAGAGAGTCAGCAGAAACAGGTTTGTATGGTTAATATAAATGCTGCAGAGGTTGTTTAATTGAGAAAGAATTATGTAAAAATAAGATTATTCTAATAAAACAAAAAATGTTAGTATCACATTGAGACAGTTGAAATAAAAACAAATACTATAAATTAATAGAGATTCAAGACTCAACATTAATGAGTGTCTGATCAGACAGGTTAAACTCCTTGATCTAAACTGTGTTCTTATTAGCAGTATGTTGAATAAATGCATCATGGAGTGTAACTTACAAAGAATAAGCTCTAATTTGCTGTTATCTGTCTTTGTTAACACTATGACATGTATTTTCTTTATGACCAAGTTCTGTATCAGAGTAAAAATTAGTTATTTTTATATTTTTAAGAAAGACTATGAATTTAGAAAGAGACATAAATCAAAATTGTTGGAAATAATTAAAATTACAAAGAGAAGCTGAAGAGAGGATTTGCTGAGTCATGGAAAGAAAAGTATTGTTAATTTGAAAAATTTACATGCAAAAATGTAAAATTTCAACTGTATATTAGTGTTTTATTATTGATTCTAGTTATGCTTCAGTGGTAAATACATATAAAAAGAAGCATTTCATGTACTTTCTGATACAATATCTTACCTCTGCTTACAAAATTAGCTTTTCTCAATTAGTTCTGCCATCTGTCAGCACAAATCTTCAGTGCTTTAAATTAGCCTTCCACCTCTTACTCCTGCATATCCACTTGTAAATAATTTTACAGTAGCTCTTCACCAGTGAGATTGCAACACAATTCCTATCATAACCATCTCTCTTTTTCTCTCGCCACCTTTCCACTTATTATCACTTCTCAATTGGCAGTAATTCTGTAGGGACACTCTTGTTTTTGCTCACAAATTTGTCAGTGTTTTCTTTTATGCTACACACTTGGTTTTACTTTACTATGTTTTTGTTATTTTTTTATTTACAGGGGCCTTTTTGCTAGTGTATTGTGGATCACACTCTGTGGCAAGTGGTTCCTGACCAGGTATACTTTTCTTTTGAAAACCTGCACTGTCCATTCTGTCACCATGCTTGATGCCAGTTACATTATAGCTCTAACTATCACAGCTATGGTGTACAATTCCAGAAGTAGCCAGTTGTATTTTGTTGCATGTGTTCATTCATTTGTCATTAATGCTGTAACAATTATGTCGCAGGATTAGGTTTCACATCGTAGAGATGAAGTGTTCTATAGGACCACCAATAGCTCTCTCTAGTGGTTTTCTGCATCATAAATATGTTTGTTCTAGACCTGTACTCTCATGGACACATGAGTAAAGCAGATAGTGATTTCTGTCTATTTCTGATGGTCTGTGGCATTGAGACTCTTCCCACCACAAATCTGATAGACATTTCTAAATGCCATTGGGAGTTGGTTGATTGTCTACACTGATGTATGGAGTATGGGAGTCCTTGCACTTATCAGTTTGTAGCTGCTGGGGGTAGTGAACCATGGAAACCATTCCTCCTGATTGATGCATAATACCACTTAGTTGAGAGTAAGGCAAAGGCATTCTTACATGGTGTTGATGGTATATAGCACTATGCCATATTAAAAAATTAATCTGTCAGATATACATGTGTGTGTGTGTGTGTGTGTGTGTATATAATCACTAATACATACACACACACATATTTGACAAATTAGTTTTTCCTACAGTGGCATACCTCCCTACTCTCTTCTGGTTTTGCTTTCCTGTGGTGCGCCTGTTGTTGGTTAGTGATTGTTGATCATGATCAGAGTTGTGTCAATGACATGATGACCTTCCTGCTATACCACCAAGTTTTAGTTGAAACACTCTGTCACATCACAACATGTACATATATGAACATTGCAGTTTGCCTATCTGGCTAAATGTTTCTCTTACTTATCATCTACTGGATCTAATTCCCAGGAGGTCAAATTTTGGTTGGAAATCCTATAGCTAAGCAAGTCCACATGTGTGTGTCCATCCTTCTACTGCAGACTAGATGAAGAATGTCCAATGCTGTCAGGTTTTGGTTAAACTGAGATGCACCTCAAGTTTGATGTCCCTCTTTCTGTCATTCACTGGTATTAGCTGTAGCTGGAAGAACCATACCTGATTTCATTAAGTTTTGGACTGGGGCTTTCCCGCTTCTTACCATCTGCTGGATGTCAGTATATGATGAATCAGTTGTTGATTGGGTTGGAAATGCGTGCAAGTGGAGACAGATTTTAGTACATAAACTAGTATTATTTGCTATTTTGAATTTTGAGGTGAAGAGATTGGTGGTACTCTGCCTACTGTAAAACTGTTGTATAATTCCACTTTTCACTAGGTATGAGATACAGTCATTTATGCCCTACCCACTCAACACCCAGGGTCATATTACTCAGTAATACATATTATGGGGTTCTTCATATGTTTTTGCCTTTTATGTTTGCAACACAGTCATAAAAGAGAGAAAAATATAATTGGATTAGATGTGGTGCAGTCTCCATCTGAGATACATTCCTCTCACACACACACACACACACACCTTATGATCTCTCTCTGAGCACTTTTAAAAGTGGATCATCTTTTCACTGACACTCCACCAGTTCAGTGTTGGATTCTTTGTGAGTGAAAGTGAGATGTAATATCAGAAGTTAACATTTTCCTTGACTGAAAATGTATTTTTGATAGATGTTTACCTTCTCAATTTCCCACCCAGCCTCCCTACTTTTGGTGATCTGTGATGTAGGTATTTCTGACTAATATGGAAATGATTTACCAGTACAAATGGGGAGAGGGCACTAGTTATGATAGCGATTGTATTTTACTCCTGTTGGTGGAGAGTTGCTGCATAATCATTTTCATGTGAATATGCAGAAAGTGGAAGGCTAGTAGTAAAAGTTAAAAACTTGTGCAGATAAAGGACAATAATCAAGAAAAGCTGTTTTTTGAGCAGAAGTAAGTATCTTTTGGAAATGCATTCTCAGATTAGGAAAATGTTAACTTTTTGTATAACATATTCATTAAATTATCTTCTTGCTGTTGAAAAATCTAGTGTTTTATTAATATAGTAGTCATCAAATAGTAGAAAACAAAGTTATGGAAGTCCAAGTGTTTAGCAACTGAAAATAAGTTTTGGGCAAGTGAAATTTATCACCCATTTGTTGAAATAGACAAGTGAGTCATGTTAATTTTGAGACATAATATAGATTTGTTCCCACTTCTTATGAGTTGTTTTTCCCATGGAATATCTAATCCCTCTCACACAGTAGCTTTTTTATTCAGTGATGCCCTCTGTTGCATAATGTTTTCTTGCCACTCACCTTGAAACCTCTGCCAACTCCACATGTCTGCATGGCTCAGCTGTACTGCAGCATGCAAATAATCATTGGGCCTTGATCCCCCTTGGGCTCAGAATAAAAGGCTCTATCAGTTACCCTGTTTTCCTTATGGCCCTCAGAGATAAGATGTTTTGCTATCAACAGAACTTGATTATACTGTACCAGGATCACTCTTCTCCCTCAATGTCAGTGGCATATGCAGACAGCATCGTCTTTATAATGATGATATCCCTATTTTCAATTTCCCATTTGTCTTCTTCTTTAGATAAACTTCTGTGTGTTATGCATGATCTTGTATGTTTTAATGCCTGCACAACTTGTGATTCCCAATCCTGTTTGTTTATCCACTGGAAACCTTCCTTTCTAAGTAATGTTTCACTTCCCACTCTTACAGGCTGGATTTACTAATTTATCCAGTTGATGTATTCATTCTTCTCTCCTGCCTCCCTACAATTTGTTTTTACAGGTGTTGTCTCACCCATTATATGTCTTACCTTTCCTTGGCTGCCCATCTATATCATCAATTTAGGAACTTCTCCAGGCTGACCACTTCCAACACATTCATTTCCTGTTTACCCCATTAGATGGCCATTTTGTTCTCATCCAGATTGTGCATTATGCTCATGGTTATGTTTTTTCATTTATTTTTTTTTCACCAGGTCTTACTCTTTTTCTGTATTGGATTCTACTCAGTGCTGAGTGATACCTGTTCTGGTATATTTGTTTCTTAAATCCACACTGTATGGCCAATAAGTTAAATAACCACCACCCTTCAGATGGACTTTATCACAAGTAGTATCTTCCTCACAGTGTTTTGCATCATAACTATGTCCATTCCAGATCATACACTCATCGAAGCAGAAGGGAATTGCTGTTGATTTCTGCCACTTAGGAACAGTCTACATTTAAAAATAGGGTTTTTTGGTCACTTTCTCACTTCTCTGCTTTCTAAACTCTTTGATGCATTATATTTCTCCTCCTTCTAATGGAGTAGGAGAGTCCTTATTGTTTAATAACTCCTAACTGCTGGGGTGATGGGTTTGCTCAATTCCATTCAGTTGAGTATGGTGGTGATGGCATGCTGGTTTAAATGTCATGGCCAGGGCATGAAAACCATGGCAACAATTTCTACTGTATTTTCAAAACAGTTGTGGTGCTTTCAGAAGATCACTATAATCCACAGCTACGATGGCAACTATTCAGTATATCTTTGGCCATTGTGCTCTCATGATCTAAATTTGTATTGTATATTTCAGTAAAGTTGGGGATCACAAACACTAGACTTACAGCCTACAGAAACTACCTTGTTAAAAATAATACATCACACAAAATGCATATAGTGAAGAGAGTGAAGATTTTGCTTTGACCAACTGGAAAACATTCATGCAGTTTATTGAGTCATACTACACAACAAGCTGTTAATAGTAGGAAACAATTTAAATTGGCACTGAAACAACAAATTTGCAGATCTTACACAAAGATCTCCAATGACCACAGTACAAAACAATGCTTGTAGATATGCTGGTCAGAGTGAAGTTCACAAACTGCAAATACTACTTGTATTAAACATGCTGAAAATGGAATTAGTTAAGGAGGAGAATTCTGTTTTTCTTTGGCATCCAAATACCAGAGGTTGGAACTTTATTTGCTGTCTGTTATATATATTTGCAGGTGAAATGTCAAAATGTATCTAAAGATAGTTGGTATGGGTATTAAAACATTTACTAATAAAGCAGAGAGCAATGTTTCAACTTTCCTAGTCATCATCTTCAGGTTAACACAAATGACCTAGGAAGGTCGAAATGTTGTTCACTGCTTTATTGGTAAAAGGTTTAATACCCATACCAACCTCCTTAAGATATATTTTTACTTCAAATGGGTTTTTTGTCATCAAGAAGGTCAAATCATTTGGGATCAGGAGGGAGAAAAATATAGGAATCTTCAGGTCACAGGGCATTTTACGTCTTTTTTTTTTTTAATCTGATCTGCTGTTACTTCATAAATCTCATTGGTAACAGTTAATACTTATCTACCTGATAAATATAATCTAGAAGGATAGACCAGCTTCTTAAGCCCCTGTAAAAAAAATAATGTCATATTTACCACGGACCTGATGTACAATTCTGGATGCTGTGTGGTTTTATCCTGAATTTTTAGTTACATGCAATTAATCCCTTCTTCCTACTGAAGCCTGGATGCTGGCTCCTAGATGGCTTATGTTGGTTGAAGCTGGACCAGTCAGTGTACATTTTCACATGTGAGTGACCTCAAACCCACTTCCAACCACAGGCAGTACATTCCCAATGCTGCATGGTTTTGGACTGTAGTTGGCCTTCGTACTGTCATTCAGATGTTAGTTTCCAAGGAAATAGGTCTTGGTTATGTTACGTAGTAGTCTGATAGCTTCAATGCTTGGAACGAAAGTGCTCCTACCATTCTAGTTTTTGAACCTTAGATGAAGATGATAGAACACTCTCCTTTTACTGTGGTATGGATGATCTGTTCCTGGTACCACTGGCTTTGAACTGAAATTAATATTCCATTTATGATCCAATGTGCTCTAGGCACTTATAACCATGTGTTCATCCAGCTACAGTTTGTTGAAGACCCTTTTCCTTCTGTGGACCAGGTGACCTGTTCCTGGATGCCCTACTTTTGTACTTGAATTGACATACCATGAAATGAATAATCTACTTCCAGTTTCAATAGCTTCAGAGTGGAGTTGACCTCCTGAGTAGGGTCTGACATATCTTGTCCACTTTATACCTTGGGCATATCTGGCTAATTTGTGTGTCTCTTCACTTAAGACAAATAGTATATGTTGTTCAGATGTAGTGCAGTCTTCCATGAGTCTGTTCCACTAACAAGAGAAAGCATGCTTAATATGCATTCTTCAGACACTTTCCAAAGGGTGCTTTTCTGAGTATATGTACATTTTGCACCAGTCCTTTCACCAGGTCAACATGGGATTCCAGTTATTATATGACAAGGGGTAGTATTGTGTCAAGAGTTAATATACTCTTCAAAAAAAGAAATGCAAAAGGGATATTTTTGTTATTTTAAAGAGAAATATATGTAATAACATTACAAGCTCAGAGTATATGATGTTACACGTGTTAAGGCACTGATTATCAGAACAAAATGACGATAAAAGTTGTGCATTTTGAAAACAGAGAAAAACATTGGATTTTTCGCCAAAACGCATTTGTGTCCAATAACTTTGTGTGAGAGATCTGCATGTTCTGCAAGTGCAACATGTGCAAAATCCCTATGAAAGTGATGGGTTCTTGGTTTCCATAGCTCAGTGTTAAGACACCGACATGCAATACAGTTATACCAAGACTGACTGAAGCACAACGCAACAATGTCATTGGTCGCCTGGAAGCAGGCAAATCTCAATCAGATGTTGCCAGAGCTGTAAATGTCTACCCAAGCACCATCACAAGGCTCTGGAATCGTCACCAACAACATGGATCAACTCGTGACCATCCACGATCTGGCAGACCTAGTGTGACCATGCCAGCACAAGATCACTACATCTGGTTATGTCACCTTCGGGATAGGACCACCACTGCAACATCTACTGCCTCAACCATACCAGGGCTGTGTAGGATTTCAAATCAGACCGTACGCAACTGTCGAAGAGATTCTTAGGCTCCATGTGCAACCCATCATGGTGAACGTCAACAACGTTTTTCAACATGACAATGCCCGTCCTCACACAGCCCGACTCGCCACTGTCTTTTTGAGACACCACAACATCAAAGTTCTTCCCTGGCCCTCCAGATCACCAGATTTAAACCCCATTGAACATCTTTGGGATGAGTTGGACCAACGTCTGTGACGGCGACAACCTCAACCACAGACTCTACCTCAGCTTGCAGCAGCTTTGCAGGCTGAGTGGACAGCCATTCCACAGGATGTGATTTGTCATCTCATTGCTTTCATGGGCAGGAAGTGCCAAGCTGTTATTGATGCACACAGGGGGCACACTCGTTATTGTCGTTGAGTGACGTTAAACTTCAACTAGTGAGCGTGAACTTTGCCTTCACAGAATTTGGATGTTCAGCAGAGAATGTGCAAAGTTTCACACATGTCACACAGAACTACCCGGAATAAACTTGTTAACAATGTGTCTCAAATTTTGCCTTTTGAGTTTCTTTTTTGGAAGAATATATATTTCTACATTTTTAATGTATTTCTGATATATACTTACTTCCAGTCACACTTCCCACCCTTCCTTCCTATTTCTGGTGCTTTTATTCTGCTTAATCTTGAAATGAAAATTTGATCTATGGTATAGAGGGGAGCCAGCTGTAACAAAAGAGGATCATACTCTTATTGATGGAGGATTTTTACATGCTTATTTCAATGTTATAACACAACTGAATCATATAGAAATATGGGGTATGTGGGAGTTTCAAGGCAAGTAGCAAGCACATAAACTTGTGTGTATAGAAGGCAGCTTAGAATGAGAAAAGCAGTTATGTTGAATGGAGGTAAGTGTCTATTAAATGTACATATTCATTGTCAGAAAATATTAACTTTCCTCTTTTCATGTTTCCTTAAAATAGGTATTTATTCTTTTACAGTCACAACATAAAAAGAAAAAAAATTCTGAAATGAAACATCGTCAAAAACAGATTCGGCTGACTAAAAAGTTGCAAGCATTACAAGAAAAACAAGCAGCTGAAACTAATACTAAAGTTATTCAACAACTGCCAATTGCCTCTCTTCCATCAGAACTTACAATATGTCCAGTAACATCTGCAGCTCAGATTAAGAAAAGAAAAGTAAGTAGGAGTTTTTAAAAAAATTGACATTTTATTTTACTTTGGAAATGTCGTGTGTTAGATTGGAATTAAGTGTTATTTTTATTCATTTTCATAATAAGTAAAACAGTAGTTGAAGAAATTGGTCGGTTGGATGTAGTCTGACATACAAACCTATATGATAATATTTTACCTTGGTCATCAGTCATTAACCATTAGGTTTTCAAGTTGTTTTTTTCAGTTTATATTACTCATAGACTTTGCTGAGTAATACATATGAAGAGCTGATAAAAAAAAAAAAAGTTTTATAATGACACTCCTGCTACAGGGGAGGCCCACACCATACCCATTTGAAGGCTATAACAATTTTACTTATTATCAGATAGTATGTTTTATTCTGTCCATTTTAAAATTTTTAAAATGTTGCTATATCTAAAACATACACTTCAGATTTCATTGATGATCAATGAATATTTTCAAAAGAAAATATTTTTATTTATCTTAAAAATTGTTGCTAAAAACTGTGTGGCACACCACTACAAACTTATGATTTTTACTGAAGTTTTCTAGTGTGAGGGCTTACTATAGTTTGAAGAATTAAGCTTCACTATACCAGATTTAAAGCATATCATTTTACTTGTCAGTTTCTCTCTTTTTATATGTGATATATACATTTCAGAAAAGGTGTAGCAATTTAATTGAATTGTTTTTTAGTTTCAATTATTTTGAAAGTCAAATTTCTGACTTTATATAAATAAGTAGAGGAAAGAAAAATATTATTTATGGTAACTGTAATTTGTTATATTCAGTTCTTTGTCTCTTTTCAGACACCTGAGTCTACCACCAACAATACCTTTACAATTGTAACAACAAATGATAGGATAGACCTTCAGACACTGGGGTATTCTTCTCAGATTTTAGGATCACCTGACAAAAGTAGTCATACAGTGGCATTAAATATGAAGAAAGTT
Organism: Carcinoscorpius rotundicauda; assembly: GCA_011833715.1. Classification (NCBI taxonomy): domain Eukaryota; kingdom Metazoa; phylum Arthropoda; class Merostomata; order Xiphosura; family Limulidae; genus Carcinoscorpius; species Carcinoscorpius rotundicauda. Next base: position 40,050,620 of record CM022395.1, on the reverse strand, counting down.
ATGTCTTATATGCTTCCTGAAAATTCTCCTGTAAGGAGTAGAGGTAGGGGAAGACCAAGAGGTCGAGGTAGAGGTCGAGGAAGGGGACGACCTCCTCTAGATACGTCATGTAATTCCTTTTTAAAAGGAGATAAGAGTCAAAAAAACCAAACAAAGAGTAACTTGCTAAATGAAAGTTTGCCGAGTAAGTACATCACTTTTTTTTCTGGTATGTAGAAAACAGTAAAGAAATTAATAATTGTATTAGGTATTATTGTTTTGTGCCCTTTTTATTTGCTGTATTTTTAGTTCTTCATTCTATCTAGTTATTTTATGTATTGATAAAGGAAATACAAATCATTAGAATTTTTATTTTGAAGATATGTTTTGTCTAACTTACTGCTTAGAAATTTTGGAGAAAACAGTTTTTGGGAATAGGACCTTTTCTTAGTGTAAGTTAAAAATATATATATATTCATCAGCATGTGAATATAAACACACTCACGTACATAGAACTTATTATGACTATTCTAAAAAGAATGCTAATCCTTAAATGTGTATTGATATTGCACACCTATACACAGCTGCAATATTCATGGTTCTGTCTGAAAGATTTGCATTCCACTATCTTTAAGCTGACTCCAACTTAAATTTACATCCTTAATGTGAACTGTGCTGCTGCATGACAGTATCATCATGCAATAATAACCCTCTACTGGTAGGAAGGTGTTACAACTTCCATGCACAGTAACTTCCATTTAGTATTTGTACTCAAGACAACTACATTTTTTTCTTTAGCACTGTCTTGAAAGAACTTACTTGTTATTTTTATTTAGTAACACATGAGATTTGTGGTAGTTTTCACACATAGGCTATGGATAGCCACAGTTGATGCTTCAGACACCTTTTGATCATCCAATTCTACAGACATTTTAAACAACAAAAACTTTGTTTGATCCATAGAGATTGGGGCTTGCAGTTCCATACACTTTTTTTTTGGCTGTACTTCTATCTGCTTAGTACTTCTTTCCTCAACTCATGGGAGCATTCTCTCATCTTGTTTTCAGTTTTGGACTAGACTTCCCATTGTAAGTGAGTAGTTGGTTTATTATTGTCCCTTCTTTGAGAACTCTTCTCATAGCTTCATTCTTCTGCATGAGGATACTCATCTGGGCTTGTTCATCACACCTTCCAAGTCTTTTCTCATGTTCACCTTACATTTGGTACATATGAGCACGTTTTTCTTCTCTTATCTCAGTCAGACTCAGCCTTCAACACTTTGCTTATAAGTGATAGATTGCATTGTCCTTTTGACTATTGTTTCTTCATATCACTTTGCACAGAGGGTTTTTACTTTTACTTACTCTGCTCTTTCATTTGGTATTTTGGCCCCTTCTTCGTTTGTTCCATTCTTGAACTCTTGCTCCTACTATGTCTTTCTCTCACTTCTGCTTCCAGGAGTGTGGTCCTTTCATTTTTTGTGTTGAGTTTGTTTAGCTCATTACCTGGACTTTCCTATCATATGTCCTATTTCTGGTCCTATTCCTTTCATTATTCACCTCTATCTGTCTAGCAGTCATGTGGGATTTTTTAATATTGGTCTATCTGCTTATCCTTTCTTCTGGGTCATGTTATTTTCTGTCATCTTTCATTCCTTTTCACCTGGTTATTTGGCTATGTATTGCAAGTTTCCCATGGTAGCAGAGTTTCAAAAAGTTTTATCTTATACAGTTTGCATTTCCTGTTGCTGTTTGTTTTTTTCTTCTGCCCTTCCCTCTTTATAATGTTCCTTTTTTCTTTATCACACTCCCATGCCTGACTGGGACTTTCTTGTAATTTTTATTCTCTTTTATGGGCTCCTTTTTAACCATTACAAGACCTGCCCAATCGACCCAGGCCAGGATCCATGGAGATCGATAGATCTCTTCCAAATAAGTACAGTAAGGAAAAAATATGTCACAGATAGCCTAGCTGCTTTGTGCTATAAAACACTAAATCAACCAACCAACCAATCAGATTGATATTCTAGCAACTGTGTGTGTTGAGATGGGGTATCATTTCAGAAATTAAAGTTTTCCTATATTGAAAATGTATTTCTGATAGATACCTCCACAAGTGTTCCCCTCAATATTCCCATTTATGTTGCACCATTTTTTTCCTGCATTATCTAAGAGTGACATTATTTCAAATATAAATTCCTTTAGTGGAGGGCTATTTTCACATGATGAAGTCATCACGTACCATCACACTTTACATTAAATGTGTGAATTTAAGTAGGTGTTAGCTCAAGTACAGTAACTTGTAAATCTCTTTGACAGAAGTAAGAAGAATATAGCTATTGTACATCTATCAGAAATACGTTTTTGGTATAGGAAAATATTAACATAAAACTGTGTAATTTTTTAGCTTGGAACAATTACACTATGTAACACAAATTTTATTCCTTAATACTATGTGTTTCTTCTTAATTGCTTATGTTGTAAAAGTACAGAAAATGACCATTATTCCCTTCAAACTTTGCTTTTGTGAATTGGATAATGAAATTCAGAAATTAACCTATTCTCTATGTAAAAAGGGCAAATTTGCACATTTTCATTTACATAAGGTCTGAATAAAACAACATATGGATCAAGATTTACATGTATATATACTAAAGTTATACAAAAATGTTTAGAATTGAGTAGTTTTTGAGATTTGTGACTGTAATGTAAATAACTTTCATGTATGAGCCCCCAAATATAGTTTTCCATCATGTTTTTGTTTTACACTCCCAGGTCACATAAGCAAAGTTGACAACAAAAATAGGTTATTTACATTTACTTTAGGCATAAGCAATTGAGTAATAACACTTTCTGCTCAGGAACAAGAAAAATTAAAAATTTTGTTACAATGTGTTATTGCTTTTAATTTTCATGCTTCATTATTTTTGTGATTTTTCTTTTCACTGCTTTCTAAAGCATCTTTGTTATCATTTGTCAACTATTGTTTGAAGAAATTGTTTTGATGTACATATGTACAGTGTATAACACTGGGATGTGTGTATGTAAAGTAATTTTGTATATATGTTATTGTCTGATTCAGAACCTACAAGAGATTCTAAGTCATCTTCAGATTCAGAAGCTTCAGACAGTGGCGACAACATTGATGATGAAGATGATGATAAATCTGCCACTGCGAGCACTGCAAGCAGTGGAGTTACATCTACATCAGGTCAAGCAACAAAACGACATAGCCAAGGAGGTGAAGGTAAGTTTAAGTTGTTACAACAAAAGAGTATTAATGTTAACTTTTATTATTTAAATTTTAAATTGTGTGTGTATGTCTGTATATATATATATAAAGAAAATAAAAAATGAACTACAAGAGTAGTTCTTTACAGGTGGCTTTATAGCAGTAATAGGCAACTTCAAAGTCACTGTATATGCTTCTGGCAGTTATTTTCTTCAACAGTTAATCAGTTAACTTGGTTAGTTAATTATGCTTTTAGATACCAAAGTATTGTAAACTAATATGTTTAAATCTGTGAAAAGTAAGATAGATTTATAAAAAAAATTCAAATTTGGACAGATTAGAAAGAACATGAAAATGGGAACATCTGCATTCTAACATGATTTTATTAGAAACATTTGGCTTATTGATTAGATAAAGTTTAGTTATTTGTACCAATGATTGGGAATGCTTACACTATGTAGTTCAAAATATGAGTAGTGATTAAACCAAAAATAATCCATGAGTTAGCCATGGGTGCTATTGACTACCTGCCTTTACCTTTAACTTATTATTTTAAAATTAGGGACACTTGTACACAGGTAGCATTAATGTGAAATTGGGAAACACACAAACTCTTTACCAAATGGCTTATTTAATTTGTAGTTTTACAATTTTCCTATATATTGTTTTCTTTGTTAGGGTCTTCACCAAAAAAGAAAAGAATTTTACCTGATGAAAAGGAAATTAGGATTCCATTAGAACATGGGTATGCTTTGTTTTACAGTTACCTTAATTTTCTGCCTACAGACTTGTAATTGACCTGATATCACTAAAATTCTGTGGCAGTTCTTGTACTCTCTGAACTTGGTTATAAAACCTTTTTTGTTCATAAACTGACCAGAAAGATGAACTTCAGTTTTATCTTTGCTAATTTTGCAAGTGTTTGTGAACACTTTAGAATTTATTTGACTTTTTTTTTTTTATTCTAAAACAATATGTGTGTGTATGTGTATAACATCATATTTTGTATTATTACAAAAATTATTATAAAATAACTTTATAGGTCACACATATGTATATATACGTTACTTTTAACATATTTATCAAAAAATAGTATCATATCATAGACATAAAATGAACCACAACTTAACTGAGTGTAAAAATCATTTTGTGTTAGTTCAGTGAATCAATCAAAATTACTTTCATAATTTTGTCACTTTTACCAATTTGTGAAAGCAAAGATAGCCCATTGTGTACCTTTGTGTGTAATTCCAAATTAACAAACAGACCAGTTTGTAAAAAAAAAACCTATTCCTGTTATTTTTTTCTTTAATTGTTTATTGCTGTGTGATCTAATACTTAAGAAAAAGTTTGTTGTTATTTTTATCATCAGTTGGCGTCGTCAGACCAAGATCCGGTGCTTTAGTCGCTCAGGTGTGAGAGGTGAAGTTGTGTACTATGCTCCATGTGGGAAAAAACTAAAAAATTACCCTGAAGTGGTTCGGGTATGTATCATAATAAGATATCTTTCAGAGCTAAATAATTCATTAATGTATTGCATATATGTTGTTGACCAGGCGAATTTAAGTATTTTTTATAAACAGTGTACATGCAATTAGCTTGAATTTTTGTTATCTATATTCTACCTATTTTAAAACCATACTGCCATTCTGCATTCATGTTACAATATATATTGACAGTAGATTTACAAAGTAAATATGGTTTCTTAATCCAACAGCATAAATATCTGTTTGATTCATCAGCAGAAGCTCATGCTTATTCATTAAAATCTTATTTATGCTCCTTAGAAATCATACAAATTTCAGAGGTATGTTTAATAATCACAGAGTAAGAAAGTGATGACTCAAGCACTTTCTTCTTATACATAAGCCAATTGATTTCTGATAATTTAGAAAACTTGCTGTCTTTTCAATAGGATGTTATTTTAACATCCTTATTATAAGAATTTGTATTCTGATTTTTCATATTTTATTAAATGACCTAACTCTTTCAGATAAAAAGATTTTGTTTTACAACAGCTTATAAACAGGCCAAAGTATTTTTTGTGTCTTGCATCATGTCTAGCACTTTATGTTTTATAAACACTTCTAATCTTCTTTGAAGGAAAGTATCCAGAGAATGTATTGCTATCTTGAGGTATTGTTGGAGCTGCTTTCTTGATGTTTCATATGTTTGTTCAGCATTTTCATTTCTGTAAAGTATGCTAGGAATGGAAAAAAAATACTTAAAGGTATCCAGGGAATGTATTGTTCCATTAAGGTATTGTTGAAGAAGTTTCTTGAGGTATCACATCTTTGTGTGAAATATTTAACTGTTATAATAAAAAATTATGTTGGAAATGGACAAAATACTTGAGTTGTTAAAATAGCTGTGGAGCTTTATCCATACTTTTTAAGATGATGTTTGTAATTGCATCAGAAATGTCACAAAAATGATACTAAGTTTCATTATACTGTGAAAAAAACAGTCTTTTAAAAAGAACTACTGAAGTCAGGTATCTGAAAGCTAGTGTGATATAACACAGTTATCTTATGTGAGGCTATTATATTTGTCCAAAAAACTGTCATTTTGAAATTTGCCTCACGTTAAAGAGTTCTGTAAGTGTGGCCATTTATATATACTATTCAAAAAAAAGATATGCAAAAGTTAAAATTTGAGACAAATTGTTAACAAGATGTTCGATGGGGTTTAAATCTGGTGATCTGGAGGGCCAGGGAAGAACTTTGATGTTGTGGTGTCTCAAAAAGACAGTGGCGAGTTGGGCTGTGTGAGGATGGGCATTGTCATGTTGAAAAACGTCATTGACGTTCACCATGATGGGTTGCACATGGAGCCTAAGAATCTCTTCGACGGTTGCATACTCTCTGATCTGAAATCCTACGCAGCCCTGGTATGGTTGAGGCAGTAGATGTCGCAGTGGTGGTCCTATTCTGAAGGTAACATAACCGGATGTAGCAATCTTGTGCTGATGTGGTCACACTAGGTCTGCCAGATTGTGGACTGTCACGAGTTGATCCATGTTGTTGGTGACGATTCCAGAGCCTTTTGATGGTGCTAGGGTGGACATTCACAGCTCTGGCAACATCTAATCGAGATTTGTCTGCTTCCAAACGACCAATGGCGTTGTTGCGTTGTGCTTCAGTCAGTCTTGGTGTATTTGTATTGCGTGTTGGTGTCTTAACATTGAGCCATGGAAACCGAGAACTCGTCACTTTTATAGGGATTTTGCACATGTTGCACTTGCAGAACATGCAGATCTCTCAAACAAATTTATTGGACACAAATGTGTTTTGGCAAAAAAACCGATGTTTTCCTCTGTTTTCAAAGTGCACAACTTATTGTCATTTTGGTCTGACAATCAGTACCTTAACACGTATAACATCATATACTCCGAGCTTGTAACATTATTACATATATTTCTCTTTAAAAAAGAAAAATATCCCTTTTGCGTTTCTTCTTTTGAAGAGTATATAACAATTTTATTTGATATTGTCTGAGTAAAAAATAATAATAATAGCAATCTAATTTATATACAAACTTTTAGCCAAAACAAAAATATAAATCTACAACAAATGCTGTCGGAAAACTTCTATAAATCTCCTGAAAATTTACTCTTTATGATCAAAATAATAAAATCTTGCACAACTTACACAACTTTGGTTAAGATTCCAATAGTGTTATAGATTTCTTATTATTTTGAATTTTTAAACTTCATTTCTTTTTATTTCTGTATTTATTTTATTTTTAATCAGTAATGATTTAATTAACCTTGTTATTTGCCAAATTATGACATTTTGGAAAATGCCTGATGCAGAAAGGCCCAGCTGCATGCTTACAATGGTATACTAATTGTACTTTTTTTTTAGATAATGCTTTTTGGGAATGGACTTAAGGGATTTTATAACATTATTGTTATAAAAAAATTCCTTGTGTAACTAAACCCTAAGGATTAAAAGCAGTGAATTGTGAATAAGCAACTTTTATCTTTGGTTTGAATTTTTAGTACATTCATCGGCATGGTATCACAGATATTACAAGGGAGAATTTTACCTTTAGTACTAAAATCAACGTGGGAGAATTCTTAGAACGAGCACAGGATGGTGCAAGGGAGGTTAGTTTTAGCAGTTTACCCCTCTCTCTCTTTTTCTTCCCTTCTCTAATGATATGATAGGTCTGAAGTAGTGATAACCGTGTAACTCTAGTCTAATACATTAATATTAAGCCATGGTTGAAGTTATTTTATACTTGTATTTCAATTTATTATTATTTTTTAATAGAATGGTGATATTAATTGATAAATATTTTATCAAAATGTATCCACTATACAACAGACTAACTTAATTTCACAGTTAATGGTCAAATTATCAAGAAGAGCTTTATCGCACACTAAGTACATAGTATTACATGATATATATAGTAGTTTGTGTTGATATTGACTTTTTTTTAAACTTGTCTTATTCACAATGGCTAATAAAACTAGAAACTAATGTGTCATTTGTGTGAAGCATATTTTAGGTTATTATGTTATAAACAGTTAACAATCATAGAATTTTTATGTAGAACTACAACTTAGTCAGTGAACAAGAAGTGGTGGCTAGAATAGAAGAAGTTCGAGCTCGGAAAGGCTGTTTGGGAATTCAAGTTCGACGAACTCCACAGCAAAAGGCCAAAGAAGAAGAAGCAAAACAACACCAGTGGGAAAAAGTTCAGATACAACATAGACTAGAGCAGCAAGGTACATATAGAAATAAAAAAGTTGTGTATCACATAATTAGTCGAGGAAAGTGTTTTTGCAAATTATTTTGGCATTTTTTATCTTAAATTTTACTCAAGTTTTTATGGAAACTTGTAAACATTTTTAGTGAGTTTGTACATTTCACTGATCTTAAGGTTTTTTATCATATTTGTGAAAGTATAGCATGTGTTACATTGGAAAGTTATAAAAAGTTTCAGTTAAACTTTGATAATTAGGTAAAAAGATAAAGTGTGTCATACCTACACATAGATATTTCACTATGAATTTTACATTTGGGTCTAAGCAGATAAAAGTTAGTTCTGGCCTTTTTACCAGAACAGAAACATTTCCAGGTGCAATAAGTAATATGTGGCTTTTTCAATATAAGGTCTGTTAAAAAATTATGAGGACTGTTTGAAATGCACGGCTCCAGTTGGTTCCAGGGGAATCTGCTTGGTGTCTCTAGGTTTGCACAGATCAGCTGATTACAACGCCATTTCCTGATTGCAGATATCTTCATTTGTGTATTAGCTCCACAGTTTTGAGTGAAATGCGATTTTTTTGTTCGGCAGATATTAGAATGAATGACCTGAAGGAGCAACAACTTGCTGTGAAATTTTGTGTTAAACTTGGAAAATCTGCGACTGAAACTTTTGCTATGCTTAACACGGCTTACGGTGATGTTGCTATGAAGCGTACAGCATGTTTCAAGTGGCATGAACGTTTTAAAGATGGTCGACAGTCCATTGAAGATGATGAGCGTCCTGAACGTTCTTCTACCTCAACTGATGACCCATACGTTGACAAAATCAACACCCTGGTGCGGGCAAATCAACATCTGATTGTCAAGGATCTCGCTGAAGAGTATGGGGTATCAGTTGGATCTTGATACAAGATTTTGACAGAAAAATTGAAGGTGCACTGTGTTGCTGCGAAATTTGTGCCTCAGAACTCGTGAGTTTTTGGCCAAACACTTGATCACTGTTCTTCTCCACCCCACTACTCACCTGACCTTGCTCCTTGCGATTTTTTCTTGTTCCCCAAACTCAAAAGACCCTTAGAAGGAAGAAGATTTGAGACGATTCCCGAGATTAAGGCAAATGCGACAAAGGAGCTGGAGGACATTACAAAAGAAGCGTACCAGGACTGTTTCAACAAGTGGAAACACCGTTGGGATAAGTGTGTGCGTTGGGGAGGAGAGTACTTTGAAGGGATCCCAGACCTGTAACTTCTAAATAAAGTACACTTTGTTTTATGACGTCAGTCCACATATTTTTTGAACAGCCCTCATATTGCAGTGGAATTTTACATTAATTTGAATGCAAAAGACATTATTTAGTACGTATCCTTTGTGTCTAATTTTTGTGCTAAAAATCTGAAAGTAAACTGCTTGGCTCTTCTTGCTTTTGTGATTTCTTGATTCAGTTATTTTATATATATGTATACACACACTTCTAAACATTTCTAAACATGTACAGTATTAAAACTGAAGGTATGTAAAGTGATGTAAAAAATTATGAACTCCAGTACTTGTATTTCTATTTGTAGAAGAGGCTCAGCATGCAGAGGAAGTTAAGATACATAAGAGGTTGGAAAAAGAACAAGAAGCCAAAGAGTCAAAACGACAAAAAGGTTTGGAAGGGTTGAGTTTACATATTTTCTGTTTCTCCTCTGAGACTCTTTGTTTTATACTGACCATTTAATATTTTCTTTTTTTCCATTGTGGTAGAACATTTTAGAAGTTAAGAAAATGCAATTTCTTATATATTTTCTTGCATGTAGTTTTTTGTTTATTTCAGACACCAATGACTTTTTTATGGTTTTGTTGAAATATTCATTTGTACTTGGTCTCAACTTGAGTTACTATGGTACTAAAATATAAATTGAATGCTTGTTATTGTTGTTTTTTGTGAAAACTATTGGATAATATTACTTCACTTGTTTGAGAAACAAATTTTGAGGTTGAGTGCTACCCAGTGGTTAGTATGCTGGACTGTTGATCCAAGGTTCTGTGATTCTCACTGCACTACCACCAAAAAAGACAAAAAACAGTTTGTACTTTGTACCTAAAGGCTATGATTGTGTTATAAGACTGACTGTCAAACACCATCAAGTGATTGGAGTGATCCACAAGTTAATTGTGGGCACTGTTGATTAGGTGTCTTTCTTCTTGACTGTTACTTACAAATTAGGGATAACTGGCATAGATAGCCTTTAGATAGCTTGAGCAGAATTTAACAAACAACAGCAATGTATTTGGAAAGTACAAGTTGTTTTTTTTAAACTCAGGTTTGTATGCATAATTCACTGAAAAATCTGAATCATTGGATAACTTCCAGGTGACTTGTATATTTCCTCATCAAATGAATGTATGTACTTTTTCTCATTTAAAATTTGTGGTACTTACTTTTCACTCATTTAAAGTTCATAGTACTTGTAATATTTTTTTTCTCATAGCAGAAGATTTTCGATATCGGAAGGAACAGGAGAAATTTTTGAAAGAACAGGAAAAGTTAAAACGATTGGAACAGTTGCACTTGGAGAGAGAACTAAGAAATAGACAAATTATGGAGGCATGTGATTATCAAATAATTGTTGTAGTTTTCAGAGGAGACTTAAAATATATATTTATTATGGCAGAGTAAATCAGGACTTTTTCACATATATTAAAGCTATCGTTTCATGTTTTTTAAATTGATGCATCCATTATTTTTAAGAACTAAGTCTCACTAATAATTATCTTAAGAGGTAGCTTACAATTTCATATTAATGTGAAAAATAGGATATGATTGAAATAGATAAGTTACACACACACATATATATTTATATATATATAAAAACATGAACTGTTTGTTTTATTTAATTTTAACACAGCAGCAACTGTTTGGCAAAGTTATAAATTATAATTGTTATTTCATGTATGCGTGTTAGGAAAGAGAAATGAAAAGACAACAAGCTGCCATTATGAGAGAACAGGTAAGGGAAGTTGAGTTTTACATATTTTTTTGCATGTGTAAAACAGCTTTTACATAGGTTTTATTACTTATCATTCACTTTTGTAGGTTTTATTAATTTATATCTTAACTAAAGTTTTAAGATATTATAAAAGGATACAAGATAGAACTTTCTTGTAGCAAGATTATCTGTTAAAGTTTAAAATTAACCCTAAAATAAAAGTTCACATTTAAAATAAATGAAAATTTTTGTTATATCATGTAAAATTTAATATTTTTACCAACATGGTATCTGATGCTTTCCATTTTCCTTCCTCTGCTCACCAGGAATTGCAGAAACATAGAGAAATGATGTTAATGGTTGATTTGGTAGGTAACATTTTTGTAAATCTCCTCCTTTCCTTGCATGCAGCTATGTCTGAGCTCACTACCAAGAGTGGTTTAGGGTTTTGGGAAAAGAACACTATAAACATATGATAACATTGAATAATGCTAATGGTACACCAAAATTGCACTGGCTAGCCACTTTATTAGTACTCATACACACACCTTTGTAAAACACTTCATATAATTGCAAATGCAAAAATATGTTGGTTGTGTGAAGAGTTATGTAATTGCTTGAGTCCATTAAACATGAAAACATATTCATATCATAGTTAATATGCAACACAGTAGTAAAAGCAAAGATTTCTCCAAATTTGAGAGAGGCATTATAATTAATAGTTGTTTGGTTTTTGATGTCATCACAGTGTACCAATAGTAATATTTACTTGCAAGAAAAACTGTGGCCAGCAATGATTGAGAAAAAAACCCAACAAAAAACAAGTAGAAATACAAATGGACAAGCTTATAAAGTATAACGGATCTCAGACCATGTGTTAATTAACCAGTTACTTTAGTAGTGTTTATGATTCAACTATCTGATATTTTGCAAAACATTACAAAAATGTCAAGTGAAAGCTGATGAACAGTCCAAAAGTAGCTTGTTACAAGTAAATATCATGGCTTTTATAATGCATAGAGTGGACACAATGAACCACTGACAGCATGTGATGTGGCATAAAAAGTTGTATTTTAACTTTCCTCTAATAGTGAATAAAAATATGGAGAAAATCCTGTTACTGAAACTATTTATCTAGTTTACAACACTACAAGTTGTAAGAGGTGGTGAAATGTTTCTATGTAAAATTTAGTGACATCTATTGTGTACCTGAATGATATTTGCCAATCTAGGATGCTGTGTTCCCATCTTCATTAACAATGGATCTTGCAAAATGAAAATGGTAAAATTCACTCTATCCAAACTGCCTAAAAATGCTTCAGAAACATGCTAGTAACTTCAGATACCCTTCTTGGCTAATGTGATCACAAATACAAATGGGATTTCTTTAGATGATCTAGATTTTTTTTTCTCCTCTGACAACATTTTTCAATGAATTGCAGTCAGTAATACTTGAAGAATCAAATAAAATTCACAAGATATCTTGTGACATAATATAAAGTTTATGCATTTTGGCATCATATGGGTGGGTCCTAAAACAAAGTGGCCAGTCAGTGTAAGTGAATTATGTAAAACTTAAAAATTGAAATATCCCATTGTAAAGGATGTGCTTTTCATAGAGAAATGTGATAATGTTTATTGTATAATATTTTTATGGATTATTATAATCCGTATATTTTAATAACCTAGAGTATTTGTACATTTCTGATTTAGGTTACAAGAATAAATGATTGCCTTCTTTGTGCTTTGTTATTGATGCTTTATGAAAACATTTTTTTTTTTCATTTAAAAATTCAACATGAAAATAAATACAACTGGAAGTGTTGTTACTATCAAGAAAGCATTAACACTTATGTTAAAAAATTTCTGTACTGTGGAAACAGGATAATAATTAATTTGTGTTATCTAACTTATTTTATTATTGTTATAAACTTTAGAAAAATTTATCATGCAACTCAGTTATAAAATTTAAATCAGTATTTAGTATTTTAGTGTTCTTTAGCACCAAGATAGATGTAATTTTGTATTTTAATCAGTTCAGTAAATCCTTGTTTTAGTGGCTATTATTTTTAATCAAGGGGTATAGTAAAATAAATAATTCAGTGTAAATACATACTATGGAATAATTACTGGGAAGAAATTTGAGAATTGTTATATAACAGTAACTGTATAAAATATTTCTTATATACTTTATGTAACCTATTTTTAATGCTGTTTATTTATATCTGAAAAAACAGAAAATATTTGAGAAAAGCATCAGAATTTTTGTAGAATTGTTTTTCTTGGATTTTGAACATTAGGCATACATTATAATTGAAGATGCTTGCATTATTTACATCTAAATGCAGTAATTAAAACTGATTAAATTGAATTTAAAACTGAAGAGTTTGTTTACACACTAATCTGTAGTTTTTATTCTTAAAGTTTTATTTTGTGAGGGTATATAATAGATTGATCTGTCAAAATTATTATTTTTTCAATTTTTGTGTTTTATTTGTTCCATTAAAAGAATTTAACTCTGTCATAATTCTCAGTGTTTTGCAAACCTCATCCATTAGTTTTGCTTTTTTCTACCATTTATTCTCATTTATACTTTTTAGGCCTGTTTATGGTCTTAGCTGTTAAGTAGCAAGAATATAATTTTTTTATCATTGTATTCATAATAGGTGTTCAACAAGAGCTCTTTAAACTCTTATGTTAATTCAATACTAAGTATAACTCTTGGATTAACTGTAAAATAGTGGTATAACACTGTATTATACTATTCAGATATGATTCACACATAGATGCCTTATTATAAATACTCAAACTTTTACCATTTTCCTTTGTGAAATTCTGTATCTTTTCTCACTAAATTCTTTTACATTCACTTTTTTCTCATGCCCTTATCTTAAATATGCATGTATTGAAATTTACTTCAATTTTACTGTAAGCGATCAAGTATTTAAGAGATAACTTTATTTTATGCAATAGAAAAGTTGTTTCCTATGAATAAAGTACAAGTAGGTTGTTTAAACAAGTACTGAGTGATTCAGATTTCCATTGACAGACAGATACGAGGGCTGTTTAAAAATACGCGGACTGATGTCATAAAACAAAATGTACTTTATTTAGAAGTTACAGGTCTTGGATCCCTTCAAAGTACTCTCCTCCCCAATGCACACACTTACCCCAACTGTGTTTCCCCTTGTTGAAACAGTCCTGGTACGCTTCTTTTGTAATGTCCTCCAGCTCCTTTGTCGCATTTGCCTTAATCTCGGGAATCATCTAAAATCTTCTTCCTTTCAAGGGTCCTTTTGAGTTTGGGGAACAAGAAAAAATTACAAGGAGCAAGGTCAGGTTAGTAGAGGGGTTGGGGAATAACAGTGATCGAGTTTTGGGCCAAAAACTCACGAATTCTGCATGGCACAAATTTCACAGCAACATGGTGCATCTTCAATTTTTCGGTCAAGATCTCGTAACAAAATCCAACTGATATCCCACACTCTTCAGCAAGCTCCCTGACAGTCATACGTCTATTTGCCCACAGCAGAGTGTTGATTTTGTCAACGTGTGGGTCGTCAGTTGACATGGAAGGACGTCGAGGACGCTCATCATCTTCAATGGACTGTCGACCATCCTTAAAACGTTCATGCCACTTGAAACATGCCGTACGCTTCATAGCAACATCACCGTAAGCCGTGTTAAGCATAGCAAAAGTTTCAGTCGCAGATTTTCCAAGTTTAACACAAAATTTCACAGCAAGTTGTTGCTCCTTCAGGTCATTCATTCTGAAATCCGCCAAACGAATAAATCACACTTCACTTAAAACCGCATAGCTAATACACAAATGAAGATATCTGCAATCAGGAAATGGCATTGTAATCCGCTGATCTGTGCAAACCTAGCGATACCAAGCGGATTCCCCTGGAACCAACTGGAGCCGTGCAATTCAAACAGTTTGCATATTTTTTGAACAAACCTCGTACCAGAAGTCATAATTGTTAGCACTGTTGAATAAGGTCTTAGGGGGCCTACTCTGTACAGTGTTACTGAGTTCACTGCAAAATGATGGCCTTTGTAACTTTTTTTGGTATTATAAACTAAAAATGTCAATTACAAAACATTAACAGTTACAAAAACCATAAAGGGGAGTGAGATAATAATTCTACTATAATTTCAAATGGTAGCAAAACTAAGTCTTTATGAGCACTGTAAGTTTCATGGATCGAAACGTAAATTGTACTATTTAAAATTAAATGATTTTTACTTTTCTTATGTGTTCGTCTGTGAGGAAGGATTGCAGTAATGTTATAATTGTTTTTTTTAACAATTCTCTTTGTTGCCTGTGACAATTTATTCACTCGACTCTTAGTTTTGTTTTAAAAATTTTTTAAATCAACTCCATTAATAAACTCACAGTAAGTTTAATATAAGTTTTTCAAGCTTCTTCATTGAATTTTAATTTTTTAACATTTTGCATTTGGGTAATAACATATTTCATAAAGGTTGAGATAAATAAGGAAATATAATTTGTTTATATTATTTTCAATAATTGATATACAAATTGTTATAAAAAGTGGAAATATCACTGTGTATTTTAAAATGTGATAATGTTAAACAATTCAAACAGAGTTACATTTTACTTTCCAGGAAAGAGAGCGTAGACGGCAGCATATGTTACTTGTTAGGGCATTAGAAATTCGTAAGAAGCATGAGGTATGGAACACTGTAATTTTTTATTGAAAAGTAAGAACACTTCTTTGAAATTATGGAATAAAATCATTTTCTTGGATATTATGTTAATCAACTTTAGTATAAATATGTACAAGTATCACATGATTTTTCAGTATGAAATCAATGCTGTAATGTGTCCTCAACTGCAAAGTATTGTTTCTGTAGATCTTTCCTTTATTAAATAATGTTTTTTGATGCTGTGTTTTCAGCTTTAGAGCTCAAAATGACTAACAAGAGAATGTAATGCAAGACATTTTTGATGACCAATTAGGACTCAAGTTTAGCTATGCTTTTAAAAAGAAACAAAAGTAATTAATTTCTTCTCAACTCCACTAGCTTGACTAAAGCATTCATGCCCAAATTATCTAAGAAATTATTTAAGGTTTTTTTCTAAAACCACTTACTACTTTACCTAATAATATTCATACAACAAAAATTTTCTATAATACAGAAAACATTGTGAAATGAGAAGCATACAACTCATCTGCATGTTGTAAACTATGAAATTTCTGTTGTCCATAGGCTTATGTGGAGATTTTTACAGTGAGGGTATTTGGAAGATAGCCTTAACACGTGTAATTGGAGATAAATAACAAAAAAACTATAAATACACAAGCACAATCATTACAATATAGTTTGTATGATAATGTGTAAAAAAAAAACTTTTTACATTTATAGCTCACTATATGTTGCAGTTTACAAGTTCTATTTTCCTTTTTTACTGTAAACTAAAAAAAGTCTCATAGCTACTTGTTAGCTGGATTGGTAGTTGTGTGTGACCTTGGAGTATCAGATTCTATTCTGACTTCTTCCTCTAGAATAGCTCTATAATAAAGTATTTTAGCCTGATTTCAAATCAATGTTTGACTTTTAGCTCAACAAAAAAGCTTCTGTAATAATGGGTGTCTTGTGCTTCTCACTTTGCAATGAAAGGAACGTTCCAGGAAACACTATGCAGTATTTGATGAAACATTTATAAATTTGACTTATTTGGAAGTTCTGAGTAATAAATACATATGTAGTAGTTTCTAGAAGAAGTCCAGCTGGCTTCACTTACACAATTCACATTTGAAATGGACCAAAAGTCAGAAAAACTGCAGTTTTACACAGTTTTTAATGTTTGCGTCAAAGATAAAACTGACATTTGTAATGTTACAGTGGAATAGCTACATGATAAAAAAAAATATTTATAAACTAATTTTGTAATGCATATCTTTAATATTTAAGGTGGATTGTACCACTAGGCAATTGATGCATTACACAGTATACAGTATGTGAAAAATAACTGAGGCAATACTAGTGATATAGCCTGGTCTTTTTCTTTTAAAAAAGCCAGTTTGTCCCCATCCATATTCTCTGTATTGTTTAATGAAAATTAATATCAATCCAAACTGTTTATGGTTGAACTTTGTGAAAAATACTGAAATAAGTAACATATCTGTATTATTATAAACTCCAATAAAATGAATGAATGAACATAATGTGTGTTAACCATTATTGACGTTAGAAAATACTTGCAGTTAGTAAAAAACTTGGACACAATAAGAAATGCAGCCACAATAATGATTATATTTGTATATCTCAAATATAAAACGTGTTAAATATCTTTGAAATTTATGGTTAGCAGGTGACAATCTACTGACTGACATTTGTTTGTGAGAGATAACATTTTGGACCACTTTCATTTCTGAAGAAGATTAATGATTTACAAAAAAAAAATGGAATGAAGACTTTAAGAGACCTTTCAGAAGACTGTTCATTATAATTCTGTTTTAACATATATTAAAACCTGAAGTTGGAATATGTGCATAATCCCAGTCAGTGTATATACTGTATTCATATCTGTCATAATACTTGATTTTATTTCCCATTAATTTTCCTTTTTGTGACATTTGCCTTTCTTTTATCTTAAAGAACAAATGGTTGGTTCTCTTTAAACCATGCTGATTGTTATTTTTGTATCTGTTATTTCCCCTACTGGTACAGCAGTAAGTATGCAGATTTACAATGCTAAAATGGGTCAGTTCCCCTCAGGGGACAGTGGACACTGCAAATGGCTTTGCTATAGGAAAACACACACATCTATTATTTGTGGCATTAGTGTCTAAAAAATAAAACTTATCTGGTTTAGGGAGCATCCTATAAAAATGAAATAATTAAGATTTTTAAACCTTTCACACTAAAATAATTGGTAATTTTTATTAGCAATGTTAATTTAAAATAATCAGGATTTGAAGACTCAATGTATTAAAATTATACATAATTCAACCTCTGATACATTCTTTTGATCTTGTATTTTTCTGTTGTGCCTAATTACAGTATACCAAGTAAGTATGTTGCTTAGAAATGAAATGTTTTTGTCCAAAATAGCATGATTAAAAAAATCACGTGTGTGGTTGTCTTGATAGTGTGTGTAAAGAATGTTTATGTTCTAACATGTAAGTACAAAACACCACAACAAAATAGTTTACAATAAATACATGCACAGCATTTATTATAACAGCAGTTCTAACTTCTTATAATATGATGTCAGAAAGCGACCTGCAGATATGTTGAAGTTTTAATTGGTCGAGTGCAAAGTTTGTTTTTTTTTCATAAGTTTCTTTTCAAATACTTGGTCTTATTTCTGCTTTTTATTACATTGGCGTTCTACCAATGTGCTATTCTGTGAGTGTGCGTCTGTAAGATCCTATTTTTACATAAATGTCACGTGCCTTATGTTTATTCATGAATGAGGAGATAAATTGTCTAATGTAGAGATTAGTGTTATTTTTAAGCTGTACATGTGGTGAATAAAACCAAACACTTATTTTCACCTAATCTAATAAATGTTTTTTATTGTTAGGTTTCCTCTTTTTTTTTTCTTTTGGCCTCAACAATATAAGGTGCCTCCTTAATAGCCATGTTTCTGGGATCAGTAATCTCTGGTACCAAAGCTTCCATAAAAAATGATATAAATTAACAAAATTTAAGATTCACAGAAATTATCTTTTTCTCTTCTCTAAATGTTAATCTCTTTAGATATGCATAAAACAGTAAAAAAATATCTACCTGTAGTATGCATTTGCTCTTGAATTTGATAGATGTAACTGTGTTGTTTTTTTCAGTTTCAGATTATGATTTGCCACTGTACAGCATAAGTTTTTATCTTTTTAGAAGCTTCTATTAATGAAATACACTTGGCAATTTTTGGACACTTCTAATATTTCATCATCTTGAATCAACCAATCTTGCATTGAAACAAAGAAACTGTTTTCAACAACTACTAAAAGGCCCAATGGTTTAACAGTGGTATAGGCAAGAATTGCATTTTTTTATCTTTTACATTCAACAACTGGTTTATTTAAGTCAGCATTGTGCTAAATGCATTTTATGAGACAGGCACATGATGTTGTTGCTATCATCTTGCTAACATTGCCAAAGTGTGAAGCTCTCAATCTTTTACTTCTCTCATCTTTCCATTTTGGGTTTCTCTTTTGTCCCTTTGTTGTTGTTTTTTCTCAGTGTTATCCCTAGTCTCCTTTGTTACTTGAATTTTCATTAGAAAATTTTCAGTTTTCTTTTCTGTTCATTTTCTTTTAAATCAGGTTGCTTATTATTTGGACTACAGTCAAGTTCTTTGCTAATGGCTTCTTAGCATTCAGGCATCTGCAGCTGTATCTCTGTTTTTGCTGTTTATTGTTTCAATATAGCAGATATACTTTTACTGAAAAAAGATTTCTAAGCTAAAGTGTACCATTTGGGTTGTAATTGGTATAATAAACTAGCGCTGTGACAATGCCAGTGATATGCTCCTTTGCAAGACCTACTTATTTCTTTTCTGTCTGTAAATTTTTTAATAATGTGCATCTATGATTTAGCAAGGTTACTAGTGTCATTTGTTTTGCTGTTATTGGATGATAAACAAAAATAATTTTTGAATACTTCATGGCTTCAAAAAGTATGATATGGACCATTCTTTAGACCATCTAAGAAATTTTGTGTACTTCTGGAGGTTTTACTGTTCTATTGCACTTTCTTTTTCTTTTTTTGAGATGAATTATTCTTGACTTTAATGTTGTGCAATATCTTAATGTAGTTTCTGACCATGTGGTTCTTCACTGACCAGCCACAAGATACTCTTTCAAAAACTTTTTAAAACACTTGAATTACTGTCACCAGTTAGTACCTTATGCCTTACTCCATGCATCGATTCACTGTTGCAGAAACCTTCTACAACAATATCAAGTTCCAGATTCAGTACCATTTGTGTTCAGTTATTGTTCCTCTTTTCTCATGTGTGGCACATATGCAACAATATTTGTTTCATATGTTTAAAAAAGTATCTTACTTTTACAATGACCAATTATGATTACATCATTGTACAACTCCAGTATTAGAAGTATAACAATAACTGTAGCTTCTTGCTCCCCAGCCAGCATCAGTAATAACTTTAATGCATAGAACTCTCTCTGGATCTACATTCCCTTCATCTTAAACTACTAACCGAAATTCTTCTTTTCCAGTTTGTTCCATTTGTGTGTCTGTACAATTTTCACATAGATGAAAAAATCAATTTCATAACTGTAATAAGACTTCAATAAATACATATATAGTTATATAATAGTTTATTTTCATTATATATAGACATTTTACTGTATTTGTATTACAAATACAAAATGCACTTTGTTTTTAATTTATCTTATAAAGGCCATTAGCATTTTCATCAGGAAAGAAAAACATGTAATAAGGAAAGTTATCATTTCTTATAAACATAAACAATTGCCTCACTGTTCTAAAACTTGACTAGTTTTCATCCAAGATCCTACAAACTGATAATAATAACTTTCATTTGTACATATTGACTCAGAGTACTTCTTTTAATATAAAACAACATCTACCGTGTATTATGCCAAAAACAAAAAACTGGTATTGTAGAAAAGTATACACATGTACTTGTCCCACTTATTCTCTGTATTTTTGGAATGTTTGTGTACTCATAGACAGTATTTCTAAAACTGAAAGTGTCTCTTCTTGTTATGCGTGACCACTTTCTGTTGTGATGGATCCCCATACTGCCAAAAAATTTATGTTGCCTTCACCTTGTGTATGAGCTGGATCTGATTGAATTGTGACTTTTGTTTCACATTTGCTGCAGTGAACATAGAAATTATTTTTGAGACTTAAGTTCTGTTCATTTATGCACACAAAAAAAATGAACAGAAAGTTTACAAATTTCCATCATAAAATGTTTGATATCAACTATGTGTCTTATTGGTAGATCTTTTAGTCTCTCTTCGTGAATACAAACTGAAGGAAGTTGTTCAGTGTCTTAGGGTATATGCCATGTAAATTAATGATAGAACTATTTTAATAAAAGACACAAGTTTTTACATTGCAAAGATAACAACAAACTGTTCTTTAACTTCTCTAACAATGGAAAGGAGGAACACTTCATAAATACATTGGCTCAGGTACTCTTTTTATATCTAATAGTTTAGCTGTTACAGTTGAAAGTAGCATACATAGCTGTTATTTCACTACATTATTTTCTGGCATGTTTCTGACTGCCTTTCATTTATACTTGATTAGCTTACTTTAGATCAGAGGATAAATAATATATTGTTACAATATCTGAATAACACTATGTAACAAAATTTTTGCTTTTTCTTGTTCCTGGGAAGAAAGTGTTATTTCCTAATTGCTTATGCCTAAAATAAATAAGAAAGACCTGTTTTTCTCTTCAAACTTTGCTTTTGTGACCTGGGTAATGAAATTTTCAAATTTACCCATTTTCCAGAACATTCCAGGTAGATTCAGTGCTGAGTAGCTGATAGAGAATTTCCTCAAACTTACAAGAATTTTCTAGAATATTGTAGAACTTCACTCATCAAGATGGGCTCTGCTCCTGCCACAATGTATCCAATCTGTGTGAAGCATTTGAAATTACCTGAAACCTGAACGAGTGGCACCTCTTCATTGATAGCTCATCCAGAAGATGTGCTGCTCCATAACGGGAATAAGTACCCATATCTTTCCCTGGCTTATTTGGTGCACCTCAAAGAGGAATACAACAGCATCAAGACCTTGCTAGAAGCCTTGAAGTATGATGAGTATGGCTGGGAGGTTATTGAAGACTTCACAATGGTGGTATTCCTGACAGGTCTCCAAGGAGGCTTTTACCGAGGTTCCCTGTTATCTTTGCCTTTGGGACAACGATATTGCAGTGCACTACAACAGGAAGCACTGGCCACAACGGACTGGGTTCTCTGTGAGGAGGCACATTGTCAAGTATGAGCCACTAGTGGACCTCCAGAAGGTGTTCTTCCCACCATTGCACATAAAATTGCGTCTTACAAAACAAGTTGTCATAGCTCTTGATAAGGAGTCTGCAGCCTTCAAGTACCTTCGAGACTTCTTCCCTAAGCTGTCTGAGGCAAAGGTCAAAGCTGGTGACTTCATTGAATCACAAATAAAAAAGATCCTGGAGTGCACAGAATTCCCCATGAAGCTCAGTAGGAAGAAAAAAAAAGCTTGAAGCAGCTTTGTCACAGTGGTTTAGGGCTTCTTGGGCAATCACAAAGCCGAAAATTATGTGGAACTGGTTGAGGCTCTGGTGAAGAACTATGGCAAAATTGGCTGCATGATGTCCCTGAAAGTCCTTGATGCTCATCTTGATAGATTCAAGAACATGGGAGCATAGTCAGAGGAACAAGGCAAACGTTTTCACCAAGATATACTGGATTTTGAATGCCGCTACCAAGGAGCATATAATGATGATGGAAGACCATATTTGGATGCTGATACGTGAAAGTGATTTTTTTGTATGACTTTAGTATAAATACATGTAAATCTTGATTCATATGCTGTTTTATTCAGACCTTATTGAAATGAAAATGTGCAAGTTTGCCCATTTTTACATTGAAAATAAGATAATTTCTAAATTTCATTAACTAGGACACAAAAACAAAGTTTGAAGGGAATAATGGCCATTTCTGTACTTTTACAACATAAGCAATTAAGAAATAACGCATACTATTCAGAAACAAAATTTGTGTTACATAGTGTAATTTATTGTTAAACCAGGAATAAAATATACACTACACAACTTTATGAAGTCTAGTCTTATTTATTTGAGCTGTTTTTGTACAGGATTACTGATGAAGGTAAAATTTCGTAACACTGGTATAACATGGTGAGAAAACATAATTTGAATTATACCTTAGGCTTCACATTCATCTTCTGATAACTTTTAAGTCCTTTGAATACTTACCACTGTTCACTGTCGTCACTTTTCACTGGAGTGTCATCAGGCCACTTCTAGAATTTTGTAACAAAGCAAATAAGTATAGATATGGTTAGTTGAGCTATTTTCTAGAAATTTCATCCATGTCAGTTTCTTTTAGTAATTTTACTAGGAAGTTTTTTTTCTTTTGAGACATATTTCACTTATTTTGCAAGGTCTGAGTATCCAGTTAAAAAGTGTAAAATTTACTTGTATAAAAAATGCATAAACTATCAGGACCAAATTCAGTAAACAGAAAGAGAATGATAACAAAATCAGTGCCTCCTATGTTGGGTTGTTTATGTTCTGATATTTATCAATGACAAATCAAAATGGACAAATTAAGTACTATACCTGAGAAGGGGTTGTGAATGGTGTTAAGGAGTGACAAACGACATTACATGATGCCAACAATTGAAATTCGTATGAACAAACCTCATAAAAATGACAAGCTAATTGATCCATTAAATTTTTTTTTTTATAAGACCTTCTTTATTTATTTGGTTCATTGCAGCTCTAAGACAAAGAGACTGTAGAATAATTATAAATACTTCAAGTAATTTTTATAATAAAATGATTTCCCAGTTTATTTTCTGTCTCATGTTATTTAACCATTTATTCATTGTATGATGTAATCATCAGTTCCTGTCCACAGGCTGGCTTATAATTCTTGATGTCTACTTTCTAATTGTTGAACCTCAGTTTAATCTTGTTAGTGGCCATTTATAACGAATTATTTTTGTTTGATTATTATTAATAATGAAGCTGCTCAATGGGCTATCTGTGCTTTGCTAACTGCAGGTGTCTGAGCTCAATTTTTAGCATAATGACTACTTACATTTACTGCTGAGCCCACCAGAGGCTGTAACAAAAAAAAACTTTTTGTATTTTATTTAAACTCATCTGTATTAGAAGCTTCACTAGTATTCATGTTATGCAGTTGTAATTTTTTCTTTGGTTTTTAAAGGAAATTCTTGTATTAGTGGTTACTAATACCAAACTTAGGTAAAGATAGTATTTATGGAAATCCTAGAATTTATTTGTGAAAATAGATAAGATCATATAACTCCAAATTTATCATGTCCAGATTTACTATATAAATTTTAACACTTCCACATATACATGTAAAATAAGTTTTATATCAGAAGATAGTATATTATATTTCAGAATATGTAAAATTATAAGTTTGAAATAATATTTAACTTCATATACAATCAGGAACCCTACACAACAAAAAGTAAACTTACTGGTTGTGTCTATTAATCACACATGTGCAACTAAGTCCCCCTCCTTTTCAAAATACTATTTTAAAATAATAATAATGTAATTTTGAATTTTTTACAAAAATATGTTAAAAAATTCCATTTTCATTGTAAAAAATGATTTTATGAAAACTTTTAAATTGATTGAATTGCCTTTAAAACATATTTCTTCATTTGTTTAAAATTATGTTTTAAATTTAGTATTTTCATTTTTTATTACAGTTGTTTTAGGTGGTATCAATAATAGTTTACTGATTAAAATATAGAAGTGCGCAACAGAATGATGTAGCAAACATTACAAATTCAACAATCAGTTTGCTACGTAGAATAATTGGAATAACATTTTTTATATTATTCACATTAAAGACCAATTACAATAACAGTAAAAACCAGAGAATAATTATTTTTTGTTTGTAGCTGCCCAGTATGGTCAGGTGTTTAAGGCACTTGATTCATAATCTGAGGGTTGCAGGTTTGAATCTCCATCACACCAAGCATGCTCACCCTTTCAGCCATGGGGACATTATAATGTGAGGATCGGTCCCACTACTCTTTGGTAAAAGAGTAATCCAAGAGTTGGCAGTTGATGGTGATGACTAGCTGCCTTCCTTGTTGTCTAACACTGCTAAAGTAGGAACTGCTAGTGCAGATAGCCTTTGTGCAGCTTTACACAATATTCAAAACAAACTTGTTTGTAGTTTATGTTTGTAAGAGTCATTGTTAAACATTTCAGATATCTACATTAAATAACAGTAAAGGAATGTTGGAAATAATTAGCACAAGTATAGAGCTGGAATCATTCAGTTAAACCTTAAAGAGTTTTTTTTGTTTTTTTAATAAATTCTTGGAAAATAATTGTGTTACATGTAGCTTTGATGTTTGACATTTTGTTGATTATTTATTGTATTTGTTTATCAAAAAGTATATTTTTCAAATTATAACTAAAGTGTTCACCTTTCTAAATTTATTTTAATTGAAATAATTTTATTGTGTAATGTAAGATCAATATATTAATGATAGGTGTGAAAATGCAGTATCTCATAATAAATTCAAAACAAATTATTTTTCTTTGATATTTTACATTTTTTTTATTTTAGCAAATGAAATGTATAAAATTTTCCTTGATAAATATGCAAACAAAATTATGCTTTTTTGAAATGGTTTGTTTTAGTTTGGTTTCTTCTTTAGGAACGAGAGAGGAAACGGGAAGAACTGCTTCAAGAAAAACGAATGTATAAAGAAAAGAAAATGGTATAGTTCTAGTTCTTACATGTCAGAGACATGGTTTCTAGAAAAAAAAATATTGTATTTATTAGTTAAATTCAGAAAGTAGATGAAATGGACAATCACATTACTTATAGTGAATTACAAAATTATTGTAATGAAACATAAATTAAAAATATATTAATTTCCTTCAGTTTTTTTATACCACTTAAAATAACTGGCTGGATAACTTTCAAAGTTGTCTGAAAATATAACTTCCGTATTCTCTGTTCATAATGCAAGTATCTATGTACAATAAACTTAGCTTTCTTATTCTACATAGTATAACTGATAGAATAACATCAGTCTGTTTACAAATCTAATTTCAGAATTCTCTAATTGTTACTATATAGAACTGTCTTTAAAATGTAATTAAATAGCATGTCTATATGATGAATACCATTCAAACTTAAAAAGTTTTTGGTATGTGTGTCAATCAAATATTTCCTGACTTGATTCTTTATATAAATAGATGAAAAACTAAAATTTTATTAACTTCCTTAAACTTTATCATTATACAAAAAGTAAACTACAGTTTTTGTGAAGAATTGCAAATAGTTCAGTTCTCGCATAAATCGCTATTCTTCAGTGCTGCCATCTATATGGAAAAATTTTTTATTGCAAATGCCACAAGCCTTGATAATCCCTTTTGTGAGGAACTGACTGATTCCAATCCATCTGACATGTGACAAACCTCCACTAATAAGAGCACGACATAAGCTCTTGATGCAAATGACTTTCTCCATTCAAAAATATTGTTGGTTCTCATTTGGCAGTACTAATGTTGTAATATTTAGTTTGTACTTTCTTCAAGTGTTTTTTTTTTTTCCATATCTTTTTATTAATTTCTTTCAATAAGTTTGCTCTTTACTATACAATAGTGATATTTAAAACTTGTTGAGGTCTTTCAAAATGGAACAATTTTTCATTTCTACCCAGTTATGGAACTTGTTATTTCACTGCAAAAACGTTTTCCTTGTTTCTGCCAACAAAATTATGTTTGGTTATTAATGTGGCATTATGAAGTCTGTATTACCACTTTGGAGGTTATGTGTTCTATTAGCAAATTTACACAGGCTTCAGGTCATGGTACTCTGCAGAGGATTTTTGGCTTTACTTCACTGGTAGACTGATTGTCCAATAAACTGATATTCATTGAACTTCAATTCAAGTTTAAGGCCTCACACATTTTTACATACAGGCTGCTGGCTTGAGAAAGATAAGATTTTATATTGTTATGGTTTTTGAATAATTTATTTGTAATTATTTGAGTTTTGAAACATATATCTTGTTAGATTGGTTGATACTTGTAGTCCAGTTTGGATTAGAAATTAGGCTTAGTTGTATGCTTTCTTCTATACCACTGATACCAGTGATTTTTGTTATTTTAGGATTACTTATAATTTATGTTACTGGTGTATCAATCATTTGCTTAACTATATTGTTTTTCTTCCATACATCATGCCTCGTACATAGATTTTGTTAATACACACTTATTTCATTTTATAAATTACCATTTGTCCCATTTTCATAATTATTATACTTATTGTTAGGTAATGATTATTATTTTGGGGGTTTTAGTGATATACTTTATCTTGCACTTTTAAATTAGGCTTAATACATCTTTTATTTTCAGTTTACCCATATCTCTGCTTGCAGATTAATTGCTAAATGAAGTTAAGTATCTAGTTAACTTAAGCATAACAGATATCTCTTTATTTTTATTTACTTGTGGTTATGCTTCAGGATTATTTATTAGTTTGGTTAACAGTTTGTTTTTCTTCAACACATAACATTATTACACTTTTTTTTTTCAAATTTATTGCCATTAATTTTATTTAATATATAATTTAAAATTATTTCCCATACGTTTGTTTGGGTAGGCTTCTGGGGTATGGGGTCCATACTACCTGCTCACATTATTACTTGCCTTCCATTTCTAATAGTTGAACCAATTTCAAATGGCCCAGTGTTACGTATGTTTTATGTTCTTCGTGGACTAAACACAACAGAAAAACACAGATAACAGCTTGTATAATTTATTACACTAAACTATTAACAAATATAACAGATATAACATGAATTATATAATAACAGTGACAGATATTAAGTTACAACATTCGAAATTAATTACAAAACAAAATAATACTAGTTTCAAACTTCAAAATTAATCACAATACAAAATGGTACTGGTCTGTATCTAATATAATGATCTAAAATGAAAGTCTCAAATTCCAGTCTAGGGTGTGAATTTGGACCCACGAAGAAATTCCGAAGCTTAAATGAAGAAGTTCAGAAACAGTTCACAGTTCAATAAATTCGCCAACTCTCAGCACAAGCAGTAATTCAGATGAATCGTAGAGATTGACAAAATAAAATCACAGCTTCCGTAGATCTAACTTCAGTCACAAATCCAAGTTGAATAATCACAGCAAACACTTAATCTTTCTCAAATAACTGACTCTCTTCTTTTGAAATAAAACTGATGTCTGAATCTCCTTCCTCTTTCCTCGAACAAAAACTGACGTCTGAATCTCTCTTATCTCTCTCGCATCTTCATCTATTTATATATTGTAGGCCTAAACTCCTTGAAAGACTGCGAAATTTCTACAGATCTCCAGAGCAATCCGCGCGTGTCCGTTCTTGCACGAGACTACACGTCTAGACACGAAGTCACCAGCACTTCATTTACAAACATATGATTGGTCTACTTAATTCAAGAAAATTCTAAATGTTACCCTAAATGAATAACAACATATTAGTTTAAACTTCGAAACAATAATATAAATATGGAAAAATGAATAATAGAAATAAAAATTTAAACACAACACGACATGTTGTCGCTTACAAAATATTTACACATTTACATAACACCCAGATTTTATCAGTCTTCATTTACCTTATCGTGGATTGTATTCCATGCATTTACTGCAGAATCTGTTAGGACTATCTATTTATTAAATAGATATTTAAATATTTCTTAAATGCATTTCCAAGTATATTCCTCTTCTCTTTAGAATAATTATTTGCATGCCTTGGGCTTACGCAGTTTTTAATTTTTTTTTCTCAGCTTACAATCAATATTTTCTTGGTTTTATGTCTTTCAGATCTCTGTTAATTAAATCCATTTTCTCTTCTACCTACTTTTTGCAACATCCATATTGCACTGTCTAACCTTCTGCAAGTAATGTTTGTCTTCCACTTCCTTTCTCTGGTGTTTTGCCTATATTTATAAGACTCTTATAGGATACCTCCTTTTTATTCCTTTTTTGTTGGGGAGTTTGCTGTCTTCATCTCTTTCCTTTCATATGTTGCTTATATCCTTTTGGAATCTTCTAGGGTGGGACACTGCTATTTGTTTACTATCCACTGTTAATGAAGACATTTGGTCAGATATTTTTCTCCACTGGTCCATTGTTTTGGAGCTCTACCTCTACTTTTAGCATCATATGGGGTAACTGCCATGCTGTATTCAGTGTCTTTTGTTGCTTTTTCATTTCATTCTAAGATACTTCATTTTTATTCTTTTACATGTCCTGCAATTTCCATCCTTTATATGTCCAATCTGAAGGTTTTCTTCATTCTTCTTGTCAGCCCAATGCTGTTTGAGAATCTGGATTGATCAGTCCCACCTCAGTCGCTTCAATGGTTATCTCCAATTCCATATGTAGTCTTTAATCACATTTGGGTTTGCTATTTTTTATGCATCTGAAAATATTTACAGTACACATTCTTATTTCCCATTACATATGTTCCTGACACCAGTGGAAAAATAACCAACATTTGGAAGAAACTTATAACAAAACACAACATTCCAGTAAACACCAAATATATTTAAAAAACAGGTACAAAAGTCCATACTATATAAAAACTACACTGACAAACAAAACACCAACATAATTTATAAAATGCAATGCAACAACTGCCAGAACTTCTATATATTGGAGAGCAAGCAGAAAAATGGAAACTAGATTCAAAGAACACAAAAAACACTTTCACACATTTTTGAACAATGCAAATCAAATAGATACAACATAACCATAGAAAACTCCTAGATACTAACTAGGAAAACAAATATAAACAAATGGAAAATTAAAGAAGCCCCACTTATACAACTAAAACCAAAATAAAGGAACACCTTTATACCTAATATAAACCTAATATCCAATGGCAATGCCCCCTGCAATCCTGTACCAGTTTATACTCTCGCCCTAAGATGTGTCTGGCAATGATCGATTGCAAACTTTTTCTTTCTTAACCTGAAAATGACCTAGAAAGGTCAAAATGTTGTTCACTCCTATCGACAAAAGCGTAAGTACTCATATCAGCCAATTCTGAGATACAATTTTATTTCAAGTGGGGTTCTCCTGATCTAGAATTTTTCAAACACTCCTCTATTGGGACCATCCATTTGATTTTCCTTTTAATTTTCTTTCTTCCATCTTTGTCTTTATGATGTCAGATTTCCTGCTTCCTCTCTCTTTTCTGGATTATTTTTTTTCCCTCATGCTCATCTTAAGTGATTGGGAATGTGGTTCAATCAGTAGATGGGCTTAGGACTATGGCCTTCAGGCAAAAGGTCTTATTCCCTTCACACCCTGGTAAAGCAAAGGAGAATAGCTACCCATTCCTGCCATGCCTCATATTGATTATGTTGATATGGTATGCATTTCAAATAGGGTTTCATAGTCACCCATTGCACTGTCTCAGATGTTGTTTATCCAGATTCTCTACCTTGCTTTCTCCTCCCTTTCTTTTTGGTAAGTTCAAGAGTCCTTACCATTTCCAGTTCCAAGCTGTTGGAATGGTGGACTGTGGAGGTATCCTCCTGAATGTGTTAATGAAAACCAAGTAATATATACATATACTAAATATACATAAATGATTATAAAACCATTTATTTAAGAGTAGGATGGTGGTGTTATGCTGTTGTAGATGACAAAATGTTCTCCTGTGTGTAGTAATGGAGTGAGCCATTAAAACTGCAGTTCACTCCTTTGATTTGGATCCTACTCCTCCACATGAATGTCAGTTCTCAGTGGCTGGATTTTGAATTTAGAGCTGAACCAATCACCATAAGTACTCACACATGTGTTACAAATGTCTCCATTCTCTCACTAATTTATACTTTTTTGTTATCCCTTGAGGTTCTTATTATTCCAAGGATATTACTGAGCTTGGAGTGGTTCTTGTCATTTTGATTCTGAGTGATATGGATTTTGTTACACAGACATCTCTTTGATGCCAGGTGTTGAGTTCCTGAATTGATCAGTTAATTTCTCACAAGTGTTATCATGTGTCCTGTGCATAGATTGAGAGGTACAAGATTCCCTCTGATCTCATGAACTTGAAGTGAAGATGGTATGATCTTTTTTCCTTCTCTCACCAAATTGCTGGGTTTTAAATTGTAGTTAACTTGCCAGCAGTATGATCCTCTTTTCTACCCAAACATGGATGTCAATTTCTAGTGAATGGGTTTTGGATTGTAATTGGCTTGTCAATGATATAATTCTCATTCTAATCCCACATGGATGTCAATTGTTATTGGTATGGTTTTTTGATGTAGATGACTTGCCATATATGTCCATCATGCTCTAGCCATTTTACACCCAGAGATGCATCCTTATACTCTCACTCACATTTAATTATTATGTGATTGAGATTCATGTATAATGTAGTTCAGATCACTATCCATACTTTTCTTTCTATTGTTTCTGACCATATCTGCAACACCTTTTTCCACACCAGGCAAATTATATACCTGATACAGAAATGGTGTGGTCTCTTTGTTAGTTTTCTTTGGATGCTTCTTTTTTTTTCCCCTCACTCTGGTCTCTCCATCTTTTCAATGTGGGACTTAAACTATTTACTAATGTACCGTATCATAAGTTATAATTTTCCTATATTGAAAATGTTTTTCTGATAGGTACATACCTACTTCACACTTCCCACCATCCTCCTCCCCTTATTGGTGGTGGACTGTTGCATGATGATTTGCACATGAGATGCATTGGAATCACTCAGTTCTAGATGGGCGGGAGTGGCATATGCAAAAAGGTTTTTACATATAGAGTGCAAAACTGAATAAAAATGGTGATTTCT
This sequence comes from Carcinoscorpius rotundicauda, assembly GCA_011833715.1. Taxonomy (NCBI): domain Eukaryota; kingdom Metazoa; phylum Arthropoda; class Merostomata; order Xiphosura; family Limulidae; genus Carcinoscorpius; species Carcinoscorpius rotundicauda. The sequence continues at coordinate 40,019,113 of CM022395.1, read as the reverse complement.
GTGATAGGGGTTAGTACCTTTTGGAAATACATTTTCAGAAAGGAATAATTATAACTTAAGTAGATTTACTTTCAATCTAACAATTTAGATACTACTTTAAAATATATTACTTGATTTAATATATAATGTTATTTTTGCATTAAGTTAGTTTCTGTGTGTATGTTTTGAAAAAGTAGAATTTACTTTTGTGCAGTAGTTCCATTTTCATCATGTTTTATTACACACTGTTGCTTTGACAGTTGTTTTTGCTTTTGTTGTACTGGGATGTGATTTGATTAAGATACAAGTTTAAGTTTAAAATAGAATTTTTTAAATGCTGTAAACAATTCTTTTTGTGGAAATATTTAAAATGGAATAATTTAATTTTTATTTATTTGTTGTTAATATCATTAATAACTGCTTCACTATACTGACACTAGGAGCAGAGAAGAATGGAGTTGCAAGTGATTAGAGAAATGAAAAAACCAGTGGATGATATGATGTTAAAAGATTCTGTTGTGAGTTATAAATTAAAATAGCTATTAATCATTGTAAAACTTTTTTTATCATTGTATTTACTGATTCTTGCATGGGAAAAAGCATTAGAAAATTTCTTTTTTAATTACATTTATTTAGGGAATACCATCTTGTATTTTTATTTTAACCTCTGGCAATAAAACAGTAAAAGGATTATTAAGTTAAATATAAGTCAGGAATGTACATTTTACTCTTGCAAATTTTTGAAAGTTTGGAGACAGTTTGATTAACGAAGAGAATGTTATTATAAATGTACAATGTGTAGACAATATTATGTCATCCTAAAGTCCTAGCAATTTACAGTGACACATAAATATATGTATTCAGTATGAAACAAAGGGGTCACATGATCATAAATTGCTTTGCAACTTAGAATAGGTATACTGGCAACCCAGGGCAATGTTTTGAGGTGGAGCTGTTTTGTTCAAGTCATGAATCCAAATGAAAGATCAATACACTGAAAAACCTCGGAGACATGGCTTCAAGACTGCTGAATTGATCACATGTATGAAGATATCAACTGTACAAAGCAATCCTTCATTTACACCAACTTTCCATGTAACCACCAGAAAAAATAACTAAAACTCAACTCACAAACAAAATTAACACCAACTAACAACACAACATTACCCTGCATTTACAATTTATCCCTAATATTAGTTTAAAAAATAAACAACACTCAGAGAAAACTTGCTGTTAAACATAAAATTCCTGTTGACTTCAAATTCTCCCAAAAACCCAGCCAAAACTAAATTTATAATTAAATAAAAATTACTTGGTATTACATGGTACCAATTCATTTATACAATAATGTGCAGTAAGTTTCCAGAATTTTTCAATGGAGAAATCCGAAGAAAATTGAAAACAACCTTCACCAATTTTTTTTTTTTTTAAATACTCATGTTCACCACCATTACAACACAAAAAACCATAGTATATTTATACAAAACACTAATTCTAAATATCAATAAATGCAGAAAGAATGATACTATTTTGATTGAATGGAACAATACCTCGAGGTTTCAAGATATCTTTCAGGCTGTGAATCAGTTTATAGTCATGTAAACTGTTTCTTCTATGCCATTTCTATATTCATGTGTATAAATTTGTTGTACTTGAGAATGTCATAATTTGTATAACATAAAAATGTCATACATATTAGAATAAAGTTTTCTCATTACCCAGTAAAGCCATCTCCAGTCTTAATTTATCAAAAAAATGTATCTCAGGCTAACCTGAAAATGACCTAGGAAGGTCAAAACATTGTTCTCTGCTTTATGAGTAAGTGTCAATACCCATACTAGCCATTATGAGGTGCATTTTTATTTCAAGTGAGTTTCTTGTAATCAAGAATTTCTAAAAAAAAAATTTTCTCTTCATCAGATTTAAATATTATAATATAGTATTGAACAAACAGAAAATTTCATTACAAATACCATTTAAATTGAAATTATCTTTATAAAGTAATAAAAGTGTAAACAAACTTTCTTCAAATGCTGTGAAAAAGTAATGTATTCTCTATGATACATTTATAGTTAATTTTTGGACATTGAACTGGAATGTATTAGCTTGTTAATTATTAAATTTGGTATTTAATAGAATATTTTCCAGTAAAATAAAATTTTTAACAATGAGATAATTTCATACAACAAGAATGATAATTTTTTTATTACATAAGAAATTTATAAATTTAAATTTTCTCTGATATTGAACATTGTATGTGCTATTTTTTAAAATTGTTTTCTTTTACAGCATGTAGATTTTAGTTCAATCTGTCTGTAAAGGGTGCACTAATATTACGTGCCTGTTGGTTAATTTTTCTGTATGATAATTTATTTTCAGCCTCTCCCTACCTTAAACAGAATTCCTGGACTCAAGTTGGCAGGAAAAGCATTCTCTAACACCCTAATGGTTTTTGAATTTCTTCATAACTTTGGTGATACAATAGGTTTTGGTAAGCTTTTCCACATTTATTTTTAATTGTTAATTGGAGACTTTAAAAATTATTGCTCTTGAACTCTTTTCAACAACTGATTTGTACTAGTGTAGTAATATTCTGTAGTTAAAATACGTAATGTATAATTTTGTAGCACTTGGGTGTACAGTTTAGGGAAACTTTTATAGGTTTCTATGTTAACTGAAAAAAAAAATGTTTTAACCAAACATTTGTCATTAATACTAATTTAAGAATTAAGTTTAATTTTTATTTATAAGAGCTTCTTGAGTATATTTTACAGACCTCTATGAATAATACTTGTTTGTCTTTTCATACTACTGAAAACACCAGTGCATGTTAAGAATTCTTCCTATCAAAATATAAATAAACTAATAGAAGGTTCCTTTTTATTACATTAAGAGCTTTAAATTTTTATATGTTCACTACTTTATATCAAAATGATGTGCAGAATTGTATCCATCAGGACCTAAATAACATGAATTATTATTTTTTTCTTTTTAACCACTGATAGTATTCTAAATATTGTCATTTTTATTATAGTAGAAAAATATGTTCTTAGATGTGAGTGTGATGTGTTTTTTTTTAGACATGGAGAAGTTTCCAACATTAAATACCTTCCAGATGGGGTTACTAAATAATGATGAAAAGAGTGAAGAGGAATTGTTATCAGTTGTTCATCATTTGCTAATTTGTGCTATTGATGATCCTGGGGTGCCAAACCGTCCAGAAGTACGACTTCTGAAACAAAGTTTTTCTTTTTAAAGATTGACTCAGTGTTTTAATTTTAAATTAAACTTTATGTTATGGTTCTGACATGATTCACATTTTTCAGCTTTCGGTAAGATTGAAATTACTATAAAAAATATAATTATTAAGTTTTATATATCCTGAAATAATTTTACTAGATTAGCTTTTAAGCTGTTTTGTATGATCTTTACCCATTTAAATGTGCCTGTTGGTATACAGAAAATAAGAACACAGAATCAATAGATGAAGCCTAATTTTCACAGATGATGATCTTAGCTGCTGATTCATATCCAACATGACATATGTTGCTATTCAAAACATTTGTAATATTTAGAGTTGAAATATATTTAAATTTTTGTGAGAAAATGAACCCAAAATAAATTACTTCAGTGTTTTTTACACCTGAAGAGACAATAGAACTTGTGCGTGCTTATGACAGTTCTAGGTCTTATGAACCTGAATTATCCAAAAGTGGTATAATTTTTAAAAAAAAGTACAGATGTAGAGTTAACCCTCTCCAGGTTGAAGTACAAGGTGATTTTGATAGTAAATGCTAATAATTCATACGCATAGCCAAATCCTACACACACATTTTTAACACATTACATGATATTTATGATATCTTTTGAAATATAAATATAATTATTTTGTTGTTCAAAGAAATGGTGAAATAAAGTAACATCTAAAGTATTGAAACTGTAATAAATAGTTAATATTTATCTCATTATATCTTATACATAAAATTTATGTTGTACTTTTAATGGCATATCTAATATGTTCAAAAAGACATAACACCACTTACATTTGTCAAAATACAATTCCAGCACTAATTAATGAGATAGCTTCAGGTTCAATTTAAAAAAAAAAAAAAAATTTATTATATATATAAAAAGGTTAGCTTACAGTAAAGTTACTTCAGTAAAATAAATAAATGTGCAGGGAAACTCATATTCTTGACATCCCCAACCTGAAAATTTCACTGTTTTCAAACTACTTAGTTTTGTCTATTAGCAAGTTATCTCCACACATTTGAGAAATTTAAGGGTTTCTACCATGTGAGGCCAAAAATTGACAATTATGCCTACAGTTCTGATTTTTTAAATTATTTCTTGCAAAACAAATGTGAATAAAGCCTACATCAAATAAAAATAATTTTAAATCTCAACATTTCATTTATACTTTTATTTTGAAGGAAGTTTGTAAAAATACATTACAAATTTCAAAATTTGATGGTACATATTTTCTTGGGGTAATACCCAGAATATCTGGGTGGAAGGAATTAAATGTTTTTTTTTACCATTCTTCAAAATATATTAAATGTAGTCATCTTTTAGAATTCAAAATGTTTTGCATTATTGCTGTTTTGTAATTCTTAAATAAGTATAACTTTTCATTAAGTTCAGTTAGGATTTAGGTGAAGATGTATTTGCTAAACATTTGTCATAAGTTAACTATTAGAGGAAGTATTTAGTTGTTAGAGATTACAGAATTACAAAAAAATACCCAGTTCTTCAAGGTATCTATGTTTAATATACTGATTGGTGTTTTAGACTTAATGAAAGAATCATTAAGATGTTTAAACTGCAGTAAAATAGGATATTGAATATAGAATTGATTATGTTGAGAATAAAAAAATTAGAATTAAAAAGTTATTCCAGACTTAAAAGCTAATATGTATTAATAATCACAGCCATAACTCTGTAGGCTTATAATACTAGAAACCAAATTTTGATACCATTGGTAGGCACAATACAACTAACTAATTGTGTAGCTTTATGCTTAGTTACAAACAAAGCATGAATAATGAATGCTTTTAAAAATTTATGAGAATTCTCATTGTAATACATCAAAGTTACAAATGTGCTTATTTAACAAAGATACTGTTGTGGAAAAATTGTCATCTCACTTTGTATAATGATCTTCTTGCAGTCATTCTGTGTTTTTTGGTAAATTACCTTCATTGTCTCATGACTACCAATATACAGGAAAGCTTTGCTTTTATAATTTTTAGCATTTGTTTTTCATATTTATTTTATAAAATTGAGATTAACTTTTTACTTTTTGCAAGAATTTTTTATGTTTGTTTCTTAAAACTCCCACCATTCCAAAGCTGTAGTTTTAAGATAAATGTAATGAAATATTACAGCATTTTTCTTCTGAGCTCGCAAGAGGTGGATGTGGTATAATTTAGTGATATGCTGTTGTGTTTGTTTTTAATATCAAATATATATTGATTTAAAAAAAAATGAAAGAAAGAAGTGATCATTGTAAAATATAGTCACCTGAAGAAAGTTATTGCAAATGAGCTAAAAGCTTGTGCTTTCAGAAAAATAACACTGGGTTGTAATTGTCTAAAAAGTATTGTTTGGTTTTATGTTTTGCAATCTGAAGTATAAGTTTAAAAGAGTATTTATATTATGTAAAATATCCTTTAGGCTGTGTCTGTTCTTAGTCAGAATCTGCGAGATGTTGATGTAGCCAGTAATAATGTATCTGAAGTTCTTCGTCTGTATTTCACTGCACTTGATAAAACAAGCAAGGTAAAACACAGTAAACAACTATTGTAATCCATACAATGATTTAATGAATTAAACACTTAATATCTATTTATCATTCTGATGAATTTAGTATTTCCATTGATTAATAGATTTTATGTAATAAAAATATTAAAAATAAATGACCTGTATGTCTACCTTATGTTGTTTTTTTTCATATTTTAAAATGTTTTTGAGCATTCTTTCACATACAATTTTTTCTTTTTTGTATACAAAAATATGAACTAAAAGTATCGATTGTGCTCAGGGAAAGGATATAAATAAAACAAAATCAAATTAAAATTTTATTAAGAGATCTTCCTATAAAAGTAAATCAAATGTTTAGTAATGTCTCATGTTAAAGTTTTTGTACTGATAAGTATCTTTTTATGTTGATAGATGTGCAAGTGGTTGACAGAAAAGCCCTTTTTGTCTTTGAATCCAACACAGAAATCAGAAATCATGACTTCACTATGCAACAACTTGTTATGTAGCCGAGGTATTTTAAGGTATGTTTTCAAAGTACTTAGTCATAAAATGGCATGGGGGTTTGACAGTATTTTTTGGAGCTATAAATCTACATTATAATCCAGCAATATCTATAATGTTGATAAAAATGGATAAAAATCCTCTAACTTTATCATTTACAAAAGGTGGACCTCTTCTTCTTCAGGGGCAAATTTTCTAACATCATGAATATAAGTGTATAATTTGTGCAAAACTCATGAGATCATATCAGACTAAAAAGAAAAATACAAAATGAGGAATTCAGAGTGAACAAATGTTATATGATACACAGAATTTATTTGAACATTTACTTTTGAAATTAAGAAATTAAAACTTTTATAATACATAATTATTTGTATAATGTTTTAATATTTTTTAAGTAATGATTTGCTCATGCATTTTGTTGTTTGTTTAACATTAAAAATACTTTTCAGCATGAGAAAATCATCAACTTTAATGTACAAAATATTTATAACCACCAGATAATTATTAAACATTTTTGTTTAGAAACAAATTTGTATTTTATTTCTTATTTTAACTGTTTTGCCCATTAACAAGTTTGGTTGATTTTACAGATCTTGTAATCACTTTAAACATTTAGGAAATAAATATAAATTACACTTTTTTATTTTAGTTATACACTTTTTATATTTATCATTATTATTTTATTGATCTGTCTGACTAACATTACAGAGGTTACAACGATGTAGCACATGCATACTCTTGTTACCATGTTCAGTATTGTAAAATATGGTAAAATTTCAGTTATAATGCATCACATATGTATATACATTATTTACAAATAAGTTCTTAAATTTTAGTTATTTTTCTAAAAACAAAGAATAGTTCACAAAGAAATATAAAAAAACCCAATATAATCTCTACTGCTTACAGGAGTAAGAACTTGTACTCACTTGCCATATACGTGGTAGGCCATATCTTTCATCTGAAGTCCTGTCACACTTCACATGTTTAAATTAAAATAACTTTTTAGGTTTTATTTATGTATTCTGAAATAAAAAAATTATAAAATGACTCTATCAAAATCACAGAATTCCACTGTAATTTATAAGACCAACTAAACTATATTATGGTCTAAGAAAAATATTGGTTTCAAACAACATTTTCACCTACCCCTTCCTTCCAAGAAACAATCTTGGGAACTTTCTACTTTAAGAACTTTGGAAAACCAGGTGGGAGAAATTTTGAGTTTTTGATTGGTTATAAAGTCATGTCAGAACAAAAGAGATGTACATAAGGAAGTACTTGATTCACTAAATATTGTGAAGTCTTCACAGATAGAAAAGATAAAGGTTCTTATTTTATATCCCAGCTTGTCAGTATCAGTAATACAAGTATTTAATTCATAATAAACTCTTAGACTTTCTGTTTGAACATCACAAACATCTAATTTGAACCAAGCTATGTTCAATATACAATGTGAAACATAAAAATTGATATTTAGGAATTTTATTTTAATAATTACTTTTAAATTAAGTAATGTATAATGTTAAAAATGGAAATATAGTCTACAATGTGATACTAAACTTATTGGCACATATTCATAATATGGTAGTTCAATAAAATTTCGAATGCAAGTCTACAACATTGTGGCAATGCCTTTGATCTTTGACCATAGAAAAACCCATAGCAAGAGAGTTAATGGATTTTTTGTTCTTGTTGCTGATGCCACATAATGAGAATATCAAAGTGACCATGTGGAAAGCACGTAGTAGACTATAATATTGATTTTTACTGTCCCAAAAAGAAAGTTAAATATATAGTGATTATTCTGTTATGTTATTATTATTATGCTATTAGTTCATGATGCTGAAATGTTCATCTCAATAATAAAAATGTTTAATGTTTTACTAGCATAAAATAAAGTATGTTTATATGGAAATAATGTGGACATTTTAAATAGTGCTGCATTTACAGTTTTTACAAGATAGACTGCACAAAAAAGTTTCAGCATCTGTGTTGAATGTGTTATGATAATATGGTGCAGTTGTGATTGTAAATTTCAAAATATGTTTAACATTAAATAGACTTTTTCATGTAGTAATTGGTTTGTTTCATTACCTGTTACATAAAATTTGTGTTTAGTATTCAGAAGTAGCAAGCCAAGTGTAGCTGTTGACTACCATCCCAAGCTCTATATTGGAAGGTCAGAGGTTTGAGCTAAGATGTATTCTCATTAACATGGTCCCCATTTTCATTTGTGAAGACACTACAATTTTACTACAGTCGGTCCTGCTATTTGGTTAGTAATAACCATGTAAGCAGTTATTGCTGCTAACTCATTGCCTTACATTTAGGCAACAGTTCTCAGTTAGGGATAGCTATACTTGAATTTCTAAGTTTCTGAAATGGTCATTTAGCTGATATGTCACATAAGGTGCTATTCAGGCTGAAAATATAACAACCAGTATCAATCAGGAATTAGTACTAGCTACACCTTTATCTGTATCTTATAATAAATTTTAAATGCTTCTAAATCATATTAATTACCTGTTAGGAGGAATAAATCAATGTGCTTTATGTAGTGGAACTTTGATAACTTCAACCCATCTCCAGTCAACTCAGTATTAAACCCAAGACTTTCTGGATTAACACAAGTGCTGTAGTAATTTAGTATGTAGGTTAATCTACTAATAATTGTCTTCATGGCATTTTTTAAGAATTCAATGTAACACGTTCTTCCCATATCACAAACAAGGCCCATCCATGAGATGTTTGAGGATCATGGAACAGCAGTTGGTACTTTTACTTTTGTATTTCTGAACCTCTTAGAAACAAAGCAAGTGCTTTTGTTAGCTAAGCTAAAGCATTAACCCACTAGCTGAGTTAGCAAAGCACTAGTTTGTGCAACTAATAGGCCTAGGTTCAAACTTTTTTGCCAAAAATACAAAAAACAATGGATTAGATCGAAGAAAACTGCTGATCAAATAGTCCTTCAACAACCCTGAGGTAAAGCTAGAGGATGTCTTATTTATTAGTGGTAAAGAACATAGTAACTTAAGTTGTTTAAAAGTGCCATACGAACAATTGATATTGGGTTAATTCTTTAGTTCACTTGGTAATCTCACTCATCTAGTTGTGTGAAAGGTCTTGTGTTTGAATCTACAGCATAGAAATAACGAAAGAAAATGAGATTGCCACTCAAGCACTTCAGTTGTCATCACAAAAGTTGATATTTCTGACAATTTAAGCTGCTTTTAATACAGTATTTTTATAGTTCATTTAATGTCTTCTTAGGGATTTTAATTTAAATATGTGAAAGACAGTTCATGAATTAGTTACTGTTGTCTCCATCAATATTAATCTGTGTAACTAAACAATAATAAGGTTATATTTATTTTAGGCAAATCGATTCCAACATTGAAACTGTTAATAACTTGCGTCGAGATAAATGGATTATAGAAGGAAAACTGAGAAAGTAAGTTTTTAGTCCATTAAGACTACGTGTAAATTACCTGTTGATTTTTATGTTCTAAACATGTGCACTGTAGTAGTTATTAAGCCAGTAAGATGTTATTTCAAATAAAAATTGCATTTAAAAAAAATCTTGAACATTTAAGTTTGTTTTTTTTAAACTCCAAACTCCACAGAAAGATTCTATGTAATAAACACTCATATGTCTTTGAGTTCTTCTTTCTATTCACCTTGTAACTTTCTTGTCTACATTTATAATGTTTATTTTTCAAGCCTTCATCCAAATTTTTTCAAGTTTTTAATAACCCACCATTAGTTAGTTTTTATTTAGTATGTACAGTTCTGAAAATTTCTTTCCCAAAAATATTCTAAAGATAATATCCACCTAAAGTGAACCATTTTGCTTCAGTAATAACGAAAAGAAATTGTATTATCCTTTGCAAAGTTTTTACAGAACTCAACTAATAATAAGCCAGTGTTGATTGTTACTTATTTGCAACTTAGACTGAGACACAAAAGATGTTTTTCATTGAGAAAAATCAGTCAGATGATCAAAAGAGCAAAAATCGTAATAAAACTTTGATTCTTTTTTTTTCCAAAATGCTATTACAGACTCCGAAACATTCAACAAATCAGGGCATTAAAATGCCATATAAAACAGGAATCCATCAATACTTCTGTTGGCAAGAACAATGGAGAAGATTTGAAGGAATCTAAAGCCAAGCAACAGAGTTTTGAAATGGGAACTAGCACAGATGTGAATGTAAATACTGATGTTAAAAATAAGAGTGTATTGTCAGGTAATGAAACATGTAAGACAACCAAAGGGGGTAAGGACAAAACGAAAGAAGAAGATGAAAATGATGATGAAAGTGGCAATGAAAGTGATGCTACTCGAGCAACAAGCAGATTGTCAGAGGGAGAGGTAAGTGTAAAAACCTTACTATTCTGTATAGAAGAATAAAAATCAAATCATTTTATCTAGTACTATCAAATACATAGTTTTTGTAAAAAGAAATTTGGTTTTATTATAGAATTTGTTTAAATAAAAACTTTTCAGTTGATAGTTTTTTGTTTTGATTTTTTATTTGCCAGACTACTGACCATCTGAGAAAAATTATCATTCTTGGGAAGTTCAGTGAGAGTAAACATTCTTAGTAACCATATGTTGCTCATTATTTACTTATTTTGAATTTTCATTTTAATTGAAGAAGAAAGAAAAAATAAGACGTTAACTACAAAATGTCTTACTGAGCTTTACATTACCATTTCATTGTTATAATTTCTGAAATGCAAATAGCATACTCATTCATAATTGCTGTTTTTAATCAAAGAACTCATTACATTATTCTGATATTAATTAATTAATTTCCATGTAATTAATTGTATAATGTAATTTATATTATAAGCAACAGGTATAGCAGGTGTACCATATAACATTCTTTTTGCCCTCATTTGTGGTCTCTCAGCAAAATGCATACAGATCCACACTTTGTTTTCAGTTTTTCTAATAAAATTAGTTGAACCCTCAGATAATGCATTGGAGTGTTATGGTGTTTAATTTATATCAAAAAACTGTTTTATAATTGAAAATGTTTTCAACATTAAAAATAAAAAAAACCTTAATTTCTTATTAAACAGATTTACATGAAATGAATAGTAATATATAATATAAATAAGGTATTAAATGTTGAATTTCTTGTTTGTAGAAAGTGAGTATAATCTCAGCATTGTCTTAATTGATTGATCATATTACCGAGTGAGGTACAGCAAAATGTAAAGGAACAAGTCAAAACATTTTGTCATTTTTGTTGATCCTAATCACCTTGAAGTAACCAAACCAGTTGTATTATGAATATTTATCCCTAGGTTCAGATATAATGGAAATACTATTTAGATTTTTGTTAAAACCTTTAGGCATCTGTGAGTTGTTTCTAAAATGCCAAACCATGTAAAAATTACCAAATAGGATTAACTTATATTGTGATTAAACTATCTTCCAGTTAAAACAGTGCATAAGTTGAAGCAAAGTTTGTTAACTTTTACTATATTGTTGTTTTTAGAAAGCTTTTAGAATATTGTTTTCCTTTAAACATTTTTTTTTAGCATTATTAAATGCAGAAAAGTTGCAGTTAGCCATGTATGGAAATTGGTTAATCTGGCCTTCATTCAAAATCTTTGCTCTTAGATAAACAAAGAAATCAGATGAACACATAAATATATGAGACATTTGAAATATAATTAGAAAATTTATTTTAAAGAAAAAATATTAAAAATGCAGAGTTTTCTTAACTATTACAAGAGTTTTTTGATGATGCTTGTTATGAAATCAGATATTTGTAGCAATGAATTTTTTAAAAGGTTTCACTATTAATCAATTTTAGCATAATAATGTTTTAAGTAAGTGTTTTTATAATCCTTTGCTCATATAGTATTACACAGATTACGTGAGCTACACACAAGACTTAATTTGGCTAATCATAAATTACTTGTTTACTTGTGATGTAATGAATCTGCAACTGGGTTTCATTTTTAAACAGGATGAAGAACTGGGTATATGTGATGAAGAATTAGGAAAAAGAATTGAAAAACTTTCCAAGGTAAATTTTCAAGTTGTGTATCTTTACTTTTATATTAATATGGGAAATGTTAATTTAGCTATTAGTAAACTCAGAGTTATAAGATGTAGTTACAAGTAAACATTTTTTTGTATCTTTTATTAAAATCAATAATTTATTAAAATCCGTCTAACCAGTAGAAGTAGATCCATCGAAATAAAAGTGACATTTAATGTTTTTAATGTATTACCACCTTTTACGAGAAACAGTGAAGAAACGCAACATTTAATGGATACTTGGACACGAGTTTTATAGAGATGTTATGCAATATTACATTTTTCAGTTTTGATAAATTTATGGATGTGATGTCGAAGAGAAACACCTTCTTAAGTAAGTTTTGATGCAGCTGTATTGTTGTCATGTTTGATGAAATTTCTTTACAAATAAGAAAACTTTCATTCCTCTCCATAAGTTCTACTTCCAACAAGCTCAATTGTATAGTTTTATAAAGTTTGATTTTAAATGTACCTTCATCAACAAAAAGGGAGATTTATTTTAAAGAATGGTTTTCTTAAACAAGTAAAAAGATCAATTTGATCAATTATGAGGTTTTAATGTGATAATAGTCCTTCACTGGGACAACGGTAAGTCTATGGATTTACAGGGGCTCAGTCTTCCTTGATGGACACAGCAGATAGTCTTACGTGGCTTTGCTATATGAAAAACACTCTATTGATATGGAAATATATAGTTTACTGGTTATTTTTAAAGAAATAGTAACCAAATTTTATTCTTCAGCATTCTCAGTTTTTTTACATGGATCTTTTAACATTAATTAATTAAAAATTTTGTCTTCCTGTTATGTTCATAATTTAGGTATTTCTTTTATATTTTGGACATGTTTCAATGCAACTTCAAACAATTTGGAACAGCCTCGAATCATGAAATTATTTTTTCATTTCATAATTTTTGCTCTTTTGTGTTAAACATCATAAAGTAACTCATTAAAATAAACTGAAAGATATATTGCATTATAAAAATATGAAAATTAATGTTAGTACAAAATATCATTAATGAATAATGACAGTGGATATTTAAAAAACATTGATTGATTTTAATACAGCTTTATTTCTTTTTTTTACACTCTTCCTCAACTTAATTATGTAATTCCACAATTTTTTTGCCTGCAGCAACAAGCACAGTTTCACAGCAAATTATCCAAGGCACTTCAATCTCTTAGAGCTACAAGTTTTGGTCAGGATCGGTATCATCGTCGTTACTGGGTTCTTCCATTATCTGGTGGCATTTTTGTTGAAGGGATGGAGTCAGCAGAACTGGAAAATGAGCAATTTGAAGAACAGGATGGAATACTAGTAGAAAAGAATGAAACAGATCAAGAAAGAATAGACTGTAGAAATAATGTAATTGATAAAGATGAATTTCAAAATGCACCAGCAAAATTGGAAGTAAAAGATAAAGGAGAAAATCTTGTAACTCCTTTCAAGTTGGAATCTATGGAAGTGGACACACATATAGATCTTCCAGAAGAAACAAATAAAGCTGAGGTGAGCTTCAAAGAAGAAAGCACATCAGACAAAATACATGAAAATGAAAAGAAACAAAAAACTGAGCATTTAAACTTTGAAGAAGATAAAGCTATTAATATTGTTAATGAAGATGGTATGAATGACAAAATGAGTAATACTGATAAAGGTTCAAGAGGAGATAAGGCTGTTACAAGTGCAATTTCTAATGTAGAAATTCAAGGGGTTACCAAGCATGAAGACACTCCAAGTGATGACCAAACTTTATCCAAACAACTGAAAAGTTCCCAAGACACTGTTGTTTTGCTAGAGACAAAGAAGCCACAAAGTGTTGAAAGTGTGTTAAATTCTAGCACAGCTAGCAAATTTGCTATTCCTAAAACTTCATCAAGTGGTACTCTTAACATTGAACAAAATTGGTTACTTCACTCTCCATTTTTTGCTTCACTTCTTGCAGGCTCAATGCTTATGAATGGACCTTTGATACATGGTAGGGAGTTGAATGGCAGCTACTTTAACTTACCTAAAACTGACACAGCTGTGTCTAGTTCATCGTTTAGTCCATTATTAGGACTGTCCCCTGGGTTTCTGTCAGCAGAGCAAGTTCTCAAGAATCTAGCAGAGAAACAACCAAATCAGAAACCTTGGTTTAGTGTTCTTCCTAGAATGCCTTGTGATAATACAACTTTTTCCCAAGAAGCACAGTGTAAACTAGCATCATTAAAATCTTCTAACAGTTCTCCTCAGAAGCCATTAAGTGCATCAGTTAACTCTCATTTAACTACAAAAACAACATCAATTCTTGGAACTATACAGGAATCATCTTCACAGAACCTATCCACACCCATTATCTCCAACAGCAGTCAAAGTTATCCTGCTGCAGCCTTACCTTTTTCTAACCTCCAACTTGGACTGTTAAATGGACTCCCACCTCCTCTGTTACCTAATCCACTTCTCAGTCCTGTTTCAAATTCCCTTTACCATAGTACCTCAATATCCACCACAGCAGGATCTGCTCAACTCACTTCTACACCAACATCCACAGTTTCCCAACCAATAAACCCCCTATTATCCTGTTCTACTCCTACTAAAGTTTTATCCCTGAGCTCTACTCCTAACTCCATGCAATACGGGTTTTATTCTAAACTTAACAACTCTATAGAGGAGACTTCAGGAGTTCATCAAAAAGTATCGATGGAATCTGTAAACCATGCCAAACTTTCCCCGTTACCTCCAGGTAATAAAAAAAGATTGAATATTGCTTATTTTTTAGCATTGTTTAACATCTTAACATAATACAGTTCTTTAATATAAGCAACAGAAATGATCATTTGCAAGTGGTAAATTACTTTAAGCTACTTTACACTTACACTAGAAGTAAAGCTTTTTGCTAGATCCAGTTTTTTCATCAGTTTTCATTCCTGTCATGTTCTTCAAGGATCATATAGGGAGAAATGTTTTTGGACATCTCAATTATATTTTTACACAGCAAACTTGTGAATTAATTTAGTGGTGAAGGAAAGATTTATGCATTTTCTTTTACACAGATGAGATTTTGTAGTCTTTGGTTTTTGGATTATTCATCTGGTAAAACAACTGATTGTGTGACTGATGTAAACTCTGATGTCCTTTTTTAATTTGATTGCTTTTTATTTTATCTTTGAGCTGCACTAGTTTAGAATTGATGGATCCAACTTCTAGTTGTAGCAACATGTTGCAGGAAGCTTATTTGCAGCTCACTTCTCTGAAGGTTAAGAAGGATATACAGTGTTTCCTCAAAAGTACTTTTGAAGACTATATTCTGCACTGAAACATAAATATCTCTTTCTTCCAGTACTTTCACCTTTCAATCACTTGCTCTGATTTAGGATTGTAAATAGTCATGTACTGTTATACAATTTTTTTATTATTTTCTTTTAAAGTAGAGTATCGTAAAGGTTGGTGGAGGATCACTGACTCAGAACAGTTGAAAACATTACTAAATGCTCTTCATCCAAGAGGTATAAGAGAAAGGCATCTACAGAGGCAGTTCCAAAAATACTTCAATTATGCATGTCAAGCTTGTACTCAGGGTCATCATGAAAGTATGTAATATATAATTTTAAAATAAGACTTATTGTCATTCAAATGTTTTATCTTTTTTGGATCTAACAATATGGTTACTGTTGTTGTTTTCATACCATAATGCAAATTATTGACACTTATGTTCTGCTTTCATAAAGAAGTATTTGTTGTAATAATGACTGGGGTGATAAAAAGTGTTATCGAATAATAATAACAAAAATAATGTTATCAAGCATTCAATTTATTAAACTGTTTAATATGGTGAAACTGGTCAGTTTGTAATAGTAATCAAGGAATTTGTGTCACTACTAAATTTTCCCAGCTCAGCTGTTATTAAGTTCTCAAGTTTGATATAAGAATGTAAAATAAGGTATTAAAAGCCTGCAATATTTACATCTTGCAAAATGTTTTAAAGTCATAGAATTGAGCTTTTATACTTGAAATGTTTATTTACATTCAAATGTTTTAAAGACCTTTAGTATTTAACATAATTTCTTTTACTTTTATTTGTTCTTATCTACTACAAATATGTTTAATGTTTTCAAATAGGTTCTGTATAGGATTTGATTACTTAGTTTGGCTCCAATGTGCAAATTGCATGCAACAAATCTTCTTTTTGCCAAATTTCATACACATTATAGATGCCATCTGCTAGTAAACAACATTCACAAATGATATATCTACAGATATTTTCAATTTTATTCAACAGTTAATACTGTAACTTCATGTGCATTTAATAAAGAAACTTAGTAACTCAAATATTGTTTAATTTCTAAGTCAGTTCAAGGGAGATCCAGTTCATTTACTCTTTGATCGAAGTGTGTTATAGGTTGTGTATTAGTTTCAGAGAATTCCAGTCCTTTTCAGTAACCTTGAACATAAGTTAATTAAACAGAGATACAGTTGCAACAGAAAGTGTTTGTACTTCTGCGTCCCTGGTGTTTTTTTGCTCATAACTTAAAAAAGTTTCACGATTGGGCTAATAGAAGTACAATATATTATAAATATTATACTAACAAACATCTACATAAATTTTTCTGTAAATTAAATGAAAAATAAACTGTTTATAAACAAAGAACCAAAAATAGGAGGAGTAGAAAGCATTTGTACATTTCAGAACATGTGAAAAAACTGATATTCCCGTAAATGTTTTGTTTAATTTGATGAATAAACTACATTATACCATTTCAGAACTAGACACTGGGTTCATAATTATTGGAATTTAACCAGCAAATAATGTACTTTCAGCAATTTAGTGCCATCTCCATCATTATCTGCTTGATCATCATGTCCAGTGATTTAAAAAACTGAATTATTATAAAATACTTGTCGGATGTTTCTCTTTTCAGTATTGCTTCACAACTTAATGTGCCGAAATCTACTGTTCAAAGCCCAATTGCCAAGTTTAAGCTTACAAGATCAACTGCTAATCTCCCACATTCCGGACGCCTCACCAAAATTCCAGAGAGAATCAAGAGGAAGGTTCTCAGAGAAGTTAGTAGGAACCCTCATTTAACATGTAATGACACACAGAAACTGGTAAGGGAAACTGGGGTTGAAATAAGCATCTCTACAGTTACGAACATGTTATGCTCTTCTGGGTTCAAAGCATGCCATCCTCATAGAACTCCATATTTAAAGCCTGTTTATTTAGAAGCACGAATAAGGTACACAAAAAATAACATTGAGCATTTCGGTCACAATGATGTTTGCAATATTTTCTGTAAAAAGGGGGAATGAAATCTTCCCTTCTTTAATGCTGTCCCTACAGTTAGACACAGAGGTGGCTTGATCATGCTATGGGGTTTCTTCAGCTCTCCTGGTGTAGACAGCCTTCACCATGTCAACGGAATAATGAAAAAAGAAGAGTATGTTGATAAATTAGGCACTTATATCAAGAATGATGCTTGGAACTTGTGGCTTGGGTGTTGTTGGATCTTCCAGCACGACAATGACCCTAACCACACATCGAAATATGTGCAATCTTGTTTCCAGAGGAACTATATAAGAGTTCTGGAATGGCCATCGCAGTCACCCGATCTCAACCCAATTGAAAACGTTTGGCATGAGTTGAAGACCAGGGTTCATCAGCATCATCCAAAAAACTTGCAAGAGTTGGAGGCCTTCTGTAAAGAAGAATGGAAGAAAATACCAGTAGAGTACTGTCAAACGATCATGGAGGGGTATGAGGAGAGATTACACCAAGTAATTCACCTTGAAAGGTTACTCAACTGATCATTAAAGTAGATGCACGACCATTTTCTGCCCCTCCTATATTTAGTTATTTGTTTATAAACAGTTTATTTGTCATTTAATATACATAAAAATTTATGTAGATGTTTGTAAGTATAATGTTTATAATATGCTGTACTTTCATCATCCTAATCGTGATACTTTTTAAGTTATGAGGAAAAGTTTCTGTCATAACTGTGTGCAGTTATGGACCAGACTCGTGTTAATAGTATCTGCTATTGTGTGGCTATATAATGTGAAGGACTGAATAGTGGGCAGTAACACTTTTTCTTCAATTACCTATCCATTGTATAGGTTTTTCTCATTGTGAATAGAAAGCACACTTACACTAATAGTATGGAAAAACATACTGTTTATTTTCTGCAGTAATAAAAAATTATTCTTAAATGGTGATACCTTCCCTCCATCCCACAAAATTATCCTGACCTTCATTTGTTCTCATAGGCATTGGTAAACCTTATGAACACTGTACCAGTCTTTTATATCTCTATATTTTTTGTGTCATTGCAGCAACGTGCTGATTATTTGACCATCCTTCGTCAATATAGGGGTATAAAAGATTGGTAAACCTTATGAACACTGTACCAATCTTTTATACCCCTATATTTTTTGTGTCATTGCAGCAATGTGCTGATTATTTGACCAACCTTCATCAGTCATATTGCAGCCTCTATGCAAGAGCAGATAGCTCCCTGCCTCACTTCCCAGTTGGCACTACAGTGTTAACACATGCATTTTCATTTGTTCTTAAGGTGAATTTTGTTGTATTTTATTACTTGTTCATTCAGTAATTCCTGCACTTTTGTTGTTTTTTGGTTTTTTTATCAACATTTCATATGGACACTTAATCTTTCTCAAATAACTAACTCTCTTCTTTTGAAATGAAACTGGTGTCTGAATCTCACTCTTTGTGTTCGAATAAAACTGATGACTGATGACTGAATCTCTCTCTTGTCACCGTCTTTTATATCGATAGGCCTACTTCTCGAACAATCTTGAAATTTCCATCAACTTCAGAGCTATCCACGCATATCCGTTCTTGCACGCGACTACACGTCTAGACAGGAAGTCACCAGCACTCATTTACAAACATGTGATTGGTCTACTTAATTCGAGAAAGTTCTAAAATGTTACCATAAATAAATAACATATTTTAGTTTAAACTTCGAAACAATAATATCAATATGGAAAAATGAATAATACAAATGAAAGTTCAAACACAACATGACATGTTGTCGTTTACAAAATATTTACACATATACATAACAGTATGTATATGTGTGATGAGATTGCACTATTCTTGATTCTCTTGCCCTTCTGATTCTGCTCCCACTTAGCCTGTTTAAATGTCCCATGTTTTTTCTTTGCCCTGCCCTTTTCTCTACTGTTTGCATCCATTCTTTCTGTTCATTTTCCTCTCAGCCTTGCCATTATCAGTAATTAAATGTCTTTCCACAGGCAGGTGGGGACCAGGTTACAACTCTTTTCTGCCATCTACAAACCCTTCACAATGGATGTTGCAGGTTTTTTCAGAAAGTCTTTGCATTCAATTCCAGTCTCTCCTCCTCTGTCCTCTTTTCCAGTTTCTTATCTTCCTCCTCAGGATTGAGTCTTGTCCTCTCATCTCACCAGAGTCAGTTCTCGATCTTTCTCGCAAGAGTACAATATAATGTGTGTTTTCTCTCCATTCAAATTTTTCTCCCTGTCTGTTTGTTCTCCCCCAAAAAGTTGGAAGATTGAAGACCTATTATCAATCAATCCCAGCTAAATGACTTTCTGGGCATACCCCAATTCACTATGGAGTCATCCTAACTCTCTTCAATGGGTTTTTTCTCTGAATCTTTGGATGACTACATTTGACATCACAGATGCTTATTTTCATATCTCCAATACTCAAGAATCATGTCTTTATTGTCATTTTATCAAGTGGGAAAATATGTTGCAGTTCTGTGCACTGCTATTAGGTCTTGCCTCATCTTCTTATGCATTGTATCAAGTTGTCCATGCCTTTGCACATCATCTTCATTTGCAAGGGCTTTGGATTCATCATTGCATGGATGACTAACTCCTGGGCACCTCTTTCCAAGCTCAGTTTGCCAATCACATCTACTTCCTTATTTCAGAATCTTTTAGGGTGGGATTTCTCAATAAGGTGGATAAGTTCTCTCTCACTCCCTCTGAATACTTCAATTTCCATCTTGGTCAGGCTTAGCCTTCTCCTCTTCAGCTCTTGGATATGGAAGTGAGCAGTCTCTAGAGCTTTAAATTAATTTTATCATCCTGCTCAAGAAGTTCTTTTTCTTTTGGGAACATGGGCCTTCCTGGAAGCTCTCATTTCCTTGGAGTTTTCTTCAAGGAACACTTTTCAACCAGTGGAACTTCTCTTACAATCCCTTGGATCATCCTATTATCCTTCCCCCACAAACCAAGACCATCCTTATTTGGTGGCTTGACAGGACTTTTATCACAGTTGGAATTCCTCTTCCTCTGCCTTGTCCCAACTTATATCTGTTCACAGATGTTTCTTTGGTGGGTTGGGGGAGGCTTCCCTCAACTCTTAGAAGATATTAGTTTGGTAGTCCATTGAGGAATCTACCCATCATCTCAACCATTTGAGGCTGTTGGTGGTTTGATGGGCTCTCACTCTTATTGCAGTTGGTGATTATTGCTCATCCTGACAACTTAACTGTTGTCAGTCATATCTCCATCAAGGGGTGTTACCAAATCCAGGACCCTGTGTTTTCTCACATACAACTTCTCATACTGGGTTCACATTTACAACACTATATTCTTGTTTGTCATGTTATGAATGTAATGAATCTGTTTGCATACTATCTACCTTGCTTAACTCCAGTTCTTTCTATGAAGTGATTCCTTCATTCAGGAGTTTTGTCAGTGGGTGTGTTTTTGCTGGTATGTCTCATGTGGATGCATTTGCAACATATTGGAATGCTAAACTTCTTTTCTCTTCACCTCCTGTCCCACACTCCTCAGCTCTGAAGTAGATGGATTCAGTCAGAATTGAAGGGGCATTTATCTCTATGCTTATCTTCCAATCAGACTGCTGTTGAGGGTGCTTTCTCTCATACAGGTTACTTCTTTCCAAGTTTTGATAGTTGCTCCATATTGGCCTGCTCAATTGTTGTTTCCTCTACTTTGGCTCTTATAGAAGAAACAACCCCTTTCCCTTACCTCTATCCAGGTTTCTGGTCCATCAGTGTCAGACTTGTTTCATCCAAATTTTGCCAAACTGTCTTCACTCATGGCTTTTGCCAATTCATTACCTCCTCTCAGGGATTCACTACCCATGCAACTTCTATGCTTACCTAATCCATGTGTCCTTCCTAATTGTCTGTGTATCAACATCGTTGGTCTACATTTCACCAGTGTTATATTTTCTGGAGATTTCATACTTTCTGTCTTTCAGTTTCACACTTGTCCAGGTTCCTTACGTTGTTATTTGATCAAGATTTGTTTGCCTCCACTGTTTCTAGCAATTCTGCTGCTTTGTCCTACACTTTTCACTTCTTCCATTTTCATAGATCTGTCTCCTCTCCTGTTATTTCTGTTCCTTTTATTTCATCTGCTGTGTTCATTTAGGCTTTCAAATTGGGATATCAGTGTCATTCTTTATGCTTTTGCTTATATGCCTTTAAAACCTGT
Organism: Carcinoscorpius rotundicauda; assembly: GCA_011833715.1. Taxonomy (NCBI): domain Eukaryota; kingdom Metazoa; phylum Arthropoda; class Merostomata; order Xiphosura; family Limulidae; genus Carcinoscorpius; species Carcinoscorpius rotundicauda. The sequence continues at coordinate 39,997,335 of CM022395.1, read as the reverse complement.
TGCTACATGTTCTTCGTACCACTTTTTCCTTCAAACGTATTTCTTTCTCCTCACTAGTAGACATTGTTATTCTTATGTTTGTGCTATTAATTTTTTCTGCACTATTTACCGTGCTTCTTATGTTCTCCTCTATCCTGATCTTTCCTTTTTTCCCAAAACATCTGCTACTTTTGAAGGTTGCTTTGTCTTTTCTCCTGTATTTCTCATTCATACTTCTGATTGTATCCTCATTGTTCTGTCCATTCCTTTCATTATTATATGTATTGAACTGAATCCTTTCAGGTTTCCCATTTTCACCTTTTTATACACTGAAATCACTTTGTTTTTTATTATTTCTTTCCTGTTACCCTTACTGGCTGTGATAAGCAACTCATCTTTCTAGCTTTTCCTGAGGTTTTAATAAAAGATTGTTGGCCGTTTAAAATGTCTTCACATATGATTTGCATGTTTGCTTTGTGTATAGCTGCTTGGATCTGCTGTCATTTGGAGGAGGTTCTACAACAGGGAATGTGAACAACTCCCAATATGTTAGTCATACATTATTTGCATGTTAATGCTGTATTCTCCTCAGTGAGGTATCATCCTCTAGCTCTGGCAATCCTTCATATGTCTGTTTATCTTTAACTGAGATAAATAGACATTTTGGTTTAATTATGTATCTGTTTTTCACTTTGTGTTTCTGGTTCCATCCTATTGGGGGACGTTACCTAGTCAGGTGTATTGAATCATTTTATATTAGCACTTACACTACTTCTTTTTAATGCTCACTGTGGAGATAAGGGGTTTCTGTAAGACCAATGGATGGTTTTCTTGTGGTGTATTTATATATTTATATGTATCTTGAGGACTATCACTCCTGCTTTTTATAAGTAAAACAGATAAGGATTTTTCCCATCCCTACTGACCTTTGATTCTTATAATTTTGGTCTTTCTGCTTTTCAAAACAGATAAATTCAAACACCCATTGCACTGTCTCCAGTGGTTTGCCTTGAGACTTCTTAATATGTCTCTATTCCCTCTTTCTTCTTGTGGAACACAAGGGTCCTTGCCACTTCTGGTTTCCAGTCCCTGGAGTGGTGGATCATGGGGGTTTCCTTGCAAATGTGTATTGTATGGTAACAAAATCTCATAGTCGTATGTACTCACTTGATGAAAAGAGGGTTATCTTGATTATGCTACCTATTATCATGCATTATGGAACTATATTTGTTATGCAAGGTGCTTCCACTAGATGTTTTCTGCCCAGATTGACCACACTTGGCATTATCCAGTGGAGCTTTTTGCCTGAATGGACCTCACTTGGCCATCTTGATATCAATGCAGAGTGCTTCCTATGGATGTGTTTGCTTGGGCAGACCATACTTGTTGATTTCTCTGTCAGTCTTATACTGCATATTACTATATACAATATAGGATGAAATATCTTATGTAGGGGGCTTCCTTTTGATGTTTTTACCCAGATGAACTGCACTTAAAATAATCCAGAGGATTCCCCCAGATGTTTTTGCTTGAATGAACTTTATTTTGCTGTTTTGTTCAAAATCAAAGACACTTTCCTTGGGTGTTTTTAAAAGCCTCGGAAGACCACACTTGGCCTAATGCATTATATCCCAAGGTGCTCCTTTGAATGTTTTCTGCCCATACAATACTTACTTGGATTATTTGTATATAGTCTTCTAGTCCTAGCCATATATTCTCTTCATTACCACCCTGTATTTTTTATCTTATTTGCCGTATAAAAAGCATACTTGTTCCTACAGATACACCTCATATTTTAATAGTGGCATACCTGCTTTTTTTCATAGCAGTCACTCTGCACTTGATTACACTATGTAACAGAATTTATAAAACAGAAGACTTATTTTTCTCTTGAAACTTTGCTTTTGTGACCTGGATGCATATAATGAAAATGTAATGGGAAACTATATCTGGGGGCTGATATGTGAAAGTGATTTATATTACAGATGAAAATTTCAAAAAACTGCTCACTTCTAAACATTTTTGTATAACTTTAGTGTAAATACATTTAAATCTTAATACATATATTGTTTTGTTCAGACCTTGCGTAAATGAAAATGTGTAAATTTGCCCATTTTTACATAGAAAATAGGTTAAATTTTAAATTTCATTATCCAGGTCTCAGAAGCAAAGTTTGGAGGGAATAATGGCCATTTTTTGTACTTTACAGCATTAGCAATTAAGAAATAACACATACTATCCAGGAACAAAATTTGTATTACATAGTGTTATTTGTTTTTGTGTCTTCACCTTTCAATTGTGGGAGTGGAAGTTAACATCTTCTAAAACTAAAAATGTATTTGCATTAGTTACTTACCTCCCTCACTCATTTCCACCCTTACTTCTTACTATCCTCACTAATCTGCCAGTGTTTTGGGGTTTGTGTATGTAACAGGATTGATCATGATTAGCATATGTTACTGCAGTGAAGCAAAAAATATAGTGGTATAAAAGACTGGTGCACTGTTCATAAGATTTACCAATGCCTAGAGGGCAAATGAAGGTCGAGGTGGCTATTAGTGACAAGGATTAAATATATATCAGTCATACATTTTCAGACTTGGAAAATGTTGATTTAAACATACTTGAAGACTGTCAGTAATACAAATTTTTGTTTTCCCTAAGTGTTTCCCTATCATGTTTAATAAATAAGAATACCTTAAAATAGTCTCTTCTTGATTTGAGTCACTGAATTTCTTTATTTAGCACAAAAATTACCTTTGGCCACTTTATGGCCTTTAATACTAAAGACTCATTCTTTTTCATTGAGAACATGTGAGAGTCACTAAATCATAAAAAGACAAATGTTTTAGCATTTTATTGTATAATATTCTTTCACTGGAATTTAAAAACAATATGTATAAATGTATATATATATATACACACACACACATACAAACTTATACATATATCTAGCTACAGATCTTGAAATCACAGAACTAGACAGAGAAATTTCTAAGAAAGAAGGAGGTGCTCCAGATAGGGATAAAGAAGATGACTGGTCACCAGAAGTGGCATTACGTATGGACTTAGGAATATTAGAACAGATAGAAGTTATGGAAGAAAAGGTAGCAGGAGCAAGCATGCAAGTTAAGGTAGATACTAAATAGGAACAATAATATAGTGTAACTTCCAGAATTACAATAATCATTCTGCTATCTTTTTTACTCATACCCTTAATGAATCATAATTTCTTGGGAGTAAAGCATTAACAATCACTGTGATAACTTTATAATAATTATTGTACTGCTTTGTAAAGTAAATTTACAATGTTTGTATTAACTACTTCAGAACAGCTATTATGACTCAAATCTGTACATGAATAAGGAAAATAACATAATACAATTCATATTCTTAAGTGTAAAATTGTTATCAAGTATTTGAAAAAAATCTCAGTATTTTTATACCTTAGAGCAAAAAACAGGACATCCAAATTCAGAAATAAATACACCTAAAATATTTATCATAATGTGATTAGGTAATAAACTGATATACTGAGATGTATCAAATCAGGTTTTTTTTATCATTGTACTTTCAATCACAGATGATGGCATACTTTTACTATGTATTTAAGAGCTAGTAAGCTCTTAAATACATATATAAGTTTGAAAACATTTGTATTCATGAAAGAGTGAGTGAAAATATAGTTCATTATGGTGCTGGAAACAAAACTAGTAGACAGTTTTTATTAAATTAGCACCTGTTGACTTAAAAATATGTCTTTTATAAATGTATGGAGATTTATAAAGTTCAGCTTGCAAAGTTCAAAATATTAGTAATAGAATTTATAAAACTATCAATTGTATATACAGTTTAAAAGAATGTGGTATCTATTTTATTTTATTTCAAGTATTTTATGTTATATATATTTCTTGATTGGAAAGTTGTGCATAATTGTATGAACTCAGTAGTGTTGTAAGAAGGATTTAAGCTCAGTTATTTGTTAATTTTAAAATATTCTTTTAAAATGCATTTCGTAAAAATCGTTATCTTATTGTTCTTAGTATTCATTTTTATATCATTGGTCTGACATCTTACATGATTTTTATGTCACATGATTAAGTTAAAGTAGAAAATTTAGTAAACAATATAATAAATTGTGAGATTTGAGGAGATAAAATCTTAAGGTTCCTCTGGTGCAGCTAAGCATGAAAATTTTGATATTACTCTCTTGTGTTTGTACAGTAAATTTTTTTATTTTTAAAAATATGTATGTAATTATTAATTTGTATTAATTATTGCTATCAAAAGATTAAATAAATCGTAATTCTTCTTGCTCTTTGAGATTGACCAAATTAAACTTTATTCAGATAATTCTGAAAATATTCACACATATTTGTAAGATTGTGAATTAAATAATTATGTAATATTTTCCATTTTACGAAGTTTAGATTTTACCAACCTACAGTGCTATGGGTTTTTCTTAAGTATCTTAAAATAATATAAGTAAAGTATAAGAAATTATGTAATCTACTTTAAGATCAAAACTGTATTTCTAGCTATATATATAGGTATAAGATAATTATTTTTCTTTGTTTAATAAATTTGAGTTTTTTGTTGTTTTTTGGCTCATATCCATGTCTTTGTAAAATATTTTAGTTGCCCAATTAAATATTTAAGCTGTTGTGAGAAAACTAAGACTGATTTTATCAAATTATTATCTTTATACAAATAGTTTACTCAAAAAGTATTGCAAGCAAAAACAAAAAAAACATAATTTCTTTCTTATTGTTAGAATTAATATTTTAATTGTATCTGTTAGCTTTAGTACTTTTTCTAAACTTTTATAAATGAATCTACAACTGCTGTATAATTTAGATATTGTTAAACTTCATGGTATCACTCATTAGGGTTGGAAGGTTCCTCCAAAGCTCACTGATGACTCAACTATCAAGTTCAAAGCAGCCTGCCTAATGCCAAAAAAAGAAGGAGATGTATTAAGCTTCCATCGAAAGAAACCAGTTAAACACCAAAGTAAAGAAACTGAATCTATTCCAATGGAAGTTAATGAAAGTATGCAAACAGAAAAAGTAGAAAGCAGTATTAGTACAATAGATGGAAGTACAACCATGAATGTGAACAGCAAGGAAGAATGTGATCATGCTAGTAATACAGAAGAATTTAGTGAAAATAGTTCAACCAATAAACCTGACAATCAGTCAGAAGAGCAAAATGTAAATCCAGTAGAAATTGCTAAAGAAAGACTTTTGCTACTTGAAAGTGCCATTGAAAGACGGTATATTAGACCACCTCTGGGTATCATGTAAGTTGAAACACCTGTTTCCTTTAGTGTTTTAATAAAGATTTTCAAAGCAAATGAAATATATTCAGTAAAAACAAAAAATATAAATACTTTAGAGTGTTGTTTTTACATAAATTACAAATGGTGAAATTTAAAAATTCAGTCATGATTTTTACTGGTGATATCATTATTAAGAAATGTATTTAAAAGCTGTTAATCTTCATGCTAACAAACAATGTCTGCAGTTGAATGACAAATAAAATATCAAAACACCAATAATAAATGGAAACACTCAAATATTTCTGACACAAGACTAATAATTTTGCTTATGCCCATTCCATTTTTCAGAATCCTTAATTCCAATACTCTTTCAAATAACGTGCTTATACAAGTTTGCTTCTAACAAGTTATTTAGTTGAAATTATGAATCTTTGAACTTAAAAGCATTTCTTAAGGCAATACCATATATACTAAAATAAACAATTTACACAAACATTTATAATATAAGTAGATCTTGATAGACAAAGCAGTTATTTACAAAGTAATAACAATTAAAAAAGTAGTTTTATGAGAATATAGAATTGGTTATATTATATGAAAATACTTTTGGAGACTTACCTCATCATTAATTACCATGTCCATTCATGCACTTTGACAACACCATCAACAGTTTTCATTACCAATACCTCGGTCATAAGGCTATCATATAAAAAGTACACAGATCCTTCCTGTGTGCTTTTCACAATCATTTTAGTGTGCAGGTACAACTATTCTCCAGCATTATATTAAACAGCCCAATCATGTATTAATTTATAGGCATTGTGTCCAGTAACTTGATGATTAGGTCTTCGTATAGGGAATACGAAGGGAAACGTGAATACCTGTTTCATTCTCCAGTTATTTTGGATATGCAAAGATTGAATGGCTATATTGCAGGAGCAACCTGTATAAGCATATTGCGTTGCTTTTCCAGATAGAAATTCTTCATGGTTATGTTGTGTACTTTTGTTATTGAGATTTGACTTCTGTGAGTCTCTGTATTGATGGTCCTGGTGTACCAAGTTGATCTATATTCGTTTGTTTTCTAATGTAAGTAAGTGCAAGGAATATCTACATTTTGAAAATTTTAAATCACTAATCTGAACATATATTTATGATACATGTATATGAATATTATGTATTGAAAAGGACTGTTTCAGTGAAATATAGTTCTGGTACATTCTGTTCCATCATTGCTTTATGTTGGCTGTAGTTGTCATGTGACTTCCTTGCTTGTGTATACAAAACCATTTTAATATAATGCGCTGAACTTTTTATATGAGACAACCTTTAACCTTTTTGTAATGGGTCAGAGGTCAAAGACCACGTCATCATATTTGTTGACTTGAATTCAAAATTTTATTGAACTACTGTTTTATGGACTTATGTCAATAAGTTTGGAATCAAATTATAGATTGTAATTCAAGCATTAATATTATGCATGAGTTAATTTCTTAATTTAAAAGTAAATTTAAAAACACGTCAAAGTATAGATTTTAGTGAGTCACTTGTTATGTTGAATGCAGCACTGTTTAAATATGATGTTTGTGATATCAAAATACTAAGTTTATAGTTTTGTACAAATAAGGAACTCAAATTACTAATATTGACAAACTAGAATATAAAATAAAATCCTCATATTTTATTTTGCTGAGATATGGCTTATGTACTGGATCAAATGGTGGCCCCATTCAATTTCTTGAAATGGTCTGTAATATGCTGTTACTACAGTATATGATGTGGATAACTAACCAACGGCTTAGAATGTCCCCAGAATGGTTTACTCAGCCATTTTAATCTGTGAAAAGGCTACCACATTTCTTTGATTCAAGTTTTCATGAAGGTAGGTTATGTGTGTAGTCTGTTCAAAGTTTCATATTTTTGTAAAATCTAAATATATTTTAGTTACTAAGCTTGATAAATTATTGTGGAAGTCTGTGATATAAGTGTATGTTATTCATGGTTTTTTGGTTATTTTACTGTATATATAAAGCCTAAAATAAATATTGTTTGATATTTTCCACATGCAAACTTCTAAAAGGCTTAGCAACCTATGTCTAGCAACAACCATGTACAAAGGTTATAGCAGGAAGAGATAATTCTTTGCTTTACTTCTTTATGTATTGTTCTATAGTTCAAGAAAAAGAAGTTTAATAATGTGTTTCTAAATGGTAATAATTTACACTCATACACACACACATATATTGTATAATAATTGAAATGCGACTTAATGTTACAAAATACTAGTCCACTTAAACATAGCCAAGACAGGGAAGGGTCAGTTTTATACTACTTAATGTGTCACATGAATGCATGTGCACTGTGTTTATGCAAGCTATATAATGTTAGGTAAATATGACTGGAAGTACAATATAATAAATATATATGTAAATATAGGACATTATGAGACTTATGCTACTTAGACTAAACATTTGTATTTTCAAGTTATAATATGCAGTCATTCTAGCATGAAAAAAGCATAATTTATATTTATTTCCTTATTTTTTACGATGGTTACAAGGTTGGTCAAGTGACAGACTCCACATATAGTTAAAGTACAGAAAATAACATAAAATATAATGTCTTACTGAAAACAAATGTTTGAAATGTATTTAGGAGATTTTAGAGATTATGGACATAATACTCGAGATTTTTTAGGATGAAGAATGTTTTGTTTTTAATCATAACATGTAATCACTTTGCACTCAGGCTAGTAACAAAACAGACTCTATTTTCACAAACAAATCTTTAGTAAAAATATTTAGTTAAAAAATGTGATATTTTTTACACAAAATACTTGTACCCTTTACTATGGGTCTACCAAATTTTGTAAAGATACATATGCTGTATCAGAAGTTATAATGCAAGTACTTAATGTGTAGACAAACTCATGTTTATTATACTGAGCCCATAGTGAAAGGGTTAGTTTAAGACAGTAAAAAAACAAACTTTATTATAGTCTTGGTCAAAATAAATTGCAGAAAATACTCAGTCAACTGCATTTTACAAAACATTAGAGTGTCAAATCATGGTGACAGTATCATTAATAAATAAGTGAAACAATCCCTTATAAAATATTGAGGTACTTTATCATATTATGAAAGAAATATTTACTAAATATACCATTATTATTACAATATCAGATTGTCCAATCAACATTTCCATTTATAGTCAATGATTAAAAAACAAATATATCATGGTTAACATGATGAAAAGCGTTTGTAATATTAAAATAAATAGCATCTAGTTGCTTTGAGTAAGGACAGTTGATACTGCAATATTGATGAAAGATATTAAATTACTAATAATTGTCTTATTTTTAGTTTAGGACTGAAAAAGATGCATAAGAGTGTCAAAACTAGTTTTTTGTCTTTGTAGTAACTGTTTATTCCTGAAGTTTGGTTATATATTTTGTTAATTTGTATATTTGTAGTAATACAATTTGATTTCATAACAAACTATAATGCTAAGCATAGTTTTATGAGAAACTATATTAGTACTAATATTTTAGCTTTAAATACGTATTAAACAAACCCCATAATAGTTAACAGTTTTTGGGTTGTTGTTTTTTCTGGAAGTATTCCAAGTAACAACACACAGCAAGTTTTAAGGTACGAGAAACAATTAATAGAACTAAAGTTTATATTGTTAATGTAAGAGATACAGAATATAAGATTAATGTTGACACCATGAGAAACAGAATGAAATGTTTTGTTTTAATATGTTGTGCTAGAACAATTATTGGACATTCTCAATGATCACAAATGTGATGGTAACTCCTTTATTATTACAAGTTCATATAAGTATCTCATTAGATTTTATGACATTAACATTTCCTCATTCTTGAAACTAAAAATATCAACATATTTCATGTATTAGTCTTATAGACAATCTTATGCTATAGTGTAACTAATATTTTGTTAAACCAAAACAGATGTCATGCCTAGTATCAATTCATACAATTTTTAAATCAGATATAAGATAAACAAAATAATAAATTGTATAAAAAAAATAGCCCACTTTGTATACCATCATTCAATAATTTAATAGTTTTGTTTATATTATGCTTAAGCAGATCTATGGTGATGTATTTCTTATGTCAGTAAAATATATAAACCTGCATAAAAGTTAAAACGTATAGGTAATGCAAGTTATAAAAACAAATTGTATATGACAGTGGGAAGTTTCATGAGAGTGATATTAAATGTTTCATCTAGCTTATTTTGATCAATCTTTGTTGGTGTGTTAGCTTTGACAGGGAAGTGTTTCTTGCACTCATTTAATCTGACTGAACACATTTACTGCAAAGTAACAATAATGTGTTCTTATGTCAGCAGTACAGAGTTGAACTTGTCCTCATGCAACAGTAGTGCTACTCAACCTCCTTTGGTGGCAGATGGCGAGGAAGAAGATTTACCAAGGGGCTTACTTCGCTGGCGAGCTGCAGTACAGAAGTGTTGGACAGCAGACCAGTTGGCCATGTGTTTAAACATGCTAGAAATGTGTGTGGCATGGGATAAATCTATAATGAGAGCTGTAAGTTCTGTCACAAACAGGGTGTTTGTAAACAATCACATTTTTCTTTAGATACTAAAACAATTAGTGCAGACCTGTTAGAATTTGAAAGTAACGTATCTAAGAAAAAATGTGAAATATATATATATATATATTTGTGTAACATGTTTATAGTTTGTATTATTTTGTTAAAAGAGAAAGTCTATTTAAAAAATTAAGAGAATTTGCCTGTAGAACATTCTATTACCGATACAAGTACAGTGTAGCATAGAGTTGAAATTTTTTAAAATTCAGTTTGTGTTATGAACTGATTAAGTAACTTTTAAATCTCTTTAGAAGTTTGTCTTCTAAAAGCTTGTGAAAGAATGTAGATTAGTTTGTGAGCCTCACAAATGTATTGAATTGTTGAAAAAATTAATTTGTGTGTACACATAACAAGAAATTTTTAAAATATTGATTATTAAATACTTTTTAACACACTTCTAGAGAATATAACCTTTAAGCTTACTTAATTTTGGTTATGATCTTAATTTTAATTCATTTATATTTTGTAGAGCTGCCAGTTTTGCCATAGTGGAGCTAATGAAGAGATGTTGCTTCTATGTGATGGATGTGACAAAGGCTATCACACTTACTGCTTTAAGGTATGTTCACTATTAAATCATTTCCTTTATATATACTGAAGGTTATTGCTTTATAAAAGTTGTTTTTGAATAAATCAGATTAGCTTACAGATAGCCTTAAAATAAGCTTAGTGTACAAACCTAATTATTTTGATGATCTGTTGATTCATTTTAATCAATAAAGTACTTGTAATGTAAAAGTACATCTTTTCAGGTATATAAATGATAATTAGATTTGTCATTTTTTCATGACTAATGAAGTTTTTCATAAACTAGCACTAAAAATGCAAATAATAGTAAATGCATCCTTTAGTTGTTAATTTTTATGAAAAAAATGTATACTAACCACAATATATTTCTACTGCACATTAATTGTTTCATTTTTAGTTTGTAAAATGAACTTTTGATCATTTAAATGTATACACAGTAAAACACCCACTGTTTTTGTTTTACCAATGAACATAATTGTGTACCAAGTAAAGAATAGTTTGTGCATAGCCATTGGCATGTTCATCTGTTTTTATGAAACTGTAATTAGTAGGTAACTGTAACCAAAATAACTCATGGTTTAGGTTATGTGTTGATTGCTTAATACTATCACATTGATGAATTTTTTATTATACTGTGGCTCATATGATCAATGTGTATAGTGCATATTTAGAATAGTGTTGAGGAGCTTTTGTAGGAAAGCAGTCGAGCAAAATGTAATTTCAAAAGTACGTTTTACAAAAATTTGTGTAAATGTTTAGTCAAACAAAGCTATGGTATTTGAAGTATTATTTTAAGAAATTTGTAATAAAAAGTAAGTTAGTAAAGACATCTTAAGATTCGATCTCAACTTGGCAAAAGTATTGTACCAGTTAAGTGTAGAAATGTTAAGCTTTACCTAGTTATACATATGTGTGTGTGTATTACTCAATATAATGTCAAAAGACTCATAAATGTTCATCTTTTATCTTAATAAATTAGTTTATTTACACAAGTATTACTTATTTTTTCCTTCAATAAATAAGTCTCACCATTTGATAATTTAAGATAGTTACTTGATGTTTTCTAATACATATGTATTGAGAAATGACCAATGAAGTACATGTATTCCTTTCTAAGTATTGTATTAAAGCATTGTATATAAATGTTATTTCATGCCAAGATGACCCAGCATGGCTAGGGAGGTTAAGGTGTTCAACTCATAATCCTAGCCTCACGAGTTTGAATCCCTATCATACCAAAACCTGTGAAGGTGCTATAATGTGACGGTAAATCCCACTATTCCTTGGTAAAAAAATAGCCCAAGAGTCGACAATGGATGGTGATGACTAGCTGCCTTCCCTCCACTCTTACACTGCTAAATTAGGGATAACTAGTGCAGATAGCCCTCAAGTAACTTTGTGCAAAATTCAAAACAAACCAAACACTATGCCAAGATTTGTAACTAAGTTTAATCTTGCTTATTTGGAAATCTAACCTGTGATAGGTAGCACATTTGAGCTTTATACATGTATTTCAGGGCTTCTAAATGCAGATATTAGTAGAGATCTTTTTGCATGAATGTGTAAGTGTATTTGACATATGATGAGTCATGTATCAGAATTTTATGGGATCATTGAAGGAAATAGTAATTGTATAAATCACTGAAAAGGGAAGTCAGACTTTATTAAACAAAATGTACATAAGTAAGCCATAATTATTTTTGTCAGTGGTCGACTTAAAGGGTAATTTATATACGTGAAATTATATTAAAGTTTTGTGTTATGATCTAGAACTTGAACATCAAGATAAAATGTTTTTGTAATTTTTAAAGACTTCATTTATGTCATATAATTTTCATATTACTGTATTGTTAAGTGTTTTTTATCTATTAAGACTTAAGTCAGTGAAGATAACTCTAAGTTTACATTACTATAAATGTTTGTGAAACTAACTTCTATCACATAAAAAAGGAATATTATTGTGTTTATGAAAACGTAAATATTAATCTGTGATATATTGTATTAGCCTATAGTGTTCTTCAAATATATAATGTAATTTTATAATAGTCTTAGATTTCATTCAGTATTGTGTATTTTTTTTATTCCTAACAGCCTAAAATGGAAACAATACCTGATGGAGATTGGTATTGCTATGAATGTTTAAATAAGGTAATTACATGTTTTTCTCAATTATTACACATTTTAATATTTAAAATCCAGCAAAAATGTGATGCTATTTGCTGTTAGTAAGCTGTTCCTTAAAGCATTATATAAATAGTATTATTCTTGTCTTGAAGGTTATAAATGTTATGAACTTTCTTTGTACTTTCGTGTTTCACACCTGTATGTCATAAATGCACTGTATTGGTCAAATTATAAACAGTGTGATTGAGCTATACAGAATGCTTGGAAACAAGTTATGAATCAGTAAATAGATAACTTTTCATATTTATGCCTTCTCTTTGGGCAGGATTATTAGAAAGCATAGATTCTCTTTCAAATTCCATCTCAGATTTATGCTGCTGTAATCCATTCCACTACTACAGTAGGAGTCCAGACAGACCTTTCCATGCCTCCTACAAAATCCTTAACAGCGCATCTTACTTTAGTACTTTTCAAAATCAACAAAGTTAACAAATCAGTATTTACTTTTAATCTCTGTCTCTACCACATCTTCCAGTCATTGCCCTACTTCACCTTGTTCAAGCCCAGGTGTTTCCATGGGATCTTCCTCTTTGGTTAGCTCCAAACAACAGTCATTCATATACTTAAGTTGACCACACCAAATGGTTTTCAACTTTCTCTCTCTAAAACTGTTTGTGTATATTTTTGCCACCAACGGGCTATTCATTCAGATCCAGAACTTCATATTGATGATGTTGTACTTCCTGTCATCCCAGAGGCAAAGTTCTTTAGTCTTATATTTGACTGTAGATTAAACTTTTATTTCATGTATCAAGCAACTTCTTGTCAAGTATATAAGAGTACTGAACACCTTCTGTGTCTTCTCTTTCACCTCTTGGGAGCAGATCAATATTCCATGCTTAAAATTTATTGTGCCCTTATCCGATCCAAACTTGACTATGGGTCTATGGTTTATAGTTCTGCCAGAACTTCAGTACTGAAAATTTTGGATTGTATCCACCATAAGAGGCTTCAGCTTTGCACTTGGGCCTTCCGTACTTCTCCAGTCCAAAGTTTGTAGGTGGAGTCCTATGAACCCCCTCTGTATATTCGCTGTTTGCAACTGTCTCTTAAGTATGCTTCCAAACTTTGACCTTTACCACAGCATCCTACTTGGGGTTGTGTTTTTCATCCTCAGTGGGTCACACTTTTTTATAATAGAAAATCTGCCATTGTTCCTTTTAGCCTTCATATCCGGGAACAATCAGAAAAATTGGATTTATTTTTGGATAGCATAGCACTATCCACAGTTTGGCCTATTCCACCATAACTAATTACTGTCCCCAAATGTGACCTATCCTTGAGTCATCTGAGGAAGGCAAGTACTCCTGATTGGAAATATCACTCTTTATTTGCTGATCATCTCTCAAATGATCTATCCTTTCCATATATACAGGTGGTTCAAACTCAGGTGACTCTGTAGGCTCTACCATGGTTTGTTACAGTTTGGTTGTAGCACACAGAATCCCCTCTACAGTTTTTGTGTTTACTGATGAATTGTATGCCATTTCTCTTGCCCTAAATCATATTGAAACTATGCAATACACAAATCGTACGATCTATACTGATTCACTCAGCTTCTATTGGCTCGAACATCATTTCATGCTAGTTACCATCCTATTCTTATCAATATCCAAAACAAACTGGACCATCTCTCTTTATCATCTATCTCTGTTTAGTTTTTTAAATACCAGGTCATGTTGGTATTTGTGGGAATGAGCTAGCTGACAGAGTCGTAAAGCCCTTCTGCTTTGGCTCTATCACCACCGTCCCTGTTCCATTCATGGACTATGGTCCAGTTATCAAAACCCGACTGTTCACCAGTTGGCAGTCAACCTGGAGTGAGCAATGAAATATTAAGCTTTTACAAATCAAGCCTTCTTTAGTTCTTTGGCCATCTTGTTTCTGTAAAGATTGTAGGTAGGAACTTGTTTTGGCTAGGCTATGTATTAATCACAGTTTTTTAATTCACCACTTCCTTCTATCTGGTACTGATGCACCAATGTATGGTCTGTGTGGTACTCAGGTCACATTCGTCCATGTTTTGTTATCATGCCATCATTACAACCAAGAACAATGACACCATTTTAAACATATTTTTAAGGTAGCTTTCCCCTGACATTAGTATTATAGGTGATACTGGCTGTCTCACTCATGTTTTTACATTTTTAAGAGCCATTGGTCTTTTTTGCTGAATTTAAGGTTTTTATTGGACTATACACTGTTTTAGCAAGATTTCTTTTTACACTTTTTATTTTAACCTAAACCCAGGACTGGAATGGCCAACTTCAGGTGACTGACAGCAAGTTTGAACTTAATGCTTCAGTCTTCCTGTCAGGTCTTACTTTTACATATTTTACCTTCATTTCCATTTACCATTACAGTATACTACATCTTGTTTGACACAGATAGCCTAGTAGCTTTTTGCCAATGAACACGAAGTACCTACTTACCTTGCTTTATAACTAAACTATAAATAGGTTAAAATATTTCATTTGCTGTTCAGAACAGATTAACATAGTCTCAAATAATAATAAAACGAAAATTAATCACCTATTTACAGATGCCGAAAGAAGATAATAGTATGAGGAATCCTGTTAAGAAAAGGCTTCTTTCTTTTTGTTATGTACTATCCATTAATAATGTCAGAGAGAATGACTGACATTTTTTAAAATATAGAATGACATGAGAAGGAAGAATCATGTAGGCTTGACATTTGTTTTATATCTAGATAAATAAAGAAGATTGGAAGTTATAGATTTATATTATGGCATTCATGAAATTAAGAGATTAAGATTAAATTATAAGCACACATTGATAATGTTTAAGTTTTGAATATAGCTCTTTAAAAGGATGTGGCATGCACACTCTGAACTTGAAGTGCACATAAGGTTAAAATGCACTTAAAACACAGTGGTTGAATAAGAAGAGAGCAAGTATACCATTTACAGTTCCCATAATATGGTGTGAACTGAAAGACTGACATAAACTGCCTTATCTAATCACACAGGAAAAGTTAAATGATCTGATTCATGACTTGCCTTTGTAAAATCAGCATGGAAAACTTCTTGTCTCTGATTTTTACCAATGAAATTTATTAGTTCCTGGAGTGAGAGTTTCATTTATTAAAGTTGTCATCAGAGTCTTGCTTCTCACTACAGCATGGGAGATACTTTGTGTTTCTTTGCAAGTATTGATACACTAGTAATAAATTAGGTACTGAATATCATTGTCAAGTTTTATTAACTCATCTAAAGTTAGTCTGAAAAACTGTTCTTATGTATGATGAGAACACAAAGCTGTCAATTTCTGTTGCTCATGCTAGGCCTGCAGAGTGGGTATACCAAATAATGTTGATTTTTGTGTGTCTGGAACTGCCAGTGATAAAAATAATTTTAAAAAGAAAGAATGGCTAGCGAGAAAGAATTACATACCATAGACATGTTATCTAGTATCAACCTTTAGTGAGAGTCCTCAATGTGTATTTCTGCTTCCACTTCATATTAAATTCCAACTCACAAAGGAATGAACAAAGATGGTAATGATTTTAGATATATACCTGACAAGTTTCCAAAAATCAATGAAGCAAAAATGAAAGGTGATATCTTTGTTGGCCCACTGATTTTGGAAATGCTGATGATAATATTGAAACAGTACTCAAACAAAAACAACTAGTTGTTTTGAAATAATTGAAACTGGTTGTTAAAACCTTAGGAAATCACAGAGATGAAACCTATGCTGTGATGGTTGATGACATGCTCAAAAATAACAGGAAAATTAGGCCTAGGATGTCACTAAAGATGCATTTCTTACACTTTCATTTAAACTTCTTTCCAAATGGTGCAGTGAGTGATGAGCATGGTGAGCACTTCCACCAAGATATTTGTACAGTATATATAGAGATGCAAAGGATGATTGAATCCTGTAATGGGAGATTACACTGGTTTACAAAAAAATATTTTTTGTCTGTGGCAAGAATGTGAATAGGTGTTTTTTACTAATTTGGGTGTGCTGAATTCAAATTTATAAACAGTTTAGCTCTATCATCTTTAGTTTTCTGGCTTTTAAATAGTCTCATTTTAGTATATACAGAGTATATACGTGCTTATTTCAACAGTTGCAGCAGCTTATTACAGATAAAACAGGATAGATAAAGAACATTGACGGAATAAATATACTTGGATGACACAATGTACACAATTCATAGTACCGCAGACAGTTAGAAGTGTGTTTTCTTAGATGATCTGGTGTATTTTGCCTCTGGATTGTCACGCAAGAGCATCCAGCAGAAGTCTCTCATCATGCTGGGGTTCCACTTGCCTCGGTAGTTGCTCTCCATCTTCGTAATGTCTTGGTTGAATCTTTTTCAGTGCTCATCACTCACTGCTTCAAGGTTTGGAGGGAAGAAGTTGAGGTGGGAATGGAGAAAATGAATTTTGAGTGACATTCGGCATTCCATATCCTCATAAGTCTTTAGCAACTTCTCAATACAGGCTTGGTAATTTGGTACGTGTGTGTTACCAAGGAAGCCACTACAGACTGACTTAAATGCTTCCCATGCTCTCAGTTCCTTTAAGATAAGAAGCTCCTCAAAATCAGTATCTTTCAGCACTTCTTGGATTTGAGGTCCGACAAGGATGCTCTCTTTGAGCTTAGCAGCACTGAGACCTGGGAACACAGTAGACAAGTGTTGGAAGGCAGCACCATTTTTGTCCATGGCCTTCACGAAATTCTTCATCAAACCAAGCTTGATGTGAAGAGGAGGAAGAAGCACCTTCTTCATGTCAACCAGAGGATTCTCCTTGACGCTGTGTTCGCCAGGAACGAAAGTGCTTCTAGACCCCCAGTCTTTCTGCTTGTAATGCTGGGATACAGCTCGACTATCCCAGAGATAGAGAAAGCAACAGTACTTTGTGAAGCCCGCTTGCATACCCATAAGAAGAACAATGACTTTGAGGTCCCCACACAGACTTCACTGGTACTGGTTGTACTTAACAGCTTCTAAAAGAAGCTCCATATTGTCATAGGACTCCTTTAGATGGACAGAGTGTGCAGCGGGAATGCTGGGATATTTATTCCCATTGTGCAGAAGCACAGCCTTGAGACTTTGCTTGGAAGAGTCTATGAAAAGATGCCAGTCTGAAGGATTATGTGGCAAACCAAGGAGAGTGAACAAGCCAGGTACATTTGTGCAGTAGCACAACTTGTTTTCCATGTCGAAAAATGAAGCAAGGTCTTTGTTCCGATTCCTGAAACTCATGATCCGTCTTGATATATAGTTATATATATATATATAATGTAATGCTATCACTTACATTTATTGCATAATAACTAAAAAAGAAGACATAAGTCACACAATATTAGAAATTAACCCTGAATCCATATACGCCTTTATGTACAGTATGTGTACAAAATGTACAGTATGCATATCTAAAAAACTAGAGGTGATGAGTAAAAACGGATTTCAAATCTGAATTCAGCACCCCCAAATTAGGTTAAAACAGCTATTTTTGTGCTTGCCTCAATTTCTTTGTAAACCAGTGTTATTGTTAATTTTTACAGCATGAAACTGAGAATGTACACAAAAGGTGCAACAGGTCAAGCAGATATTTTGTAACAAAAAAATAACACCATGGTGAAAGTTTTAAGTATATATAGCCTGAATGTATTGTCACCATATAATCTTATTATACTCATTAATTTTTAAACTGGTGTTGCTTTTATGTATTGTTTTTGAATATTCTTAAATGCATAAATAGTTATTAAAGAAAAAAATTATATGTATGTATGAAAGAATATTTTGAATAAATATTTCATAACTTGAAAACTAATCAGTAATTCTCAACATGATTTTTTAGAATCATTTTACCAAATGATTCAGTGGTATTTTTTCAAATAGCAGAGATTTTCTAGTGTTGCCTGGTGTAATAGAACAAATAATAACTTCTCACAAGTTAAATGAAAAGTATTGATAATGATAACACAAAATTGGAAAAAGAAAAAGAAATACATTCACGCTGTCCCAAAAATAACAGAGAATGAGAGTTAAACGTGAATTTGGAACAAAGTTTAATCTGTAATATCTCAAGGTAGCAAGAATTCAAGTGGTGCATTGGTATTATAGGCAAGAGAACTGCCAAAAAACATACCAGACTAAAGCAAAACAAATCAGACTAAGCATTTACAAACTCAAAAAAGAAAAATGATAAAAGTAGTAGTCACATATGTAATATGAGGTGATCCAAAATTATTTTTCCTATTTTAAAGTTTAATATTTAAATAACTAAACAAATACAAAATTGCAGTTTTTAACAACTTGAAGCAAAACGTAAACAGTATTTAGTGGTGTCAGTTCATTTCTGTGTGTGCTCTATTAGTGGCTCTCAGCGCATTTAACCAATATTCAATTTCAGTCCACATTTGGTGAAATATGACCACAGTTACAGTGACAATGGCATCTGTTTTCCTGGTTGTTAGCTCTATGGTATTTGTTATTCAGTGTTTGCAGACATATGATGGATCCTTTTCCACCATTTTGGACATTACAATAGAATCTGCAGTACTTTTATACACCACATCTAAAACAAACCCGGCGGAGTTGAAAGTGTGATAAATTATGCCAGATACTTTGTCACTAACATTCTCTGAGAATATTGAGCATAAGGAAAATACTGGCAGAGCTAATGGTAGCAGGCTTGCAAAGTGACCTGTATGCTTTGCCAAACAGATTATTTTATGACATTGTGAGAGGCACAGCCACACTGCTACTAGAATTCACTCCTCACAACTTCCTTTCTTCTTTTGCCTGGTGTGTATAAATTTGGCCACATTCTTTGCTGCTTGTCTCATTTGGAGTGGCTTAATGTGGAAACCCACAGTAGAAATATAGCCAGGGGAGTGTGTGTGAACAGATTTGGTGCCTAGAAATTTACTCAACAGAAATATATGTTTGGCAGCGTGTCTGAAACTGTTAATATTATGGTGCAAGTTGTAATTATTTATTAAGAGATGAAATAAAATGAAACTAATTGTGATCTGTTTGACTCATGTGGTAAAATTTCCAGATTTATAGGAAAATTCTAATGTTGAAATGTCATTTTGTAGTAATCTAAGAATAAATGTATACCACAGATAAAAAGAAAAAAAAAGGTTTAAATAACAGCATTTTCATTAATCAGTAAATACTCATTAGAAACAGTTTCAAAAGTTAGTTGACTGTCAGAAATAAAAGCCACCAACCAATCTTACTTCCAAAAAGAAATATTTAAATAATTCCTCATGTTAATTTTTTCTGTGTCACATGTTGTATCGGAGCTCTGATTTCTCTACTCCAAAATAATTTGACATCAAAATAAACTAATGCAATCACCAACAAATTGGGCACACAATCTATACTTGATAACATACAGTGGTCTAAAACTTGAATGTCGTACCTTTTTCACTTGCTAAACCAACCAAAGAAGTCACCCTTCACTCTCTCTCTCTCTCTGGTTCTTTCATTGCTTGCTAATCAATTTTATATGACTGATGGATACGTCTATAACTGATAAAAGTATATGACAAGTGAGGTGTTAATAATTGTGCAACATCACATATTTATGTGTGTATCTAAAAGTAAGCATAGCATTAGAAGAATTGTTTATGTATAAATGTTCTTGTAAAATAGGTACAAGATTATTTTATAAATGTAATGTTTTAGATTATAAACTTTGATTTTTGATACTACACAAAATGAGGTAATTCCATAATATCTAAGAATTGTTTTGTCACATGTACAAAACGTTTAAAGCATTTGTAAATGTTTTTAAATTTATGTAATGTAAAAATTTTGGGAGATTTGCTTAGGATCTATTTCTTTTATCTCAATCATCCAAAAAAGTGCTTTAGGTTTTTGTGTTTATGTTTGTTAATTTTTCCAAGTATAGATATTTTATTCCATGAAAACCAAATTTGTATTTACATACATACTAATATTTTCATTAGGCCACAGGTGACAAAGTGTGTGTTCTTTGTGGAAAGAAAGGTAAATTGATTGTTTGTGACCTGTGTCCCAAAACGTACCACATTGATTGCTTAGATCCACCCTTGTCAAGGTAAGGGTAACAAACTTTCTTCATTAATATAAACATGGTTTATAATTGTGAACCATTTATGGTTTAATGTTTATTTTTGCTTGCACTTAGAAGAGTGTTTATTTATGTATACAGGAAAAAACAGACAAACAACCTAACTTAACGTAATGAGTGAAACAGATACTGAAATGGTGAATTAGATTAAAATAAAAGAAGCAGTTTTTATTTTTCTTCATAATTGCCTCAGTATTTCATAATTTTTCTTTATCTCAATTGATATTCAATATTTGTGTCAATTATTTTTAAACACATTGTGTTCTTTCAGGCCACCCAAAGGAAAATGGACATGTGTAAGCTGTAAAGCTCAAGTAAGCTTAATTTATAAACAACCATTGAACATTAAAAAAAAAATCTAAATGTATTTAAAGCTACGGTGTTTACATGAGGTGGTGATTCACTCACTGTTAATTATTGAATTTAACAAATTTCCAAGCTGAATTAAAATATTATCTATGGTAACATTTCATTGTTGTTTTTGTTATTTTTTTCTGTTTTATTTGTTTGTAACTATATTACATTCAGTGTATATTTTATTTTTATAGTTGAGAGCTTCTAGTGTAGTTATCTGCATTAACTATGCTTTTTATAGAACAAAACATGAAAACACATAAAGACATAATATGGTACCAAGATAAATAAAAAGGTGTACAATGATTTTGTTTAAAATTAACCAAGTTCATTTGTAAATATTTGTGTATATGTACTTCATCAAACCTTATATGGAAAAATACATCATTAATATACAGCTATAGAAATCAAATTTATCTTACATAAATTTTGATGTGACTTGAAGTCTCAGAATATATGGAATGGCTTGTGATTCAGGTATTAAATTATGGTAATGTTTAGTACATGAATCTGTGATAACTGAAACTTATAAGCATTTTTGGTAAAAAAATTTCTTCATTTGATTTAGAAGTTATTGATTTAATTAAGAATTTTAATCCATTTTTGTATTAAATATTTGTATTTTTATGTGAATTCTGATTTCTAGTCTCAGCCAAAGAAAAACAACAAACAGAAAAATGCTCTAAAAGACAAGGAAAAAGAAAAAGATAAGGAAATACCAAAAGAAAAAGAACCTACACAATGTAAAAAGTCAGAAAATAATTCTAGTAATAAATCCAAGTCCAGTGAAAGGAAAGAGAAGTCAAAGCCTCAAATTAACAAGGAATTTACTTTTGCAAGGTAGTAAATAGAAATGTTTATATACATAAAACCTATGATATTGTAAAATCGGAATGGTTTGGTGGTCACCTTATGGTCTACAAAATACTATTTTATGACTTTAGGACTTATTTTGAAGATATTTGTTTATACTTTAAGTGTTATCATTCTTATTTGACTAATTTAGAATTTAATTTATGCAGTGATATATTGTATCAATGTAATATCAAATTGGTAAAATTTTGCTGTTTTTGTAAATGTTACTTTAATGCTGTGTAACTGTTTTGTTCTCAAAGCCCACTTTACAGCATTTTCCAACACTTGTGACTCAGTGGTAAGTTTTGAAGCTCGTACCACTAAAAAGGGGTTTTGATACCTGCAGCATACAGATCATCAAGTATCTTTGTCCTTAACTCCAGACAAAATGCCAAGTCCAAAACAGTGTATTAAATTTTGTTTGTATGTGTATAAACATGTTACATAAGTATTGAGTAATTGTTAACTACTGGAACAAAATTTGTTTATGAATTCTTGCCATTAATTATGTGCAATGTCAAACGCATACATCTATGTGTTTTTGAATGATAAAAATCAGGAAGATAAAAAATTATGTTTACAATTTATAAAATAAATCAAAAATAAAATAATCAGAAAACTTTGTAATTATACTGTTAAACTTGCATTTTGAAATAATATATAGAATAAGAAGTGTTTGATGATTAATATGTGTATGAATGAATAGATAATTAAAAATATTGAAGCTAAAAAATTAGAGTAGCTATCAAAAGGAGAGAAATAATTCAATTTTATGTAGAATACATAAGAAACCCCAGAATTAATTAGTAGGCTTAACTGTAATATTGATGGGCTTTTTTTTACGCAACTCATGTTACTATGGGCTAAAACTAACAGTCTGTAAGTAATTTATAAAAAGTTTTAAAAAGTTCATGTCATAATTATTACATTCTTGTATTTCTATGTGTGTTAAGGACAAAAATATATAAATATCGTATTTTCAAGTTGATAATTTATTCCATCTGCATGCTGAGTTTTGAATACTTACAATTTTGGATTTAGGATTATGTGAAGTCGTGTTATAATTAGTAAGAAACAAATCTAGATGTAAGTTACAAAATCTTGGATTGTTATAAAAATATTGTGAATCAAAACCTTAATTCGAAAGATTCTTTAAAATTTCAGACATTTGTTGGAGGAACTAGAAAAGCATGAAGATTCCTGGCCTTTCCTTCTTCCAGTCAAAACCAAACAGTTTCCAACGTATAAAAAAATAATTAAAAAACCAATGGATTTAAGTACAATAAGAAACAAGTTGGAAGGAGGATTGTAAGGTTCCTTTATTTTATTTCATTTGTGTATGCAGATTTTGAATGTTATGTACAGTTAGCAAAATAATATTCTTATCTCTCTGTATTTCAGTTCACCAGCAGTACATTAAATATTTGTTGGTACTTGTAAGAAATTAGTGTAAATTTTTAAATGTTATGAAATTGGTAATTTAATGAGAATCAAGTCCATCAATTGTGTTTCATATTTTGTGTGTTATTAATGATATGCAAAATCTTAGGTGGCCATGCTAGCCCTACTGCTATAAAAGTTTAAAAACAACTGCTTTGACCAACGATTCTAAATCAGTGCTTTGAATTATGTGTATTCCTAGTATAAAGAATTGCTCAAAGAAAAATTTCTTTTTTTCAAACAAGCTTGCAAGTTATATAGATACATAATTTTTAATTTTATCTTTATTTTCTCAATATTAATAATGCTGTCTTGTTTTGTCTCTAGTACAATGGGTTAAAAAAGCATCAGAAGAAATACATTTATTTTGGACAAGCTTACAAGTTAAACAAATGTATAAATTTGAGCTTTATCCTCACTATATTACTGTAGAAAAACTAAAAACAGTTCTTTTGAATAAGCTTACAGTAAGATAAATATATAAATTTTAATTCTTATTGTCAATGTTTTCTTTATTATGTATTAACTTTTCTTAAGTGGTTATAGTGTAGTGCAAGTAGATTTATATATATATATTATCATATTCAATTAGGCTTAGAAATTATAATTTTTGTTTTCTTTTTCATAGATACAAAGTAAAGGAAGAATTTGCTGAAGAGGTGCGTTTAATTTTTGACAATTGTGAAACTTTTAATGAAGATGAATCCCCCGTGGGAAGAGCTGGTCACAGTTTGAGGGCATATTTTGAAAGCCAATGGGCAGAACTTAATTCAACTTGAGTATGCCCATAGTCACAAATATTGTTTCTGATCGAATAGTTGCTTCCACCAGGTTGCGCTGCTTTTTTTTTTTTTTTAATTTCTTGAGTGCAGAAGTGCCTGGAATTTGGGAGACAATTTTATGTAGTTCAGGTTACACCTGTTGACGTTAGTGAATCTGTATGTCATTGTATTTTATGCAAGTTTGGTAATCAGACAGTATATTTACTTAGTGTTGTTCTGTGTCTGTGTATACCTATGTACGTCCTGTTTTTAACGCACACACCAGGAAAATAGCTCGTTGAATCTACTTGTTCCAGTTCTTTTATGAATTGATTGTGCCACCTAGTGGTTGTATATGCATTTTGAAGCCATTATTGCTGGTGTGTAAAGATAAAATACTGCTTGGCAGTGGAAATTACACATCTATACTCAGTCAGTACCTCGTTTCTCCCACTTCTTAAAAAAACAAAAAAAACTTATCACCTGCATTGCAGTCAGGAAGGCAAGGCAGTAATCCATTACTCTTGTTTCTGTAAGCAGGTTTTATAACCCAGGGTATTTAAATATTAACTAAACGTTGTGTTTGAGATACTTTTGTTTGCAGTGTGAAGACCTTACTAAGTGAGTCCTAGAACAAGCCCTTGTATATCAGAAATTCTTAGATTTCTGTTTTCAACATTTGCTGTAACATTAGGATAAACTTCTTACTTCTGTATTGTGTTGTAGAATATAAAGATTTGGGACCTATTTTTGTATGAAATTTGTCAAATGACCACTTACACAGTATAGGGACATCCACTGAATCACAAAGTTTCATTGAAATAGCTCTCAAGGGATGGATTAACATAATTGTGTTTAGGTTCTGAAATATATTTGTTGGAAACGTGTATAAAGTTTTCCCATTATAATGGATGGATGTGCCGGACCAAAGCAAGGACTATGTGGAAAGTTTGGGGGGGAACATAAGTGTAGTTTATTTCTCTCTTTATTTTATTGTATCAGCTAGATTGTAGAATCATGTTACTTATTCTGTATGGTGTGAAAAATTAAATGTATGTATAGAGCAGTGTAGGTACTTGGTGACTTATGTGAGGTATAGTGTCTAGCTTCCTGGGGCACTTGTTATTGTATTAAATTTTGCTTAAGTTATTTATTAGTATTATATTTCATATATATCATTCACTCATAATTATCTTAAGAATATTTTCACAAATTAAAGGATTTGAACAATACAAGAGATGTATACAACCATCATTGATTTTTTTCAAGACCAGTTTTAGGTGCAACAACACACCATGTAATTAAATATCCTTATTAATCCTCACAATGAGAGGGTTCATTCCCATTAATTAGGCTACTAGAACTTTCTTTTTGTACAATAATTTTTATATGTAATTAGATTATTTTGATGATGTTTTACATTTTATTACTTTCACTCTCCATCCTAAAGAACTAATTTTGTTGTAATTTATCACAATTTTTTTTTTTTTTCCTAGTAACCCTATTTGTTTCTGTTACTTGTTAATGTAATAAAAATTATTCTGTATTACATTACTTTAAAGTGCTATTTAAATGAGTATCCTATTGTACTTGTAGGTTATTTGGACTATAAATTATGCTGATTTATTACTCAGTAGCTTCACACTGTGCAAGAATGTTATTAGGTTCTACAGTTATTTATAGAGTTCACTGGGTCCAATGATTAATACTGAACATATTCATTCTACATTGAAACTTTTTGTTTTTATGCTTAAAACCATGCTGGGCATAATAGGGTGAATTGTTAATGGTTTATTATACTTAGGTGAAAAACTGATGTCAGAAATTTGAATAAAAAAAGGAAATAACCTGAATAGTTTCTCATGAATAAATTAATATATTTCATGAGCTGTGGTTTTGTCCCATTTACTAAAGGTAAAACTGTGGGAGGAAAATGTTCTTCAGTCAGGTTTAAAAAAAGAAAAAGCATTGGATTGTAATTGATTTATTTTAATATGCAAATAGTAAAATTATAACTTCCAGTAATCTTTGATGAAAATCCTGTCAAATTATATATTTATCTGGACTGTTCTCTTTCATTGTAATATTATTGGAATTAAAAACTGAACAGTTTTATTATTATTAAAGTTCAATGAAAATAAAATAATTTAACCAATATTACATGAAAATTTATGTTGTTATTCTTGTATACATGCTACACTTATTTTAACAAAACATAAAAGTTGTACATTTGTTTTAAAAAAAAAACATTTATGTAAAAAATTGGTTTCTTTAAATAGCAAAACATAATCATCTCAAAAGCCATATAATTGTCACTTACAATACTAAACTTTTGTTTAATGCTATCATATGTTATTTTTTCAACCAATAAATTTAAGTTATTACAAAAAAAGAAACAGAAATGAACTTTAGAGAATCACAAGAAAATTTAAATTAATAAAATACATAAAACATTGGTTCACGAATTGTGATGAAATTTGTTTTTTTTTTATATAGGCACATTTGTAGGGTAATTTTAGCTTTGTAATACAGAAAGCAGAGGTCATGTATTATAACAAAAAAATTCATTTTGTATGTGTGAATTAGAAAAATTTAAAAAAACGATATTGTTTTGAGCAAGTCAACTTTGCTAGAGATAGTAATTTTGATTGCTTAATATTGGTTTTGTGTGTAAAAATGAGCCAGTATATTATTTCAACTGAAGTAAGCATGCTTCCTCTGTGTTCTTAAAGAAATCTGTTGGAAATTCAAAAATTTTCTCAAATAATTTTACAAATCTTATTAGCCAGCTAAATTTTGTAATTTCTCTAAAAGAGTTAATAAAAGTTATTGTCATAAAATTTAGTAAACAAACAGCTTAAATAAAATGTAGATTTAAGTTTAGAGTTAATTTTCTGTGCGAGTTGAAAATATATATCCTTTGTAAAAATTATTTGTTTGCATTTTTGCTGACTACCAAAAGTGAAATTATATGCATAAGTTATAAAATAAATGTTTTTTCCAACTTTCCACAATTCTAGTTAATTTTAGTGCAGTTTTAGAAATAATGTAATTTGGTTAAACTGATTTTTCAATTTTGATCATATTTTATTCAATAAAAAAATGAAAATTGATACATGTATTAAAGCTCAACTTAATGAATGTAAAACATTTTACAACAGAATATGTTCTGCTATTTGTGTGTTCTTTAATATACCATATACTGTACCTGAATAAACTGAGACATATGTGAATATTGAAAGAGAAGTTCAACTAACATAACTCTGAGAATTGCAAATGTGACAATAAAATTATTTCCCAATCTCTTCCTTTCCAGTTTGATTTCCATTATATTACATGCTGAAATGTGTAACACTGGTAACCAGAATAAAACATTGTTTTTAGAATACTGTTGAAAATTTTGTTTTAAAATAACATGTAAACAGATTTTTGAGAGAAAAAAACTAAAGATTAAAAATTTTGTTTTCCTTATTTTAATTTTTCTTTTACCGTAACTATATAAAAAACACCCAGATACTAAATAGAAAAACAAATATAAACAAACACAAAATCAAAGAAGCCTTACTTATACAACAACCCAAACCAAAATTAAACTGATTTAAAGAAAATACCTTTATTCTAATTAATAATAAATCATCTAACTGCAACGCCTAAACAATTCCGTACCCGTTTACACTCTTGTCCCTAAGACATGCACCCAACAACACGCGGTCTAAAGTTTTAACACCCATAATAATCCTATTAAAATACATTTTAACTAATTCCTTATTCTTTCACTACAAGGAAGCAGTTTAAGGTGCATCAAAACGTGGGCTGTATATGAATTTGAAGAGCTGAATAGTCTTCAAGTGAAACTTTGTAATTAACACACTGTTAGCACTAGTAAGGCACAACTAAACAGAAATTAGTCAATCAGAACCCTGTGAAGTATGCGAACTGGGAAAACAAACAAGGATAGGCATTGTAGGAATGATTAGTACATGAGCAACATGTAAATCTCGTATAAACATTGCTTATAAAGGTTGTTTCTTGAAAAAGAGTAATAATTAGAACAAGGCAGTTATGAACTTCTTAAAACTAAACACCAGGTTAATCTTTTAATCAATCTTGCGCTTTTGCTACGATATATCAAATTCTGGATACTTATGGTAGTCTGTTTCTCCGATAAGCCAGTGGTATTACATTCTCTTGAGCGCTGAAACCTTTAGAAGCTGCACGGGAAGATATGTTTTGACCAAGGAGTGAAACATCCTATGATTTCAGCAACCATGACGAAATATCGGGGCCAACAATGGATGAAGAGATGTGAGCCAGAAGGAATTTGTTGCTGGCGAGTTCTCTTCCTTATGATCTTGTGAACAGCGTCAATTATTTTAGTAATTTGGCTTATACTTAGTCATTTAGGTTTGTAATGAAAATATCATATCACAAACCTTAATTCATAAAAAAACACGAGTCTGTAGTTATGAATATTCAGACACTATGACCACGTTGAGATTCACTTGTGAATAACAGGTATGCAAAAAAGTTAAGGTTTTTTAATATATGTATATTTGTCTGTGTTCAACTTCTACGTAAGCTATTTTATATGTAAAGTTTATATAAATAACTTCAATTGATTGTATCTTGTCCTTAAGTCAATTGTTGTTTGTTGTTGTTTTTTGGAATTTCGCACAAAGCTACTCGAGGGCTATCTGTGCTAGCCGTTTCTAATTTAGCAGTGTAAAACTAGAGGGAAGGCAACTAGTCATCACCACCCACCACCAACTCTTGGGCTACTCTTTTACCAACGAATAGTGGGATTGACCGTCACATTATACACCCCCACGGCTGGGAGGGCGAGCATATTTAGCGTGAACCCGCGACCCTCGGATTACGAGTCGCACGCCTTACGCGCTTGGCCATGCATGCAACCTTAAGTCACGTTTAAAAACATATTTAGCATCTGCCGTTTTCGGAAAAAGAAAGAAGGTACGTTTTTTTCTTTTTTTTTCAATTATTTCTTTGAAAAAAATTTTATGGTTGTTGCTTGTTTTCAAAGGATCTATGCCAAACGGAAATGTTCTTTGAATCGTTTTTTCATCATAATAAAGAATTTCTAAACATACAGAAAAAGATAAAAATGAATCAATGGTATACGTCTCATTTTTTTATTTAAAAGTCTTCTTCGATAAATTTTAAAAAGAAGTGTTGGCGTCTGCGTAATAGAAAGTGGTCGGGGCATCGAAAATGCATTTTTGTAACTTGGTCTAATACAATTTTTGTGGACTAGTTTTATAATTACGTATCATAAAACAAAATGGTGGCCATGAAAATCGCCCAATTTAGATTATCTTTTCAATGTGAGGCCCGGCATGGCCATTTGGGTTAATGCATTCGACTAGTAATCCGAGGGTCGCGGATTTGAACCCCCGTCACACCAAACATAATCGCCCTTTCAGCCGTGGGAGTGTTACAATATTACAGTCAATCCTACTATTCGTTGGTAAGAAGAGTATCCCGAGTTGGTGCTGGGTGGTAATAACTTGCTGCCTTTTGTCTTCCACTGCTAAGTTAGGGATGGCTAGCACAGATAGCCCTCGTGTACTTTTGCGCGAAGTTCAAAAACAAAACAAAAAGCTCTACAATGTTTGAATATTAAAAATAACTATTTCACAGTATTCCCTGAAGAATACTAAAACTTCTTGTGTTAATAAAGGCACCTAAATTTTTATGTATGTTTCATATAGAGTTTATCAACATGTCAGTATTTGAACGAATTTTCATCTACGTGGCTTTTCCAGACAAGCTCCCCCCCCAAAAAAAGACAAACATCATCTTTCACAAAACTTCTACATCTGAAGTCCCAAATATTCCTTTCCTGTATCAGATAAGATACTAATATATACAGGATATTTCAAAATTATGTATACGCATTTTAGAAATTTATATCTAGTGCACAATTTTCATATTTTTTAAATAATTTTTTTGCACATATCTATGGAAAGAATGGAGAACACGCAGTTGAGTTTCGATGAAAGACGATTCTAAAATGGTAGTACTGGAAATTTGAAAATACACTAGTGGCCAAAATCTTAAGGCCAATGAACCTAAAACAAATATGCATTTTGCGTTGTTAGGTCAACCACTTATTTGAATAGAGCTTCGAAAGATGAAAATAAAAATTAGTCTAAATATCAGCTAGTCAAAAGTCGAAGACCATACTCAAAAGAAGCATTAATCGGTAAACACGTAACGAAATTTAGTCATTTGTGTTCAAGCATTAACGTTGTCAACATCTCTCACTGACATTTCCTGTGTTACATTGGGTAAAAACATGGCAAAGGCTAAAAAGTTAACAGAGTTTGAATGTGGCATAATTGCCGACTTGCAAAAGCAAGATCTCTCAACATGTCATCACTGGTGAGATTGGGCATAGTAAAACTGCTATTGCAAATTTCTTATGTTACGTTTTTTTATGTGGACTGAACGCAACAGAAAGACACAGATAACAGCTTATATAATTTATTACAATAAACTATTATATATGTGACATATATAAAATAAATTATATAATAACAATGACAGATGTTCAGTTTCAACCTTCAAAATTAATTACAACACAAAGTGGTACTGGTCTGTGTCCAATAGAATGATCCAGAATGAAAGTCCAAAAGTCCAGATCAGAAAACCAAAATTCCAGTCTAGGGGGTGAATTTGGTCCCACGAAGAAATTCCGAAGTTTGAATGTAGAAGTCCAGAAACAATTCACAGTCCAATAAATTTGACGAAGTTCTTTTTACGATGTTTTTGATGAATGTCTCAAATTTGTCGTTTTCCAACTTGCCCCGGTCTCCCCTAAACAGTCCTATACGTGTTGACCTTCAGTATAACCAGTAATTCGAATGAATCGTAAAGATTGACGAAATAAAATCACAGCGTTTGTAGATCTAGCTCCAGCAATCCAAGTTGAATAAACACACAGCAAACGTTGAAAAATTCTCAAACGACATCTCTTGAATTGAACGAAAACGAATGACTGACTGACTCTCCTCGCATCGCCGTCTGTTTATATACTAGTAGGCCTACTGTATTCTCGAACAATCGCGTAACTTCCACAGAATTCCAGAGTAATCTGGATTCGTCTCGTACAGACACCAGGCCAAAATACATTCTATTTATAGACAAATGATCGATCTACCTAATTCTAGAAATTTCTACATGAATTACAACATATTTTATTGATTTGAACTTCGAAACAATAATATAAACAACAACAAAAAATCGACCGATAGATATGGAAATCCAAACATAACACGACATGGCATTTCAAGCGCTTTATACATAACACTTAAAAGACCCTGAGGGATACAAAACGAGAATTTCAAGTGCTTGACCCAAGAAAATTTCGTCAGCATTGAGCAGGAGGATTCGACAGGTTGTCCAGCAAGTCAAGAACAATAAGACGGCATCTCCGAGAGAAAGGCTTTAAAAACCATAAACGTCTTAAAAGGTAACGCCTCCTTCCACACCACAAAACAGCTCAGATAAAACTTTGCTGAGAACCACCAAACATGGAATGTAGAAAAGTAGAAAAAGATTTTGTCCTCTGATGAGAAAAAAATTAACCTGGATGGTCTAGATAGCTTTCAACATTACTGACACGATAAGGATATCCCACCAGAGACATTTTCTACACGACACAGTGAAGGAGGTTCCATCATGATCTGGGGTGCTTTCTCCTTCCGTGGAACAACGGAGCTTCAGGTTATACAGGGGCATCAAACAGCAGCTGGCTACAATGGCATGTTGGAGAGAGCATCCTTATTCATTGAAGGTCCTCATCGCTTGTGTAGAAACAACTGAATCTTTCAATAGGACAATGCTGCTATCCACAATGCCAGCAGGATAAAGAACTTTTTCATGGCGAATAACGTGATTATTTTGGACCATCCAGCATGTTCGCCCAAACTGAATTCCATTGAAAATGTTTGGGGGTGGATAGTAAGGGAAGTCTATAAAAAATGTACGTCAATTTCAAACAGTCGATGATCTTTCTGAACCCATCTTCACCACTTAGAATAATATTCCAGCCAGCCTTGTGCAGACACTTGTATCGACCATGCCAAAGCAAGTGTTTGAAGTTATTCGCAATGACGGTTGTGCAACTCACTACTGAGACCTCTTGTTTGGCATTTCCTACCCTGTTTAGAAATTCTTTTTGTTAGTCTTAAACTATCAACCAGCTGGTATTTAGACTAATTTCATAATATTCACATTTTCCCGATGCATATTTTTTCTTGATGTTCATTGGCCTTAAGATTTTGGCCAGCAGTATATCTTTGAAGTTCAGCATACATGGGAAAGACAATAAGGAACAAAAGCACCAACATGTCTAACAATTACTCGTCTGAGTGATCAATTTGAGGAACATGGAGTCAATGTAGGAGGAAAGAACATCAACAAGTAGCAAAAACGTTGAAGTTGTTAGGAATCCAATGAACCTCTCCCCAAGGAAATCAAAAGATGGTGTTTATGGTAGCTACAATTGATTTATCCAAGTTTCTTAGAATAATAAAGAACTTGAAGTTGAAACCATTTATACTTCAGTTACTGCATGCAATCCAAGAAGATAATCCAGATCAACAAACACAATTTTGTAAGCAGTACATTTGAAAAAATGATGTAACCAGTGCTTTTTGATACAATTATATGGTTAGACGAAGCCACATTTAAACTTTATGGTCATGTGAATTGTCATAACTGCTTTTCCTAGGTAACTGAACATCCTTACTTCACATTAAAGACAGTTGTCAATATACCAGGGATCACTGTGTGGATGGGACTCTCCTCTCGTGGAATAATCAGACTTGTTAATAGAGTAAGTTACACTTTAATATGTTAAGAGATTATGCAGTACCAAATATCAAACATTTTTGGATACATTGGTGTATTTCCAACAAGTGGTGCACCCGCACATTATCGTACAGCGGTGTGGGAGTATCTGGATAAATGAATTTCCTGAACCATGGATAGGTCATAGAGAGAGTGCTTTTGAATACCATCCAGTCTTCATATATCACTCTTTTAGATTTCTTTCCATAGGGATACTTGAAAGATCAAGTTTAGAGTAAGAAACTGCAAACATTATAGGACCTGTGGATGACAAAACAGGTGGAAGCACATTAAATTTTACCTGACTTGTGCTCTGTAGTATGTAAAACCGTTGAAGAGAGATGTCGCTTATGTATCAGTGTTTGCAGCAGACATTTTGAGCACCTAAGTTCAGTTTATTGTAAAATAACTATGTGTTTAAGCTTTAAAATGAAAAGGTTTATGAAAATTGTACATATGGTTCACGAGATATAAATTTATAGTGCGTATACATAATTTTGAAACACCCTGTATATATACACTGTATATACAAGTGAAAAGGGATTCATTCAAAATAGTGAGGAAATGGGCATTCCAACTAAAATAAAAAGTTAAGGAATGTCATTCCCACACTAATGAATGGGCACATGTTTACATTTGGGCCTTGCCCATGGAAAAGGAAGTCCAACATACAGTGGTTATTAGTATGACTATGATTTTCAACTTATTTTCAAACTTTTGTTTTCAAATAATTATGTTAAATTAATCCTGACTACCTGTGACTGTATACAATTATAAAAAAATAGCTTTCTTGAGAAATAAGCTTTTATTTTTTTTAAATTAATTTTCATGAAAACATCAGCAGATTTGGAATATTTTACCCAATCATAAATGTGTAACTTCTTATAAGAAGGAACTGCAAAGAGTTCCTGTTTCTAAAAGTTTAGTTTAAATGAATCATTTCCTAGATATCAGATTACATTTTTATAGGAGTTAATCACTAAGAATTTTAAGAGAGAGAGAATGAGTTATACTTAGGTGTGAGAATTAAGAAATAATGAAAATGACAAGGAAGTTCATACATGCACATTTAAAGAGAAATCAACTTCAATAATTTTATTTTCACATTCTAAATAATTAGTGAGTTGAAGCTTTCAAAACAGCTCCATCATCATGAAGGAAGAAATATATTTTGCTAACAAAATATTCACTTATTTTGAAGAACCTTTCAATTTGATCAATAAAAATTTCATACATTCAATTCTTTATATATATGTTTCTTTGGTAATGTAATGATTTTAGTTCATGATTTTTTTATGATCGGTTTAATTAATGAGAGTTCAAATTTTATAGTTTGACAATTTCTAATACAGAAACCAGTAATAAAAGTTTTAAAAACTAAGAATACAGTCTTTATATTTAAAATGACTTCAATATAATTAATATTCTTTTAATCGAAGCAAGGTTGCACATATATCAAAACTAAAACCAGTACTGAAATGAACTCAAACTCTGTTATGTAATTAATTAATTACAAAGTTCAAATTCAACATAAGGTATTTATTTTAGATTCTAAATGAAGTTCTGTACTGATATAAAAAGACTTTAAAGCAGGATTAACTTAAAACAAAACCTTGTACTACACAACCAAGTAGTTTTTTAACACGAGTAATGTAAATTTAAAAATTTTGGTTTATACCAAATTATATTTCAACATTTAGAATGTCAGAACAAAACTAAAATAACAAACAAATACATTCAAATAATCTACACTTGAATTTCACAACAAAAATAACTTTGCAGAGGACTAATTTTATAACAAAGCAACATTATAACAGATGAAAAAATAATATATATATAATGCTTTAATATAGATTGTGAAAATATACTAATGTTAAGTATAAAGAGCTTTGACAACAGTATTTTGATACAAGTCATTCTTGTTCACTAGTTGTGAGAAACATCATGTTAATAAAGAGTACAGATCAAAGTGTAATAATAACCTTTTCATTTCTAGTTTTCCTTTAAAATACTAGATACAAAAATGCTAAGTATAAATAAAACATTTTTTCAATTATATGAAAAATTTGTATAGCAAATCTTATATTAATCCTACGAAACAATATCTACTGCATATTAAGGTTATAGTAATAAAAGAATAAAAATTTCAGAAGATAATTCATAAACCTAAAACAAATAGTGCTATTTCTTTCTGTGATTGAAATTAATGAGAATGAGTTGTTTTGAATTAAGCACAAAGCTACACAATGGGCTATCTGTGCTCTGCCCACCACGGGTATCGAAACCCGGATTTTTAGCGTGTAAGTCCGCAGACATACCGCTGAGCCACTGGGGGGCGAATGAGAATGAGATTATCAGGTCTTTTCTTTACACCGTAAGTCAAAACTTAATTGGATGAAAAGATTTTAGAACAAAACAGTTAATTATTAAAAAATAACGCAATTACTATGAAATTAATTTAAACAATATTTAAACTTATCCTATTTATTTAAAATGGTACTTCATTACAACAGTCCAATATATTTCTGATTTCTATGTTAAGTTTAGAGATTTCTGGTTCATTAGGTTATTCCACTAAATGAAAACGAATATGAAATAAACAAGAGAAAAAAAATTGCATTTTTCTAAATGTCACCAGTCTATTTAAGAATTAAAATATAAAGAATATATGCTACACATTAGGAGATGAATGTGCTCTTTCTGAAAATCTTAAAATATAGACAAATGCACTTACATAATTATTTTTCATCTTCAAATTTAGAATCAGATTAAAATAATGTTAAAGATTTAGATAGGTGCAACTAAATTTTGTCCTGTTTCATAGGTTGCTAGTTAACACTCCTACAAAAATTGGGGCCTAATAGGCCCCAGAACAACTTGAAAGGTTATTAATATTAGGCTAATAATTTTGTATTTAAATGAAATTGCCATTAACTGACCCGATCCCTTTATATTTTAAGGAGCAATAATACTTTGACTTTTCAGACATTTGCAAAAACTAAGGGTATCACTTTAGTGGATGTAAATATTTTTTTTCGTAGGAGTGTTAAACTGTCCTTCCAATTATTCACTGGCTTTGATCTACCTACTGTCTTTCAATAAGGTGCATTTTTCAACTGCTCTAAATATTAGAAAATATGTATTTTCACCTATAAATCTGTTCACAAAATTTAGAAGCTCTCATTTAATGAATCAACAATTTTAACAATACTATAACCTTTAATTAAATTTCTGTAGTTATGCAAATATTTGAGATTCCGCTGATGTTTGCTTCATATGATGCTCTCACTTTATAAAGGCTATATCCAGGTGTTAAGGAATGGGACTGAGCAACTGAAAGTATTCTGTTCTCCATGAATGAATACCTACACAGTAAATAAAGTTAGGCTCTAAATTTCTGTAATAAGCTGTTGCTCACTGCACTGAATTTTTTGCATTCTTGTTTACTGATTATGAAAAACTTACTACTGTCTATTAATCTTTAACTTACTCCCTTATAAAGAAAGACTTTTTCTACCATATTCACAAAGTCTAGGTGTGGCATGCTTGTAGACTGGAGTGCTAGTACCACTTAGTATTCTGGTTCACTCCAAATTGCTACTTTCAGAAAAGTAATTTTATCAATAATAAAAAAAACAACATTCCTTGATGTAAGTTATTTTTTAGAGTATTCAGAAAAAAAAAAGGTAGCCTGTTTCCATACGGCTGAAACGTTTTTTTGCTTTTTTTTCATGGCTCCTTTCTGGGATGGATTGATATCATAAATTTCAAATAATTATGTGAAATTATCAGGTTACTTTCCTCACCCCTACTCCTAAGCACCTAGATATAGCACACAAAATATTAAATTTTGAGATTTTAAAGTAATTTCTAAAACAACAATGATCAAAACATATCATTCGTAACAATAACAGTTTGATATATTTCACTTATAGCCCCCCCTTCATATCTAATAATTTGAGTCAACATTTTGTTAGTAACAAGTATATAAACCACAGGCAAAGATGGCTTTCAGAGCACTAGATTGTATAGATTAAGAAAATTGACTGTTAAAGATTTATTAGTTTACAAGTTCAACATAATTTGCTGGAAGCATGCCAGTTTGTCCTGTACGCTGCACTGTGCCTGTCATCCATCCCTCATCAATGGGAGTACAGTTGATAATTAAGTCACCATCCATGAATGTAACCTCATCGACATCTGAGGCAGCGTAATCATACATGGCTCGAAAAACTCGCTTAAAAGAAAGAAAAGTAGATCTCTCACAAACTACTAACCAAATTTAATAATTCAATTTATTGTAGTTAGTATAAAGTTTTCTTGAGTAAAAGTAAAATTTAACAGGTTAATTCTAAATATATTGCTTGAGTGACTTAGCCTATCCAAATTTTTATCTTTAAGAACAGCAATTTTACCAGTTTTTCTTTTAAAGCTCCTATTAAATATAAATAGCCTACAATCATACTTACATTATTTGCTGGTGTCAAGTTTAAAACTTGTAAATACAGAGCAATGATAAGAATGCTTTAATGTACTGTAACAACACATTCATAATTTACAGTCATATTTTTAATGTTTTACTCACAAACAGGATAAGATACAAGTATTCAAAATTATATGATTCACAGAGTAAATTAATATTGCTAATTCCATATTATCAAATCATTTTAAGGCTTGCTCGTGTTGCAATCCATATGAAAACATAAGGCTGACAAAAAGAGTGTAGACGTAATGTAATCTCTCTTCACGAAAGTTAAGAGTTAACTTTTTTGATGGAAAAATTATAAAAATTGGCCAATCAGAAGAGATCTTCCCCTATCTCCAAAATGGTTACAGCTTCAATGTTTAAAACTGTGTGAAACGTTTTCTTATTCAGCTCACGAATTTAAGAAAAATTACAAACAACTTGCAACATAACGAAGTTGATAAAGAATTTTGTGGATTTATAGTTTATTTCTAATTCTTAGACATATTTGAATATATCTCTAACTCAAATACCTCTTTCATTTTTTTGTTATCTCTTCCTGATCATTTCCATAAGTGAAACAAATTTAATGGATACAATAAGTAAATGTTATTATTGGGAGCCATATTTTGTTGACATCATCCTCATCAAATGCCTGGGTAATCTGAACTGCAGATCATTCAATCAAACATTGATATGTCAGTGTTACATTTCTTATGCCCTGCAGTGTGAGCTAACCTTTACAGCTGAGTAATAATGTGAGCTTACTTAAATACTAACAATGGTGGTCAATGCTTCATAAACCATATGGTGCTATGGCAATACATGGTCCAGATTTCATATTGTCCTATGAATGGGAATTATTGATCCATCAGCAAAGATAAACTATTTGCAAATGCTACAGTTTGAGACTACAAAATGTGTTTAATTTATTTTGTGTGAAAATAAGTTTTCAGAAATAAATCAATACAGTTTGGAAATGTGAAATTGTCATCATAACTTTGCAACAATGACAATTAGACATTTCCAAATTTTTAAGTAACTTTTACATATTAGTTGTGCTAACTATATTCTCACACTAGTTTCATAATCACAACACCATTACTGCAACAAATTTATGCTAATAATTTTTTATTGTTAAATTTGAAAAAACAACAACTGTTTTGGTTAGAAATGATGGTTAATGTTTTTATTTATTTCATGAAAAAACAAAGTTGTACACCTATTTGAATACTGTTTATAGTCTTAGTTATCCACAGAAAATAAAAAAAAATTATACATTATACACTATGTCATACATAATATTTTTGTTTCTAGATTGCTTCACTGCAATGAAAAGTACTGTTCAAAATTGAATAGTCTGAGCTTAAACTAAAATCATTCCACATAAGTGATGCAGTATGCACTACAAAACAAATTACTTACCCCATGTGACTGTTGTGAAGGAGGCACACCTAAGTAGAAGAAATAAAATTATATAATCAATATTCAATGAAAAAATACAATTGAAATAAAAAGGTTTTATCAAAATGATCTCTATGTTGATTGGAAATAAAGTTTAATTTTAATTTCTTTGTATTATAGAACGTCAGCTTCAACCCACAACTGAAACAATTTTTGAACTGATCACACAAGAGCATGCAAACACACAAACACGCACATACAGGGTGGTCGCTAGAAAAGCGGAAAATTTGAGGGTCAGATGAGATCATGAATAAAATGCATTTTGAGCATCTATGAGTTTAATATAACATATGCCTTTAAAAAACTTTATAAAAGTTATTCTTTGTAAAAATAAATAGCTGTTTGACAAATCTTCCGCTTTTCTAGCGACCACCCTGTATAAAGGCATAAAAAGATATACAGGACATTTCATACAGTCAGTTTACATTCTTTGAATACCTTTTAAATGTCAGTCATATTGGCCAGTTCAAGTAGGTTCATAAAACTGAAAAGTAATCTTTTTTTCATTATTTAATCAATAAACTGCATTTCAAATAAATTCAGTGAGTCTTTTTCTTTTAAAACTACAAATCATTAAACAATTTATTTTATGCTATCAAAACCTTACTATAAAGACAGAAATTAATTAGTGGACTAAAAGAACAGAACATTACTAACCACCATAAAAGTGGGTTGTGGTAAGGGTTGTGTCTGGTCGAAAGCCTGAAGCTATGGAACCATAATTCTCATGTATAGGATCATAGTCAGCAATTGACCCAATCTTTCGTGAAGGAGCGCTTTGTACTATGGTAGTAATGAAAAAATATATAATGTCACATGTTATGTGTTGACCTTCCAGTATTTGTCATGTAGAAAAAAAAAGGAACTGTGTTAAGTGTTCAACTATTTCATTATTATTCACAGTATCTGTTATCCATAATTAGATTATAATCTTATTTGGCCCATCTCTTTAATACACAGAAAATTTGATCACCAAATTATTTAAATCTCTGTTAAACCACTACTTCTAAATAGGCTAAAGCAAAAACAGTTACCTGCTGAGTTTTTATTCAAATTTCTTTCTTGGAACGATGCAACAAGTAAAACTCAAATGTTTTACAAATTAATACACAGAATGGAAATGAGTTATCAGAGAACAAACAAAAATCTGATGTTAGTGTTTAAACATTTTCTTCAGTTAATAAAAATTCTGTCATAGATATCATAAAAATGACATTGCACACAATTTTAAAATATAACTTCTGTCAGCACTATGTGCGAAATACAAGTATATGTAATGAGCACAGATAACATTTTGTAATTAAGTACTTTATGTCTGTATTGTTAGTCCTAAGATAAATCCATAACATACATAACAAACAATACCAAGTCAAAACTTTAGAAAAAAAAAGATAAATTTTAAGTAGCCTTAGATTAAACTTTAAGAATAGAACAAACATGTTTTCCAATGCACTTTTAGTAATAAATTATTTAGAAGAAAAACAAATCATACATTTGAAAATAAAATAAATGTTAGATATTGCTTTGATTACAAAATATTCAAATAACTAAACAACTTTATGTTTAGTGTTGTTAAAAAACAAGGTCACTTATTACAATTTAAAACATAAATATGATCTTTAACTGATTCATGATTCAGAAAGTAGTAATCTTGCATAATACCATATACTGACAGTAAACATGTTCACAACACATGTAAATTATTATTGCATTATATAATCTAGCAAAGTCAGTGATAAGGTATGATAAAATAAAAGTTGAGTAAGTTGTTCCTTTGATAAATCTTCTGTTGGTATGTAAATAATATTTAATAAATTAACTTAGAGTTCACTGTCTCACTCTTCTCTCTTTATGTTTATTTAAAACTAAATAGTACATATTTAACAGCAAAGGCAAAAGAAACTGTATGTGAGGGAATGTGCAAAAAAGCACATTTGGTTTACAGTTTCTTAAGGTATTTGAATACCTGGACCTTCTTCTGAAGTGTAGATAACTGTTGACTGGAGTTTGGAAGAATATGGAGAATCCTGAACTTCTCGCTTTGTGGAGGTTTCATAGGCCACACCATGTGAAGAACGTGGATGGCTTCTCTCTGGGGGAAAGGCACTTGAGGCTACATATCAAACATATACACACATAGAGACATGAAACACACAAAAGAGCAGATATGTTCAAAAAACTGTTGCAATAACATTAAGAAATCAAATGCTATAGAAAAGGTTAAACAACAACTCAATAAATAAACTTCAGTAACTGAGACATGCAATATATGCAAAATGCTTAACTTTTTAAAACAGAACCACAATTATATCATTAGTCTGAGGTTTTAATATTGTTCATTCAAATATTGCACATTACAGATTTTAATTCTACAGCAATTGCAACTTTGAAAAAGAGAAAAGGGGAATTTCTAGTTGTATTTATGTTTTAATACTGGACACTACCAAATAAATTTCTTCCATTTATCTCAGAGATGTTCTTCCTTCAATGTAAAATACTGTCTTCTCACAAACTTCATGGTCATCTGGTTTTCCCTCTCATCTTTATTGTATAAAAATTACCTTCCTGCTGCTCTACTACCTTATTCCCACCAAAAGTATGTTTTTACTGTTTAAGTTTAAAATATAAAAGAACATCAAAATTCTTAGCATGACAACAGATATGCAAGTCATTAGGACTGTGATCTGCAACAGTACTTTACCACATACAACTCAGCAAAATTATTAATATTCCCAAAGTTCAAACATTCCTTACTATTATTTGCCCAGTTGGAATATACATTTTTAAAAAACAACTTTAAAAAGTATGCATGAAAATATACCTCATTAATGTACAATATAGAGTGGGAGGGAGTTAAGTAACATAAAAAACTTGATTTTAAATCAGATTCCTTCTGGTGTATCATAAATAAATTTTATTAATTTAAACAAAATGATGAAACAACACTCTGATTTTGAATAACCTAAGTTGATGGATCCTGGTATTGAAAAATAGGTTTGATTTTTAAATGTATACAATACCAGTAACTTGTAATTAATTTTAAAAATGATATCAATACAAATAATATTTGAATGAATGTTCAAATTAAAAGTTAGTTGCACATTACGACTATTCATATAAGAAGGATTACCTTTACACATAATAGTCTGTCATTTACTATTAAAATTTACTTTTACTAGTCCAGTGACTAATCTCAAAATAAATATTACTCAGGTTTGAAGCAGTTACAATCCATGACTCCCAAAACAAATACATTAACATTTGTTAATTTTACTTATGTAAATACAAAATATGACAGCTCTTATTTCTAATTTTCTTTAAAATTCCTGCAAACTAACTTCTGAATGATGCTGGTTCATATACAGAACATATTTGATATATTCATCTTGTATATCTGACATGTTTTCACAGGTTACACACAGTAATAGTTTTGTTGAGCCTCTTTTTTCTTCTTATTTATGAGAGAAAACTCCTAATCTTTCTACACAACTGATTAATAAAGCACTGAAGGGCTCTGAATTTCAGTTTCTTTAGTTTCACCTCAATGTAATAATTGTAACTATTGCCCT
This sequence comes from Carcinoscorpius rotundicauda, assembly GCA_011833715.1. Lineage (NCBI taxonomy): Eukaryota > Metazoa > Arthropoda > Merostomata > Xiphosura > Limulidae > Carcinoscorpius > Carcinoscorpius rotundicauda. The sequence continues at coordinate 39,954,837 of CM022395.1, read as the reverse complement.
CTACTCACCATTGCATACTACACAAACTCACTGCCTCAAAGTGAGAAAATCAATAATGAAAAAGAGTTTTAGACATGGCTTAGATATTGGTCATCACATTACTACAGAACTCCAAATATGTGGTGGTACTAAAATTAAGGTGATCAAAAGAAACTTCAAGGAGGGTCAACATTTGGTGAGTGCTTTCATTGTAGAGGAGAGCTAAATAATTATTTAATTAAACAAAGATTAAGTTAGTAAGAAATAATGTTCCAAAAGATAAGCTTTATATTAGGAGTAACCTTAAAAAACTGAAAGGTGTGAGAACAGACTTATCAATAACTCTTATTGACAATGTGGTTTAATTAGTTGACTTATGGAACATATTTATGTATATAATGGAATATCTTCATTAAAATTAACTGAGTTGAGTAGATGTGCAGAACTAATCAAATAATTTATTGTACAGTTGGGAATAGGTCATCTGCTCTGACGAGTGTTTGTAATGGAAAGTCCCTGAAGGAATACTACTTGAAGATGTACAGTGTCTATAAATTATAAGTATTGTTCACAAATTATGACAGTTTCAATGAAATATCTAATCACTCCCACTTTGTTACTGAAATCACCTAATCCAATTGAGAATCAAAATCCACTTTGTTTTTGATTTGCAAAGAATACTTTGGCATGTTTATGTATTGTGTAAAATACATGTATTTATAAATTTAAAAATGTATTAATAAAATAAGGCATTTATTGTTATGTATTTGGTATCATACCATTTTATAAAATACAGGCATATTTATTGTTACGTATTTGGTATCATACCATTTTATAAAATAAAGCCATGTTTATAGTTATGCCTGATGTCCAGAACAACAGGTTTTACTATTAAACTTTGGTTGTTGAACAAGGAGTTTATCTCTCACCTAACTTATTCTTTCACTAGAAAAACATTTTAGTTAGATTTTTAGGGAGTCACACAAGTTGCTAAAAATTCTGAACTATAAAAGTATGGTGCATTTATATTTAAAGAAATGTGCACCTCTCTCCTCATCCTACAACTATATATACACAAAAAAACGTATACCCTTGATTCACAAACCCTCAATCACATACAGTTCAACTGTTAAACACAATGAGAGCATTAATGTAAATCAATTTTTTTTATCAGTCTATAAATAAACATTCCACATGTTACACTGTAAAATCCCGAAAACTAAGTATTTAGACCATACAATGTATGAACAAATACATACAAAGTGCTTAAACATAAAATGTGGCATACATCATTACCAACAAAACTGAGTTCCCATGACATTGTGCTGATTGAGTTTACTATAAATTAAAAGTAGAATCCCAAAAATTATATTCTACTTTTTTATTCTGTTTGGTGAAAAAAGGACAAACAGGTTTTTTTAAGAAAAAGTAATTTGTTTTTGCACATTCCTAATTAAATAAGTTTTTAAAACAATCTACACCTCTATAAGGATGAATATCCTAATAACACTGTAAAACAAAATTCAGAACTGCTTATGCTGTTAATAAAGAAGCATTATATCCAATACACTTAATCTAGAAAATTAAAAATATAACACAAACTAACAACAGATATGAACTTTTGATTTCAACACAAAAATTAACATTGTAATATCAGATTAAAGAAAAAATTAAGACACCTGGAACAGTTTGAGGACCACCATTTTTTTCTGGCACTAGATGACGTTTTTGTTCCATTTCTTCCTTTTTCATGAGCTCACCATGATAAGCCACGTTGCTAATTATTTTGTGAGTATTGCGTATCCGTAGAGTTTCTGGGTCATCAGCAACTTGGGTAAACTTTCCTTTCTGTTTCTCAAATTCTTCGTGATATTTAACCTACATGTATACCCAAAAAAACTATCTTTGTCGATTTGTAAAAATCTGGATATCCTTCACAGTTCTCAATGTGGATTTTATGTGATTAAAAATAACTATGTATATACAATTCTATCTGATATATTTACAAATTTTATCACTTTTAAAAATGTTAGTTCATAGAAAAGCTTAATTACTTTATAGAATAGTTTTACTTCACATATATTAGGTTATATATGGATACAATTCACGAGGCTTCAGAGAAGAAAATGAAGATACATTGTTATACAATATACAAGGTTGTCTTTTTTTTTTTCAGGTTTTAACTTTTACAACTTAAAGCACACCTGCACACCACGTAAATATCAAACTAGACACTTTTTATTTTTTGAATTTTATAGCTGTTATTCAACTTTTACAGTCTAAGTCAACCAAAGACCATCACAACAACCCTGACATTCTATGAGAATAAAAAAAAACAACTGATAGTTTATTCATATAAATCAAGGTTGTTACTTTTTTTTTTTACTGGACTTGCAATTGAATCATTTTCTGGTATTGAAAAGGTAAAGAAAAATCAATCTCATATTTCAGAATTCTGCACATTACTATATTATAAAAAGTAGTAATACAAAGATCTTCCCTGTATAATTTCATTATCCCAAAACTTATTTTATAGTATATACAAGAGATGTCACATTCTATCTTTTCTTTCAAAAATATTAGATGAGTAAAGACGAACAAATCTAGCATTCACTTTTATACACATAAATATAACTAAACAAAATACCAAATTAATTATTTTTATAATGGTTGTAACTTCTCCCAATTGAAAAGGATGTCTTTTTATTGTTGTAGTTAAAATGTCATGCACTTTTTTACTAACACAAACCTTCTCTAATACAATGTGGAAAGATATATTTCAATTTGTTATTAGCCTTATTGTGATGGAGTGTCACTCCTATTACTACCTGATTTATCATTCTTTATTAGTTTAAAATTATACATCAAAATTATAAATTATATTGTACTACACTTACATTGCTCTGAATCTTTGTATTTTCTGCAATCCTTCTTATCTCTGGAGTATCAGCTACTTCAGTGTGCTTTGCATGAGGAACATGACTGGAAAATAAATCAATGATCAAAAACAACAGCATACAATCAATAAACAGTGATAAGATTCTTTCAAGTGTTAACTGATACTTGTTTTAAATTAATCTTGCATGTACTGTTATTATACTTTACATAGATATTAACATGGATATTATCACAAGTGTGAAACTCATGCAATGTTAGCACTTGGACAATATTTATGTGAGAGGAAAACAAATTTTACTATCATATCTTCCCCCTTTTAAACATTTTCTGTACTTCAGTCCTCCTACTGTTAGAAAAATACTAGGTAAATTAGTTGGGTGTCTTTAAGCAAAATTTTATATATTATATATATATATATATACACACACACACACAAACAAATACACAAATTACACGTAGTATGATGTCATTGAAACGATTGCTTTTGGGAAAAGTACAATGGCCCTTTTTAATGGAAAATATATATATACACTTAAATCTTGAAAATGCATTCACATCATTGATTTACCATTTGAAAAATAATGTTATCCATTTTACTTGATGGCATTAAACAAAAGTAATATTGATAGATTTGGGTCACTAGAAAAATCTAGAAAGAAACACGAAATAAGTTGTATCCTAGCCATGACATCTCAGTTTAAAATTGAAAAACACCAATGACAAGCTATGACATAATCAATAAATATTTTTATTTAAAAATAAGGTCAACAAGGCAGTGGCTTACCAATACATCATACCTCTCATTCAACCATTACATACTAGATGTTATAACTGGTATTCATGCTATATCATTCAGACATACCAATCAATATGTTACACCCTTGCGCAAATTAATTGAAACAGGATGGAAAATTACAATTTTTTTCAGTTTTTTGCATTTTATTTCTGAGAATCCAAAAGTTACTCACAAATTAATACATGATATAACCACCTTTATTTTCCAGAAGATCATTAATCCGCATTGGCATTGAATCCACAAACTGACTGCAATCTTTACTAATTTTTGGATTGCGGTGCCACACCTCAATTATGGCCTCAATCAGCTTATCTTTTGTAGTACAGTCTTTTCTCTGAAGTCTTTCTTTACAAGTTGCCCAAAGCTTTTCAATAGGATTTAAGTTTGGAGATTTTCCAGGCCAGTCCAGCACCTTTATTCACGTTGTAGTCATAAAATTCTTCACATGATTCAATGTGTGGCACAGAGCCAGATCTTGCTGAAAAATGCCAGATCAATCTAGAAATCTTTTTCAATTCTGGAATGACTCTTCTCTGCAAAACTTCGATGTACTGTGATCCTCGCATCATACCTTCTACGATATGTAAGCCTCCAATGCCACAGTAGCTGAAAAAGCCCCCAAAAATCTTCTTAAAGGGATGTTTTACAAACTGATTGATGTGAGATTCTCAATGTTTCTCACCTGGAGATCTGCAAACATGCAGACTTCTTCAATCATATACAAAGAAATGAGTCTCGTCACTCAATAACACCTTCCTTCATTGTTCTTGTATTTCAGACCCCATTGATACCATTCTTTCTTCATTGAGTTGGTAAGAAGAAGATCAACCGTACTGCAAAACACAGCTAATAACACTGTCTGTGTGAAAAAATTACTAATAAAGGAAATCAGCAGGTCCAGCGAGTCTACATTGGCTGCCATGCTAAAAATATCGTAAAATGACTATTTGTTTCAATTAATTTGCATAAGGGTGTACATACCACAACTATGGATTTTTGTGTGCATTTACTATTAAAACAGGCATTGACAGTCATACTTGTACAGCAGAAGAATTATGAGAATGCTTGCAGAGAGGATAGCTGTGCTTTGGACATATCCTTAAAACATCACCTTTTGCAATGGAAACTATTTAGCAAGGCTGTTGTCAAAGTTCCTGATCCTAACACAGATCATAATTGGATGTAGGAACATGAACTGTAATGATACAGTTGGACTCTCAAATCTTTGAATTACATGTACTCAACCTCTGTTCTTATGTAGTTCTTAGATGTAAAATGCATTTTTTTTAAGACACGTAGGTTTTCTAGCATTTTACCTCTGGAACAAGAGGTTTCAATATCATACATCCCTAATTAAGCATTAAAACTCTTTCCAGTTTTTTACTATGGAGTTACACAACTAATTACTTGTATCTATATATCATTTTCTTATAATACTTTTAGAAAACAACTATGAATATAATAGACAAGTATACTGTTATGCAGAGATGTTCAAGTTAACATTTATTAATAGAATATTCCAAAATTCAAGCAAATATACAGAGGTGTGTTATTTCACTTAATCCACATTCTCATCTATCCACACCAAATTGAATGCTTGGTCATTAAGTTATGCTCTTTTGAAAGTTCTTTTAAAACTAAAACCCACCTCCTGCAATGTTGACACTGAATACTTAGTACAATTTAAAAGGTTTTGATCAGTTTTAAATATTCATCTCTTTATGTACTTGTCAACAGGCACAATGATTAACTTTAAATGGTTGAAATGGGAATATTTTATAATCATCCATGTTTTATATTTAACAAACTTCTTAGAACTTAAAATACTGAACAAAATATTTTTGTAAAATTACATATCAAAACTCAAATAAAAACATGTTCAAACATGACTGTTGCATGTGCATTTTTTTAATTTGAAAATGTAACATTCGTATAAGAATAAAATAACAAATAACCTGAAAATTTGCATTTAAAAATCATTTTGATGCTAGAGAATTATGTGAAATTTATAATTTGAAAGTTTTGCAGCAGAAAAAAAAGCTTTTTTGTCAAATTTCAACAATATATAGTTAAAAAAAAAATAGCATCCACCCATAAGGTCACTCTTATTAGGTTTTAATATATATGTTTTGAACTTTTTCTTCATATTCAGATGCAATGGATAGAGATACATTTGTTTTCCAAAAATACATTACATTATTATATTTCATATGCATATCAACTAATGACATATATAAAACATATATAGACCCCTGTGGTATTTCAAGCTATAGTCTACAACTAAAGACTATTAACTTCACATTGGAAAAGTTGTTTACCAAACTCCTTTGTAACTGCACTTTCAATATCTGCATCTTTAGGAACATAAATTTCAGGCACTCAAATGACCATAACCTAAACAGAACTAATCAGAAGAAAAACTGGTTCACCTAAATGCAACCCCCATAAACAAACATCCAATTTCCTTATTACATTATTGTAAGTTTTACAATATTTTTTTGTGATAGTGATATAATACATTCAGCTTTGGATGTAAACATTTTATAATTTTCCTGTAAAACACTGGTTTAAGTCACATAACTTGTGATCAATATGCACTGTGATCTATAGTCTAATCTTTTCATACTTTATTTTGAATTTTACACAAGGACTAACTGTGCTACTCAGCACCACCCACCATTAAATCTTGGGCAACTCATTTAGTAAGAATAGTGTGATTTACCATCACCATTATAACATAATGTGTCCATGGCTGAAAGGCCAAGCATATTGGCAGAGAAGAGTTTGAACCCATGACCTTCAGAATGCAGTCAAGATTCCTAACCTCTTGGCCATGCAGGGCTTTTACAATTATATAGCACAATCACATTCCCCATCAAAACAAACATACCATGTGTTTGCCCATTGAAATATTTCAGTGATACTTTTCTTAAACATAGTGATAAATAAAATGTGCAGTCAACCCAGAACGTGTATATTTTCGTCATTCCATGTGTTATTTACATAACAAAGATTGCATTGCAGTTGTTTTTAAGCAAGAGACTGAATACAATGCATTGTTGGCAAACACCTGCAGCAAATTAAGGTTCTAAGATTTACTAAGAAGCCAATAGATGCCACCATTCCTTTATCATTTTACTAGATGCTAATGAAGTGACTGCTTTCTGACAGTTGTCATTTGTTAAGTATGAAATGAGAGATATTCAATTCAATACAATTTATTCAATATAGTACATTAAAATCATGCATGTGTATAATAATGATATATATAAACCAAACATCAACAAATATATCTCTCTCTCTTTATGCATATTTCTTTTTTTCATTCTCTATCTTCAGCACATAAGAATGGATTAATGATAATCTTGATATGAAATTTTAGGATTAACAAAAAAAAATAATTTTCTTGCAGTGTACTCTTGAATATAAAAATTTTGATACATAATACTTTTTGCACAGTTAACTAATCAGGAGACACAGTGTGTGAAAGATGTTTGGTTATTTTACATGTGTGTACACACACACACACATTCACACAGTATTATTCCAAGCTTAATTTCTTAACACATGCAGTTTAGCATGACCTGTGGTAAAAAAATCATTAGGTTGATTTTTTATAGCTGCTTTTGTTCTTTTGTCATTCTCTTTAGATAACACTACTTCTGTCTGTGGTCAAAAGTGGTTGTAATGTGCCTGATTGCACATAGCTGTGTCATCCAATGGTAGGTTAAAAAGAAGTTATAACCTTTAGGTTTCTTTATATTTCAATGGGATTATTCACTTCTCTATTTTGCACATAATAATACACTGAAAGTTTAATATGTAACATTATAAATTGCTTAGAGCCAACTGTTGTGTACGCCTTGCTCACCATCCTATGAATTTATTCAATTATGATTGTTTTTGAGTAGAAATAATAGATGGTTTTTACTGTGCTTTTTACATTTATGTCTAGTCACTTTTTTTCACAAATTCAGAGAACTCATAATTATTTTGTAATAAGTATCCTGATGAAACTGGTATAGTTAAGTGGACTTTTAATGCTGAACCAAAGTTAATGATTGTGGCTTGAATATACCACTTCACCAAAGTACTACACATTGTAATGGTCACATTATATAAAAAAGCACATGAAATAATGGAGAGCGAGGATAATCAATGAGAGAAAAATTAACAAGAGTTTCAAAGTCTCGTGAAAAACAAGTACATTTTTATTAGTGACATTACAGCAGATGGCTTATATTGTCACTTGATTACAAAAGATAGGCTTAACCTTAACTTTATATCTTTTTAGTGTAATAAGTTTAATCTTAATAATAACTGTATTACAATTATGGACATTACTGACATCCAGAAGAATTATATTGACATCAACTTTGTATGCAAATTAACATACAGTTTTTATACTAGTTTTAATGTTTCTATAGTAAACTGTCATGTCTTATTCTCTGTAAACTTTTAATTTGTTTGTCATTTTAAAAGAAGCCAAGTGAAATATTGTTCCATAACATTGTGTACTTTTATCAGAATTTGCGATTTATAGAATCTATAATACCTAATTAATTGATGACAAATCGCCTTAGCATTTTGAGAACTTTCCTATTCAGTTGAATAAATGATTCAATTTCATCAGATTCTGGTTCCTGTTAAAATTTGCCATTTTCAATAAAATGCAAACTGCCCACATTACACGCTACAAAATAATAAAATAGGGGAAAGTCTTGTGTGAGCAAAATTTGAGAACTTCTACAATGCAGTGTTATGTTATGAACTAATTTGTTTTTCTTTCAGTAATGCTACATTAATCCTATCACTTGTCAGGCAATGAAAACTGACTACAAATAATAATATATTACCCTTGACCACAAGTGTTTCTGAAAAGATTGACATTTTATACATTCAAAAAAACAGGCCAACTTTTCTCTTCCTCCAAACCTGAATAATTCCCTTCAATAATCTGTCAATTGTAGTAAGTATAAAAATTCAACCAAATCAACAACTTATGCTTTAGATTGTTCATAAAAAATTGTAATTCACATATAATACAACAACACTCTATAAAAACAGAAAAAGAGGAAGGTTTAGCATTTCTAAGCAAAGTAACTACATGTAAATAAAAACAGCTTATGTTATTTGGATAATATTTTGTTAAGTCACTCAAGCTAAGAGAACCTACATTACGTAGCAATGCCCAGTTGTGTAGATAATGCACAGATGTGGCTTCTATTTCAGTTTAAACAATCAGCTTCTTTTTAAAAAAACAACTGTATAGTTCTACTCATTTTCAGCACATACATCAAACTGCTAACACACAAGCATTAAGCTCCAGAAAATCTATTAACTACAACAATGTAGTACAATGAACAGAAAATTGTTTTCAACTGAATAATTTCAGAGAGCCAATGTATCAGAGATAATATACATCTGCATTCAGTTTTACTTCCCTAATCTGGACACTGAGTATATAAAAAACAAGTTTCTCAGAGCACTGGGTTTGGAAAAAGATGATATAGTACACTTCACACATACACCAATCCCAATACTCCAGTTTTATATATTCAGCCACTCCCTTCAGGGGTGATCTACTGAAAATAAACAATTTCTTTAAACATTTGTATTGAGCTTAATAAGATGTGCATTTCTGTTAATGGCTTGTCGCATAATTAAACAAGTATATACATTACTTTTTGAAATTATATTTGTGCAAAATAGATTCAGTTCATGTACATGTATGGTCAAATAGGTAAAAAAAATATATTAAAAATTGAATTTTAAATAAAATATTTTTCTTTAGTTTGTGAGCTATACAAATAGTTCTGGTATATATTAAAGGCTATATTTTTCCAAAGCCATCTCAATTAGCAAGCTGCTCCTGTCTCTGTCCAATTATTTCACTTCCTGAATGTAATGTACCTTAATATTTGAAATTCAACAAACCATAAATATTAGATGTTACTATCAATTGTAGGTAGCTTTCAGGCCATTCCATGCCAAATCATCCAGATTTTGGAGAATTTTCCAGGTGACCCCCTCGAAATGCCTTGAAAAAATTCACATCTGCTTATCTACCCATATAATGAAAAACTGACAAAGATTAAATCAATATCTCTAATAGTTTCTAATTTACAACCCTGTAAAATTTAATTAATTTTCCTATATTTTTGGTGAATTCATTTTCAGGCAACTTTGGCTGCTTAACACTGCAAGAGTAATGGTGGTAGAAGGCTGCAATTTGCTACACTGACTGAATTAATTCCACAGAATTCAAAATGATCTTAAACCAAATTTATCTCTCTTAAGATTTGCACAGTGAGGCTGTTAAATCACCTGAAAACCCCAAATCATAAAAAACATTGGTTTATGTAATAAGCCATAGCTCCAAGACTTAATATGATACAAAGCTGAATTTTCTTTTCAAATTTCCTATAATATATCAGTTGATACATCAGCAATTGTTGTAATGAAAAGTCTATTAAAAATCCTGTAAAAAATGTAGTTATGTGCAACTTTTTATGATTTAGCTAAAAATAGCCCTATTCAGACCACAATTTGACCATGCCACCAGTTATTCAGCCTTTTCAGATTTTTACTAAATTCTTACATCTCTGAAGATGATCTACAAAAAAATCAAGATGGTGTTCAACCTACTTTTTGAGTTATAATTTTTTAAAGTATCCTCTGACCATACATTTTTTATTTTTAAAAAATTCAGTTCAGGTGTGTTATTGTGTGCAAATATATCCATATAATATTGAAAAATACCTGTCAGAATTTTACAAATCCCACTGAAATATTCTAACTAGCCTTTTACAATGTTAAATAATGAAGTTGTAAGAAACAAAAACAAATTAATTCATTTCTGAACAAATTTATTGGCATAACTAGTTAGATCACATGGCAATGAAAATATATTGTGTATGCATTACAGTTATGCAGATATGGCTGAGTGTAAGATTCATAATATAATAAATACAAAAATAAATCAGACACAAAAAGCACAGGGCTATAGCAGGGGATAACTGAGAAAGTTTATAGTCACACCAAACTGAAATAATAGCAATAATGTTTCAAAACCAGCTTTAGCAATATATTAGCCTTAACATCATTAAATAAACAATTTTTTATTCAGGCAACTTGAATAAATATCTGATATTTGTGTTTGATTATGTTGAGATAACTTTGACTTAGAACATAGTATCCAGCACTTCTGCCTTACATGGCAGGTGCAACTTATCAGACAAAGAATGTGTTGGAAAGGAATCCAGCTTTCATCTTTACGTGAACGTGCAGGCCATGTGAACAATTTGTTTCTTGATTTCTTCATAAATGACACCAACACATTGGAATGTTCATTTGATCTATCGTTTATGTTTTCCACATACTATTCATGATCATATATGTATGCCACATATTTCTCTGGTTGATAATTGTCATTGCTATCATTAGACCCTATTTGAGCTGCTGTACCATCACTTTCACTGCTACTACCAACAGTTACAACTGTGTTCACATCATCATCTGATAGCCTTCTCATATACAATTTGTTGGTAGAGTGGGGAATAAAACTATGATGTGACCTAATACCTGCCACAGTTTTGCATTTGTCAAAGCACTCAAGTAGATCAAACTTTACACATTTCTGCAGGACTGATTCCTGATTAACAAGAAGGAACTGAATGCCCTGAATGTGGTCTTTGCCCAATGGTACACATCAGAGACACTTATAATTTGATTATTTATAGGCAATTGAAGGCTTGCATGAGCCACCAGCCTCTTCACTGTACCCCCAACTCCATCGCATAGAATTTTCCCATAACTGGTGGTAAAAAAATGCCATTCAGCAGACAACTGATAATCTTCAAAATGGTAGCATAGATTTGCAAGATTTTTAAAATTCAGGTATTGCAAAGCTGCACCATCTCTGTAGTAAATGAATTTTTCTGTGTTTGGATATTTCTATTTAACATGGCTTAGTACGGTAGTCATGAAAGCTGAACAGCTACTGTTTCGTGTTTCAGACAATCTAACATAACACACATGCTAACAACACTAATATCTTCTGAATTTGATTCTCTGAAGAACATTACAAAAAAGTGTAGTGTTGCCTGAGGATTATCCCAGTGTTGCCCCTGCACAACATCCTGAACTATAAAGCTATAGTTTTCAGCATAGTCTAATAACATTACAGCTGTGTTAGGACTGAAGTCATTTTTCAAGTAAAAAACGTATGGTCAGAGGATACCTTAAAAAATTAACTCAAAAAGTAGGTTGAACACCATCTTGATTTTTTTTGTAGATTATATTTTTACGTCTCTGAAAAGGCTGAATAACTGGTGACATGGTTAAACTGTGGCTTCAAGTAGGGCTATTTTTAGCTAAATCATAAAAAGTTGCATGCAAATACATTATTTTACAGGAGATCTAACAGACTTTTAATTACAACAATTACTGATTTATCAACTGATATGTTAAAGGAAATTTGAAAAGAAAATTCAGCTTTGTATCATATCAAGTCTTAGAGCCATTGCTTATTAAATAAACCAATGTTTTTTTTTATGATTTTGGGTTTTCAGGTGATTTTACAGCCTCACTGTGCAAATCCTAAGAGAGATAAACTTGGTTTGAGACCATTTTTGAATACTGTGGGATTAATTCAGTCAGTGTAGCAAATTCCAGCCTTCTACTACCATTACTCTTGCAGCTTTAAACAACCAAAGTTGCCAAAAATAAAGGAAAATTAAAATTTTACAGGGCTGTAAATGAGAAACTATTAGAGATATTGATCTAATCTTTGGCAATATTTCATTATATGGATAGATGAGCAGATATAAATTTTTTCAAGGCATCCTGACAGGGTCACCTGCAGCCCCCTGGATGATTTGACATGGAATGACCCTTTCCCCTATTTAAAAAAAACAACAAAACACCACTGGAATATACAGGGTGGTCACTAGAAAAGCGGAAAATGTGAGGGTCAGATGAGATCATGAATAAAATGCGTGCTTACTCATTTCTATTTTGATTTCTTTACATCATAAATAAAATGCATGATTTTAATAATTTTGAGCATCTATGAGTGTAATATAACATATGCCTTTAAAAAACTTTGTTAAAGTTATTCTTTGTAAAAATAAATAGCTGTTTGACAAATTTTGCGCTTTTCTAGCGACCACCCTGTATATGAATATGATTGGAAAATTTTCATACAGAAGAGTCAACCCTCAAAAAATATCCATTCACAGCAACAATATGTTGTTTATTGAAACCAAAACACACTGAAATGACCTTCTGACCAACTGGTTTGTTTTTAAATTTCGCACAAAGCTACTCGAGGGCTATCAGTACTAGCTGTCCTTAATTTAGCAGTGTAAGACTAGAGGGAAGGCAGCTAGTCATCACCATTGCCACCAACTCTTAGGCTACTCTTTCACCAACAAACAATGGGATTGACTGTAACATTATAATGCCTCCATGGCTGAAAGGGTGAGCATGTTTGGTGCAACTGGGATGGAAACCCACGACCCTCAGATTACAAGTCACACACCTTAACACGCTTGGCCATGCTGGGCCAGTGACCAACTGGAAAACTCCTACCTTACATTTTCATTCGGAATTTGTACTAGTTAAGATCATATTCTGCACTAATCTGGTCACCTTGTCTTCATTTAACTAGTGGTCATTTGGTTCAATATTGTGTGCTAAAACCCTTATTTTTTTCCTATGCACTGCAATAAAGGGAAAAAAATTATGATAATAAGCAACTTTCACCTCATAAAATAACAGGTTTCGGGCAAACCCCAAGTCTCCAAGTTTGTATGACTTTTGATGTGGAGGTGCTTATTCATAAAGATGCATTGCTCAATGACATATCTGATGTAATGCATTAATTGTTAAATTAGTCCCAAGATCTACAAGGGCTAGAGAACCCTTGCCTTCAGAACAGTGATATGAATTAAATACCACTTTGGATATACTGGCACTGATGGCTAACAGTACACAAGACTCAACAACTTTGCAAATGGTACAATAGAGACCAAGGATATCCACAATATTTTTTCTATGCTCCTGTGAAAGAGAGGTCCAGGAGGTCACCAGAGTAATGCTGTTGTTTGCTTGGTCATGTAGAAAAAAAATGCTATCATATGTTTGCTCACCTTTGGCAAGACCACTATACTCTGGGGTCAAAGGAGACACAGAGCTGTGATTGACTCAAGGGTTATCTTAGTTCTAGGAAGTGTTTCAGAGCTAAAATGTAATTACATAAACTGCTGGTAGAATGGTTACCCCTGCTATATTGGTGGTACAAGACTTTACTGGTTTAAAACAAAGGTTATTCAGAGAGTTCTACAAAACACTACAGTGGCAATCAGAAACTGACCTACCAACAACCTTGTAAACCACCATTACTGCTCAACTGCTCTTGCCAATGATCTACATATTAAGGAACCACTGTAAGAAATTATAGATGGAAACCTGAGTGTTACACAACTACAAGGGGAGGGGGGTATTTGCATCATAGGAGCAGTCTGCCAGTTACAGGAGGAGCTAATACACGGATTATCAATGCCACTACAATAGTCAGTCACATAGTACTTGCTGCTGCAATTGATGCAAAGAAAAATGGATATCATTCTTACTGTTGAGTGGGTGTCTGCATGTTATGTTCTGAATTAATTTCAGAGTGCTGTATGCATTTATGTAGGGCTGTGAGTGTTTGTCCCAAGTAATTGTCATTATGGAAAAAAATTGTATTGGATTGTGCATTTTATGAATTTAATTTTGTGTTATAGCTACTGTTTCCTTCTTAAAGTTTTTCATGCTTCAAAATTAATAATTCTCAAATTATGGTTACTTCTTATAGTATTTTATTATATGCTTGGGTTTTCTATTTCTCAAAGAATTTGTGTTGCAACTTAATTTCTTCTTATTCACACTGAAAAAGCTTGTATTGATGTATATACACCAAACAGCATTATAGACTTTCTTTTGTGCATTTTGTTATTTACCGTTGTATAGAACGGGATCTGAAGAGTAAGTTACTAAAAAGTATCCAGTCAGACCAACTGTCCATCGTCTTTATTCATGCAAGTTCCCAGTATTTAGTGTTTCAATACTGATTGTGCAATTTTGTATCCATTGCTGTTTCTTCACTTTTACACAACTCTGTATGCAAGATATTCATTATTACTTTGTAACTGTTTTGTTGAGCAAATTTCCTGTTAGCTAGAGGGCTTATTTGATAGCTCTAAAGTTAAGTTTCACCTGTATATAGTATACAGTAACAAAATCCCACTGCTTTTGTTTTCAAAACTTGGTATATTACTCTTCATAGACCTATTTGTTAATAACTCAGTTTGACTAAGACAAGTGATTTATATGAACATATTTTACCTCTTGTTTTATTAGTATTTATATTGAATCGAAATAATAAATTATTGTTAATAGGTTCTCCAAAGAAGATTCTGAAACATGTTTTTGTGATGAAAAAAACAAGTTATGAATAACTTGTTTCTCTCGTTTTGTTGATCAGCACGACTTGAGTATGTACATTATTCCTTTGCCCAAATTAGGGAAATAAAAAGTGAACACAGATGTGATGACTATTCTCTCACATTAACATGAAGACAACAAACTACAATTGCACACTATTTCTTACAACAACTGTAATACTACTGTAAAGAGTCAATAACACAGAGAACCGTAATAGTCCGAAATTATTGTAGTTTATTATTATTAATTTATTTGGACATTTAAAATCCTTAAATTATCAAATTAGTGTTTATACAGTTTACTAGAGACTAGCTAACGCTGTTTTACTGTAACAGCTGGTAGCGATCCGAGTGAAATACGATCCTAGCAGATGAGTACGTAACCTTTCCAAGTACGGTACGTCACCGTGGTTGTCCGTCTCAACCATAGGTCACATGACTGGATACTCTGTGCATCAATCAGTTCCTTGGCTGTAAAGTAAATATTGATGTACCAAAATAACGAAAGCTTCCCCTTACAACACACGGGACGAGCTACAGGCAGGCCTCGAAATAAAGGACGCTATACTATACATGTCAAGCAAGAAATATTTCACTAAATTAACTATATTAGGAAGAGCTTAACATAAATCTATTGAAGTTTTAAAATATATTAAAGTTGGTGCAAAAACATTAAAAAAAATACAAATCGTTACTAAAAATAAAAACAGAAATTATTGCCAGTAAGCATTCATCCTAACAAAATATCGTTGTAGTATTGACTTGTTCATAAATTATATGAAAAACCTTGGTCTTCTGCATAAATACGTTTCTTGTTTAACTATTTTCCATCCTTACTTTCATAAATAGATGCACACCTTCAGAGTAAATTAAATATTTAAATGGTTTTTTATATTTAGAGTTTTCTGTATCATTTAAGAGCTTTCAGTTTTAAAGTGCAATGCAATTATACAAGTTACAATATGGAAAGACTGGTCATACTTTTCGAAACGCAGTTTCCGAACAAAGTATTTATCAAAAACCGGTGCATTTTTATTATTACCGATTTTTTTTAATAAATTAACTTTGACATCTTTGCAAAAAATGAAAATACCCTCTTTTTTATCTTAAGACAAATGAAATAGTTTATTTTCCATGTGTTAGTTCAAAATTTCAAGGAGCCTTTGATTAGGGACTGTATGATGCTAACGTGTGTTTAATAAGTTTGGAATGTTGTTTCAGAGTTATTTTAGGATGTGTAGTTAGTTTTGGCTTTAATGAACCCGAAAAAGACCTCATTGTAGAAGCCGTAAATGTTGCTCCATTCTAAAAACAGACATAAACCAAAGCTCTCCTCAGTTTGACCGAAGACGTTTTCGCGGTGGTTGAAACATACTCTACAATGTACAAATTTTCAAATTTACAATTCACGTTGACATTTGAGTGTGAAGATTTTTTCTGATTTAATGATATTTTTGTTTCCGGTTTGTAGATACTTGCGTGTATTTTATCGATTGCCACTGTAAATATTCACCGTTACTTCAGTTGTATAATACATATTTAGACTTTAATATTCAAATACTTATGTCGATTTTATATAATATGATGAAATTGCTTGGATTGTGTATCGCAATAAGAAAGGTTATCATGTACAATCCATTTTTACCTCTGATCCATTTCCCATAACTCAAAAATATATTCTGTCCTAAAAGACGTTAGCAATAAACACTGCACACATTCTTTGATTTAACATTAGTTTTTTTAAATATGAAGTAGTTTTAACGTCATAAGCAGTAAAATAGTACAAGTTAGGAGTCATTACTTTTAGTCTAACGTTATCTAAATACTTGAAGGCTTTATGCATTAACAATATTCTAAACAATTTTATTAACTAATGCCAATTAATTAAAACTACGTGAAACTGGGTTGCATAAATTTATACCAAAAAAATATTATTACATTAATAACTCAAAAAAATTGTGCATTTCAAAGGTTAATAAAAAACAACAATTCAATATTATGAACGTTTGTAAAAACAACATCGTGGTGGCCCACCCCTACGCAGAAATAATAATAGTAAAAAAATAGATCATACGATTGTATTATAATTTTCTTCAACGTTGACATAAATTCATTTTGAGAGCGACCTATATAAACACCCATATTTTTACAAAGAATTTTCAATCCCACCCAAACGAGGTAGTTTTCGTTTGTTTTTTTCCTTCGGAATTTCTTCGTGAAATAGTCGAGTAAAAGTCCATTGGAAACAGCACGGAAAGTGGTGGATAAGATTCCTTCTGATTTTATTCCTTTGTTTAAGATCACCCACATTCACTGACCAAGTATTTAAGTGATCAGGTATTCATGTTGGGAAGTTATCACGAGAGTTGACTACTGCACAGAATTTTGGCACGTGATGAAAACAGCTAAGATTCAAACACGCGTACTTGGCAAAATGATTCACCCTTTTGACGTCAAGACAGGCCGCGTACACTCTGTTTCACTTCCAGAAACGACTGACATTCTTGACGATATCGTCTTTTTACTCTGAAATAATTAGCTGTTGCCCATATTAGGATATAGAAATCCAGTATACTGTTTACAATACGAAAGGGAATAACACCGCAATATTATTGACTTTTGTATGCACCTTATCAATAAAAAAGTCACACAAATAGAAAATGTTAAAATTTAAATAGGAGCAGATTTATCAATTAAAACGTCCGAAATAAGCTTACATTTCACTAAACTACCGTATATCAGAATTTCTAAACACAGTGATCATCATTATTAATACACAGGAAGTTTTCTTAAGGAAACTTTATGACCTCTCGTAAAGTACGTGACAAAGTGTAATTGGTAGAACACGCATTATTTGTACACATAACCAACCTCCGAGTAAAAGTGAGGGAAACAAATTAATAAAACTCCCATGGTTGTAAGTATGCCACTAGAAATACTAGATTCAGTGTTGTATCAAACTATTTTTAATTCACATACATGTCGGGTAAGAAAATTAAATATTACTCCCCAACAATAGAGGTATTATAAAGCGTAAAATAAACTAGTGAAACGTGCTTGTTCATTGTCACTTCTCCTGTGCCCCCTAGTGGTAAAGAGGCGTGTTTGCTGATTCACATAGCTAAAAACCGGGTTTTGACACCCGTGGTGTGCAGAGCACAGATAGTTCATTGTGTGAGTTTGTGCTTAATTTCAAACAAAAAATACTTCTCCTCTGAGTTACTATACGACTTCTTAATAAGTTTGATACGCATCTGCAACTCGCATATCTCTCAAAAACGTATAAACGACATTATTTGGAGATATTTGAGTTACAGCTCTAACGGTATTGAGGTAATATGAAACCTTTCACAATAATACAAATACATTGCTAACAGAATGCGCCATTAAAAGCCATAACACTAAACTGAAACGTATGCGTACGTTTCCAGTGGGTTTTTTTTTAAAGTAGAGTTAATTAATTATTGTTAGCCACAAGGTAGCTAATCGCAAAGACTAGCAAATTAGCAAAAGATTGAGTCAACTTCAATCCAGGCAGCACTGCAAATTTATTGTCTGGACCAAAGTAAGATCCCTACTAAACACATGTGAGAACTTATGTTGACTGTTCATACACTGATCCAACATTACACCATCCAAGAACCAACAGCCAGATGGGGATGCTAGCATGTTGTTGGAATGATTATGAGGGGTAATCTGTGCTATGTTGACAGTGTCATCACTGTCCCACTTTCCATTAACTGACATCCTTTAATTAGCCTCTGGTTATTAAGCTCCAATCAGTGAGGGATCTCCATGGTCCACCTCCCCTGCAGATAGTAAGTGGTAAAACTTCCCTTTCTCCACAGGAAGAAAATAATAAGTGGAGAAATTTGTGGTGGAGGAGACTCAAAAATAATCCCTGGTTACCATCAGTCCTACAACTAGAAAGATCTTTTACTGGAAAGATTGCAACAAGTGACCATGTAAACCTATTTTGAAAAGCCAGAAAGTGTAAGCCAAGGAAGTAGAAATAGCACTCTCTGGTGCTCACTTTTTAAATGATAGTCTATGGAATGGGTACATTATGGATCAGATAATAAACTAATCATAATATACCATAAGGATACCTCAAGCAGTCTTGAAGAACAACCCATCTCAACAGTGGACACCACCAGCCACTTGGTGGGATCCTGAAAGCAAATGCTTTAAACAAAAGGGAATGCATTCACCCATCTGAAAACATGGATCAATTTTATGATGACAAACAGTGACCCCTAGGAGAACAGATTATCAAATGGTGAAGAAAGTAGACGACAAATTTATCTGAGGTTGTATACATCCCAGCTTGAATTATCTTGCCCAGTGGCAGACAGAAACAAATAGCCAAACACTAAGGGAGGTAACAAATCTGATGAAATACAGACCATCTGTAAACAACAAATTCAAAAGGGGAGAACAAACAGAGAATGTGATGGACTGTAGATGTGTCCCTGGAGGAAGAGAAATTCCAAGGAA
Source organism: Carcinoscorpius rotundicauda (assembly GCA_011833715.1). NCBI lineage: Eukaryota > Metazoa > Arthropoda > Merostomata > Xiphosura > Limulidae > Carcinoscorpius > Carcinoscorpius rotundicauda. The sequence continues at coordinate 39,935,178 of CM022395.1, read as the reverse complement.
CATGATTGAGATTATGAACAACATAACAATGAATGGCACAAACAGGACAGAAGTCTGTGTGGGTCCTAACAAGTAGAGAAGGATGTAGTAGAAGGATGGAAGAGAAGAGAATGGTAGAAGTCCCCCAAAGAAGTAAATAAAGACTGAGGTAGGAAGGACCAGTCAGGAGGAATAATAATATGGGAATAATGGAAGGGGTATGAGATGAATCACTAGCACAAAGATGTGAACAACAATGATCATAATCAAGAATAATATCTAAAAAAAAAGGTGGTAAAAGTTACATGTTATCAATGCCCTTAATTGTCATGGGTAAGAATGTGCATGAAGACACATAGCTCCTAGTTGACACAGGAACAGGGCAAGAATATCTATGGATGAGAAAGGGCCAGAAAAAGGTGAAGAGAATATACGAGAAAACACTATATGGAAACAAAAAAAAAATATAGGAGGACAAGGCAGAATAGTTTTGAAAAGGGAAGGTACATGACTGTCAGTAGAACAATTGGGAAGAAAATGGTGACTGGTGAACCAACATTGAAAGATACCCTTTCCTCACACATAGAAGGATTAAGTAGAATGATGCTTTGAAAATGGAAAGGATCACAATTATGAAAAATAAATCAAATGTGATGGTGGGAAGACAAAATACCATGATGGAAGGAAATGTTGTAGCAATATTGTAGAATTGGCAAGGGAAGAGAGTTGGATTGTCAGGTGGCACAGAGGAGAGAAACAAGGGTAAATTAGTCAGAAGATACTACCAAAAGACATTGACAAAGAAGATTTCTAGTCAAGGCCATGGTCCAAGAGAAAGACTGAGAAGGTGGGTGAACATTATAACAAGTAAAAGACCAGATTCAGAGTAAAACAACAATAGCCAGGATTAAGGGATGGAGAACAGGTGATCAGAAGAGAAGAAGCATGAAAGTGAAAGAGCTGGCTAAGCAAAGATGAGTGGAGTCCTCAAGATAGCATCTTCAATTGAAATTGAGGGAGAATAGACATTATACAGACACACATGGACCAACCAAAAGCCAGTTCATTGTACATGACAGGTGAGGAAACCAATCCATTAAGAAATGACCTAGGAAGAAAGGTTTAGAATTTGAAATCAAGGTGGTTTGTATCCATTTTTCCAATGGTATTTAAAAAAACAACAAAAAACAACCAGCTGTTGAAATGGAATGGAATATCCAACATGAGCAATAATAACAGTATCATTCTCAATCACCTACTTGAACTTTGAGTGCATAAATATGGAGAGAAAACTCATCCTGGGAACTCATGCCAATTAGATAATCAGGAATGCTCCTTGACCAAAGGAGGAAACATATGAAGTGGTGGAGGTACAGTTTGACTGGAGGTAATGGAACACTCATAGTGATGTATCGGTCTAGCCATTCTTACAAATATTTTAATGTAGTAAGAAACAAGAGAACCATTGAGGTCAAAGAATGCTATGAACCATCCCAAAAGGTAAATTGAGAATGTGTGTGAGTATAACCTAAAGGGATAAATAGCCCCCATGAAGTCATGGTCACTAAACATCACATTCCACATGTAGAATGAATAGGACAGGCACAAATCCCAGTAATAGCAAGATCCATTTCTCACAAGCCAATTGTACACTTGATGAGTACAAGTTGTAAACATCCCTCAGTGAATAAAGTATTGACTGAGATTGAGGATTTGCTGAAAGTGAAGACGAATAGTTTTTAAGACAGCTGGGAGGAGAAGGAGAAAAAGAAACAAAATGAAGACTTCAAGGAAAGAGACTGGAAAGAAAGTCATATGTAAAAAATAAAAACCCTATGTGTGAATGAGAAATGTGATCTCAGAGGCTGACACCCTAATAGCTAAGCATCCTTGGGACTCAATGAGATGGAAACATCACCACAAAATGCCAACAGAACTGATACAGAGCAGAAGAGGAAGTTTGAAATAAAAAGGTCAGGGAACTAAGGATGAAGAAGCAATATGATGGTGGAGGATAAAGATGGAGACATTGATGTTTTAATCAAATTAAGGATACCTCCAAGATGCTAGGCAAAGGGCACAAAGAATGGAAGAAAAAGTAAAAAACTGGATAAGAGAGTATTCCTAATCAACAATCTACACTAACAAGGAGGAAAGTGAACATGGAGAATACAAGGGGAATAGTGACAGTGGAGAAGTGAAGGCAATGAAAAACATCCATAAAAATGCAATGGGGCAAGGTGGGGTGCCTCAGACTTGAAAGGAGCATAAAGTTTGGTTAAAATAATCACAGAACAAGCAGACAGAAATATCAGATATGGTGTGGAATAAATGACATTAAAAATCCACAACCCTCCAAAGAAAGGCAAGGGCAATACCAAACTTGAAAATCTCTAAATGGGATGCAAAATGACAAAAATCAAGGAAATTAGAATCAGACAGATGGGAAGGAAAGGCTTAATGTTGCAAAAATGGAAGTGGTCTAGGAATGGTAAAGATATGAATTAAGGTTAGGATTGAGCAGTATAGAACAAGCAGAAGTATATAATATAGAAAAAAGAAAAAGAATAATGTATGACTAGACGATGCAAGAAAGTTTAAGATTTTCTTCAACAGAGAGAAAAGTCTCCAAAGGCTAAGCACATTCCTCTCACAAAAGAAAGGAAGAAATGCCTGAAGAGGTGACTGAAGTTTAAGTTCCTATAAGCATAAAGGAACCAATCATTCTATTTATAACAGGTAGTGAATCATTGTCAGGGAATGTGTCTCCATAAAACATCATTATTACACAACCTGTATAGGAAAATTAATCACTCACACAAGTAGTAGAAAACAGTACATGGACCAGTGTTCAGTGTGATTTAAAAAAAAGAAAGAAATTAGGCTTTCTCAACACCGCAAATCCTGTTAAAGTGAAAAACAATGAAAACATTTGATATGTTCAATGTTAAGGAATGAAGATCAGGAGTACATAGGGAAGTTGAGTTACATTTCTACTGGTGAAGAGCTTTTGATACATAATAATTCCATCATGCAGTAGGATAAATCACTGAAAATCTTGGGAGTTTAGATGGGTGTTGCCTAAAAGCTAGCGGCGTGCAAATCTTCTAGTTTTAAATACAATAAGGTTCCAACTGTAATATTTTTTATCTTTTATTGGCTGGTAATTCCTGTTTCCTTTAAGCTTTTTCAAGGAACATAAAACTTCTATAAGGAAGCCAGCTTCAAGGGGCAATAACATAATTTACACTAGAATTACGACATTTTAAAAATTCAGTGCTTATTAATAATACTTTCACATTTGAAACTATGTCACCTCAGTGAAATTGGCTGAAACCACTGTTTTAATTTTTGAGTTACCACATAATAAAAAATGAAGCAGAAGAAAGAGTAACAAGAAATTCCAACTTTTTACAATGATATTTACAAACATCCACAATTTATAGCTCAATCATTACATAGATATTGTTATAAAAGAAAACATTGTATAATATTGTAAAGTTTGAATAACCTACTGAGAATATTTAAAATACCATTTCAATGAACAATATAAGCCATCCCTACATAGGCAATGCTAGTGCCTTCTTGATGAAGAAAAGATGATGAAATTATATACATGATTTTATAAATGAAATGAAAGGCATAGAAACATGTGAAAATCAAAATTATTTCCATAAAGCTCATGAGACAACTTGGGTAAGCTACAAACCACAAAGAGGTATGTCTTATACCAAGCTTCACAGAATAATCAAAACAGTGATTAGAAGAAAGGGCTAAAAACCAAGAGATGTATTAATATGCATATCTTCTTATAAGAAAGCTGTGAAGTGATGAAAGCCACACTGAAAGTATCAGGAACCTCAATTTTGTTTTATTGTTCAAGCACGTCATCCTCAAATAACAGGATGTTGTAACAACTAAGATAGAGAAATTCTTGTAAAATAGCAAGATCAGCACTGAATTTACATTTAACAATTCAGATATCAGTTCATAAAGGGTGGGGGTTAGTTTTCACAACAAGTATAAATGACAACCACACAAACTAAAAGACATTACACACAGGAAAACAAAAACTCACTATAATGCAGTATAGAAATTTCATGTCACAAAATACAAGCCTTTTTTCCTGAACAGTTTATAAGACACTGTTTTTTAACAAAAGCAGAAACAAAAGGTGCTGAAAAATGTAGAATCATATTAAAAATCATCCTAAGAGGTAGACAAATAAGTAATACTACCTCATAAAAGTGTTCGACCTTAACAAATACTTTATTATAAATGACCAAGTACAAAAATTCAAAGTCTTCAAAGCAAACAAAAAATAACTATGGAATGTTTGTATTTGTTAAATTTATTTTTAAAAACATTTGAACTAAATAAAAGCAAAACTGAATTATTGCATTGAAAGTCATAATGTAACAAACATTCCTCACTATGAGAAATATAATCTTGAAGAGATACAAAAAAAAATTCAAAATTAGATGGTGTTTTATTCATACACATTTCAAAACAATGGATTGAGAATTTAATGATGTACTCACACTACCTATACTAGTGTTAAAAAAAATTATGCTACACATATGGATTTGAAATAAGCATTATTTTTTTGAAAAGTAGACTAAAAGTAGCACTGGGCAATTACCTCAAAGGATATTTATAATTAATTATGCGTGAAGATTTATTAGTGTTATGTACAATGGCAAACTGAAAAAAACAAGCAAACTATTCAAATCAGATTTTATTATCATTTTCAATTAATTCAAAGTTGTTCAGCTTGACTGATTAGTGTTCTGGCTCAGGAAAATAATCAATTAAACAAATTCAATATTTATGATTATTACTATTATTACACCAACTTGAGAATAATTCATTAAATGAATGCAGTTAATTAATGGTCCTAATGATTAATCAGTTAGTAAGTTCCACTACTCATTTTACAAAAACGAAACATCACAGTTAGCAAAAATGTAGTGTGTATATTCACACTAATTTCCCTCAAAAATAAAAATAAATCTGATGCTTCCACAAGCCTTCTGATGACATCAATGACACTAAGGAACACATTCAAAAAGATCAGTTATGATGACAATAAAAAGAAATGACAAGCTTATAAGACCAGTCAAATAGTTTGTTTGAGATTGTAATGAACTGGTTTCTCCTTTCAGCACTAAAAAATCTGACCAAAAGATGATAATTTGACCCTATACTTTGAAATAAAGGGAAAATGATTAAAAAACTTGTAGTATAAACATTATTTCAATACCACTGCTCATCATTACATTACATTTGATTGTTAAGCTGAATTCAGTTAAGTCATGTTCCAAATTTAGAAAAAAACAAAAAATGTCAATTAAAAAAAAAACTTTATTTCCTCTAAAGTATTACATTACAACAAAAAGCTAGTTCCCAAATGGATAAATAAAAAATTATCTATAAATGAAAAATTCACTACTAAGGAGAAAAATGATGCCATTTATTTACTGAAGGAAAATGAAACCAAGAGGACATACAGAAAGTTTAAGATAAATAAAACCTAAAAGTGACTCCAGTAAAGGCATTGTTACTTTTGTAATGGATTAGTTGGCCTAGATATTAACTTGTCTCTTAAATATTCTGACAATCTTCTCTTGCATAATTGAATGTTGATTAAAAACATTATATAACTTAGTTAAATTTAATTATAAGAAAATAGCATAAAACTTACGCATTACAGTAGGGAAGTTTGTTAAATCCCTTGTAGGTTTTCATATTAAGTGTCATTCCACATTCTTGACATTTAAAACATCCTTTATGCCAAATCTGTTAACAAATAAAACACATTAAAAAATATGTAGGTGAATAGACCCAAGTATAAATCAATGTATGTTTGAAAAAAAATCTGTATAGTTAAATCATATGAGCAATTAAAGTTGGTCTGACCTCAAATAACATACTTTTGGGTTTAGAATTATATTTGCTTAACACAGTTAAAATCTTTGCAATATGCTAAAATTCAGATAAATATAAAACTATAAACATTATATTTTTCACACATTGTTTCACATACAAAAAGTTTGGTAAATGTATAAATACACAACAAGTTTTTTTGTTAACAATTCTCATTACACCAAGTTATCTTGTGTTCTATAATTTTTTTCTGTTTTCAATTAGTAAAATTGTTTTCATGTCAAATCATATACACAATATATAAATTAAAAGAAAATAGTTGCTTTCTTTGTTACAAGTACTGAACTCATGATAAAATTACTGAATGCAAAAATCTATAAATTTATGCAAGACCAAATTAAAATACAATATTTATAACTTTATGTCAAACACTGCACTTCAATAAAAAAGTTTAGGTTCTCCGTATGATAACAAGCTGGCCAATATAAAATTATAGAAGTAAAATAAATATTTATTTGTTATCAATTTATATACAAGTGTTCATGTATCTTGTAAATCCTAAGACAGGACAAACATAAAACACTAGTATAAAGTAAAAATAAGGTATGCAAAGGTTTGTTTTTCACATCAACCTTTATAAGTTTTCTCAGATGCTCAAGGAGCTCAATCTACTACTTTCACAAGTTATACTAGGCTTATAAACAAGTTCTACACAAGGATAAATACAAATTTCAATATGTTGCAATTTTAGGCTTGTATGATAACAATAAAAATTGGAAATTTAACATTTTAATTGGTGCTGTGCAAATAATAGTATTAAAATTTTCACTTAAAAATACTTTACTGTTATTGTTAAAATTACAGACTAAGTTTGATTTATATGTTTGCAAAAATAATAGGTAAAATCGATCTAAATTATATTTCTACTAGGTCCTACAATATTATTTATATAATCAGAAAAATACTTTCATCTTTGTTATCACAAACTGACAGTAACTACGTTATTGTAGTCTTTAAGTCTTTAATAAAATAAATCAGTTACAAACTGTTATATATTAAGTTTGTGAAAATATCCTTATAATACAAATGGTATTATACTGATACTAAAGTAGACAATATGTACCTTTTAAAGTAAAACTACTAATAAAACTTAAAAGTCGAATTTACTTTTAATTTTAAATTGTCAAGTATCCTATCAACTTTTCAAAGAAAGATAGTTTTTCACAATTAGCATAGAACTTGAAAGAGTAAAATTACACCACCCCAAGATTATTTAAAGTTTATTCTAAGTTTTAAAACTGTTTTAAACTTTATTACTTACAGTTCACATACCTTATCAAGACATTTTAATTCTTCAAGTGGATAGACAGTTTTCTCACACCTAGCGCACCTCTTCCCACTCATTATATTATAGTGTGACAATTTACTGTGGATCGTATTTTGTTAATTTAATGTACTCTGCTAAGGAAAGTAAAATATCAAAGCAGACAATTTATATATCAGTTCTAAAGTTTTACAAAAGTATGTAAACAACAGTTAAGTTGGGCGAACGATTCATAGCCTACAAAAGTCAAATTAACTCACGAGCACCACCCGAATAATCGTGTATAGGTTCTCTTTCGTTTGAAGCATGGAGTGGATTGGTCGTCTAGACTCGACATTTTTGAATACGCGATTAGAAGTTTAGGAAATAAAAACAACAATTTTATTTGCTAAACATTTCATTGATAATATATTTTTTATATTAATTTAAGTTAAATATTTATTTTCACATTTTCTAAATACTGTTATATTATTAGTGCATAATTCTTAAGTAAATATTTTTTTAAAAAATGACGTATCTTCTGCCACCAATTTAGTTTGCCAACTTTGTGTTGCGCAAGAAGAGAACCGAAGTTTTCGTTTTTATGAAAGAGTGGAAAATTGGTGAGGTTAAATTTTGTATTTTATCTGCAGTGTAACAACTTTTAGAACCGCTAGTACAAGTGTTATAGTTTACATTGTATATGAATATTAAACGATATTTGCAAAGTGTGTATCAAAAGTTTTACTATTACAAGGATAACGATACTTAACATAAACAAATTGTTTGCTTATGAGGTGAAGGGATACAAACGCGTCGGAATTCAGTTTCAAGAGGTTTCATCTCCGATATCTAAAGCAAAATAAAAGAAGTACACCATTCCTAAGTAAGTGACTAAAATATATTTTGCTTTAATAACAGTAATTTAAACAAACCGATAGCAACATAAAATTGAGTAAGTAACAATAAAATACTGTATATGCTAGAAAATATCCAATTTAGAGGAAGACTTCAGTTTTAGTGAAAGTTGTTCGAGGTGGAGGGTACTTTAATCGATAATGCTAGATCAATGTCGGTATTACGAGGGATATTGAAATTTGATATATTAAGTTCATGACTTATTTCTTCATAATGTTGGCAAATATAAGTTGTTCAACCTTTTTTTTTTTGCATCTTCGTGAAAATTCTCACATATTCATTGGCTGTACACAGTAGATAGCATTTTATTTTGCCAGTATGTATATAGAGGCCTTGCATGTTCCACATGTCTAACTATATATTAACCAAAAACAAAGAGAAATTGAGAGAAAGTTTAGTGTGGAAAAAATCCTGCATATGTGTTTAAAAACTAATCTGAAATCAACTTGGTAGTAGTAACTGAATTATTAATTTAATTTGACTTTCTAATTTTAAGCTGTGTTAACCAAGGCACTGAAGTAAAAAAAAAATTGTCAGCTTACGAATTCTGTCAAAAGAGATTATTGGATCAAGAACTTTGGTTGAAACATTCACAGAACAGACAACTTACTGAAAAGTTCAACATGTATACTACTAACCTTCTTAGCATCATTAGCAATTTTCAGTTACACTCATTTGGTCAATAAGTGGAGCCAGTGTAATGGGAAAAAAACTGCTGAACTTGAACATTTCAACACTTGAAGCATGGTAAACTGAGTAACAGCTTTTATCCTGAGAACCTAATTGTTAATGTAAGAATAAATTTAATAAATAAATAATAAATGTAAATCTACTCTAATTGCAGGTCTTAATTTCTCTCTGAATTTTGCTAGTGTTCTTTGTACTTCTGAATTACTGTACTATAACCTAAAAGAGCAGTGATTATTTCATTATGAAAATAAAAAACTTTGCTCTTTATATTTTTATAATTTTAATACTATGAGACATCCTAACCCTCTTAATCCTGAAGAAACCTCATCCTTGAAAGAACTGTTGCTAAATAAAAGTATTCATGTTATACAGCTCAACAAAGGCATTGCGATTGTTGTTATCAACAAAAATGACTACTTTTATAAAATGTATTTTTGTTTTTTTCATGACTACCAAATATTTAAAATTCTTAACGATGTTGTTGTTTTGAATTAAGCACAAAGCTACTCAATGGGCTATCTGTGCTCTGCCCACCACAGGTATCATAAACTTATTTTTAGCATTGCAAGTCCAGAGATGTACCACGATGCCACTGGGGGACCTTCAGCAATGAACATTTATCGTTTATTATGCAATATGAGGAAAAAAATCCGAAAATGTTGCTGCCTTATATCTGACAGTCTACTGCTCTGGTATTTTATATGGCTTCTTAAAATTTACAAAGCAGGTGCATCCCTCCAACCATTACTTTTAGCCTTAAGCACATATGTTTATGTACTTGCAAAGTACAGTCACTCACTTACCAGTGAATTCACTATTCCAAATTCTTTCCAGTTTGCATTTGAATAAAGTCCACTAGCCTTCTCAAAAAAACATTTTTGGTTTACTTTAATATTACCTCCTTCTCTACTAATATGTCTCTAAATGAAACCATGAATATTTGTATATTTGCACTTTCATTCAATAATATCTCACTGAATGGCTTTTCAGTAACTCAAATTAAGAGTATGTTGGACCATACAAACAAAAATTCACATTTCTGTTCAACAACACCCTATGTGAACAAATAGATGGCACAGCAATGGGCTCTTTGTCAAGTACAATATATTTCTTTTGTATCACGAACAGAAATGGCTTGACATCTATCCCACTGTCTTCAGACCTATCATTTACACTGTTACAAAAGGTATGTAAATGACATTTTTATTATTTTCAAGTAATGATCGCAGTTTTAAATTCTTAAAATACCTGAATTAATGCTGCCATTAAGGTTGAAAATAATAGTAATTTACCTTTTTTAGACATTCTCATTAGCTATAACACTCGTGGATTTGGCACATCAATATACAAAAAAATAAAATAAAATTACTTGGCTCCTAACAGTATGTGACAGCTTTATCCAGTTCACATACAAAAGAAATATGGTAATATGCTTATTAAACATATATTATAACTTGTGTTCTGTATAATTTAATTTACATCCTGAAATTTTGCTCATGCATGATACTTTAAAATGCCATGGCTACTTATTATATCTGTTACAAAAATTTATTAATATTTCTCCAGATTATTAAGTACACCTAAACTAACTATATATTCTTGTTTCCCATATATTAGTAAACAAAATTTAACTTTAAAAAGGCAAATTAAATCCATAATTTATCATTATGTTAATTTCAGATTAGTTTATAAACCCACATTCTGTGTACAGGATTTTTCCCATATTAATGACATTCCTACAGCTTCTTTGTTCTTCTCTTGTATGTATTTACACATGTGGAGTTTGTAAGGCCTTCTGTTTTGGCAAAGCCAAATGCTATTTACTAACCAATCAACATAATGGAATTTCTGTGAAACAAAAAAAGTTAAGTAATTTCTGTGTTTCCTCCATTTGCCAACATACTGATGATACAGGACATAAACCTAAGTAATTCCATATTCTGTAGAAAACCAACACTGATTTAAGAAACCCAACATTTCAAACAACTTTTACCAACATTGAACAACCTGCAGTCTTCATTTAAGTTAAGTGTTTTCTAATATGTACGGTGTTTAGTGTTAATTGTTTAATTTTTTATGTTGTAGTTTTTTATTAAATTACTGTTTAGTTACTTATTTCTGGTGTAGATGTGAAGTGTCCTTCACTGTAGTTTATTCAATCCCTGGTGGATGTGGCCTCCTGACACTGTTTACATAATCATAGGAGCTGATCTTTCTCCTTCCTGGAGGACATAGTCTCCTGACCCTATGTGTGCAATCACAGGAGTTGATCCATCATCTTAAACTGTAAGGTGTCCTCCTACTATTCATTTACACATTCAACAAGTTGGTATGTAACCTTCAGGTTGTCATGGCTTCCTGTTGCACATTCCATAATACCTGGAGTTGAATTTGTTGCACCTGCAGTTCACCCCATTTGAATGAGAGCCCTCATCCTGCCTTCTAGCATATGTCAGTTCCCAGTGTTAGATTCAAGTGAACCAATCAATACAAGTCCTTGAACAAGGTAAATGCATTCTCTCAATGCTGAATGGTCAGTCTATAACACTGCACAACAATTTTTTTGAAAAGTTTTGCTTCCTGAAAAGTTTTTGCTGATTGTGACAGGTACTTGGTGGGTATGCACAAATAGACAGTTAACTGTTTACTAGCAATAATGTATTTAATTGCATTTATATTTCTAATACACAGTTAAGTTCAACATTATTAAAAGTGCTTTGCTCCTGATTTTTGTTTGTATTCTATGTCTGTTGCAGTGTCCAACAGTAGTTAGCAACCATTGATGGATTCTAGTTGCCCTGATATCGTTTTTTCTATTGCAGCAATGTCCTGGTAACACTGAGGATTTCAATGAAACGATACATGATGGGCAACTTTGGCTGTGATTTTCATGATCAGCAGCCAAATATCTATAAGGAATACCCAACAATGTTCAGGAAGCAGTGTAATTGGTCTAAGGTGTTAATGCTTGTGTTGTTTCCAAGAACTAGTGCAGCTCTTAATCCTAGATTCTTGGAATGGAGGTGAAGATGATGTGGTCCTCATGGATGTTGGTATCTCATAGAGGAGGTTTTGGATGTAGTTGATTCTCTAAGTACAGTTTGATGCACCTTACTCTGACCTGTAATATTTTCTCTTACGGTCAGATATCCTTTTGATGCTTCCAAGAATGTTTCTATTATTCTCTGATGTTGGTCTCTCCTCAGTATGGGATTCTAGCTACTCTTGTGAGTAGAGATAAATATCTATTAGAAATATAATTTTAACGTAGGAAAAGTATAACACTGGGTCAGTTATAAAAGCAAAGGTTGTTGGTTTTCTTCAGAGGCATAATTGTTAATGGGTTATTGTAACAATTTGTATCTCAACTTCTAGCATATTAGCCAGGCTCGGAATTGTTACATGAGCAGCCTATTCACACTTGAAGACTGTTAATGTATCTTTGTTTTATTTTGGTATTCATGACACAAGAAACAGTGCACCATTTTCTTCTGATGCTGCTGTATGTTCATGTGATAGGAAAGAAATGTTGTCCTTAAGATGTGTCCATGGTCACATTTAAACTCTCTCTTTCTTAACCTGAAGATGAAGTAGGAAGGTCAAAATATTCTCACCTTATCAATAAAAGTGTTAATACCCATACCAGCCATTCTGAGATACATTTTTATTTCAAACAGGTTTCTCATCATCAAGAATGTTTTGACCTTCTTAGGTGAACCTGAAGATGACCAAAGAAGGTTGAAATGTAGTTCTCTGCTTTATTAGTAAAAGTGTTGATACCCACATACCAGCTGTCATATGATACACAGTTTGATTTTTGCTTTAAAACATTTTAGTGGCATGTTTCAATTGCAAATGCCTTTTTTGCATTGTTTATTGTGTACCGATGATGTATTATCTATATGATGACTGTCTCATCTGTATTTTTTAAGTAATTTATTTGTGCATGCATCTACCTTGTGTTGTCTGTCTACTGGCTGTATCATCTGTTATTCTTGGAGTATTTCATTAGCTTGTACATTTGCCATGTGTTTCCAGTTTCTTGACCTTTGTTCTGCAGCCTTATTTGTATATGTTTTTTAACATGCTTCCTTCTTTTTCATTTTGATCACAGATCTCTCTTCTTAAACTTTCAATAGTTTAGGCATTGTAGTAATTATTAGTATGTATATTTATTTATAAATCTGCCATTCTATTGCCCAGAAGCACAGTTTTTCGTAACAGTTGTTGGGTTAATTTTAACCATTTATATATTATTGCAAAATGTATTTATTTTGGCTATTCAGAAAAATATATAATTTTGATATAGCAATAAATAATATGGTGCCCTTAGTAACATTACACATGACTTTCATCACTGAGGCATTCAGTTGAATTGATATATCATAGGGTCAGTAAATGTATAATTGTTTACCATCTTTACTTGTTAAATATTAAACTTGTATTAGAATTTTTTCTATTATAGTCATCATTCGTGCAATGACAACGGTGACTTTACCATGTTGACATGAGTGTAATTATGTTTTTTTATTGTTTAATTCAGTTAACCAGTTTATATTTTTGTTCATTCTAACAAGTGTTGTTTTACTGAGTATGATGGAAATGTGTTTTTTTAACTGATTAAAATAAGTGAATATGTTACACACCTTGACAAATGTGGAACATCTTAATAATATCGAAAAATAATATGTCATAACTTATTGGTTAGATATACAGTTCTCTCAAAGTAATAGTGCCAGTATTCAATTGAATAGATCCTTGACATTTAACACTCCTACGAAAATTGGGGCTTTATAGGCCCCAGAGCAACTTGAAAGGTTATTAATATATAATATTAGCCTAATAATTTTATATTTAAATGAAATTGCCATTAACTGACCCTATCCCTTTATATTTTAAGGAGCAATAATATTTTGACTTTTCAGACATTTGCAAAATAATATTTAAATTTTTTTTTAAAACATCCACTAAGGGTATCACTTTAGTGGATGTAAATATTTTTTTGTAGGAGTGTTAAAACCATTGGTTAAAAAAAATAGGAAGTTGTGTAAAGTGGTAATAACCATGGTGTTTGTATGTAAATTGCTAATTGGCATGTTCAAAATTAAATTTCTTTTGAATTTTAGAAAATTATTCTGGATGATCAGTGGTTCAGATAATTTTTGTAGCATGATGATGAGTCTTAGTCCTAATGTCTTCATTGAAATGTGATAGATATCCAATTATACTTTACAAGTTATAAACCTTAAACTGCAAAGATGTCCTAAAGTGATCCAGAATCAATCTGGGGAGGATTGTCCCGTACTGGTTTTTCATCTTGTGTAATGTTTTTATGTAATTTGTCTATTAGCTTTTGAGATACATGAAGGGCTGAATTAAGACCTTTGTAGGCCCTAAGCACTGACAATATCTTGGTGTCCCATATATATGTATGTATGTTTTATGTAAAATAAAGCAATACTAAACAGTAAAATAAATTTTTTTTTTATTTCATTAAACTTGTAACAGTGGAAATGCTGTAGTTTTCTCCAAAGATTTATGTTCAAGTAAACAGGTTATGAGTCAACGATTTTATATGCAAAAATGGGTTGGTTGGGTGGAGAAAATATTTTACATAGAAGGTCGAAACGTTGTTTTTGCATATAAAATTCTCATCAAGTGGGTTTTTCGACATCATTGATTATGAATCGACTAGCTTTTGGGAACCTTGCAAATTTTATATTGATCAATGCAAACCTGGTTTAGGTGAGGATAAGTAATAAAAAGAGAACAAAAATGGGAGTAATGTGTGGAGTGTACCAAGTCTAACAAAGTTTTCATTTTTCCCACAATGACTACTCTCACACTTTTTCTAAAATATCAAGTTCTTTCAAAAAAAAATTTTTTTAGTGCCCCTGGTTTGCTAGCAAGTACCAATTTAGTAGAATGCCAGTTGGGTAATGTAATGCCCCTTCAACATTTTAAAAGATAATGGATGTGATGTTATGTTATCATGGTTATAAGGTTTTGAATGTTTTTGTTACTTAAATGACATCACACTGTAAATATTTGATAGGTTAAAAAAAACAAACTTAAAGTAAATATCAACTTCTGCAAAATGAAACGGAATATTTAGACTGTATAGTAACTGCAAATGGTAGAAAGTATGATACAGAGAAACTATCCAGTACCAAAGAGTGAAAAAAAATGTTTATACATATTTAGTAATTATAGAATTTTAATAGAGGTTTATGCTACTCATAACAATATTAACAAGACCTTTCACTGAACTAACTAAAGAGATACAGCATTTCAGTAGCTTGACAAAAGACAGGAATCAATCAAAAACTTGCGAGATTCATTATTAAAGACATCAATTTTCAGTTATCCTGATTTTAGTAAAAATTTTATTTCAAGCACAGATGTTGCAGGTTTTGCTGTAGTACTATCACAGATAAAAATGGAAAGGAACACCTTATAGTTGTCAGAGTAGACTGTTATGGAAAGTAGAACTAAATTATTATTTAACAGAACAAGAATGCTTAGTAGTAGAAAAGGAATTTTATCAGGTAACAAATGGATAATTGTAGATTACCATTTCTGCAGTATTTTAAGACTTAACTTGGTTGCAAAATGAGTTACTTATGTTAGAAAAAGTCACTTAATCATGAAATTAATGTAAATTTTAAAACTGGACAAAAATGAATGAATGATTACATCTAGAAATAATAGAATAGCTGTTACGAAAGTGTTAAGTAATTCAGATGAGATTAGTAAAGGAGAATAAGAAATTAGAAAATATTATGATGAGAGGCAATCATGTAAAGGGATTAAACAACCTTAAAGATAGTGTTTCAAAATGTGGTTTAATTAATGCAGGTTGGAGAGAGTACTTTACAATTTTAACTCTGAACTACAGCTACAATTAAATAAAGGTTGATCATCAAAGACAAAGTTCTAAGGATATGATTCATTTGATGTGTGAACAGGTGACTATAATTAATTCTTTAAACCAGATGATTAAGTTAAATAATGATTAAAGGAGCATCACTAGCATTGGGAAATATCACCAATATCATGTTGGACTATAACAAACTGGAATCCATGAAACACAAGCTGAAATGCTTGTTTTCAATGCAAGGATACAGAACAATTTGTAGCAGTCAGCTTTTAGAGTAAAAGGCAGCAGCACAGAGTTGGCTAGGTTAGTACAAGCACTTTATGTAGCAGCAGACAGAAAATAAAGTTCATACTTACAACCTTGTAAATGGGAAAAATATTTATTAAAGACTGCTCATGCATGTTAATCAAATTTACACATACCCGAGATGATGTAAAGATGGCCCTAGTTAGAAACACCTTGAGGAATTTCATAGATTCACTTCAAAGCAAATTATAAAATAAATTCTGCTGAATTGTGCCTTTATAATTAGCATTAAATTCTAGTTTTAACCATAGAAATGAAAAACCTTGTGCTGCTGTTCCAAATGACCAACATACAGAAATTAGAGGAATATATGTTAAAATGTATAGAGGAACCCATTAGAGTATGTGACCCTAATTCAGATATGTATTCTGTATCCTTAGTGACTTGTAACTATGTAATAGTTGCAGTCATTAAAAACAGAATAGCAGAATTATGCAAGAAAAAGTGATTCAAAAACTTCGATTTCTTTAAAACTTGGAGACCAGGTTAATCAGTGTTAAAAGTGGATTAACTTTATCAGTTGTTTTGAAGTAACTGGGAATATTACACATTTTTATGTGATTGCTTCAGTAATTAAGAAGGTATGTAATAAGAAATCTGTATGTAGTACCCATGCAAGAAGGAAAAAATGGCACAAAAGAGATCGCCTACATTACACAATGGCATCAAGAACTAGACAAATTATAATTTACCTTGATTGGGAATCAAATGAATTAAAAAACAGCCATCCAGCACACCCATAAGGAAGCATTAAAAAACAAACAAATAGTCACGAGTTTAACAGTGACAAATTAATGATGCTGCATCAAAGTTTATGCTAGAGGCAAGAACTAGAACTTAGGTTCAGAACCAGAGAAGCATTGTGAGTAGGGTGATGATTTATACACTAACTGTAGCCAATAACCAAAGAATTTGTTATAAGAAAGTCCAATGGTTTATTTCTGTAACTCACTGAAGTGTCAAAACTTCATGTTTTTCTAACATGTGGGTTCTGTGTGAAATAATTATATAGATAGATAAGACTTGAATGAATACCAAGGAAAAAAATGCACATTTGTAGCTGAAACTCAGAAGTTAATGTCCTCGAGGACCAAATAACCATTCTTTCTATATATGGAGGATAACTCTAAGTTTAACAAAATGTTAAAGTTAACTTTCTTTCAATGAAGTCAGAGTACTGTCTCAACCTTGGTGTAAGTATAAACTGCTGTTTGTCTAATATAGTTAGAGTACTTATAATTAAAGTAACATTTAATTTTGTTACAAATTTTTAACACTGTCTAAATACAATCCATAAAGCAGTTTAAGTGAGAATGTATTAAGAATAATAGATGGTTTAATGAAACTTGTAGGGGAACTACTAAGAGAAATAGATAAGTATCTAACAGGAGAAGTTGCATGTAAAGTAAAAATTATTAAATTCCACGAGTTTTTATGGAACCTGTTTTAGCTATTCTTTATTTAAACCATAAGCTTCCTTAAATTAATGACACTTGGAACTGGCAGTAAAATCAAAACTTCAACTAGCCTAAACACCTACCTCTCACATTACATCCACCATCTGATGTACACCAGTTCAGTTACCAGATTAAAATGATTAAACCAAAAGGAAGTGGATACATGAAACTGGCAAGAAATTGTTCAGCACATGGGCAAGACAGTACATTTTGTTTTATTAAAAGTTTTCCAGAAGAATATAAACGATAAAACTGATGTTTTATCTATTGAGCAAGTATCTTTACTGCCAATAATAAAGTAAAAACTGAAAGGATAGATTGGGTAGTAAAATCTTCTGACCCATTAGCTTACATATTTTTAAATTATCCAAAATCAAGTTTATTTCTTCAGGTATATGTTTCTTAATGTGGAAATACAATCACTGGAGCTTCAATAACAGGATTTTTAGTTTGTTAAATAGCATAGATTAAAGTCTGAAAATTATTTAATTTTGCATTAATGCACAGTCACCATTGGACTTGTAGAATGTACTTTATATTTTCCAGATCTGAAAATTTCAGAGTGAAGGATGTATAACAAGATGCTAATTGCACTATGCAACCTTTTGCCCAATATCAAGTCTCATCCAATCACTGAACAACACTATACAAAAGCTGACAACATTGGGATACAAATATTCAATGTTATCAAATTGCATGAACAAGAACTCTTAGTGTGAACTAGCTTAAGTTAAACAATTTATGAAAATTATACAAGTCTTTTACAAATCGTACTTAGGATATGGGTTAATAATAATGTTCATGTATTTTAACACAGTTTTATTATTTATTCTTACTTGTACTGGCATTATGGTTTTCTAGTTTTTGTAAATAAGTAAAGCTAGTTTTATTTTTTACTGATGCAGGTAAACCAAGAACACACAGAAATGCATCTTTTCAATGCATGTGTAAAACTGCAGAGTTAATTTAGTGCAAGAATGAAATAGGTCTAAATAAAATAGTACTGTAATTATAAATGGATTTATTGGCAACCTAGTACAAAAGAAAATTCAGAGATAATATGGCCTGAATCTCTTATGCACAAGTAATTCATATTGTGTACTTTTGCCTAAATTCTGCTGTACTAAAAGCTCTACCTGTTTATATTTGAAATTAAAGTTATCTTGCAATGGAAATTTTAGATATAGGTTTAAGTGGATTCAAATCTAGCAGATATTCCTCCAATTTGTTTATGAATTAATATAAAAAATTCAAAAAGGTTAAGCTGTCATTTCATAAAACATGTTTCAGATTGCAAACAAGTACACTTTAAAATAAGTCATTTTGAACAGTTTTTTCACATTAAAGCAAGTTCTTACAAATTCAGAAAAAGTAAGATTTAAAATATCTTCTGTAGAATACATATTTTCATATTTAAGTCAAACATTTCAATGTTCTTAAATTCAACTTCAATATAAAAATGCAAGTTTCGTGTTAAAATAAATGCAAGTTCTTAACTGGATGCAAAACTGCTTTGAGAAATGTAGAGAAAAAAATGCTTTTTCAAAACTCAGGTAGTCTTTGCAAATTGATAGAATAAAATACACAGTAAATAAAGTCCTTTTAATTTTACATCTAACTTTAACTGTTCCTATATTTTTAGTTTGTCTAATGTGCAGGACATAGAACCCTGGATTTTAGTATTGTAAGTCTATGAGCCTAATGACAACACACCAGGGGGATAAATACAGGTAGCAAATAGAAATATTTATCAGTAAACAATACTCACTGAACTTCAAAACCGCAGCTACATGCATATGTTGAAGTTTTGGATCACTTAAATTTCTCTAATGTTTCTAAGTAATTGATTTAGTGTTTAAAAATGGGGATCCTACAATAACATCTTTTTTCATTATAATGCATCACAGAATGATATATTCTTTTCATTTGAAAATATTTAAATTTCATGTGTAACATTTTTAATACAACAAAAATTAGTAAAGTATTACCTATTAAAAATTTAAATACATTATATTATATACTATGAAAAAGTAAAAGTGAAAAACAAAACACTAAACAATCATTATTTGAAAAACAATTTTATCATTCACTTGTGACAACTTTTATACATTTTTAAAAATGCATCTAAATTTAAAAATAAATCTCTAAACAGGTTTAATAACTTTTGCATAAAAGCATAAATTAAATTCATACTTGCATGGCTCATTACAAAATTAGAAGTGCAGTGAAAATTAACTTAAGTAAAAATAATTACACAAACAGGTATTGAAGTGTTCTTTCCTCAAACATATGTACAAAATAAAATTTTCCTACAAAACGTATACTGTTTTGTTTTAAGAATTTGTAAATTATGCTCAACTGTACATGTACATCACAGACATCTGACAAAGTTACAAAACTTTGGCTTATTATATTTTACGTTTGTTGATTTTATTTTTTTTACATCCATATTTATCTACATAAGCAATTTCTTACAACAGTATACTTACCTATAACATAAGCTTAAACATACTAAATTATAGTAATTACAAATGCAAGTGAACATTTCACATTATACAAATCTCATGCACATTATATTTGCTTTCATAATATTTAATATCTTTATAAAATATGAATTTTTAAAATGGTGATGCTATTATTTATAATCTGCTGTGAATAATATAATAAATGATATGTTTACTTAAATATTTCACTCTGAAAACTGAGTATCAAGTTTGTGTAAATGCCTGTAAAACAACCAAGCAACCTTACAATACAATGAAACATTTTAATGATATTTAACAATAAAACAGAAACTGTACTTTAAAATTTGAATGCAATTATTACTTAATTTTTATCCTTGGAAACAAATATAGATATTTCACTAGGATTTTCACAAGAAGCATGATGTCCTTTGCGTTTAGCCTCCATTAATCGTCTCCTGGCTTCTTCTCTGGCACGTGCTGCTTCAATAGCTTTTGATGAACGTTGGGGACTTGCTGGAGTTGACTTTGACACACCATGTTTTGTGGCTCGTTTAATGCGTGACTGAGTAGGAGGCTAAAAGTTAAAAGTAAACTAAAATTTTTGGTATTTTAACTGGGAAAAAATTGTTTTTGGTAATGTTTGATCTCTATCAATATCAGCTTCAAACTTCAATTTATGGATGTATAAAATCCAAATTTTTCCATTTGGTGTTTTTTTGTTTGTTTTTTTTTACAACTGTATGAGAACTTACACATGCTATCAAATGAGAGATGTTAATTTAACTAAAAGCCTCTTATAACAATGAAATGCAAAGGAAAATTTAATACATCTATAAATTAAACATTCATATTCATACTAAAGTACCGAGGGTTTGTGTTTTTTAATCAAATGTTGTAGTAAAGTGTCTTTCATTGCATTACTTAAAAGTAAGACAACATGGCTATTCAGTTTAACACTGAATATGTTCTTAACTGTGTTTAAAGTACATAATTTTCTAATTTATATATTTTGAATGGTAAATAGTTGTTTTATGTATGATGGAAGGTGTGTAAAAAACTGAGTTATGAAATTTTTTTTCAAACTAACCTTTGGAAGCTCCAATTCTACCCACTTATTAGCACGTAGTTTTTCTAAATTAGCAAAGGTATCAAACACATCATTAACTTGCAGCATCACCATATCCCAAAATCCATTTAAGTCTGACAGTGTAGTGGGGAAAGGCTCTGTAATATCTTGATTCTGTAAGGTATAACATGATATTCACCCATAAATCTAATATTATACAATAAGAATACATGAAAACTAATTCTAGCTTTCACAATATGGTTGTGTTCACTTGATAATTTATAGCATTATCAAAACTTAGCTTGGTAGAAAATGCGAGTGAATCCTCCATAAATCCAAAAGAATTACAAGCATGAAATTGTTTGCATTTATACTAAGTGGACTCTTAGGGCATGTACCAGGATATTATCTGCACATATCTTTTTAATAAGAGAAACTAGTAAAAAAATTAAATAGAAGTGAGAAGTGGTTCCTTGTACAACTTCTATATAGAAAAGCCAGTGCATTTTTGTAACAATGTATTCCAACAATGGCTTTTATATCATGTTGCTTAGCAATAAAAAGTATAAAATGAAATGTACAAACAAATTAAATTTCTAATATAGAGGCTCCATTACTTAAAAGGTTTCTTTTCATTACTATTTAAGCATAAAATTGGAGGACAAGTCAGAGGGAAGAATACCTTTTTGAACAAGATATTTGACAAAGGAGCAACAAAAACAGATTCAGAATACACATACTGAGTCATCTGGAATAAGCTAACATAATAACCCAAGCTAAACTGGTTACTTTTGTTTGTAATAAATAATGTAATATACATGTACACATTTTCATACAGTGATAATGTACTGTTGATTGATTGTTAATTATTTGATTTATAGAAACTATTTACTGACCTTTACTTATTTACACACACACACAGAGAGAGAGAAGGAAACAGTTGGTAGATGTAAAGAACATCTTTTTAAAGATGTTCACACAATTTTATGGAAAACCTAGGATTTTGTTAACACAAGCTATTCTGCAGTATAAGGTAGCTTTTTTATTATTTAGCTTTATTAGTAATATTCTTTTTGTGCAAAATATTTGCTGTTATCAGTTATTTCAAATCTCCAAAATTACTTGCAAACGAAAATTTAACTAAACACTGAAAAAAGTATTTTAAAAAGTCTGAACATGTGTCTGAAACCTATTTATTACTTGTAATTTCATTATTTTCCCATAAAGTCAGACTTAATACAACTTTACATTAGTACTTTAAATATCAAACAAGTTTTTCAGTCTTATAAAATTATGTTGTTTTAGGTTAATCAACTCACTAAGTTTTTTTCACACAACTGTCTAAACTGTTCAAATTTCTGTGAAAGCAGAAGGTTAGCTTTCCCCACAGCTGCCCGGATCCTCCCTGCTCCATCTTCTGGAATGCCATCCTCTTCTAGATAATGTTCAGCTTCTGTCATACGATACAGAATTAGTTGTTTTGTTTGCTCCATGATAGCAAGAAACCATTCCCCATCATGAGATTCTGGTTGCTCCAACTTTGCTGGTGTTGCAATTTCTAGCATAGGAATGTTGGCTGAAAATTGTACGATAAAAACAATATTTTGTTTTTATCAATTCAATGGCTACAAAAATAAGTTTCAGTATTAAATTTGAACTATTAATGCATATATACTAAAATGTTATATGTATACATAATAGTTTGCAACAGATAACAGGATAGACTTGTCAATGATACAGTATCTGGCTTAGACATTAAATATTACATAGAAAAACTGTAACCAATATTATAATTTTTGTAAGATGTTTCTCTTATCAGCTGTAACTACAAAATTCACTATATATTAATAGTATTTCAAACCATGCCTTTTGAGATTAAGTTTTGCAATTTTACCAGTTATTTATATTTCAATATCTGTAACATTATATCATTCTATATGATTATAAATAGTTTTTTTACAATAACAATTTACTGAACTTTAAAGACAATAATAAATAAATGATATTTTGACAAAAATATTTATATTTTAAATTAAATCAAAATTCTGTTAGAAGTTATTCAAGTAGTTATATAGATTCTGATTATTCACTAGCTATCAAATGTTTTGGAGTTTTTACAAAGGTAACTTGGTGAAAATAAATCAACAAGTCTTCTGAACTTTGATAAAGGAAAAATTCCTTAAAAATTGAAATAATCATTATAGTAAACAAAATATTAAAGTAAAAATTTAGTCCTATTTTTCTCTATATTCCATAGACTATACTGAATTTTCAGCTTATTCCCATTAGGATTAATAGATCAGAAGTGTAAAGAATTACTTAAATCTATTCAAGAAATAACAGTAACAACACTTGTTTTTCGTCAAGGCCTGTGAATTTTTATATAGCACGGACAAATATCCTTCAAGAGTAATACTATATGACCACTTGAATTCAAATAAAATCGTATTAGTTCAAAACTTTGTCTATCTCACTTGTACAACTAAATTTCTCTCAAACACATGTACATGTTTAGAGACTAGTATTATTCTTGAATTTCAAAAATATCCTTCCTTCAATCATTATACAAGGCCAAAATACTCATGATTAATGAATTTTCAATAAAATTTGCAATTATCACATAATGAAGGATCAAAAGTGTACATTGAAAGGAGCAAAAAAAATTAAGGCTTGTAAAAATCATAATAACACACTAAAGTACAAACACTCATTTTTCTTCTGCATTTTCTATGATGGTTGGATTTTTTTTCATTCCAATTAAAAGTTCAAGAGAAATAAAGGATTTACATTACAGTAAATAAAAAAATTTACTCCAACTGTAAAATAATTGTATCATATAGCTTCAAACCTCAAATCTAACAGAGTAAGACTAGTTGTTATGAATCTTTTGTTAAAACTGCCAAAATTAAAGTAAGACTTTATGGTTGAATATAGTTTAACATCTGAAAAAGTACTCTACATTTCCCTAAATTTGTAATTGCAGAAAATTTAAATTCAAGCTTAATACATTAGGCTTAGCTTTAAGGAATTAAAAGTGTTCTAAGAACCTTTCCTTTTTAATTAAATAAACACCAATAAACAGACAAATAGTTTATTAGGTACATTATTACTCTAATTCTGATTCAGAAGTGATGTTGCAACTTAAGAGATAATAGGATAACAAATTACAGATTCAAAAAAGTTGATATACCTTTCATTAAATTAAAAATAATTTTCCTATCACTTAAAAAAGTTATTTTATTCTGTTAAAGAAACAAAAACTTTGATAAACCACTGGCAAATAAAAGAACCAATGAAAATTAACTGCCCCTTTTGTTTTATTTCTGCAGTTATGTAGTAATTGAGCACAAACCTACCTACCTTCTAAATGTTCATAAAGATTCTGGGAAGACATAGGATGAGAAGTTACAGAAGACAATTGGCACTTGTTTTGTAAATTAACAGAAGACTCAGTAGGTTCTGAAGTCTTTGATACAGACGAACTATCTTTTACTATGTCAAGCTCTGCAGTGGCTCCGTTTTCTTGATTTTGTGCTTCATGTGACATTACTTGTTTTTTTACATACCCTTCTTGTGCTTGGGGTGAAGTGGTTGGTGCAATGTTTGGTAATGGTGACCATGAACTTTCCACAGTATCAATTTGAAGTTGCTCTTTGAAATATTTAGTCAAATGATGGAAAACTGGGGGCGATTCTGGAAAAAATTGTAAAGTTAAACAGGTAAAACAATACTGAAGGTATGAAAGATGGTTGGAGGAAATAACCTTGTGATATTAATAATCCAACTGAACAATATTAAAATCAATTAACAGAATATCTGTGTACTGTAAAAATGACCAATAAATCTTCCTTCACTCTTTGTTGGTGATCCTAATCTTTCACAGGCATTATAAAACATCTCTTCAGTTCTTAGTGCATGAACATTATATTTTGAGGAATAGTAATTCATAAAAATGAAGCATACCAATTCTTACATTGGAATAACTATGAAAAAAATCAATACAAGTATTTTGGGTATATAAATTTATTCTGCAAACTCATAACAAAGGACTGGAAAAGAATCTAAATTATTTACAAATATAACCTTAACTTAAAAACTAATAGTCACTTAAATTCTTCAGGGTAGAGTTTGTTTTGTTTTGTTTTTTGGAATTTCGCACAAAGCTACTCGAGGGCTATCTGTGCTAGCCATCCCTAATTTTGGAGTATAAGACTAGAGGGAAGGCAGCTAGTCATCACCACCCACCGCCAACTCTTGGGCTACTCTTTTACCAACGAATAGTGGGATTGACCATCACATTATACACCCCCACAGCTGGGAGGGTGAGCATGTTTAGCGTGACGCAGGCGCGAACCCGGGACCCTCAGATTACGAGTGTACGCCTTAACGCGCTCAGCCATGCCAGGCCTCTTCAGGGTAGAGACTGAGAATATTAAATATGAATCTAATTTGTAATGTTCTTCAAACATGACTTACTTGAACGACCTCTCATTGTCTGAGGGGGACAAGAAGGGCTTCTTGGGCTTTTTTGAATATCAAGTTCTGTTGGAGTTTCTGAAGATTTCTGAAGCCTAGATCTGCCTCGATTACTCATCCAACCCTCAAAAGCTGTATTTCCATACAATTTTTTAATTCTTTGACGAACAAAGGATCTGGATGCTACATCTGAAGAATGACCATTGACACTAACACCTGAATATGAGCTTACTTGATAAGTCTTCTCACCAGTTCTTACATCTTCTACTGATTTATAGGATTCATGTGTTTTCTCACCATTTTGTACAACAAATGTTTCAGAAGAAGTGCAAGTTTCATATACAAGTAAACCATTCCTGTTGCCACTCTGCATATTACAAGTAGAAGAGACTGGTGAAGGTACAGATTCTTTAGTTTCAATTTTGGAAAAACTATTTCCTCCAAGACATTTCCAGGGGCTCAGAGCACTGTCCAATACTCGAGCAGGGCTATTATCACGACTATGACAAAAGCGACTGTAATTTGTGTAACCATTGATGGCACAGCTGATGCCCACATAAGATGGCAATTTTGAACTAGTGTTTTCCCATTTATTATTGACTAAGAAAGGTGAGTCACTGGAAGAAAGAAATACAATTTACTTTTTTACAGGTCACAAGTCTATATAAAAACAAAAACTAAGTGATCCTAAACACAAACTTGATTCCAATACATCTTTGTTATAAAATGCAAGATTTTGTTACTGAATTATACAAACCCCAAATAAGCAACCTAACAAGCTGGTTAAAACTTCTTTATATCACTTCTATAAATATTTATATTGGAATATTCCAAATAATGTGACTTCAGTGCATTCTGACAGAAATTTAAATCATGCCCAGAACCTTCCTTTATACTCTATGTGAATGAAATTGTCCAGATTTCAAACATGCTTTAAAAGTTTAGTTAATTCAGTAACTATTACTTAAACTTTTAATGAATATTAGCATAGCACTTTGCATACATCTTTTCAGAATACTCATACCAACTTTACATTTCCACTTGGCTAGTTTGTTTGAGAGTTAAATCACAGAAAAGCAACAAAATACAAAAAAAAACAGAGAATGCCATAAGATTACAATGCCTTTTTTTCTGCAATCCTTGGCTTAAGTATTACTTCTTTAAACACAGATCATCATGACAAATCAATAGGCTAGACTCAAACAATGATAAAGCACAACAAATGCTGCAACTGAAATATTACCATGGATTAAAAATGGGAATTTTTGTCTCTAAACTAAATATTACTTCAGAAGCAAACTGAAAAGTATAATACATTCAACTACTCATTCATTGACAGGATGTTTAGGCAAAGTATTCATGATAAAACTTTGTAGGATGGACAGAAACTACCAGTTCTGGAAACAACTCTAGTGGACAACATATCAAAAGTCTTCTGCCTTTCATCTGGTGAATTGTGGAGAGCATGTTAAGATTGGTTGAATTCTCACTGTTTCTAACTGAATGAAAGATTTCCTGCAGATTCAACCAATGGCAGCAAGAGGTTACTCGCCTCTAATTCAGAATCTCTGTTAAGTGAAGGTTTAATACTGTTAATACAAAATGATTTTGATTTTTTCTTCCAGAATTTGTGTTGATGATTCTAGTTTTCTCCCAGGTTTATTCTGTGTCCAGTTGGTGTGGCATGCTTTGCAATGGCTGAATCTTGCATTTTCATGAGTCTTGTACTATGTTCTTTTATTCTTATTGCAAGTTTTCTTCCCGTTTCTCCAATGTATGCATCATTGCAGGAACATGGAATTTCATACATGACGTTTTTGAGATTCTTTTTGGTTGGTTGCTCTATTTTTTTTATTATTATTATTATTATTATTTTTTTTTTACTAGAATGGACCAAGGTATTTTACAATTTCCAACAGACTTCTATGTTGAAGTTTTTGGCTATGTGTGTGAGTTTTTCATTGAAATGTTGTAGGTATAGTAGGTAAATGTTGGTAGTGGTGGTGACTTTCTGATCTTTTCTTTCTGTCATGGTCTTCATCAACAAGTTTTGATGAAGGAGGAGGTGTAACCATTCTATTAAAATCTGATCTTTTGGCATTCTGTATTATTGCAAATGATTTACAAAAGCACTTCCACACAAATTATAAAAATATTATAGTCTTAAATTAGAAGCTCTATTTTATGAAAACAATACTGTATGACACGATGCTAACTATTCGTTTAGCAAGTGGTAAGGAATGTACACAAAAACTTTAAAAAGAAAAAAACTGTCAAACACTTTAACAAATGTAGAAACCATAGAAATAATTTCAAAATGCGAAGTAGAAATCACAACCCAACTGTATGTTTTACATACTTGGAATGTCAAAGATAAACTTACAACCACAAATGAATGTATAGATATTAAAGAGTAATTTACTTTTAACACTTAATTTTAAATTGCGGTTTGGAATGTTATATATACACTCAATAGAAAACAAGTCTGGTAAATCTTATTAATAAATGTTTAAAAAATAATTCTTAGTTTCACTCTGTACCTAATAAAGTTAAGACACTATAAACACACAATGGCTACCAAAACTATTTGATGAGAAATTCCCTAAATAACTCAATAGCTTCCCAATTACAAAACAAGGTCACATGCTACAACAAGAAATCTAGCACTTTCAGAGATTACTGTGCAATCAAGTTATTTTAACTGCTATGTTAAATTATGATATTATATTTGATTTGAATTTCTAATTATGGAAACTTAATCTTGGCATTTACATTTTCTGCACTAATGAAATTATCCCAAATTAAAGATGCTCCCAATAAATTACACTCAACTTTCTTCAAAATACTAAGTTTTTTCACAACTGACTTGCATACCATTTTTACACTAGCATAAAAAACAGAATCCATTTTCAGGTTAACTTAAATTTTGTCAGTTATTTATTATAAAGGTCAAAGTATTTATCAACACTTGTCTCTGCTGTGCACTGATATTTGTCTTCTGTACATTACCTTTAAAATGTTATAACTGAAGAAACAAGTAGTGCAGTAATAAAATAAATACAAAATTTTTAAAGCAACCAGTACTGCAGCTGTGAATACTACATACCTTTGAGAGTGCATTTTTTGAACATTTCCTTCACAAGAACATTATGATGTTCAAAATAATGACACTAAATGCATTAGAATTGTTCAAAAATCTCATTTGCTTCAAAAGTTGTTAAAACTATACATATGAATTTTCTTTTAAATGCTAAGGTTTACAGAATTAAAATTAAAAAAACTATTCACTGCAGATATAGATTTTTACAATGTTATCCTTTGCATAAAAATATTGTTGGTACTCAGTCTTAAAAACGTAATACATTCATTACATAGTTACCAGTTCATTCAACAATTTGTCCTGCAACATTATATAAATATGATGGAAAAATGTTTTCTCCTAAACAAACTTCATAACTATTTCTTACTGACTAAAAATGAAAGCTAATGCTTCTAACCTTTTGTTCGCAAGCATGCAAATGCTTTTCTTACATTTCTTATAATAAAGTTAAAAGTGCTAAGCTGTAATGATTGTACAAAATTTATAAATGAAACTTGTTGCTTTGATACAATGAATAATTTTTTTTTTACTCATTACAAGTTATCTCTTGAGAAATGACAGTTAAGATTTTTTCAATTATAAATTTATATTAATAAAAACAGTTAAAATTAATCTTTTTTTTTTTTTTGTAAGTTACAAGGAATCATTTACTGTGGCAATTTAATAATTAACCTACATGAATAAGAAAGATAGCAAAAGGTACTTAAAAATACAGTATATAAAGTTAAGAGTATAAAAGTTTTAAGAGTTTCACTGATAACAGTGATGTGTTTTAACTAGGCTTAGTTTTATTTTGTAATGGCAATCTATAGTTAAACTACAATGAAAACTATAAATATGTTTACAAAAGCTAAGATTTGATAATTTTGACAGTATCACATTTAAAATTTATGACCAAATAAAAATGTTTTGAAAACTTTCCAATGATTTCTAACTACTGGGAAAACAGTTTAAAATAACCTGCATTCTGCAAATGTTTTTGATGCAAGGATGATGTATGAAATCTATGTTGAACAAATGTACTTCAATCATGTTGATAGGACACACATACACAAATATATACACAATTTTTCACTTCTAGTATTACAATTAACACGAGCATCATGAACAATACTTATGAGTAAGCAAACATAATTTGGCAATAATTATTGTACTAAGATATAATGATGTAAAATATTCTGACTAATAGGGTCTGTACTATAAATTGATTACTTTATGGTATTGTACTTAAGAATGTTAATCATTAATGCAGCTTTGTTGTAATTATTAGGTTTGTTACTATGAAAATGCACCTTATTGTACACTACTATTTGAGATTTAGGATAGCCTGTTTTAGTGCAAACTGTTAAAGACTCAAAATCTTGATATTTATTAACTTAAAACCAAACTACACAACCTCCAAGAAGTCAATTCAACTTTCAAGTTCTTGCATCATAAGGTATTTTTTCAATAACTGTCTTCCTCCATTGTATCCAGACTACACACAAAAATCTACTAAAACTTTAACACTGAGGTCAGAATGAGGGAGAAGTGAAAGAGAGAAAAGACAAATAAACACTGACAGATATCTATACATAAATAAACATGTTTGAGCTGTCAACCTCTTCAGTTGATCCCCTACTGGACAGACTGGCTCTGCAAGTCCTCCTTCTTTGTGAATTGCACTCGACAACACTGACACTGCTACATTCATGCTGTTTAAAGTATGGTCAGACTGAGCCATATTACCCTTCATATCAGTTGCCCCAGAAGACTCACTACCTGTAGCATCCATATCAAGAGAGCATGCACCAATTGATTCTAATGAAGCCATCTTGTTAGCTACTTTTTCAACTTGAGGTGTCCGAACACAAATTTTGTTTCTCAGATTCAAACTCTGTGGAGGCTGGGCTTTACGAAACCTGGAACTATAAAAAAGAATATAATTTGAGGTTGAATAAACAACAACAAATAAAACAAGTACCTGATACTTTGTTATTCATTGAAGGAAGGGATTGGTTTAATCAACTCATAACAGCATATAGAAGTTTATGACAGATCATTCTAAATGACCTCCTTTAAAGACTACACAGGGTGCGTCAGTTTTCACTACCTACATGCACACCGACTCGTACTTCTTCCTACTCACAAAATTAATAAGAAACTTGCATTAACTTTCAACAACCCATTATGACAATAATACATCCCCATTAAATTACATTGAACATAAAGTAGGCATAAAACATTATTCACAATAAAAGAAATTAAACTATTAGATATTCCTAGATTCTAAAGATTTTTAGAACTATTTTAATCTTCAAAAATCACACTAAATATGTTTTATAAAGACACTAATCTTGTACAATTTTAGCTAAATTACAAAACAAGTTTTTACCATGGTTATCAATCAAAAATTCATATATTAAAATATAATACAATAAATATAATGTACTGAAAACCACTTAATTTAGGGGTCTAACTTACTCTAAAAAGGCTCAATAATTATTTTATTACAACACACAGATTATGTTCTGTTTTAAACATTTTGAACAATAAAGTAAAAATAGTTCAAATTTGTTTTAAACAAATACATTTATGTTAATTTGAAAAACTAGATGCACTTTTGTCTCATTCTTCAGCCCAGAAAATGTTTCAAAAATGTACCACTTCTCTCACGAATCTCAAGCTTTTAAATTCACAGATAAAATTTCTGATGAACATAAACATTCAAATTCTAAAAGAAATAAATGAAATTGATAGGTACTTAATGAGAAATTGAATATATGTAATCTTTTATCAGTTACTTTTTGCTGTTGTAATACTTTAATGTACATAAATATTACTTATAATTGCATGTTTGATATATACAACCTTTTCTAAAAATATGGGTTTAATATAAGACTTCCAGCAGAATGAATTAATTATAAGGTTCACGTTTTATTTTTGATTTGACCCAAACATACTGTAGTCTTTCCTCAGCAAACACATTTTAGAGAACATTCAAATCCTTCTCTTAAAAACTTGCTTTTTTTCCCACTAGTTTTAAAACATCGTGTATTCAGCTTACAAGACTAAATGCAAAAATCAAAAACACATTGTTTAATACTCTTTGTACTCAGATTTAGAATTTTCCAAATTTAATTTTGTAAAGTAGTGGCTTCCTTTTCATGCATGGTCTTTCTACACCAATGATAACAACAAAAATTTTACAGATTTGTAAAAAAAATTTATTTACTAATATCTTAAAATGTTGTTTCAATTCTCATTGAACACAGAAGTTAAGTTCAACATGATTTATAATTAACATTGAAAATTGATACAATTACACAAAGTTCAGTAATATTAATGCAAATATATTTAGCAACTAAAGTAAAAGTTTGATTTTCATTTCAATCAGATAATCATTGTAAAATACATAAACATAAATGTGTATTTTGCAACATACCCCAACTCAGGCAATAAATAAACTCCCGTATCAACACTGAGACTTGGAGAAGCCTTGTAAACTGTCCAAGGTTTAACATTAGTTGTCTCCTGTGCATAGTTCTGAGCACTCTGAAAAATAAAATCCAATGGATTATACACATTATGCAACCAAGTAAAAAATATCAAAATTTATGTGCACTTTAAACCTTCAGTGATGTGCAACATTCCTCACACACAAGTAACCTACATTAACACATGTATCATTTATTTAAAATAACACAGCCTGTAACACATGAATGTTGCATACATTATGTAACAACAGATGGAGTTAAATCTGATATTAAAACAGATTGATTGATTTATTCATCTCATACTATAAGATCAGAATTTTCTAAATTTGCATTTATCACACATCACAATGTACAAAATCAGCACCAGCAACTTGCATTTGAAAAATAAAAGCTTATGGTTGAAAACTGATCTTACAAACTTCTCAGATATTTTTTCTTGGTTTGGTTTGTTTTGAATTTTGTGCCAAGCTACTCAAAGGCTATCTGCACTGAAATTTTTCTTATCACTTCATGTTTACACATACATACTTGTTTTAAAATGTTCCAATATTGTAGAGCTAGTATTCCAAAAACTTAATTTTTATGAAAGAGAGATTCTTGTTTTCAACAGTTTCACTACATTACACTATGTTTTTAGTCTAACAATTTAAAAACAAAGGTCATAAAAACAAGAATTATTTTCTTGCCAATACATAAATATCAGCTAAGACAAATGAATGTATATTTTTAAAGTTAATAAATTTTATTGTTTTATAAACAGGGCAAAGTACAAACAAAAGTGAAATGTAATATCACACGCATCTCCAAGTTCTGTTTTATCAGTATACAAGCATCTATATAAACTACTATATTTATATATTTAAGTCAACAATGAAACTGACATGAGCTATGCATTTGTATCATGTTCTAATAAAATTTAAAATAACCTTCAGAATCATTACAAAAATACACACACACACTTTCAACAAGTGTTATTTGGGTTAAGTTGCATTGAGAAAAAAAAGGAATAAAAAGTGGGGCAAACTCGGTCTATAAACTCACTTTAAAACACCCACCTGAACCAAAACAGTGACAGGTTGTACATTTATGGTTTATTCAAGGTCAGACTCTTGTCTTATCGATTAACTTACCAGGAGAAAGTTCAGAAAAACAAACATATGCAAAATGTTATTCATGAAGCAGAATACAGCTTAAACATGAAAGAATAATTTATTTAAGTACATACTCACAGTGATGAAAACAAAATTGTATGAAAAACTTCCTATTATGTATCCATTAATTCTAAACTGTTCCATGGAGAAAAAATCATGTTAGACATTTTGATCAAATGTTTACATATGTCTGTAATATATCACAGTTATACTATTTTAGCACAGAAAAAAATTCCTCCTATGACTCCAGAGTATATTCCAACATCATACAGGTATGTTTAAAATATAAAGCCACACACACACACAAATATCCTCTGAAACCCTCCTTTCTAAATTTAAGTCCTAATTACAAATCAGGATCTAAATGTTTTATAGACTACATGTAGTTTTATTACACTACATGTCCAACATTTACATTTGTGCATGCATGTGTAGAAAGTTCTCTTTCTTGAATAATTAAAAGTTTAAACCAAAATTAAAAGTAATAAATAGTTTTATTTCTTGCTTTAAATTCACATCATGCTGTGCAGTAGCCTACAGACTGTATTATTCCTCTTGATTCTTAACACTCCCATACCTTACTAACATCACACAAATACAAATTTGAACATCAAGCATCCATTACGTAACTGACTTACAGACAACTACTCTACTGTGGTGCAAGAGGTTAAAACATGACCCCTTCAGATGGCCTTTGACCCCTTTGAGGAAATTAATAAATTGTACTATACTTACATTTTCTATATCACTGGAGACACCACATAACACAACTGAGCTAGTTTCTCTACTTGCTCTTTCCACAGAAGCCTTCTAAACAAAAATGTATTCAAATTTACTGTTAATGAAACCTACAATGGCTAAGCAGTATTCTCTTATAATTCAATAATTTTCAAGGTATTTCTGATATAAATAAAAATCAATCTTAAAAGGTGCTATACACTTTATTTTGCTATACAAATCTCCACAATTCATGCATGTGAAAATACTTCTCACGGTTATTCCTGATCTGTTTAAGTTTCCTTAATGCTTAGGCACGTGTGGAAATGTACAAAATATATATTACCAAGTGATTATTTGCAATAATATGATTCAGAAACATCATTATTTAGCCTTACATGCACTTAAATATAAAACTGTATGTACACTTAAGATGTACAATGTATGAAAGATAGAACTATAATGATTATATTACTATTAGCTTTTAAACAGAATATAATGAGAGTCATACTTATGCTAAGTAAGAAAGAAAGCTAACCATACTATTAAAAAATAAAAAAGTAGCAAATGTAAGTTGGGTTCATTGGTTTGTAAAAGTAATAAGTACTCAATGTTATAAAAACATGCACAAAAGCTGAAGACTATGATAAGAATGTATTTAGTAATCAATTAGATGAAATATATGACAATGGCCCCAACTTATCAGCTAGTTGAATACTCAAGAAAAACTTTACTTAGGTAGTAAAAATAGAGATATACCAAGGAAAACTACATACATTTTAACTATACATAAACATATACAGATCCTTGTCCTTCGTACATCATGCTTAATACTTCTATTAAACTAATAAATCAATAAATGGGTAATATATTGCAAGTAGGTCATATAGGCTTCACAGAAATAAAAATTAAACTTCCATGGCAGAATAAAAGTCTAAATGTTAAAAACAGCACTGAAGGGGAGAAAATTTACTAACCTAAGTTAAAGGCTATAAAATGAAAATTAAACATTTAATGTTATAAGCAACTAAGTGTTAAATTGTTGTACACCTAGTCTTACATGTATTTAGTTTTTAATTAAATATTCTTAATGAAGTTATTCAAACAATGAAAAAAGATTGTCATGCTTCCAATATTTTTCATAATCAGTTTATTAAAGTTTGTATTACACAAGATATTAATGCTGTTTGAACTTAATTTATTTCCACTCAGTCTAAAAGTTAATTTTTCACAAACAATGTGTGTAAAACACAGATTTCATTTTCTTAATTCTAAATTTACAAATGCATACATTTATATATACAGGGTCACCCATAAGTCCCTACCCATCCCCGTTATTGTGTTACATTCAATTACACATGTATTATAAATTTGTTTTTTTTTTCTTCAAAGAAATATGGCCGATGTAAGCCCATTTACACTTGAAAAGCATATTGTGACAAGTATGTCGCATAATATTATGCAGCAATAATAAGGGACAGCACACAGATACACAAGATATATGGATGGGTCAAAACTTACGGCCTACCCTGTAGTTCTCAAATACAAAATATTCAGTATACAGAAATTTACTCCAGAAATAGAAAGAGAATATGTTATGTTGGTCTGGTAATGCTGTTGAATCAAGGATGATGATTAACATACAATGTATAAGCTTTTTTCTTTTAGTTATAAACTTGTGTGATGCACTTAAATACAGTTCAGAACATGTCTATAAGAATCAGTTTTAAAAGAGATGGATAACTACAAGTTTGTATTATTGTCTCTACAATTTTATCTAAATGATAAAAATTCCATATTCAATAGCTAGAGGCATACCAGACCAAAATAAATTTGAATCAAATATTAATAATGCTGGTAATACATTTGCAAGTTCTAATTTTATATTCAACACTATTTCTCTTAAGAGTTTTTAAAATATTTGGTCCTTTAGCATGAACAACTACATTTCTTGCCAACTTGGAAAAGGAATTTATACTCAAAGCAATGCCCAAAACAGAACCATAACTAAGCACAAAATATAATAGCAAAATAAATAACAGCAATATTTCCGAGCTCCACAAGTTTTTATGCTTTCTTGATCAAGCATTCTTCATGACCATAACAGACAACTCTAAAGAGGACATCTAAATCACACTAGTAAAATTTGGTCAATGTCATACTTAGAAAAAGTATGTGTATAGATTTGTACTACATGTCAAAAAATATCCTCAGAACCTGTTCTAAATGCAACTTCATTTTAATCAATAAGTGAAATTAGTAGACTTAAAACAATCATTGCAACATCTATGCAAAAATGTGACATAGTAAAAACCAAACCACTGATTTGTTGTTTTTATGCATTTTAAATAATTATATATGTAAAAATAGCTTATTAGCATACACTATACTAATACAACCTATTAATTTATACCATAAAAAAGGATTTAATGAAACTTTAATTTTTTATTTAAAACAAAAATTGCAAAATTTGTGACTTTCTACAAGTTTGAATTTTTTGGTTTTATACATATTAATTGTATCCAATATTTCCTCGAAACCTTCAATAATGTAAAGAGTGTTGTAATTAGCTCATTTTTTTAAATGAGCTGTTTAAAAGGATATGTTTTACATGTGTACTATACTATTCACATGTAGTAACAAGCTACATCACCACTTCCAAACATTATACAAAAACATGCATGGAGACAACACTTGCACATAAATAAAAAGGAATAAAATAAAATATCCCACAAAAAAAAAAAAAGAAAAAGAAATACCTATTATTAACATTTATACATTGTATTTTAACTTAGAGCTCACTTCTTAACAATATTTAAGCAAATTTAAGTTGATTCTTGGAATGTTAATTTTTTTAGATGTAAGCAAAGAAAAGAAGCATACAAGTACTGGAATTGAAAGCATGTTGATAAATTACCAACTAGAAAGTACTAATATTACCAGTGAAAATAAATACAAGCTAATACATTGCATGCATACGTTTCATTCCATTGAAGCATGCTTCATTGTTTTGTTTACTACCTGAATCATTTCCTCTTTGCTGCACTGAGATACATGAACTTCTATCACATCCAACTTCTCTTTTTCTAGCTGAATCACCTTCTCATGTCTTTTTGATGAATAATCTTCTCCAGAATTGCTGTCTTCTTTACCTTTACATACTCCTTGTTTTAAAATTACTTTTATATCCTGTAAAGATTTCTTTGGTGACAGTTTTACTGAAAAGGACTGATCACTCACATCAGACCTGCTTCGTTTTGGCTCCTGGCAACTACCACATTTAAACATTTTTGTTGTTATATTTCTGCGAGAAATATCACTCCATCTGTACTTTGTTTTTTGTTCTTGACTACATGTACTGCTGACAACTGCATCTGTTGTCCATTGTTCTGAAGAAGCAATACACTGTTCTTTATATCTCATGACCATTTCAAAGGACTTTTTTCTCTCCCTTTTATGTAAATCTGATGGGTGACTTTCAACATTACTCTGAGAAAACTCTACAACACCAAATGGTTGTTCCTTATGTTTCGATGAACTTCGCTTACACCTTGGTGAGAATCTTTTAAAAAATGTTATCCATGGACTACCACACAATTTCTTTTCAGAAGAAAATGACATATTTTGAGTATTACCAGAAGGCATGGTAGATGATTTTTGAATGCAATACTTTCCTTTGGGAGAGGCAGGGGCACTCTTTGATGCAGACATTGTTGCCAATTCAGATGAAACACACTCACACTTTTTTTAAATAGATAACAGACAGATGACAAAGTGCAACATAAGGCTTGAACATAGTTACAGAACTATAATATTGAAACTTGGCATAAAATGCTAAACCTTCATATACCTCTAACTGCTTTATAGTTTTGCTTTTTTCTTGCTGGATGAGTAGTTCACTTTGGCCCATACTGTATTGCAAACATTTTCATTAATTTACTCATCAATTTCTGTCACATCTTATTACAAGTCCACTCAAAATTAAGAATCGAAAAATAAATGAACTGTTGAAAAATTTGAACAAACCATTTAATACATTAGACTACAGGTGTACAAGATGTGTATGTATACAAGTCTTTCAGGCTGGAATGTTCCATTTAGCCTGATGAAATTGGTACTGGAAAAAACAAACTAGGAAATCAAAAAAAATGTTATTTATACAAACTTTTTGATAAAACAATATTCCAGTTATCAACAGAAAAATGAAATAAATTAGTATTCTAATACAGGGCAAAAAGATCTTTAAATCTTGATAGAAACCAATATTGAAACAGCTAAGGATCAATAACTGAAAAATGATTAATCTTAAAACTCTTGCCTTTTCTCACACCAAACTACGCAAACTTTTATTGTTACTGGACTAGCAAGGTTAATGAGAGTTTAGAATACTGAAAACTGTAGTTATCAACAGGGTCACCTGATACGAGATTAAATAATTTTTTTTTATATTACAGATTAAAAAGACCTGCAAACATCTCATTATGTTCACAAGTTCTTTCTATAAATTATGAAATTCTATTCAGTGTATGTCTAACCTTAAATGCTTCTTTAGTAAGTCTATATAATTATTTATTCAGTAATGCTTTTTATGCTTCAACTATAGCTCTGAATTTTAACACAGTGGAAAATTAACCTAGCTACTTCACAAGGAAACCTTAAAAATATTACATGATAAAATAACCAATGTTATTAGTTTTATACCATCATGCACATTTGCAGGTGGTTCAGCCAAGCTCCCTACTTTTGTGATGATTGATTGTTTAAAATTAAGCATAAAGCTATACAAAAGGCTATCTCTGCTCTGCCCAGAATTATCAAAACCCAGTTTAAGGAGTGCAAGTCTGCAGACATACCACGATGCCACTGGAAGGCATTCTTATGGTGTGAAAAAAATTATGCTTACGTAGTTACATTGCATCTGCTTATGATATTTATTGCTTTCTAGATATTCTACACTCTTATGATGAAATAGTAGCATTTTTTGGAAACTGTAAAATTGTTGGCTTATTATCTCAAATTGAAACTCCCTTTTCAAACATTCTACATATAGGCCCAACAATAAAGCAAAATTTTATATTAACCATACAAATTAAAGGACCACAATTTAATATAATGGATATAATAATCAATACAATTATTGACAAATTCACAAAAGAGCAGTTTTATAAAATTCTGAATGACAGTCAACAAATCTGATGACACATTTAGTTGTAAACTGAGGTTAACGATGAATGCAGTCTATAAAACTTTTTTTCACAGACTTAGGTCACAATTGAATTAGGTTCAATTGCTAACCTGCAATAGGTTAAAAGCTATAGATAATTACTAAAAATAATCTAGCATCCAAATTATTTATAAATAAAATTATAGTTTTAGGGTAATTTTTCAAACGGGCAACTCACTAAATGAAACAAATTTATTAACAAAAAACATAACAGTTTGTATTTGCAAAATTTAGCAGCATATTTTTTGAATCATTGTCATGGACTTGTTTCTGTGGCTTTCACTATCTACCACTGTTTGTTAGACATCAATTTAAGCAGTTACTAAGAGATTTTTCAATGTTTTAATGCAAGTATTTGTAACCATTAAAGTTTTAAATTTAAGCATGATATATACTTTTTAGTACTAAAATGAAACTGGAAATAGTTAATTCTACAAGAATTCTTAAAAAAAAAAAAAAAGTCTTACATACATGCAAGTTAAAGTTTGGTCACACTTTACTTTCCATTTTGCACTGTCTGCTGTATATCCACAAATAACACTGAATGAAATTGTTCACACACTATGCATAAAAAGAATCCCACCCTATCTCTACAAGTGCACTTTACTAACAGGAAATAGCCAATGATATTAGTATGTTTAATCTCCTGTCTGATCCCAACAAGCCATTTCCTACAAATCTATATGCAACAGACATGCATACATTGTTAATACCTGTAACAAAGCAAGATGCATTCAATTCTCCACGAAACTTGTTATTCTGGTGTCATTCATTAATTACATTAGGTGTGTGTGTGTGTGTGTGTGTGTGTGTGTGTGTGTGTGTGTGTGTGTGTGTGTGTGTGTGTGTGTGTCTACAAAGGAACAGTAGTAATTACTCTAAAAAATAGTATAACCTCCAATAACAATGTTTTATAAAAACTTGCTGGTTTCCATTAAAAGATGGTTTTAAACAACCAACTGAACTTAGAACCTTTATTTTACTTACAGATTAGGAATAGTTGTTACAGTTGTGTTGAAAACCAAAACAAATGTTCCCATTTACTACAGTATATCTAGAGAAAAGCTTACATATAAAGAGACCAGAAAAACAAACCAATATACTATACATAGCTATATCTGATTAACCTTCTCAAACCTAATGCCTTCAGCTTCCAATATTTCACCTTAGTCAACAGAAGTATTAATATTTGATCACAAATGTCATAATTTCTAATTATTAAAAAACAAACAAACATTTTTTATTATGTATTTTATAGGTTTTTAAGCACAAAGACATCTCAAAAATTGAGACTTGCCTCATTCACACACTTTACAATTACTTACCCTATTATGAATTAATGTCAATTTGTAATTATAATTACATCCAAATTTAATATAAAACAAATGTGTTGCTTTAATTCCAGACCAACTATTAAAGAGAGCTGATAATAAAATCAACATAACACACACTATAGTACAAAGTGTACATGCTGATCTGGTTCTAAACTTTTCAAAATAAGAGAGTTAAAGTACATAATGTACCACAATATTTACCATCAAAATATCCACTGTCACTTTACCCATCAATTTTAGTTGCCACAATACTACTTAGTAATAGCACACTCCAGTAATATAAACTAAATCTGTCCTTTCTATTACACTTGGAGCCTGTTTATAAATCTGCTACACAGCCTTTAACATCAAACCATTTTTGGTGGATACAGCAACACTGATGTGCAATGCTTGTTAAAACATTATGGTTATTACCATACAAGATTTTGAGTTACATCATATATCAATAATTAGTTACCAATAATTCATTTTTAAAGCTCAATTTTTTTATGATATTGTAGTTTCTTTACTCACCACACAAATCTTTCTCTCATTTTGTTATTTTCTCACCAATACAGTTATTTTATTACTAGAAATAATCATACTTTTCTATCATTCAATATAAAGAATGTCTGCAACATGTTTTTTTCAGAAACTGCCAAACAACAATGGCATACTACAAATTCTGATAAAATCTAACAGTCATATTATCAAATGTGTTAAACATGTCTTCCACTAACAATGACATAATTAAAATTACTTAGTTGTTTTAAAAATGATCATTTTCTCCCATGCAAAATAAATCTTATATAACTTTCATAATAAATTTAAAGAAATGTTAACTCTCAGGTAATATTTGAATCATTTATCATTAGAATATCAAACATATTAAAACAAATCTGAAATAGAGTTAAATGTCTATTTCATAACAGAAAAAGCAAGAACATTATTAATAAAAACTTTTTTTTTTCAAAAAATACTAATTATATAAATTACATTAAAAAGAAAATAAACTATGAAGATTCACACACTTACAAAATCTACAACAGATCAGTTTCATGTGAACCTGGTTAAATTTGTGTACTTTTTTCAAACTAAATTTTATAGTATGCATAAGCAGGTGGTACACAGGAAACAAATCTGTCACTGTAGAGCAAGATGTATATTACTATGCGTGACACAATCAGCAGAGCATGACTCCAGGTGCTTAATGCTATTTAATAGGCAACCCAAACTAATAGGCATGTGGATTTACTGCAATTTGCCTAGAATTGAATGAGGAGTGGCCATCTTAGCAACTCTACCATAACTTGCTGCTTACAAATATACTCTGTAGTTTAATTTTATAGAACTCTGACAACATTAAAATGTTCAGACAACCTGAAAATAAAGCTGAAATTGTTACTAGATACTATTCATACACACGTATATTAAATATTAATTTCTTGTTCTTGCTGGGAATAGAATCTATTGTAAGAAAGTCATGTAATAAAGCACTTGAAAAATTTCTATTTAGCAAGCTTTTTCTTTAAAATGAAGGAAAAGTAATACAAAAGCATTTTTCAAATAGGAAAAACAACTATTATGAATGCTCATGAGCCTGTTTCAATGTTAACTTTCTAGACAGTAAACAACTCAATCGTCACTCACACAATAAGAATTCTGAGAACCATTTCTGTTGAAAATATTTTAAAAACTTTTTTATAATTCAATTAGAATAATGAAAAATGCAGGAATTACATAAATTTGGCCAGAACCATTTATTTGTAATGCACTGGTATCATAGGGAATAGAAGGGGT
This sequence comes from Carcinoscorpius rotundicauda, assembly GCA_011833715.1. Lineage (NCBI taxonomy): Eukaryota > Metazoa > Arthropoda > Merostomata > Xiphosura > Limulidae > Carcinoscorpius > Carcinoscorpius rotundicauda. Next base: position 39,892,971 of record CM022395.1, on the reverse strand, counting down.
AAGATGCAACTTTGTAATTCCATGAAGCTATCTCCAAGTGTCTCAGTGCTTTAAAAAAAAAGAGAGAGCTGGTGATTTTTACTTACAAAAAGTATGTTTAAGAATAAGCATTTACAATATGCAATTTCTTGCACAACTGCTGTGGCTTTATTTAGATAGTGCTATTTACTGTTATATCTTTAAAAGATAAATAAAAATATTAGCAGGAATTTAAAGAGAAAATACTCAAATGTCACCAACTAGTTAAAACAATGAGAAGCAGTTTAAAAGTTTAAACAAGTTTTCTCTACAACATTTAAAGAATTAAAAGTGATACGTTAAAAATTGTTAAGTGCATGGATGATCTTCCTATAAAAGTTGGTGTACAAAAAAGAAGGAATCATGGACTTGAAATTTAAAAGACAATAGGTTTAAGATCTGGAAACCCAAGACAATTTGTTTTTCCAATAAAATTATTTTTGTTAATTATGAATTTGTGGACCAGTTTGTTTAATGAGATGGTGCATACATTTAGAATAAATTCCTTTATATTTTTGTATGGTTAAGTAAACCGCTGTGAAAAGTTACATTTATTTTGCTTCTGATGATTTTGTTATTTTAATGGATTACAGGTAACTGAAATTGGGCTGAATGACCAACTTCCTTATGCTTCACTTTTACTTAAGTCTTTAATACATGTACAACTGTGTTTCACTAGTCCTGACTTTACCTGACCAAAAATAAATCAGATCACTTGTTATAAATTTTTTTAAAAACTGTAATATAATTTTCAACCCAAGTATGATAGTTAATTCAAAAATTCATGTTTTTTTTTCCCTAATTCCTGAAGATTATAAAAAGACATTTTCTCCAAAAATATCAAACGAAGTTTTTACTGATAAAAGATTATTGCATTCTGCAATAATTTATGACACAGTATGAAGAATTTACTAGATAGTTTTATTGTATATAACCACATTTAAAATAAATGCAAAACTTATTGCCTTTTTCGCTAGAATTTGTTTGCCTGATACTAAAAATATTGTAGGTAACAATAAAAGCACTCTACTAACTGTGAATTAAAAAATGTACATGCTGTACCAAAGAATCCCCACTACAAAAATATTTTTCTTTCCAGAAGCCTTGAGCACATGATAGGAATATTTTATAATAATCTATTCTTATACACAACCGACTTCTGTAGAAAGATGAAAGGCATATAGTGTAAACTCTTGATGTTCAATCAAAGAAACTTTTTTGCAAATTTTCTACTTTCTAATGAATTTCCTGAACATAATACTTTAATATTAATTATATGTTAACACATTCCTCAAAAGCCAAGGAGTCTCTTTATGCTACAATTAAAAGTGTAATCCAGAAACTCCCAAAAAGTGAGATTTTGGATTATCTTTCCAAGATAGGTCAATGTTTAAGTGATAAATTTTTCAATGAAATACAGCATCCTCAAGATTACATATGAGCTGGTACTAAGGTCTACACTTGGCAGTAAATTCAACATATATCAATAAAACCACATTCACATCATCATAAATTAAGCAACTGTTAACCTTTTATGCTACTGCTATCACCTTTTTATGTTTAGCTTTCAACTGAGATATGAAAATTTCATTTGTGATTAAGCATGGAAGGTTGAATATTCACAACAGACAGGAACATTTTGAAACCATTTACAGCCATAATACTGCACTCTGCTTGCTACATAATATCTACCAAAATGGTTCCTGAATATCTTTCCAAGTCTTAAGAAACTTCCATATTACCAGTGTTTAGCTGTTAAGCTCCTGACAGATTTCAGTCACTTTACCACTTCAAATTGCCTTTTGCAGCCACACCACAAAACATATGTGGAAATGCCTTCTTTTTGATTAATAAAGATGTACAATAAACTTCAATTCAAATTAAGAAAAACCATACCAGGTTTGCTTTTTGTTGTTGTTCAACAAACATCCTCCATGAGGAGGCCTGTTAAAACACTTTTTGGTATGCCATGCAAGTGATATAATCCATTACCCTCAATAACATGTTATAACTTTTGTAAGTGGCATATATGGTTCAAGACAGATTACAGGAGTAAAAGTTTGTAAATTATCAACAGAGAAAGTATTTTAAAAGCATGTACTTGAAACAGCATTAATACTCTAAGTAACAAATGTTAATCCCACATGAAATAACAAGCATTTTGTAGTGTTCAATATATATATTAGAGTTGCTATGAAATTATACATTTTTTTAGTTATTAATCATGTTATAAGAGAAAAAAAAAAACTTTTGTACTTTTTGTGAAATTAAAAGATATGATCCATCTGAACATAATACATTTTCTGTAATGACATTTTTTCATTTCTGGTATGAGATCAAGACATTATTTATCATTGTCATGACTTGCAAGTGTAAACTTTACCTTAACAAGAGTATCATCAATTCTGAATGATATTGTAATATATCAGTTTTATGTATCAATGCCATAGCTCACAAGCTAAAACTTTCTAACTTCATTTTTTCCAAACATTTCTGAAATTGTTCAATACAAGTAATTCTCTCCAGTTAAAAGTATGTAATGGTTTTACAATTAGTTACGAAGTAAGAAAGTTGCATACAACAAGTTATATCGGATGAGTGTTAAATTTTCACCAGTACATATAAAATAGGTTCCTTTTGATACGACACATTTTTACATAATTATGCACACTTTCTGTCAATTAAATCAATTAAAATTAAACTTTTATTAAGGCCCAGTAAAATAGAATTTTCACACTACTGGTACTGTATGGTGTGTGTGTGTGTGTGTGTGTGTGTGTGTGTGTGTGTGTGTGTGTGTGTGTGTGTGTGTGTGTGTGTCAATAGCTTACACTCAGTAAATGAATGCTATCCATATTTGATAGTTTTAAATCTTCTGGCACATTACTGATTTTGGTTAACTGTTATTCTAGGAATAATATCTGATCCAGGTACCTCACTTTTATTCAGTCTTGCAATTCTGAATATTTGACAGTTTTGGTTTAATACCAACTTCATTCAAGGATATTAAAAAAACTGCTTAGGGAAAAAAAAAAAAAAAAAGAGAGAAAAGACATAAATTTCCCATTATGAAAACTACTGAGCAAAAAGGATTTTAATACTGAGCTGTCTTGAAATTAACAATCAACCTTCCCTTCTACTTTTTTCACTCCCATTCTAACACTTCACTTCCTTTTAAAGTACTTATAATATTTGATGTTAGAGTTAACATTTTCTGTCAACCTTCTTAATCTCCAGATACCTTTTTTAACCAGTTCTTTAGTACTTTGTACAGGCTTTAACATCTTCCATTATACATCATTCTATCTGTAAACCACTTGAACCAAGCTCAAGCCACACACACACACAAAACTCATCATATAAAGCCAAAAATACCATTAAACGTGAAGATAAACTTATGAACCAATAAGTAAGAATAAAAGTACAATATATTTAATTAGCTACACTCATCACCAGGTTGACTTTGATTTTTATGTTTGATCTTAGTGAATAGCCTGCTGCAATTGAAAATTAATATTAACACTTATTTTGCATCTGTAGTGGAATGTTCCTGAAGTTTAGAAAGGTTTCTCCACTTTAGTTAAGAATCTATACATAGCTAACAACTTGTTACTTTTCTTATAGTGCTCTTGGCCTATGAGACAATTTGTTTTGAGCAAAAGAACTAAAAGTTGCAACACCAAAGAAGATTAAATGGGAACTGGATACAAATTTTAAGAGACCAAAGTTGAATATTGGAAAAGGGAGTATATTTATGCAATTTGAAGTAGGGTGTGTGCATGATAGAAGAAAAAGCCTAAATGAAACAAATGACTCCTTGTTATTCCTCATAAATTAATAAATCTCCATTCATACATTAATGTAACAAATTACCTGAGGCTGAATCTCATGCAGAATGATAAATAGACTTGAAATTTTTGCAACCATTAGTACAAAACACACAGAAAAATACAATATATCAAGGTTGTAATGATGCTGAACTGTATATACAGAAACAACCTTACAGCAGTTTGGCAAGTTTTTATGGATTAATTTCCAATGTTAAGTGCCATTTATTATTATCATCATCATCATCACCATAAGTGTTACTATTAGACGATTTAACTCCCCTTTGAAACTTTTAAAATCAGATGTTATAAAACTGGTAACATAAACAATGCTCAAATAAACTATCCTTTCCAAAAAAATTAATTAATAAGGGTTTAGAGGTTTACTTATAAGTTATAAGTTGCCACTAACAATCTGAGAACATGCAGTGGCGCTGATACTGCAAGTAGAACAATTCGGTTTTTACTGTTATCGTTAGGTACTTTACTGCCGAATAAGCTAGAATTACCGACAGTAAGCTTACAGTGTTTCAAATAATACTAATAACACAGTATTACATTAAAATGATTAATTTACATTACAACTTACAAATAGAAACCACTTCCCGCAAGTTGAAATTTACTTTGAGTTTTTAACCTTAAATAGCTCACTTTATTAACAAAACAATAATCATACCGTTATTTGGAAATATTATTAAAATATCAAACAGTTAAAAATTTATTTGTTTTCCCTAAATGGAAAAAACAATACATAATACACACTAAACCAACTGTGTACTCTATACATTACCTTACAGTTCACCCCCACAAACAGACTAGATCTGTTATTTATACTGGTATTAGTAAGTAGAATATGCAATATTAAAATAATGTGTTTTCTAGATGTCGCCGTAAATTTTATAAATGTTTCCCATTTGAAAATATTTAATCTCATTAGCTATAATATAGATAACATTACAATTACTCTAATAAGATGTAATATTTTTTTGTGATTTTTTCATTTGCCTTTTGTTATACATCCTGTACCTTTGACATTACGTTCGAATTATGTATGTAGTGTTACAAACAAAAGCCTTTAAGAGTTTGTTTGTTTGTTTTTGAATTTCGCACAAAGCAACTCGAGGGCTATCTGTCCCTAATTTAGCAATGTAAGACTAGAGGGAAGGCAGCTAGTCATCACCACCCACCGCCAACTCTTGGGCTACTCTTTTACCAACGAATAATGGGATTGACTGTAACATTATAACGCCCCCACGACTGGGAGGGTGAGCATGTTTGGCACGACTCGGGCCCTTTAAAAGAGTGATATTTAAATATATCATGCTTTTCTGCCTTTCTATATTAATAATATATTATTCTGAAGGCATACTTTATTCTGTGCACGTGCAGTTTTCACATAATACGTGATCAAGAAAGTCAGTAATCTTATATTGATCTTGTTGCCATTGTATTGAAGACATACCTATTGTGCCCACGGTGAGTGGCTGTAAGACTGCAAGCGGGTCTATAACTAATTATGAAGATTAGAAGGTCGTACCCTCAGCTGCTGTTGTTTTTACTTCCTTCACTCACTCATTCTGTCTCATACACATCACTGGAAGCTATAGTTTAAAATTAAAGTTTCATCTGGAAAGAATAATGTCTAGTTGCGATAAAAGTTGCAACTTGTGCTAAAAAATTGAGACCAAATATTTTTAAATGATAGTACATGTGCTAACTCAAGGTTATGGCTTTTTCTATTCTTGAATTAAGTTTAATGACATTGGAAAATCATGCGTAAAGCGCTGCGACATGCGATTACATCTCGAGTTTTTTTTTCTTTTAAAGTGTCGTAGAAGATTTTGCACAGTTTTGGTTATTTATTTTCCGCACTATCATGACCGTAACTCGTTGTCAAGAAAGTTATTAACAATGCATTGTTCTAGTTATATCTTTTCTTTTACCTCTTTCTTGGTAGTCTTACAAGTCATCTATTTCTGAATTTCTGTTTTACCCAGAACCCAAAATAATAATTATTTTAGGGAAATAAAATATCGTGCTTAATTAACAATTTGGCCCATAGGATTTGTTTGTTTTGTTTTTGAATTTTGCGCAAAACTACACGAAAGTTATCTGCGCTAGCCGTCCCTAATTTAGCAGTGTAAGACTATAGGGAAGGCAACTAATTATCACCATCCAACGCCAACTTTTGGGTTACTCTTTTACCAACGAATAGTGGTACTGACCGTCACATTATAACACCCCCACGACTGAAGGGGCAAACATGTTTTGTGTAACAGGAATTTGAACCCGCGACGCTCAAATTACGAGTCGAGTATCTTAACCACCTGTCCATGCCAGACCAGAGCCATAGGGATAAGGCGCCTGATGAGGCGATGAACATGAGTACAGTTTGAACTTGAAGGATCATAAGTATAATTTAATTAAATTATATATACTTTAATTGTAAAATGTAGATCTTATAGCTTATATCATACTAAGAGGTAGGCATCTGAGTTGAAACCGAAGGTCTATTTATGTCTTTTAGCTAATAGAAACAGACAAATGAAAGAAAAAGGTACTGTATTTGTGTTCAGACAACTTAGAAATAATAAAGATCACGCTCCCTTCGACATCCTAGACTCACCAATGGCTGATTTTAAGTAGAAGCCGACTAATATTGTCAAAGAACAAGGGTCACAAGGTAATGCCATCCTCTGGCCAAAGAAGTGAATTTACATACTAAATTATACAATGTTTCCTTATTTCTGTTTTTGCTAGATTATCCACGACGACTCTTCCTTTTTTTATAGTTTGGCGTGTTTGATTACTCAAAAATCAATCTCTAGAGAAGGAAGAAGGAAGGCTACGGGGTAAAACACCCTCTAGTAGAAATGACAATATGATGTCTGCATAGGTGCACACACACACACACACTGATATTTTTGTTTTATTTGTAGGATAAAGATTTTGTTCAAGTTTTTAATATTTTTCAAACTTTTGTTCTAGATGTAAAAGAAATTCGTTTCATTTATCTAAAACAGAACCTCCACCCTTTCATTTTTGGACTAACCTGCTGTTATTTGCAAGCCAATCTATTTATCACTTGTTGATAATCATTCTTGATGAATCTTACATTACCTGCAAGATAAGTGTGGTATTTGAATATAACACACATTTCATTATTCTTCAAGTATGTATTACAGTAATTGCTAGCCTATAACCCATCAAAAATGATAAGGCAAGTATTACCACCCCAGTCCTATAGTATACTCTAACCTGACATTTAATAGCTAACTGAAATAAAATAATTTTTGCGAAATTAAGCACAATCAACAAAAAGACAAGAAAATGCAGTAGAGAGAGTCGAACGTCAGTAGTTCCACGCTAATACAGCGGTAAGTTTACGCATTTGCAACGCTAAAATCAGGGATTCGATTCTCTTCGATGGACTAAGCAGATGGCCTAAGGTGGCTATGCTAAATGAAAACACGTACAAACGTCAGTAAATTCCTTTGTGAGCCAAAAAAATGAAGAACATTTGTGAAATGAATTCATAGCATATTTTTGGAATAACTATTGGTAAATATCAGTTGGATTAACAATTTCTAAAATACAGAAGAGCCAGTGCGTTTTAGCAACACTATGGTTCTGCAATGGCTTTTATGTCATGTTGCTAAACAACTAAAGTGTAATCTAGTGTTGTTGTTACTCTATCGATGTACTGAAAGTATAGAATGAAATGTATAGACAACAAAACTGAAAATTTATTTTTGATTTTTAATTTAAATTTTATATTGATAAAAGAGCTTTGTTTGCATGTTGTTTATTATTAAAAACGTTGACGATATAACCGAAAATAGCTTAATTCACAAATGATTTAAGTTGAGATTGAATCAATATTTTTACTTTCATGGTAAATTTTATGCACTTGGCACTGTAGGTTATGTAATCCCACAATGCGCATTGTTATATCTCAAGACGGTTGGTATGGATATTAAACCTTTTATTAAAATAAAGTAGAGAACATTTCGACCTTCTTAGGTCACCTTCAGGTTAACAAGATGACCTAAAATAAAGATGAAGGTGGCCTAAGAAGGTCGAAATGTTGTTCTCTACTTTACTTTAATAAAAGTCTTAATATCCATACCAGCTGTCTTGAGATACATTTTTACTTTCACATCATCACGAAATACGTCTTTACTTTTGGCTTATTATGCCAACCCTCATTACATTTACAAGTTTCACGGCCACCTTGTACCCTCGTCACTAAAATCTCAATGGGCAGACAGTAATCGAACTATTCTATCTGGATAAATACATTTTGACTTTAATGATTCATTCTACTTAGAGAAATCAAGCGTGACAACACTTAGGTTAGATTATGAATTTATTCTTCGTTTTATATGACGAAAATTTTACATAACGTGTTCGACAAAGTTGTTAAGTTGATTTTGTTCCTTTATTGTTCTTGAAAGTGAATAATACATGTCACTGCCCATGAAGGTTACTGCTCAGCATTACATAATGTGAAAGAATGTTTATAGAAGTGTCCTTTAAATGCTGTTCAGATAATATCTAAAGGTTATGGCTCCACCATTGTAAAAATAATAGTGAATAGTCACCATTCATCTTAAGTATGTGTGTGTGTTTTCTTATAGCAAAACCATATGAGGCTATCTGCTAAGTCCACTGAAGTCACTTTGAGTAAACACGGAGTTTCGAGCATACCAAGGAACGTTATGCTCAGTTAGCAAAGTCTAGAATTTCATGATAATCAAGTTAATAAGAATAATATTTAGTCAATGTGACAATCTCTTGTGTTTATTCAATTAAATGAGCATACCAGTGTTTGTGTTTAGCGTTCTAATAAAAATTGGGCATTTGTTTTGCACTTGATGTGGAGTCTTATTATCTAACTTCACATGGACACAGTTAGTAAAAGATTTATTCTTACTCTATAATCAATATCTTGAGTGAACTACCTGTTATCTAGCAGATTCTAGATATAGCTATAACATTAATTCACTTCACTTCACTTGAATATACTAAAAAAAAGAATGTTGAATTTAAACAGCTTGGTATGTGATCTCAGACTAATCAGTTTGGAATTTATCTGATTCACTGTTCGTAAAACAAGTAAATATACACTGTATTTGTTTTTATGAATTAATTAATAAAAGTTATTTACCTTTAGCATATTGTTTACAATTTCTTCATTTCATTTTCAGAAATTCAGTTACTCAGAGAATGAATACTACTTCATGACAAATATCTTAGAGATCATCTTGTCATTAATCAGACTTTTCTTAGTGTTCTAAAAGAGAAACATTTTACAAAAATATGCCAAAGTGGGAATAAGAAAGAGAAATTTCTGATGTTGTTATCACAATATATTGCAAAATTTGTTATTTTACTTCTAATGTGTCTTTCGCCTTTTACTCCTAAGTTTATTTGATGTAACTTAAACATTTTTTCACAATTATAAAGAGTTAAAACTAAGAAGAAGATTATATTACTGAAGGCAGGTGATATTTTCCAAGAGAATCGTCAGGTCTAGGATGTTGGTTTTTTGCTGATACTGTGAGGATTCATGACTTTTATCATTTGCAGCTGATAACTTAGGAAGAAGAGCTACTGATTTCTGATACCTTCAGAATGACTCAAAATGCTCTTTTCCAAGGATAAATATTAACATAAAGAAACATGAATGATTGAGAATTTTTGTTGTGGTGTGGTGTCTGGTAAGTCTGAAAGTGAGTCGGACTGTCTGTATAAGACTTTCAAAACTTTGTCAGCAAGAGTAATACAACTATAGTTACAAAAGCAATAAGAAGAAACTGGGAAAATAATTGGTGTATGCTGTCTTCAAACAGGATTTATCTCACCAGCAGGTGAGGTGGTGGGCCCCAAATCATGAAACAGGTAAACCATGATGTTGTGATGAGCCACAAAAAGCAAAAAGGTATGCTTCTAAGGCAACCTTGCATCATGGATGAGTCTGGAATTGTGCAAGGCCTATGGATGACAGTAATTCATTGCCCTGCTGCTGTGAACCAAAGTTTGACTACATGGATGAGAGTTGAGGTACCTGAGAGTGCTTTCAGCTGAGAGGTTCTGGCTATGATCACAGTTCTCTGTGAGCAAGGCAAAGCGGATCACCTTTCCAAAATTTAAGGATACAGTGGATGAGGACTTAGACCATTTCCTGAAGTGTTTCAGGTACCTGGAATAATTAGACTCCAGAAAAAATTGTGCTATGCCTGGTACTTAGTTTAAATTGTTTGCCTCTAGACTTCATCAAGAAATTAAGTGAGAAGTAGCTCTGAGTCTGTGAGACAGTCATTACAGTCACTGTGTTAAAGGTTTAACACAGTTATCCATCAGGCTGAATTTAAAGCTTAGAAGAGCAATAATATGGAAAATTGACCACATATGTAAATAATTTGTGTTGTTTGAGTGATAAGGCTTACACTGCAATGGTTTGAGCAGATTATAAGAATGTCTTTGTAGACAAGTTCATGGAAGGCTACCCAGTAAAACAATGCAGCATTTAGTTGAGAAACCAACTCACCTTTATGAAGTCAGTTTCTTTGATGATGCAATATAAGCTAGTCACAAGAGAGGTGCACACCTGTAGAAGCAGCTCATTGACTTCACCTGCCAGATAGTGGTTGAGGATAAAATGGACTGAATCTTATCCACTGATCAATACATCTGCACAGTCTGTGGCTGATGTGCTAGTTGTATTGGGGTACAGACACAACTTTGTGTGAAAAATAACATGTGATATTAGCATTTTAACCCCTTGGTGGACTCAACAGATAGCCCTATGTAGCTTTGCTATAAGAAAACCACACACATACTTATAATTTTAAAAGGCTGATGATGTATTTGGCAGAAAAAGAGGGCATTTGCAACTAGCAGATGTAATGTCTCGTGCACGAACAATCTACACAACTGATGATATGGCTAATATTTTGAAAACTCACTTTAAATTTCATTACAGCTCTTGTCTTCTGAGCTATTTGGTGGTAAATAAGGTATGATTTATGCACTACATTGTATAATAACACTTGATTATAAAGGTTGAACACTTCTTTCAGAGCTGTTGGGTGGAGATTCATTGTAAGAGATATCTCTCAAATATTGGTTGATATCTACTCAATTAAAACAGCTTAAGATGATTGATGTTTGTAAATATAATGCCTAGTGCATCAACAGTTCATGCAATGAAAATTAATAGTCAGTACTTCAAACTTTTAGTAGCAAGGGTGTTGTGAGCCTTGTTTTCTGAGTTACCAAGTTACTTTTTCTGAGGCGAACATTTCAATAGAATCACTCATCTGATCTAACTGAGTGCTCTATAAAGAACAGATCTGGAGAGCCAACAACTTCTTTGTGTGTAATGTGTTTCATCTAAGTGTTTATTGATACATATTGTATATATACGGCCCCCCAGTGGCTCAGCTGTATGTCTGCGGACTTACACGCTAAAATCCGGGTTTCGATACCCGTGGTGGGCAGAGCACAGATAGCCCATTGTGTAGCTTTGTGCTTAATTAAAAACAACAACAAGTATATATACGAATATTAATATTGGGTTAAAATAACTGTAAGTGAAAGATAATAGTTTAACTGAATTATATTAGCAATTACCTATTTTGTTATGTCTGAAAGAAAAATAAGTTGAATTTGATAGCTCATAAATCACAGTACTTTACAAGACTATGTGTATCATGTAATCGCTTTAAAAAGTTTGTTTAGAATTAAGCACAAAGCTACACAATAGGCAATCTGTGCTCTGCACACCATTGGTATCAAAACCCGGTTTTTAGCAGCACGAGTCCGCAAACATACTGCTGTGCCACTGGGGGCTCTTTAGAAAGTAACCTGAAAAAGGTAATTTTTGAAGGAGTCAGAAATAATTTGTTGAAAACTATCAGCCCATGTTATATATGTATATAGCAATATAAATGTATAAATAAATAACGTGTGTGATCCTACATGGATGTAGAAACATTAAATGAAACCACTCATGAGTGTTATAACAAAAATGTATCAATTACACAAAGAATACAACAGTTAAGTCACATATTTATTTTAAACAAGGAATTTTATCTGAATATTTATACCTTGTTTGTTTTTGTTTTTGAATTTCGCACAAAGCTACTCGAGGGCTATCTGTGCTAGCAGTCCCTAATTTAGCAGTGTAAGACTAAAGGGAAGGCAGCACCACCCACTGCCAACTCTTGGGCTACTCTTGTACCAACGAATAGTGGCATTTACCGTCACATTATAACGCCTCCACGACTGAAAGGACGAGCATGTTTGGCGCGATGGGGATGCGAACCCGCGACTCTCGGATTACGAGTCGCAAGCCTTAACGCGCTTGGACATGCCAGGCCTATTAATACCTTGTGGTATAAGAATAACTGTGATCATTAATATGTAAGGTATTACTTGAAGATTTAAATATTATTTAAGAATGTCTCAGTTTCAACACTGATATATTTGGCAGATGGTGAATTTTTCATGGAATATAATATAATATAATATGCTTTGGAGAAAACATAATTTTAACTGTTGTGTTTAGTTAAGATTAGCGCTAAATACTTCTTTTGGATTGTAATGAAATATTCATAAGTGGGGTTGGTTGTTAATAATAAAAGAAATTCACAGACAGTAGCTTGTACACTGTTACAAGTATAAACTTGGTGTACTCAACGTTTCATTTTGTTTGTGACAGAATAATTTCAACTGTGCTTGTTGAAATATTCCGTAATGTACATAATTTTTCGAATATTTGCCTAATCTTGAATCAGGACAAGGCGTAGTATAAGATGTAAGAAAATACAGATTTTAATACACTAGGAATGAAATGGAAAATAATACCACTGAGATAAAATAAGAAACTACATCTGGCTAGTACCAAAGAAAATGTGATGTAAGGGTTAGTGAATTCTAAAGGTCTGAAGAATACGTTAGCCTTTGTTAACCTGTATCACTTCAAGTATGCAAGATCTACTTCTGCAATCTCGACTGCATTCCTTTCCCATTGGAACTATGCACTACTATCTTGAAAATCAGGTGTAGTGGATGGAGTATACTTTGTTACGGGAATAGTTTATAAGTTTTTAGTGAAGTGAAAATCAGATGAAGCATAAGTATCGAGCATCCCAGTGACACAATGGCATATCTGCGGATTTAAAACGAGAGAAACAGAGTTTTGATACTCTTGATAGGCAGAGCACACATTGTGCAGCTTTGTGCTTGCTACAAACAATAACCAAAATACCGAGGAGTTCACGAATTTAGAATTACGTGTTTTATAAGTGATTATAGCATGAGTACATCTGGAATCTATAGATGTGTCACTAGACCAAAGTAACCCATGTTCAACTTTCTCTATAGAGTGTTAGGTACATATGACCCATTTTCAAAGTAATCACTTGGCTAATCTTCTGAACAATCGGATTTTATCTGACTATTTGTATCTGTATTTTTGTTATCTATGATCAAACATTTTAGCTATCTTGTTTTTGAATTTATCAGTGGGTTTATGTTCTATTATTGACTAAAACATCTACTTTCGTAAGCTTGCATGGAATGAAAAAACTATGATGATAAATTTTAGCTGAATATTTCCTGTTTGGCAAGGCTGTGACTTTCTTTGTCAATTTATTCTTCAACATTAGCCGAACAAACACTCATGGACATCTGAGGGTTGTACTCTCACCAATGCCTCACACTGCAATAGTTCTCGATATTGAAAAAGCACTGCAAATAAATAACCATTCATTGTGCAGAGGCTGTATAACATGGAGGGATATCAGCTTGGTTTTTCGTTCGTTTCGAATTTCGAGCAAAACTACACGAAGGCTATCTGCGCAAACCGTCCTTAATTTAGCAGTGTAATACTAGAGGGACGGCAGCTACTCATCACCAAATCTGGGGCTACTCTTTTGTCAACGAATAATGGGATTGATCGTAACATTATAACGCCTCAAGGCTGAAATGTTGGGTATGACAGGAATTCGAACTCGCAACTTTCAGCTTCTGAGTAGAGTGCCTTAAGCATCTAGCCATTCCAGGCCAGATACCAACTATAGCAAAATGCAGCGTTTCCATTGTGACTACATTTTATATAGACGGAATACCGGGCTATAATATGAACGAACTAACCTGGAATTGCACTTGTACATCTAGATTTATACATGGAAATTGGAAACTAGTATTGAAATTAAATTTTATAAAAACGTTCTCATGAGGTAAGTAAAAGGTACATTATCAAGTGATGAGAAATAATTTCTAAAATTCTGGCAATCAAACAGCAAAGTGGAAATTTACAGGACAGTAAAAATATTTATTTATATAAGTGCGAATGTCTCTCTCTTTTTATCTCTCTGTTGGTCTGTTCCTTATACATGGCCACATTTCTAAAGCTAAGCTACAAATTCTATACACGGGATTCACATTCAACTTTGTGCAGGAAGTAACATGGGTTATGTGGCCATTGCCCCTGAGGCCACAGATTGAGGGCCAAGTAACCAATAAAGCAATATTTGGAAACCAAAACGATTAATTGGTCTAGAATAGAAAAGTTCGGATTTTTTGGGAAATCTTTTATTAAGAGGGCTATTATGTACGTTTCTTCTCTATGTAAAGACTCTTCCTAATCATTCTATCCATGATCATTTATGTGTTAATATATTTTTAAAAATTCATGGAGTCTTCATTTTGGCTCTTTTCCTTCGTTTCTCATTCTTCAACACACATGCCTGTTCTCTAACTCTTCTTACCTGAAAAAGGATGGTGTTTTCTCTTGAACATGCGTATATACTCCCTCAGTTAAATAAACTTGCTTCAGCATAACGTTTGCTTTGCTTGCGTGAACTCATAATAATCAGCTATAAGTTGACCTTATAAAACATTTGATATTAGCAAATTTTAATTTATGTTGAGTTGCAACGAGAAGAGGATAACTTAATTCTTCATTAAACGGAAAGATAATAAAGTTAGAATACGCTGCAAGTGACACTTGATACACAGTATAAATCAGGACATTAAAAAGTTTAAACTCTACATTACTTACAATATTCTTGAGAGCTGGTTATTTCAAAAAGCAGAGAACGATCAAGTCGGTTTTATTGATGAGCTTGCTGTGTTGTATGACCTCGTCTTAGCTATTTGTAAAGAATCAAATGAGGAAATGCCAACGAAGAAGCAGTAAGTCTGGTTTGACAATCGGCAACTACTCCATTAACGAGGCTAGGATTAACTTTCTTGATCAGCAGCTAGAATGGCCAATTTATTGAAAAGCAATTACAGGAAAAGTTTAATTCCTTGCTTTCCAAGCTTTCTAGTGGTGTTTAATGACATGGTGTATATGCTTTGCATCATATGATAGCCTTTTGTCTACTTTACAGTTAGGACAACTGTTTAATTGAAATATTAATAACCAAAATGGTGTTTCAACTATTTCTTTCTGAAATATTATGTGATATGTGGTAAGAATGTTGGTCTGATGTTTTGTAATAGCCATTTGATCTATTTAGTTGATCTGAAGCAGAATATTTGTTGAGCTGACCACATAGAACTCACTTGATACAAATCGCAAGGAACGTTACAATTGGATTTACATATTAATGATAACTAAAAATCCAGCAAACATGCAGAAGAAACTTTGCAATCCTTGTTTTACAAACTTTCAGCTTTCATTTTTCTATTAATGTTGATATTTGCCTTAACAAACTTCCCGAGTGTAATCGCGAACTTAAAGTTTATATGTAAGATTGTGCATGATGGTATACACCAGTCTCTTTAAAGTACAGTAGTTGAAGCTTGTTTTATCTCGATTTTTGCCTTTATCTCATACAGAAGATTTTTGACCATATACGGCAGTACAAAGTGTGACGACTTGAGCTGAACACTTATAATAGTAAAAGTAGTTTTAAATTGGATTTGATGTTGCGTTATACAGTTACGACAGAAAGTGTTCGTACTCCTGCATCATCAGTACTTTTTTCCTCATAACTTAAAAAGTATCACGATCAGTATATTATACATATTATACTAACACACATCTACATAAATGTTTATGTAAATTGAATGACAAATAAACCGTTTATAAACAAATAACCAAACATAGGAGAAGCACAAAGTGTTCGTGCGTATACTTTAATGGTCAGTTGTGCAGCCTTTCAGGTGAATTACTTGGCGCAATCTCTACTTATATCCCTCCATATTCGTTTGACAGTACTCGACTGGTATTTTCTTCCATTCTTCTTTACAGAAGGCATCCAACTCTTGCAAGTTTTTTGGATGATGCTGATGAACCCTGGTCTTCAACTCATGCCAAACGTTTTCAATTGGGTTGAAATCGGGTGACTGCGATGGCCATTCCAGAACGCTTATATAGTTCCTCTGGAAACAAGATTGCACATATTTTGATATGTGCTTAGGGTCATTGTCATGCTGGAAGATCCAACAAGACCCAAGCCACAAGTTCCGAGCATCATTCTTGAAATAAGTGTCTAATATATCAACGTACTCTTCTTTTTTCATGATTCCGTTGACGCGGTGAAGGCTGCCTACACCTGAAGAGCTAAAGGAGCCTCATAGCATGATCAAGCCACCTCCGTGTTTAACTGTAGGAAGGGCGTTCTTTGGAAGTTTTCTTTCCCCCTTCTTACGGAAAATATTGCGAATATCATTGTGACCGAAAAGCTCGATTTTAGTCTCGTCTGACCAAAGAATACTCTTTCAATAGGTAAAGAGTTTATCTACATGCTTTCTTGCATACCTCAATCGTGCTTCTAAATGAACAGGCTTTAAATATGGAGTTCTACGAGGACGGCATGCTTTGAACCCAGAAGAGCGTAACATGTTCGTAACTCTAAAGGTGCTTATTTCAATCCCAGTTTCTGTATGTCATTATGTGTTAAATGAGGGTTCCTACTAACTTCTCTGAGTACCTTCCTCTTGATTCTCTCTGAAATTTTGGTGGGACGTCTGGAACGAGGGAGGTTAGCAGTTGATTCTGTAAGCTTGAACTTGTCAATTATTCTTTAAACAGTAGATTTCGGCACATTAAGTTGTGTAGCAACACCGCAAAGAGACACACGAGATTTGTATTTCATAATAATTCGATTTTTTAAATCACTGGACAGTTGTTTTTTGTTAGTCTGAAAAAGCTCTACTCTCCTGTTACAACACCTCACAAACATCATGAACATTTCACTAGTGACTGGATATTACTCTGACACTTGGAAAAAAAAGCTATCATAACCACGATCCCAAAGAAACAAACCAACAGAACCAATCCAGATAATTTCCGACCCATCTGTCTGTTAAGCTGCCTTGGCAAACTGATGGAGAGAATTATCTCCAACCGTCTCCTCCATTTTTGCAAATCAAATAACATCCTTCCAGAATCTCAAAATGCCTCCAGGAAAAATAGGCAAACAACAGATCACCTCACATGACTCACCGAATCAATCTATAAAGCTTTCAACAACAATCAAGTAACCATCGGGGTATTCCTAGATGTCAAAAAAGCATTGGACAGCGTATGGCACAATGCCATCAAATACAAACTAAAACACCTACAAATAAATCTCACTAGAGTTAAATGGATTTCAAATTTCTTAACAGATAGAACAACACAATTCGCAATACGCAGACGACATCGCTATCTAAAGCACCTCCAGAAACCCAGTGATGGCAATGTCTCGCGTACAAGAATCACTGAACAGCGTCTCAACATGGAGTAACAAGTGGAGAGTTGTGTTAAATCCAACCAAAACACTAGCAATCACATTCTACAGAAAATTAAAAAAGCAAAGAAAAAATCTAGAAAAAATAAAATTATCACTCGGAAATACAACCATTAACATGAGCAAAAACATCACATCACTTTCGACATAAAACTAACATGGAAAAAATATGTCAACAATATACACTCATCAATTAGAAAAAGGATTTCACACCTAATGACTCTAACAGTGAACAATCGAAATGTTCACCAAACACCATTATACAAATATACAAGGCTTACATCCGTCCACTAATAGAGTATGGATGTCAAGTAACATACAATATGTCAAAGAACTCACTCCAGAAAATCCAAGTTCAACAGAACAGAATACTAAGATCTGCATTCAGTCCACCGTCATTCACGCCAGTAAATTATTTACATCAAATTAGCAATTTACCAACACTAAGAGTTAGACTAACGAAAATATCACACAAATATTATCTAAAAGCAGAAAAGAGAAACAAACTAACGGCGTCACTGTTCAAATAAGCTTGTGCACCAACAAAATACATTTCACCTTACAACATATTTCAAGAATCACAAATTACACAGCAAAGTATCTGAAGAAATAAATTCATGTCAATAATATGTATTCCTTTTTTTTCAGATATCGGGCACAGGATAAGCAAAACTTTCGGCGCCTGTCCTGTGAAAGTGGGTTTTCTCGGGGCACTCCCGTTTCCCTCCCACAGCAAAAACTTAGGCATTATATTTTTAGATTCCAGCCCAGGCAACTTTATTGCCAGACCCTGAGTCGGGGCGTTTGAATTGAATTCATGTTCATATTTGCTTAACTTCTTCCTTTCGGGACGGGACCTGGCCATTCTCTCCGGTACTGCCTTTGCCTCTGTCCAAGATAACATTTAGAGTGACATTCTCCACCAAAAAAAAAAAAAAAAAAGTCAAAAATTATTTAATAAATAAAACTAAACCTTGATAACAATTCACGAAAGGGGACGAAGAGGAACCACAACATTCCTGAACACTCCAGTTGGAGAGAGAATTCTTGCGATTTCTCTCTCTCTGAACTAAACCCCTGCCACGTTAGTTTGCGTTTCCTGTTCGTCGTGATGACCAAGCAGATAATGAGGAAGACGGCGCTAAATTGCCGGAAGTAAATGTTTTGCTGGCTAAATTCCAATAATTATGAGCCCAGTATCAAGTTCTGAAATGGTATAATGTAGTTTATTCGCCAAACTAAACAAAATCTTTACGGAAATATCAGGTGTTTTTACACGTTTTGAAATGTACGAACATTTTCTGCTCCTATTTTTGGTTATTTGTTTATAAACAGTTTATTTGTCGTTTAAATTACATAAAATTTATGTAGATGTGTGTTAGTATAATATTTATAATATACCATACGCCTATCAGTCTAATCGTGATACTTTTTAAGTTATGAGCAAAAAAAACTACTCGGGACGCAGGGGTACGAACACTTTCTGTCGTAACTGTCTATACGAATATTTTGTAGTCGATTACAGTAATGTCACGTATAGCAAGCATGCATTGATTACTATATAACAATAGATATACGTAACAAAACACGTTTTCCATTAAATATTTCAACTAATTTTAATATACTTAAACACGTATAATAATGTTATACATACAAGTTCAACTTTCCACGTAAACAAAGAATTTCGGCTTGAAGTATTGAGATGTCTCTTTCTCACTTGTATGGGTATTTGGGTTTATCCACCCAGGAGGGTCAGGTTTTGTTAACCTCTTCCTCCTTCCTTGGAATTTGAGTTTTACAACTATCAAGTGTATTTATATATGGTACACGAGGGTCAGAGTAACCCGCACTTACTCAGGCTCCTTTCAGGGCAATGTTCATGCACACTCTACACATACACTTGGTGCAAATAAATCATTTCTCTTATAGTTTCATAGATTATTTGCACTTTCATTAGTTTGATATTAAATATAAAACGTTTACATAAAAAAAAACCTTGCAGTAGATTTTTGCTTACGTCTATTTATGCAGAGTCTGCATAGTCAATGACAGGTCTAATGTATATATGCAAAAACGGCTCGTTTGGGTTGAGAAAATAATTTACATAGAAGAGTGAACAACGTTTCGACCCGTGACCCTCGAATTACCAATCGAGTGTCTTAACCACTTGGCCAGGTACATTTGGTAAAAACTACGGTGATGAATCTACACTGCGAGAAAAAAACACGTTCTGTGTTGGGTTTTTCTTAAATACAGGCAAAGAATATACACAATTTTTCCCAAACTGCAATCTTCATCAGTTGGTTTCTCACTAAGAAGACGATGTGTAGATGTTATATAACCTTCACTACACATGTAAAATTTGGTGGACCCGTAATTTTGATTGATTTTTTTGGGGGGAGGGGGAGGGAATAATTTTGCAATCATTGTATCTCCAGCATTTTTTTTAAGTTAAACATAAGGCTATACATTGGTTTATCCCTGCTCTGCCCACTAGGTTTCCAGCGGAGACATTCTGCGGTGCCATTGGAGCAGCTCTGGTGTTACTAGATTATGCAACTCAGCATTTATAAAATGAAATTATGGTATGATAATCGATCATTCGAAATAAAATAAAACATAGTATGCCTTCTGGTTTCAGGCTGTTTTGATTTAGAACTATAGTTTATACGATCAAACATTTTCTAAACACGATTGAATATTTTATTTCGATATAATTTCTAAATGAAATAGTTGTAATTCTTTAATTTTATT
Organism: Carcinoscorpius rotundicauda; assembly: GCA_011833715.1. NCBI lineage: Eukaryota > Metazoa > Arthropoda > Merostomata > Xiphosura > Limulidae > Carcinoscorpius > Carcinoscorpius rotundicauda. The sequence goes on along the minus strand of CM022395.1, from coordinate 39,872,615 downwards.
TTAGCTAACTTCAGTTGTATTATTATAAAAATAATGCTTATATGAACTACACAAATATAATTTTGAATTTATTTGTGATTTCATTTGTTTATTTGTTAAGGTTGCTTTTTGTGCACTGTTACATGTTTTTTAATTTTGCGTAAAGCTGCTTGAAGGCTATCCGTATCAAACGTCTCTTACTTTGAATTGAAAGACTAGAATGTATGTAGCAGGTCATCATCTTCCAGCGTTAACGTGTGGGCCACTCTAATAAATTAAGATTTTACAATCACTATTTTAATCGAGACTGGCCCCAAAGTTTGGATTCTGATTTATTCGCAGAAGAGGATGTAAACTGCAGATCCGCATAATGGCATGTGTACTAATTCATATGAAGATGATCTTTTCCAAGAAAGTGTCAGGATATGAACTGTTTTGTTATTAATCCTAACTTCTTAATGGAGTTATACATTTTCTGAAACTAAAGTAAGCCACCTCATATAAGACTTCAGACGACTGCACATCAGCATTGAAGTAAATTGATGCTGGCGCTTCTTAGTGAACTTGAAAAGATCACGACTGTCTTTTAGTGGCTCCCCAAATTCCAGTCAATTCTGACTAGGCTTGGAAATTCCTGCAATGTTTGTAGGTTTAAAAAAGTATTAAACAGTAGTTGTTTTTACTGTGGTTTAAGTTGGTAAAGATTACCTTGGTTATATGAGACACAAATAAATTGACTAATTCAGCCCTAGATCTATTATTTCCCAAACATTATTTAGGAGTCCGTTCTCATATTTAATGCCTCCATTAATGAATATAACACGATAAAAATGTTTCTGTGCATATATGTTCAGTTAGAAATAATGGGAAATTGAGTATATCTCGAAAGCGTGATATAGTATAAAATCCTTTATGCCATCATCCAATTTGAACATTTAGAAAGTATCCTTTTCATCCCAGCTGCCGATTAAAAGTAGGAGGCTAAACATCTTGTAACAATTGTATGCACTTTACTGAATAAATATTTGTTTACTTGTGTTTGTGTCTCTTTCCTTGTTCAATTACTTGCTTTAACAACCCTAAATCAACAATTTGCAGAAAAAAAAATTGTCTTTTGTTGTATGATACATTAAAGTTCCTTGAATATCACACAGCTGTCTGTGATAATTCAATGAATCTAATCATGCAATTACCTGATCTCCAATACCAGAGATTTAATATTCTAGATTGTGGATGGACATTTATAGAGATTTGTAGTAAAGCACTATTGATGAAGTACAGGTTATAGGTAGATTACTGCTTTGGCTGAAGGAAAGCATAAACTATTGGCATAAAAACTTAACAAAAAAACCTGTATTTACACAAAATGACAAATGAAAATAAACTGTACTTATATTTAGCTAAAGATGATTCAGATAAACGGTAAAATATAAAAAGTTAAAACACAAATGAAACTCCAACAGCATTTTTTAAATCCTTCATGGCAGAAAACCGAATTTATTTGGAAACACAAATTAAGTTTGAATTTCACCTTTTCTTTGTCCCTGACCAATCAAAAATTGATTCACAAGAACTTGAAAGTTTCTCTGCATTACCTACATATATAGAAGAACTTTAAATAACAGGTAAAGCAAAGGAAGACAGTTTTGTGACTGAATTCTGCAATAAGAAGTTGAAACCTAAGTTTGAATTTATCACTTGTTTTTGATGAATTTGGAAAGTTCCAAATTAGAACTTAGAATTAAAATCTAAAATTTTGTAGATATGAAATAACTGGTATTTGCATATCACACAGTTACCATCTTCAAACATGGACTCTGATTAGTTCTTACATTAGCCCCTTAATAAATAATATTTTTCACTCAACTGCTCAGACAGTGAAAAATGAAATCTTTCAACTGCTTTTCTACACATGGCTATCCTAGCTACCGTGTTAGTTAGTATCAGTTATAACAGGCTGATGGTTGTTTCTCATACTCAGATGTTCTATTGGCATTAATAATTTGACTTGATAGATGGCATGAGTTACACTTAGGCTTTATCGGTATTTTAAGCATTTGATGCAATGGTTTAATGCCTTTTTGGTGTTCCAGTAGAAGGTTTCTGAGTTATTCTTCTTCCTCCTCCTTTGTGGTCAATTTATTATGCCTTACAAGGCTTCCAAACCTCTAAATTCTGGAAAGCTTTTTTTTTTTTCTTGATACTATCCAACAAGTCTAACATACATTGGATTTCTACCTGTATTTTTTCTCTCTAACCAAAATATGGTTTCTAAAGGAATAAGTAAATAAATATGTGGATCTAACTTATATCACACCATTTCAGTTTAAATCAGTCCATGCCACTAAAAATTCCATGGTATTCAAAGACAAAAAAATATTTAGTACATAGGTAACACTATTCCAGATACAAAAATAAAATTAAATATTTGGTGGATGGAATATTATTACAAAAACAAATGGATATAAGAAATATACTAATTTCACAGACATAAGTAATAATTTTTATTCATGCCCTTCTGCCATTTCACATTCCATAAGGGCAAAAAAATATCTGACAATATAAAATGATCAGATTATAAGTGAAATGAAATTCTCAAAACAAAGCTTAAAATAACTAACAGTGGTTTATATATATTGAAGTTGAAATGACAGAAACTTAAAGAAGGATAAAGAAATTCAAACATCAAGAGACATGCTGACTGGTGAGAGACCAAAGGAAAAACATGCAAACTTTTTACAATACACTCCGAACAACAAAGCGAGAGCCAAAACTCTTACCCAAGAAATAAATTCCTTACAATTTTGCTAATCAGTTTTAATACAACTGTGATAATTGCAAAGGTATCCTCACATGAAAGTTCTGACCATCACATCCAACTGCCTAAATAGTGATTAATACTATTCTTATTGAACATTGTTTTAGAAATTACCTTCTTAGGAAATGTTTTACTTGTAATGTTTCTAAACTCACTAGTTACAGGGAGAAAAAAGAAAACAGTAGTGACAAATCAACACAGTATTTCCTTTATAAGTATTCAAGATTGTTTGTCCTCACCTACTTACAACTTGTGAAATTAAACATTTGAAAAAAAGAAGAAAAAAGTGTATTTTTTGTCTGTTGAAATCTTAATCTCTCCATACTTCAACTTTATGAGATTAGTTGCACTGATAATGTGGCCTTCCTGCAAAGATAATTACATATATCCCATGTAACAGTGAGCTTAGATAAAGGGACCGCTCCATAGGAAGAACATTGATGAGGTGGAACAGATAATCTGAAAACACATCCATAACACATGTAACACGGCATGCCAAGTGGGTGATGTTGTAGCTGCGAGTCCAGTATAAAAGGTTGATCATGAGAAAACATAAGAAAAGTTGGAAAATATCTTTGAAGAACCACTGAGAACATACATTGAATGTTGTACTGCCAATCAAGAAAGTGAGAACTGTACTGCAATGACTTGCTATGTCTAGAAATTCACTTGACTTATGCGGTCAACCAATGATAATATGGTCATTTGTAAATTAGATAAAAAATGCTACCTGAGCTAGTATAGATGGCACAATGGAATTGGTAGAGGGTGATCATGTGATCAGTACATGTTGCTGTAATGATGCACTGGTTCATGAGATTTACCAATGTCTAGAGGAAAGTGAAGGTCAAAATAGTTTATGTGGAAGAGAAGGTAGTATTAGTTTTAGAATTTATTAGCGTAATAATGTTTTATTGTTCAGGCCATCCATACATTTTTTGTTTTAATACAGTTTATTTCTTATAATTGTAAAAATATTAATTTTACACACATTTATTTTTTAAACATAAAACATGACATAAAAGACTTTTTCAAAATTTGAATAAAATTCATAACCTTTCATATAGAATAAAATAAAATATTAAACTCATCAAAAATCAACTAAAGGTAAAACTTGAAAGGATTTGGGGCAAAAGCAGTACTGTATAAAAATGCAGTTAACCATGAATAAGGTCTTCTCCTACTTACACATTAGAGTCTAATAAAGTGTTGTTGATATGTGAAAACCTAATACTATGCATAAAAGTATTTCCAATTCTAAATTGAGGTTACAGTTCCAAATGTTGACTCATTTTCTTAAGAACTACCTTGATCAGGACCCGATTTTTATTTGTGAAACAAAATTAAAATTTATGTAGCTCACACTTTGAAATTATGCATCAAACAATTGCTTATTATGCAGAAAAAAAAATTGTACTGTTTATGTTGCAAAATTTAAAAATTGTGAAACTTACAGATTAAAACAATAACATTTAAGGGGAGTTCAGACATAATTCATGCAATCCCACCAACATCAGAAATTTACAGTTTTTATTCTTTCTGAAATAACACGACCAAGTACACTTTTAGAATTTAAAAGTTTTACAACAGGTCATTAAATTCTGAGTGTCTGGTCAGCAAGCACAGCTAACCAAGTAACAGGCAAAATTATAACTAAGTCAAAAGTTATTAATCTGGTAACATTGACCTTCATTTGGCTTGCTATGTCTAGAAATTCACTTTACTTATGCAGTCAACCAATGATTATGTGGTTATTTGTAAATGAGATAAAAAATGCTGCAGCTGCATAATTATGTTGAATTAGGGACCCTGCTTGATTTCACATACAAGATATGAAACTCATAATTATAAGCACTGCTAAATTGAATCTGAGATACCCATAAACAAACAAGACTGATCACTAAAAATATATTTTATAGAAATTATTATACAATAAGCTTTAAACAGTTTTTATTTTTCCCAACCTGCTAACTACCTGAAAAACGATTCATAGGTATCAAAATTGTGGTGGGATATACATCATTATTTATGTCACACATTTGTTTGTTAGCTAAGTTAAAGATACTTAAAAATACCTGTATATCTAGAACAGTTTGTTTCTTATTTTTCAGCTTTTCTTTGAGCTTGTGTAGTAAGCCTGTACACATAACTTATTAAATAAAATAATTAAAGGTTATTCAAAATTTCCTACTCATTTTTGACAAAAATTTGTATTGCAATAGATAAACAACAAAGTCTTCTTAAAACACATTAAATTCATGTCCCTACAGAATAGTGAGCCACATGCCTAAATTATTAGCTCTTCAAACTGAAATTATTAAGAAAAAATTCCTTGAAATACAAACAAGTTTAATGTAAAGGTACTTATTAACAGATAAGAGATATCAAAAACAGCTATTATGTACTCTCAAAAGTTATCATAACAACAATCAGCACAGCAAATAAAACAACCATTTAATGTATCTAAGAGAGCCCAAGCAATACAATGAGATTACTTTTCTTATTTAATCCTGATAAATATGTTGACAGTGTTTCCATGACATTACAAATCATAACATATCATATCATATACATTCTCTAAATGAAACTATTATAATAAGGGTTTACTTTTTTCTGAAACACAATATATTAATAACTTTATCTTTCAAAATGAAACTGCATTAATACCAGTACATCTAAAAACAATTATTCAATATTATTTGTAAATGAACACTTAATTCAGGTAGATATTATAAAAGTAAACCTTTTCAATTATGCACCCTTTAATGTCACACCAGCATAACAAAAGGAAACAAAAACAACCTATTTTTTCTGAAAGCTTTCAGTTAAAATAAAACCTTATTTCAATGGCTGCAGGTGTATCTAATACGTTTTCACACATATGGTTTTCTTTACTGTATAGAATTCTCGTGAAGCATCAGAGCCTTCAAAACCTACGCCCGACATTTTCACCCCACCAAATGGCATGTGAAGGTTTCGGATGAGCCAGGTATTACACCAAACAGTTCCCACCTTAACAACACAGTACAAATTAAATATAAAATATATATTCATTTTTTAATTTACACACACTTTCTATATAATGTATCTACTTATTTGTCTTACCAATCCATTTCTCCTGAAGTATACCTACCAGTTTATCTTTGGAGCTTAACTAACCCTGAGTCTTTTTTTGCTTATAATTGTATTATCTACTTTCCCATATTATGTTTTACCTAGCAATTAATTAAGTAAGCATTTACACCTAATTTTCATTAAAATGTAATTATTCATCCACATATTAAGTCCTCACAGCAAATGCATTTACATATCTGTATGCTGGGGAAAAAATGAAACAAGATTTTTGAGTAGCATTGGCAACATAGGAAATTAACTTCAGAAGATTAGAGCAGTAAACTGTGTACATTTAAGCTTCAGTGATGAAAATTTTAGTTCCCTTCTAAGTTATGTTCAGTCAAATGTTATTTTCTTACTTCTGCTTGGTTATGTCAGACTCAACTCTCCCAATTTTCAGGTACAGCCATACACTTTGTGAGTGCTCCAGAGCACAAGTAAACATGGAAAAAAATGTTTAAGTGCAAAAAACCGAATATGACATGCATAAAATGATATAGAAAGAATGACCAACTACTTTTTGTTAAGTAAACAAAAGACTAGATTAAACCAAACGATTTTGGTCCCATTTTAAAATTTCTTTTCATGTATGGTACTGCATTGCATTCTAATTTAATTAAATCACTTTACTATCAAATATATGAAAATTAATTTACTATAATAATTTGGAATTTTATGTTATACAAGTTTTAATTATTTTGTTTCAAAGGAAACCTTTCAAACAAATATTTAAACTGAAGTTTTTGTTTCATGGGATCCATGAGCCTTGAACAATCTCTCACTTTAGCACCATTTCTCTCTTACTACATAAGCTGATTTGTACAGGAGTTCATAGATACTAATTACATGTTTGACCTAACTGAAACCTAAGATCCAAAGTGTGCAAGCTTGGTTGTCCAGGAAACAGATATTTAATTTCTCAATTCTTGATAGGTGCCAAGCTTACCCTTTTATACTTTACCTTGAGATCTACAGTATACATGTAATTATTTGACACAAGTATATACAGTCGTTAGATTGGTTGATTTGGTGTTTTATGGCACAAAGCAGCTAGGCTATCTGTGCCAAACATCCAGTAAAAAATTAAAGTAAAATTAGGAAATTTATAAAAGGAAATTTAGGTAAAATAAAACAAAGTTAAAAAAGAGCATAAAACCAATGCTTACATTTAGTCTACAGCATTAAGAGGAGAACTACAATAATACAAGTTATAGAGGACTTTTTGAAGCATAACTGTATTTATCATGACTTGCCAGAAAGACTAACAGGAAAGTACAAAAACCACCATCAGTCACCTGAAATTGGCCTATCCAATCCTGGTTTCAAGTTTTTTGACTTTACAGCCATTTTCTAATTTCAAATCAAACTACGGGGTGTTCGAAAAGTCACTGTGCACTTATATATTTATTAACAGTCATGTTTCAATATAGAATACAGGAGGTAAATATGAATGACAATTATAAACAATGTTGAAAGTGACCCCGTTGACATCAATACAGGCTTGGATCCTTCTCATTTTGTTTCTGAACACCACTATCAGTTGCTGGCTTGAAATAGACTGAATAAATGCTGAATAGACTGAATAACATATGATTACAAAACTGCACAGTGACTTTCCAAACACCCTGTAGATGGACACTGATTCTTAAAAGGGAATCACATTCAAAAAGGTCTACTGTACAAATTAAAAAACTTAAATAGCACTAAAAAGATTAATGGCCTTTAAAAAAATTAAAAACATTTCCAAAGTGGACATTATCACCATCACCAATAACACTGTCTAACATCATGGGCAGACCTTGAGACAGAACATGATTAAAATGACGCCATCATTGAGAGTCATAATGATGGCAAGAAAGTAAAATATGATCCAAGTATTACAAAGACTACACATTTGTGCATCAGTTCCAGATAAAAGAAAGCGATGAGTTAAAAAACTGTGAGGAATGCGTAGTCTAGTTAGAATAACTTCCTCATTCTGATCCTTATGGAAGCAAGATGGGCAAAGTCCAGAATAGTGTTATATTTGGAAAAGCTCATTGTCACTTTGCTCATTCCAAGTTGACTACCAACTGGCATGGAGCCAAACCTTGAATACATGACCATAGTCCAGGTGTGGAACAGGCACAGCGGTGATAGTGCCAGAGCAGATAGATTTAGCTGCAGTGTCGGCAAGTTTGTTCTCAAGAATACCAACTTGGCACAGTATCCAGAAAAATGGGATAGAAGTAGGTGTTAAAGATAATTTGGCCAGCTGGTTTTGAATATTGGTGAAAACAGGGTGTTAATTAACTTGAAGCAATTCCAGGGCCAGTAGAAAACTAAGTGAGTCAGTATAAATAGTGCAGTTTCAGTACTACTTAGCTTCTATGTGACCCAGGACAAGAGAAATGATGTACAGTCCATCAGCAAACACAGAAGCTGTATAAAAGATTCTGTATGCAACCACTGAACCACAACAAGCCATGGCAAAGCTCACACAGTCATCTGATATCAAATCTGTATAAATAGGAGTGGAAAAATGGTGTGAAACATTTTCAGCAAATAACAGACAGTAATTCCAATCAAGAGTGTCTGCTTTTCTCAGATGACTTTAAGATGGGGCACATTTGGGGACTGTAAAAGGCCACAGTGGGATGAGCTGACCAGAGGATACAGCAATGTTATCCAAGAACAGATTCACTTCATCCAACTGCACCTGGATACAAAGGCCAAAAGAAGCAATGGGAGATCATCTGTTTTGAAAAAGTATGACCCACCGAGGAAGATAAACAAAATCCCAGGTGGGATGCTTTGGTAAGGAATGAAGTTTTGAAGCATACAGTAAAGACAGTTGCAAATGGCAGAGGTGAAAGAAGATTCATGAGACTGTATGTATAAGCTATGAACTGGGGAAGTGCAGTGATCCACAGTCAAGTTTAAAACAAATATACAGTGCTGGTCAAAATCTTAAGGCCAATGAACATAAAGAAAAAATATGCATTTTGCGTTGTTAGACTTAACCACTTATTTCAGTAGAGCTTCAAAGGATGAAAATAAGAGGAAAATAAAAATAAAAACCTTTTTTTAGCATTTAATAGGGAAAATGTGAACACCATGAAATTAGCCTAAATACTAGCTGGTCAAAAGATTAAGACCATACCAAAAAGAAGTCCTAAACAGGGTAGAAAATGCCCACCAAGAGGTCTTAGTAGTGAGTTGCACAGCTGTCATAGCAAATAACTACAAACAATTTGTTTTGGCATGGTTGATATAAGCATTTGCAGAAGGCTGGCTGGAATGTTATTCCAAGTGGTGAAAATGACTTCACGAAGATCATGCACTGTTTGGAATTGACATCCATTTCTACAGACTTCCTATGCCATCCACCTCTATACATTTTCGATGGAGTTCAAGTTTGAGCAAACATGCCAGATGGTGCAAAAGAAGCATGTTATCCACCATGAAAAAGTCCTTTGTCCAGCAAGCATTGTAGATTGCAATATTGTCCTGCTGAAGGATCCAGTCATTTAGAAGTGAGGGTCTTCAGTCAATAAGGATGCTCTCTCCAACATGCCATTGTAGCTAGCTGCTGTTTGATGCCCCTGTATAACCTGAAGCTACATTTTTCCATGGAAGGAGAAAGCACCCCAGACTATGATGAAACTTCCTCCACTGTGTCATGTGGAAAATGTCTCTGGTGGGATATCCTTATTGTGCCAGTAATGTTGGAAGCCATCTGGACCATCCAGGTTAAATTTTATCCACTTTTCAACATCCTATGTTTGATGCTTCTCAGCAAAGCTTAACCAAGCTATTTTGTAGTGTGGAAGGAGGTGTGGTCTTTGAAGACCTTTACAGTTTTTAAAGCTTCCTTTCATAGATGTTGTCTTATTGTTCTTGAGCTGTATTCTGCATCTGTAAGGGCCTTAATCTGGTTCGACGATTGGCTGGATTTTTGCTGGACAACCTGTTGAATCCTCCTGCTCAACACTGGCAAAATTTTCTTGGTCCGACCACTTGAAATTCACGTTTCGTATCCCTCAGGGTCTTTCAAGAAATTTTCAATAGCAGTTTTACTATGCCCAATCTCACCAGAGATGGCCAGTTGAGGGAGACCTTGCTTTTGCAGCTCAACAATTCTGCAACGTTCAAACTCTGTCAACTTTTTAGCTTTTGCCATGTTTTTACCCAATGTAACATGGGAGATGTCAGTGGAAGATGTAATAAAGCTAATGCTTGAACACAAATAACTAAATTTCGTTACGTGTTTACTGATTAACGCTTCGTTTCAGTATGGTCTTAAACTTTTAACCAACTAGTATTTAGGCTAATTTCATAGTGTTCACATTTTCCCTATTAAATGTTAAAAAGTTTTTCATTTTTATTCTCCATTTTTCTTATTTTCATCTTTCAAAGCTCTACTCAAATAAGTGATTGAGTCTAACAATGCAAAATGCATATTTTTTCTTTATGTTCATAAGCCTAAAGATTTTGGTCAGCAGTGTATCTTTAGCATAAAACATTGATCCACCACCTTGGTAGTCCTGTGGTCCCTGAGACAAAGTTCTTGGGGCTGATCTTTGACCATAAGCTGACCTATATACTACACATCAAGTAGCTACGGACTTCAGGATCAGGGCGAATACCTTGTTGGTGGCAAAAGCACATGCAACTGGTTTTAGAGAGAGAGAGAGAAGGTAAAGCCGTTTGCCATGGTCTACTTCAGTAAATGGTTGAGGGCAGTCTGTAGCTGCTGCTCAACACATCTCATGTTTGACGACTGACAGGAGATGTGAAAGCCATTGACATACGCATTAATTTTTATACTGAAAAGTGGGACACTCACAACACAGCCATGGGAGACTCCGAGTTCCTGTAGAAAAGAACAGGAAAGTGTCAAACCCACACAAACTTAGAATCTACTGTCCATTAAAACATTTTTAATAAAAATGAGCAAGTGGCCACGCAAGCCACATATCGCAAAATGCCAAACCTTCATGTTGTATCATAAACCTTCTCAATGTCAAAGAATACTGATACAAGATTTTGTTATTTGAGAAAGGCTTCTCTGATAGACGTTTCAAGTCGAATTAGGTGGTCCATGGTGAAGTGCTGTCATCAAAACCCAAACTGGGTGGATGAGAAGAAGTTGTTTGATTCGAGGAATCAAATGAAACAAGCATTAACCATCCTCTCTAAGGTTTTACAGAGACAGCTAATCAAAAGAATTGGATGGTCGTTTGAAGGAATCTTGGGATCCTTCCCACACTTAGAGAAGGGTAGGACGATAGCCTGGCACCAGGCATTAGGAAGAATATTCTCCTGCCAGATCCCATTAAAAACAAACAGAAGAATAGTAAGAGATGCAGGAGATAGATAGCGTAGCATTTCATAGTGTACATCATCAAGTCCAACCCATGTACTGCCAGACCAATGAAGGGCCAGTTTGAGTTTCACCAGTGTAAAGAGATGATTATAGTCATGGAGACAATTAGCTCGAAAAGAAAGAGGTGTTTGCTCTACCTGAGTCTTGTTGGCTAAGAAGGTGAAGGAAGAAGCAGAAGTGCTAGATGCCTGTCAAATGCTTTCACCTGGAGTATCAGCTACTTCCTGGTCATCATTGAGCAAGATCAAGAGGGGGACGAAATTATACTGCCAACTGACCTTTTAAATGTTGTTCCATATGACTTTGGAACTGATGGTAGAAGATATGCTGGTTATGAACTTAATCCAAGATTCCTTCTGGCTTTGATGTCTCACCCACCGAGCATGTGCACAGGCCTGCTGAAAAGCAATGTGATGCGAGAATGTGTGATATTTTTTAGCCTTGCCTTCTGTGTCATGTGGCAGGCAGGATTCCATCATGGATGAGAATATCATGAAAAATGTGTCGAGCTTACTGACAATGGCAGGATCAAGTTCTGCGAGAGCAGTGATAGAGGGCCGCCAGTTTGCTTGATCCAGCTTCCACTGGGGCACGCAGGTGGGGTGGCATCAACCACGCCAATCTCCCTCAAAATTATCGGAAAATTATCACTGCCTCGTGGATTATTGTCAATCCTCCAAGGAAAACAGGAGGATAGTGAAGAGGAGCCAATTGAGAAGTCAACAGCAGTAAAGGACTGACTAGGTACGTGAAAATAAGTGGAAGAACCAGTGCTGAAAAGAGAAAGGTTATGATCAGAGAGCATACACTCTATAGAGCGACCCCTCCTATCAACATCAGCACTTCCCTAGAGGGGATGATGTCCATTATTGATTGATCATAGGTCTCTCCAGGCAACAGGTAGACAGAACAAATAGTAATGGTACGACCCAATGAAACACAGATGGCTACTGCCTCCAAGGGTATGTCGAGTGGCAAAGACAGGGTAGGCACATGCTGATCAACCAACAGTGCCACCCCTCCATGCACTCGTCCATCACACAGCCTGTAATTTCTGTACAAAAAAATTGCCGAATGGCAACTGAATCGGCAGGTTTCAAAAATGTTTCCTGCAAGGAAAGACATACAGGACTGTAGGAAGCAATCAGTGTTCTGACGTTATCCAGATTAGAATGTAAACTTTGACGGTTCCATTGTATCAAAGTGGCCATTTTTATTTACGTGTAAGTGAATTTGATGGAGAAAGCTTCTGTTTATGACCACATCTTTTTTCTTTATTGTCTTTATTTTTTAGAGGTCTATCGACCTCCATGGATCCTATCCAAGTTAATTGGGCAAGTCTTTGCTGTTGGAAGAGGATTTCATTGACTGAGAACGTGAATGAATGACCGTTTTGCATTATGGGGTGGGAGAAGAAGATGTATCCAAGGAAATGCCTGTACCCAGGACCAATTGAAGTAGATCTTGAGGTTTGCTGGAATGTATGGAAACGACAAAAATGGGTGTTGAAGTTGATTCATCACCTTTTTAACCATGGAGGTCAAAAGACTTTTCATTTGTTTTGATAAAAATTATTTTAAAGGGACAGAGATCCATCTGCACTACGACAGTAGTTGTAGAACAAAGTGCAGCAGCACATGTCCAGGATGAAATGGTATACAGCAACTTGCAAACCTCAAGATAAGTAATGTGATGAATCATTTTCAAACATTGCACCTCTTTTTCTACCAGCCATTTAGGGCAAGAACGAAAGTAGAACTGGCAAGAGACATTGCAATTGATGCAATGAGGGTCATTTCACACTTGTAAGCATCATGGTCCCTGCTACCACAATGAGCACACGTCAAGGAACTACGACATGATATCTTTGAGTGACTGAACCGCCGACACTGGAAACATCAGAGAGGGTTTGGAATGTAAGGTCGTACTCTACAATTAAGATAATCTGCCTTGATGATGGCAGGTGATGTAATTGAGAGAATGGTCAGCATCATAATTCCATCTTTCCGAGTGGAGATATGCCTCACTGCAGAAACTCCTCGAGTGGAAAAACTAGCATGAATCTCCAATTCTGGAACATTCTTCAAATCATGAAGTATATAGGTAAACGACCACGTCTTGAAGATTCTGAGCAGTATTCTCATTTTCTTGTATTGCATTCACTTTCAGACAAATGCCTCCGTTTTACATTCAGAAAGGACTAGAAAGACTTGTTGGCTCTCCAAAGTCAGTAAAGAAGCTTCAACCAGGTGTCATATTAGTGGGAAAATCCACATCTCAACACAGTGAACTCCTATGCATTCAGAGGCAAATGGGGATATACCTATTGAGGTTACACTTGCTCATGCAACTTTGAATTCGTCATTAGGTATATCCCCATTTGCCTCTGAATGCATAGGAGTTCACTGTGTTGAGATGTGGATTTTCCCACTAATATGACACCTGGTTGAAGCTTCTTTACTGACTTTGGAGAGCCAACAAGTCTTTCTAGTCCTTTCTGAATGTAAAACGGAGGCATTTGTCTGAAAGTGAATGCAATACAAGAAAATGAGAATACTGCTCAGAATCTTCAAGACGTGGTCGTTTACCTATATACTTTTTCCTCTATTTTATTAAGAATTTTAATTGGAGTATCTGTAACGCAAAGAGGAAAATTTCGGTGCCTTCTGACCCTACCCTCCATGGAGCCCTACGAAGGGACGAACTACAATATCAAACAAGGACACTGCAGCAACATCAGGATTTTGTGAGCCACTATATCCAAACACCAGCATCATCCAACAGTGGTATTTGGTTGACCCTAGCCCAAGCGGACCTGCCAACTGACACAAGGAGAGCTGCCTGTCTACAGGAATTCAAGGCCAAAGTGGTGTATGTGTAAATGCAATCTTGTTTAAACAATGTTTATCTGTACAGAATCTGTTAAAATACCTTTGTAAAGTCCTAAAGGAATCAGTTAATATATGGGTATACATGATAACAGATGAAGAATTTTACGGGAAAATTAAAAATAAACCTTAAGTGAAAAGATAAAAACTTGAAATTATGTATGAAAAATACAACTGTTCTATTTCATTTTTACAAAAAGTTGAAAGGTATGTACATATTGCCATAATGGCATCCTATCTTTCTTTCAAGACAAACCTTTATTCTGAAAACTTGACTCTTTAGACTATTTAAAATTTCATATTTTTAGACCCAAATATAACTTACTTCCTTTAGTTAATAAATTATAATGGATTTCTATATATTGATACAGTAATTTTTTATTTATTTTTATTTATGAGATAATTTTTTGCTTTACTTCTCTATTTACCATACTATGTTTTAAGAAAAGTTTAAGAGCTTGTTTGCAAATAGTAATAATCCATATACATATATAATATACAATAATTGAAATGTAACAAAATAGTAGTTCACTACAGCATAGCCAAGTTAGGTCAATTTATAAAGACTAAAGATCAGTTTTATGTAACTGGATACTGTAACATAAGTGCATGCATGCCATTTCAATACAAGCTCTGTAATGTTAATCAGGCACAACTGGAAGGACAATATAATAAAAACAATATATATATATATATATATATATATAAGATGTCTGTTCATAAAATACGCGGACTGTTTTAATTGCGTGGCTCTAGTTGGTTCCAGGGGAATCCGCTTGGTGTCGCTAGGTTTGCACAGATCAGCTGATTACGACGCCATTTCCCGATTGCAGATACCTTCACTTGTGTATTAGCTATGCAGTTTTAAGTGAAGTGCGATTTTTTTGATAAGGAGCAACGACTTGCTGTGAAATTTTGTGAAACTTGGAAATTCTGCGACTGAAACTTTTGCTATGCTTAACACGGCTTACGGTGATGTTGCTATGAAGCGTACGGCATGTTTCAAGTGGCATGAATGTTTTAAGGATGGTCGACAGTCCACTGAAGATGATGAGTGTCCTGGACATCCTTCCACGTCAATTGACGACCCACACGTCAACAAAATCAACACTCTGGTGCGGGCAAATTGACGTCTGACTGTCAGGGAGCTTGCTGAAGAGTGTGGGATATCAGTTGAATCTTGTTACGAGATCTTGACCGAAAATTTGAAGATGCACCGCATTGTTGCGAAATTTGTGCCTCAGAACTCGTGAGTTTTTGGCCAAACACTCAATCACTGTTCTTCCCCACCCCCTACTCACCTGACCTTGCTCCTTGCGATTTTTTCTTGTTCCCCAAACTCAAAAGACCCTTGAAAGGAAGAAGACTTGAGACGATTCCCGAGATTAAGGCAAATGCGTGAAGGAGCTGGAGGACATTACAAAAGAAGCGTAACAGGACTGTTTCAACAAGTGGAAACACCATTGGAATAAGTGTGTGCGTTGGGGAGGAGAGTACTTTGAAGGGGTCCCAGACCTGTAACTTCTAAATAGATTTTGTTTTATGACATCAGTCCGCGTTTTTTTGAACAGCCCTCGTAAATGTATAACTATGAGATTTATATATCATAATTTAGACTAAACATTTGTATTTTCTGTGTTATAATCTAACCTTTTTAGAATGAAAAGGCTACCTATATTTATTTTCTAATTCTTTATGTCAGTCAAATTTTCAGACCCCATATAATTGGGGAAGAGAAAACAAATTGTTACTACAAACAAACATTTGAAATTTATTTAGGAAGTTTTAGAGATTACACAAATAATATTTTTTTTTTTTGAAAGAAGAACACATTTTATACCACAACATGTAAATCATTTTGAACTTACACTAGTAATAAAATAGACTTGATATTTTCACAAATAAATCTTTAGTAAAATATTTCACTAAAAAATCTAATTTTTTTTTACAAAAAAAACATGTAATCTTTACTAAAAGTCTACCAAATTTTGTGAAGGTCAATGTATTGCATCAGTAGTTATAGTACAAATACTTAACTAATGCATATTATACACCAAGCTCATTACAAAAGGATTAACTAATTAGTGAGATTAGTTACCACACTTATAATGCCCTATAGTTAAGGTGCAGTGTGCATTTAAGTGGCATAAACTGACTCAATTGAAGCTGGAACCTTTTAATTCACTGTTTATTATGTTAACTTTTTTACATGTAGTTCTTATATATCATTTGCCAGATTTTGACTAAATTTTGTTGAGTTAATGATGCTTTGCGACATTTTTTCACATAATTATAACTGTTTTAAAAGTACTTCACTACAAAAGAAAACAAACAAACAAAAATAACTTAAGCCCTATTTGTCAGCTTTTTAATTAGATAATATACAAAATGAGTCTTAAATTACATGTAATATGAATATTATTGTTTAATTAATTTGTTGATCTCAACACACTCCATTAACCAGTAAATGTATGCATTGTATTGTTTCACAAGTTACGTATTTACATATTTTAATAATCACTGGGATACTTTTATTATTTAATCAAACAGAATACAATATTACAAAATAACATTCAACAGTAGCTGTAATAATAAATGTTCTTATTTCATTCTGATTTATCATTTTACTGGAATGAAACTTAGTACTAAAGGATTAATGTAATCTAATTAATTACCTCTATTTCCTGAGCCAAACGATAAATTCGTGAGACATCTTTCGACCAAACACTGGCACATAATCCATATTGAACATTATTAGCTCGTGATATAACTTCCTCTTCAGTATCAAATGGAACAACACAAGTTACAGGTCCAAATATTTCCTCTTGCATACAAAGCGACATATCTGAAAGTTTTGTCAATACAGTAGCAGATATGAAGTATCCCTAAAGAAAAATATCAAACTGATTATGAAAACTTTTCAAGTGTTTATTTATCTTTAATTTTTTAAATTTTTGGTATCATTATAAAGCAAATTTATCATTTTGCATATGTAAAAATAAGATTCTAGATCATAAATAAACTTGATGACAAATTCACTATACCTCCTAATAAGCATGAATTGTTAATAATAGTCAGTTACATTATATCAAAATAAATAATTAGTTACACATATAAACATTCCACCAGACAATTTCATCAACAAAAGCTGCAATAAAAGTGGGGAGGATTGAAAAAAATTAATTAAAAGCAAGTTTATTTTTTGTCTATAAAACTTTGCCTTGTTCCATAAAACAAACAAAAGAAACATCAAATATTTTTATGTTTTACCCATTTGGAAAAATAAGTTCTGGAATTCTATGTTATTGCACATTATCATGTCTACTTCTTTAGATTAACATTATCAATAATAGGATACTGGCAAGAACTTTCTTCACTTTGTCACTGATGACATGAAAGGATTTGGAGATTAAAATAATATACTATTTAGGTGTAAAAAGACAAAAACGAAAAAAAATAATACAGAATTTCTTAAAGAAAACCACAAAACTAAACAGTAGAAGTGCTGGATGACCCATCAAAATAAAAGTAATTTAAACTAACATTCTGATTCTCAGGAGGAAGATCCAACTCTACATCTAATCCACCACATAAAAAAGTTGCTCCTTCCTTCTCTGCAACTTTTAAATAGTTTTTAACTTTCTCCATATGCTGTTTGCTTATTAATGGTCCCATCCAAGTATCAGGTGCTGAGGGTGCACCAACTTTGATTTTTCTGCAAGACAAATGAAAATACTCACAATAAACTATGTTTCTGAACATGAGCTGCTAGAACAAATTTCTATTGTTCAATATATTTGTCTACAGTGTATATAAGATGAGCATGTAACCATCATATCACACATAAAGTGAAATTATCATTGCAGCTGGCAAATTAAAAGTTGTAGTTGATAATGGACAATACACCGAATGTCAAAATACGATTCTCATTGATAAATTCTTCAAATTTTACAACAAGGTATAATGTTACAATTAAAATTAAAAAAATATATAATATACAAATCCAAAACGAAAACTTACTTAATTGTTTCTTTTACAAATTCCTGTACAAAAACCTCAAACACTGATCTCTGAACATATATTCTGCTTGTACACAAACACACCTCACCCTGGTTCAAAAAACTTGCTCTGAAAAAATAACGGAAAATATTGCAGAAAACTCAAGGTAATCCAGTTTTGTCTGCAACGGTTTACTTCACCACTATAAAAACATAAATAGATTAAAAATTATGATAATTCACAGTTAATGGAAAAAAATAATTATTATTTAACTTGGGATTTATGTCAGCAAGTTTTAAAATTTAGTTATTATATTTTCTTATAATTTTTTTGTGTATTTAGTGTGTCAAAATATTAATTGTTCTTCTTATTAAATTTAATTTATTTTGTTACTTTCAGTTTCTTCTTAAATTATTCTTAATATATTTATATTTCAAAATTATTCCTTTTTTTGTTAAAAGTGTTATTAGGAAGAAGAAACTATTCTATTTAACTATCTTATGATTATTTGCATGCACTAAAAATCCAGCAATCTACAAAACAATAACCAACACATGAAATTGTAACTATTTCTTATTTATTGGTCCACGAACACAGTAACGCTTGATTGAATGTCGATATGTTATTGTTTCTGCTACTAATAGTGTTTCAAGCAGAACACTTTAATATGGTAAAAGATTTACCAAATTTTAGTGCTGTTATATATCAAAACTAAAACTACCTTACAGTCTTTATTTGCTGAAAATAGGTATTCACGTAAATAATTTTAGTTCTGAAATTATCACAGTTGTTTTGATTGTCTTGTACATGTAATCATGGTCATACCAAACTGTTCAGATCAATTTTAAGCATTTTTAAGGGCTTTCTAAACACTCTTGGAATGTTTTTAAGCACTTTTGATAGCTAGTATCAATATCAAAGTCGGTCTGATTCTCCTAACATTTTATGAAATTCTTATTTATTTGTTCAACATATAAATGCAAACCAAAAAGAAAAGGAAATTACTTATTGTGCTCAACTCTGTAACATGCTTTAAGGCTAGGCATATCAAAGTGTTATGGTATAGTGATATGTTTTAGTACTTTTGAAAATATATATATATATAAGAGGCTACTTTTCAAGCACTTTCAAGCCATCCCAAACTGCACTTGCACTACAGTCTTTGGTAAACTTATTAAAAGCACACCCATCTTTTATACCTCTATCTGTTTTGCATCACTGTAGCAACTGCTAATCATGTGACCACTCTCTACCCTTGTAGCACAATCTTCACTTAAAAGAATTGGTATATAACAATTCAAAAATACCAGAAACCAAGTGAGAAAGACAAGTACCTTACAGAAATACACTTTTGGTGTTATGAAATGTTAACTTTTAAAATAGTACTACCTTTACACCCCATATCTAGTCCCACAATGGAAAAGGTGTTATCAGAAGTGCTCAACACAGAGTGGATTGAATGAAGTACAGTGCACAGGGAAGAAGACAGACGGAAGGATAAACACAAATATATAGGTTCTTCATGTCTTAGCTAAATGCATACATTGCTAAAGCTGGAGAATGCAAAACAGGATACCAAAAATGAGATTGTTTTGTATTATGATGGATGGTAAAATCACCCAAGGGAGGCATACCCAACTGAGAGCAAAGCCACTGAAAGACTCGTGGATTGAAGGAACAGTCTGCTTAGAAAATCTTGTCAAGACTAAATAACTGATATGAGACCACACTAAGTGCACCAAGAATAAGTCAAACCTGTAGATGAATCTACTGACTATGTGCCAAATACAAAATATTCAACAGCTTTCTCAACAATCCTTTACTCTATAGGAATTGGTAAACTTTTTAAAAGTACATTTACACTCCTATACTTTTTTTTGCAAAAGGGTTAAGCTAGTTTACAACAGCTTGTGCTGACAGACAGGCAACTACATCTTTTATATACAGATAGACATTAGTATTATACACACATACACATTACAACATACAAGAATGTAGATCATACAAATGTTTAATTTGAATGAATATTTAATTCTTCCCACATGGGCTCAGTCAATTTAACCAACCATGTGATTTATTTGAACTTGTGTAAAGTCTTCATAGATTTCACGTTTCTAACTTTCGATATTGTTTGTATATCTTCATAAAATGGGGTAGCCTTTCAGTTAACACAAGTCCTTCACAAACAAAAAATCCTATTTTTAGTGGAGAATTTTTAATAAACTAAAATAAAAATTTGTTCATAAATATATTAAGTATTTATTTTGAATAGTCTGTGTGCAAAATAATTTTCATGTTATGATTAAAAATACTTTCTTCATCTTAAAATTCTCAAATTTCTTTTAAGTCATTCCTAAAACCTTCTAAAGACATTTCAAACTTTTGTCAGTAAAACTTCATTTTATGTACCCTATCTCTATACAGGATCAGATAATTGGACTGACTTCATAATCAACAAAAATAAGAATTGAGTAAATTTAAGCTATCCTTATTTTTTCTTTCTAGAGTGATTTCAAATTGTAACATGAAATTACCTTTGTTTATTCTAAGTAGCTTTAAACTTGTAACAGCATACATATATGTATAATTAAATTTTACTGTTTTACTGCTCTTTAAACCATGTCTTACTACCATCCTTCCCATCATAAGTTGTACACAATCAGGGAATGTACAGTTCACATTACATTATCGAATTATGTTACCCAAGAGCAACTATGAACTGCTCGTGTGATGCCTTTTGAAACATTTTTATATCATTATTATTATTATTACCATTTATTTTACCTGATCTAATCTTAACTAACCTACAAAGATCCATATTTTTACATTTTAGTTACTTCTATAATAATAATAAAGTATAGAAATAAAATACTTAGCAAATATTTTTTCTTGCTTTCTGTTTTCAAACAGAGTTAACCCTAATGTTTTTACACTGCTCATAGTATTGCAATTAGTAATTTTTATTTAATTAAATAATGCACAAAAACATAGTAAAACATGTAAAAAGGAGACAATTTCTCTTAACTGTCAAAATATTTTCTGGTTTTCTAACTATGCAATAAGAGCCATTATAAATTCATCCAAGCAGTTGCTAACTTTCCCATGGGTACAAAGCTTGTACTCCCAGAAAAATAAATAACTATCTATTCAGAACATGATGCTATACAATATGTAATTTGACAAATGAAAACCTTGGACTTCTATTGATTATAGGTGATATATGATCAAACATAAGAGAGAACTATTAAAAAATCCCGAAAGAGAGAAAGTGATAAGTGGGTGTGTAACCAAAAAAAACTGAAAGCTATAAAAATTATGATTTACCTAAGCAATGACAATTTTATAGTGAGTACTCTAAATTTAATTTCATAGTTACTGGAATGATGATGGATAAAATAAAGAAAATATTTAGATAAAATGTGTCGTGTTTTTCACCAGAAGAAATTTAAATTTTTTTTAAATATTGCCTTCTAGAAATAAGAATGTAAAACTTGTAGACTATTGAAATATGGATTATTAGCAAACATTTTATGCTATGCTGATTGATATAACATAAATAAAAAGTAGTTTTGTAAAATATGAATGTAAAATACGAAAACCTTGTGTCATGCAATAAAGCACACCTGTGGCAATAGAGTTAACACACAGCTTAAATACAGATGGACCATAAAAATATGAAAATGTTCAATCTTAACCACTCAAAGGATATAAAACTTATAAAATTAATTTGCAATTAATTCATAACTTAGTTAAGCTCTTTCCTTTAATGATGCTTCTGACAATGAATTAAGAATGTGTTTATGCCCTATAATCATTACTTTTGACTGAGTTAAATAAACAATAAAATAAAGCAATGGAATGAGATAAACAATAACCAGTATACAAGAATATCAATATAGTCCAATTACTATCAATTTCTATTTATTTCATAAAATTATTTTTTAAAGTTTTGAGGAAAGAAGTGGGAAAATAATGACAGTTTCTTTAATATAGCATTTTCTAAACTTTCAAAAATCAATTATTGGTTCAAGCTTTTAGTTTACTATACCATTAACAACAAATATATATTGTAAAAAAAGCATTTAGAAATTTCACCTGACTTAAGCTTTTCTTCATTAAAATGTAATGAACACCAAATGAGAGGCAATGTAGACATACTTAGTTTAAGACTAAAAAAACTAGGTGCAGGTAACAAATATTCTGAAATATTTATATAAAACTATTTTTGGAAATGGATACCTAATAATTAAATAGCACTATACCTGATAAGAGTAGGAATGCATTTTTCTAAATCTGCATCTTCAAAGACGATAGCTGCATTTTTACCTCCCATCTATTGTAATACATGAAATAAACCTTTTCATTTAATATTCACTGTAACCTAAATATTTCACTCTTTTACAAGTAAACCAGGTCATCCCTTGTAATGTCCAACTTTAGGTTCAGAAAAAGAGAAAGGATTTCAAACACTTTTAATGTTATTTAATCAAGAATGTATGTTCCATTATTATTAATTATTTCCTGCCAATGATTCACAAGCTTCTGAATGCCACTTCTATAAAATTCTTGGGGTTTGGTGGAAAAGAATGTAGAGATGGTAGTTTTGACATCTTCATGTGTTCCAAATTCTTTACCATCAAGATAGTTCTGCAAACTTCAGAATAAATGATGGGGCAAGGTCTGGATAATAAGGAGGATGTCGAATTTTTTCCCAGTCTAGCTCTTCAATCTTTGCAGATGTGATCCTTGCTGTATGGGGCCGTGCATTATGTAACACAACACCTTTACGGTTGATCAAAGCAGGCCTCTTTTCTTTTAGTGTGACATTTTAGCACTAACTGTTGACAACAGAAGTCTGACATAATTGTTACATTTAGTAGCAGCAACTCAAGGTGGATCACACAAACAAAATCCAACCAAAAGCTTAACAAAACATTCCTAGGGTGGAATTCCTTTTTGAGCTGTACTTTAGCCAGTTTTTCTGCACTGAGCCATTGTCTGCAATGCTTGACACTTTTATAAAATATCCATTTTTCATCTTCAGTCACTAATCTGTCCAAAAAAGGTGAGTTATGCTCACAAGAATGCAAAGAAGTGCAAATGTATACTCTTGTTCTAAGGTTATCTTCTGTGCTAGTTCTTCAACTGTTGCAGCATAATCTTCATCAAGTGCAGCCAGCAGCAAATCATCCTCAAACTCAACATGACAACCTGAGTGTGGCACATCACTTAAGCTTTAGTCACCTGATTTGAACTTCTGAGACCACCTTTGACATTTTCTTTCATTGAGACTTCACACCATAAAAACCTCGAACGTTTTGTGTAGTTTCTGCTGCACTATTGTATATTTTAAACTTAAAAAGCATTATATAGCTAATGTGCTCCTCAGACACATCCATCTTCATAAGGGTTTATTTGATTAATGATCTGAAAAATTGGAGTTAGGTTAGTTTCT
Organism: Carcinoscorpius rotundicauda; assembly: GCA_011833715.1. NCBI lineage: Eukaryota > Metazoa > Arthropoda > Merostomata > Xiphosura > Limulidae > Carcinoscorpius > Carcinoscorpius rotundicauda. Next base: position 39,848,994 of record CM022395.1, on the reverse strand, counting down.
ATTATTTGTCTGAACATTTTTATACATGTCCTACTACATATTTTAGGCATTAAAGCCTTCTACAAAGACAGAAATGATGATGCACTTTCTGTATTAAATTGTTGGACTCATGGGATGTCCTGATACATGTATTCACTAATCACTATGTAATATTCTTTATCTTGCAAAAAAGTACATTTGGTATTTTGCTATATGAGAGTGCATAAAATCTTGCTCTGCACTTTGGAGTTATTGGTTCTATATAAAAGCAATAGTCCAATTCCACTACTGGTTTAAAGTACCTACAAAATTAGCAACAGGTGCTGTTGACTGACTATCTGCTTTTCCTCTAGTCAATTGGGTATAACACTAGTACGTGTTTCTCTTGTAGATTTTCACATATTTCTAAACAAACAGTTTTCACACCTTTGAAGATTATTTGGTTTTGAAATAACTTTTTAATAATCACTCATCATTACTTCTCTGTAATAATTAAGCTTTATTCATTTATTTTTGGTAATGACATGTAAACAGTGACGTGTGTCACTTTCACAACCCTATCTGTCTTAAAGCTGTGCTACATTTAACATTGCTAGTAACTTTGTAATACGTTCTATACAATGTAATAAATGTTTTAAATAACTGTGCACAACAGTACCAGATTATTCTTTTATTATTCTTAAAATCTCATAAATCCTTCTTTTATGTATGTTTTATAATGACGATTTTTCTTAAGGAGAGCAATCATGCACCCTCCACAAAAGGAGTAAAAGTTCTTATTACTGATAAGCTCAGTAATGATAAAATGATGGTCTTACTTATTCTGCTGATTAGCTGCTGAATTATCATGTGCATGGTCCTACTAAAATCATAGAGGATAAGCACAAATAACTCAGATATTCTAAAAAAAACAAAAGAAAATGTAAGTCTGAAATAAATTCACAAGCAATATTTAATTGTTTCAATCAAGAAATTTTGATCTGGACCATCTTTGGTTTGTTTTGAACTTTGCACAAAGCTACACGAGGGCTACCTGCACTAGTCATCCCTAATTTAGCAGTGTAAGACTAGAGGGAAGGCAGCTAGTTATCACCACCCACCACCAACTCTTGGGCTACTCTTTTACCAAAGAATAATGGGATTGATCACACATTATAATGTCCCACTGCTGAAAGGGTAACCATGTAAGGTGTGAAGGGAATTCAAACCCACCACCCTCAGATTACAAGTCGAGTGCCTAAGCCACGCCAAGCCCCAGACCATTTTAGTGTTTGAAAACTTCTTTCTCTTTTCATAAAATAGACAGCAACAGGTTACATTGTACCCACTGTTTTCCATTGAAAGTTTAAGTAAGGAATTAATTTATAGTAAAATCTGCAAGTATTTTTTAAATCCTAATAATGAAACAATACTAAAAAAAACATGAATTTTAATTAAAACTATATGTTAGGATTAGGGTTAATCAATGTCTTTTGTTTTAGGTTACCCTGAAGCTACTGAGGATATAAATTATTTTCAGGAATAAGTGTGATCAGAATGGATCATAAAAGCAAATAAAGTCTATTGTAATGCAATATGCTTATCAATAATTTTTTCTATACAATTTTACAGAATAAGCTTTCATATATATATATATATATATAACTGACTTAATTAGGTATTTTACTCAAACCAGTAAATTAAAAAAAACTAGATAAATAAACCCAATAACACACGAATTTGATTCTGCTGTTTCTAAATCACTGAAAAAAAAAATCCATTTTTCTGAAGAATGCTCTTGATAGAATATTCAACAAGTTTAATATTTTTAAAATAATGCTATTTGTGATTCAAATGTATTTACATACGCATGTAAATTTTAGTTACATTCATAATTGCAACAGATGCATCAAAGTGGTATTAGGCCCCTAAAAATAATTTTTTTATGCTATCAATTTGCAGAGACATCTAAAAATCCAAACTGAAGAAAAAACATCTGATTTTTGGATGAACATCTAATAGCAAAACATATTTAGAAAATCTCTTTGGTTGTGCTAATAAAGAATAAATACGGTAAAAAAATAAAACATAGCTCAAAGATAATACAATAAAACTTTAGTTATTTCTGTTCATACCTCTAATGAAAGTTTTTTTATGTAAGGAGCAGTTATCTGTGAAATCCGTTCACCAGTTATAGTGCTTCCAGTAAATGAAATAGCTTTTACATTTGGATGTGTTGCCAAAAGCTCACCAACAGTAGATCCATATCCAAACACCATATTCACAACACCAGGAGGTAAACCTAAAAAGCAGGTAGTGAAGAGATTATACATATGAAACAGGTAAAGTGATTTACCAACAATGTGTTTAAAGTGTACATGCATATGAATATATACATCTCGTGTGATCAAAATATGAACACAATTACCCTACTGTATGCAGATTTATTAATGAGTATGAAATCATTACTGCTTATTTAGATCAAAATCAATACATACAAAAACGTGACAAAAATTTACCCTCATTGAGTTTAAGTTTTCTTTCCTAAATTGATGATAAAATTTTATTTTCCCCTGTGACATGATATAAAATATAAAATGTTTTTAAACTTACTCTGTAAAAGATACATAGATAAAGTTAAATGTACACAGGTGTGATCATATAATTGTAGTTTCATAAAGCCAGTTCAAACTATCAGTATGTCACATGATGTAGTAATAATGCACAGTTCTAAGAATTATTAAGTTATACTGAGAGCAATTAAATTGAGTACAAAGAACCAAGACTAGTCCTAAACAAAAAGAGAAATATTACTGTTAGTTCACACAATATACAACAGGTTTTAAAAATGTCATAATATTTAACAACAAAGTTATCCAATAGTTATAAACTTTGGTTACTTATTTATTAAACTTAAGTAACTTTTGTGTGCTGCATCTTAGCATGACCTCTTATTAAGTCCTTGATATTGGTGACCTGGATAAAATACCAGCTGAATCATGGTATGGATGAGAGGAACTTATTCTCTTTCCTCTTAAATTCATTGGATTAATCAATAAAAACTTCTTTTAGTAGAGTTTCACTGCATATGTTATTTCAAGTAGTTGTTATTCACTACTAACACTAAGTGATTCTATGGAAGCACCATAGTTACCTTGTGTTTTAAGAAGTATCATAAAACAACAGACTGCACTGTGTGAAATGTGAAACTGTTATAATATAATAGGTAGAAAAATTAACGAAGGATATGTTATTTGCACACTGACTAAAGTTTATATTTGGACAATTCCTTGGGATTCAAAGGCATTAGCCAAACAAACCCAGAAAATGTTCGCAATGTATTATCTCATTTCACAGGTTTACTCAAAATAGTGTTAAACAACATAACTGCACAATACATCATCTTAAATACAAATTTACAGAAAATGAAACCAATGCAGATTCAGAAACAGTACTGAAAATCATGTTCAGTGAAAGCACAGTATGAAATTCTTTAAACAAGTTTATTAATTAACACTCACCTTGGTATAAGGTGCTTTCAGTTCTTTTTATGTACTTGAAGTAAGAAATCTCCAAATGAACAGTTCGTGAAATGCGAGTGTACAATATATCTTTCTGCATTTTTGTCTTTAAAGATGATTCTTTACTTCATATGTTTAATGTGAAATTGTAATAATTCTGTAATTGGACAGGATATTCAATACAAGCCATAGAAACAGTTGTAGGGAATGGTGAACAAAACTGATCTGCATGTCTTCATAGTGGTTTTCCTGGGAGGTCTGTTCAACTAATAATTGTTTTGAATACTATTAGTGTAATCATTCCATCATAATGAATATTATTTGCAACTTTTATCATCTGATACAAGGTAAACATGCATATTTATCTTTTTTTTTTTAACAGTATCATTAACCATACTTGATATTAGAATGTTTGTTTTCAGTGCTGCATACCATGTCACTGCTATATTTTCAGTCATCTAATGTTTTGATAATGTATACAATAATTGAACTGTATGTTTATATGTAATTAAGTTCCATAATATATATATTATTTTAAATTAATATATTTTTTATTGAGATATGGTGATTAAGCCATAAATCTAAGGGCTTATAATTCTAAAATTCAGTTTTATTCCTGTAGTGGGGCAAACTGCAGGTAGCACAGTGTAGAACTATGTACTTAAAAAAAACAATTTAGACGTCACTATTTCACTAATCAAACTAAACTGTTAAGGCATTTTCACAGTGCTACAATAACTGTGATTTTTTATGATAAATTAAAAATTAATGAAATGTGAAAAATGTTATTGCGGTTAAAAATAATAATAGCCAAACTATAAGAATTATCATGACATGAGAATAGCTCAAGTGGAGTTTTTAATCAAATTTACACATCAAGATACAGTTGATATACAATATAGAATGTGTATGTTGTAGAAGTAGTTAAATAGCATAATTTTTGTAACCTGGTTATGTTGTTCAATGAAAACCAGTCATAAGTGCACACTCTTACAATTATGCTGGTTATAATATTTACATACAACACAAATCCATTACACAATTACATATCATTTCAAATTTCAATGATAATTTTTTTTATTGGTAAATGTAGAAAAATGTATTTCAGCTTTAAATATTTTTTTCTCTCTCCCTGGAAAACCACTATGTTGAAGTTGAACAAATGCATAACGTAAAAGGTATGGAAGTTTCAGGTTCAGATCTATTAGGCTACAAAACACCTCCTTCCCTCCAAATCAACAAATAAAATTCAAAAAGAAACTCCAGAAAAGTACAAACTGTCAACTTATCATATAATACAACTCTGAGTGAAAATATTGATCTTTACCTGCATTTCTTTCATTTAACTCTATCAGGTATTAAAAATATTACAAGGGTAAGTACCATCTGGAATTTGATAAAGACTCAAGCACCTAATTTTCAATTCATCAAGCTTCAATTATGCATTCCTCTAAACAATGTTTAGTAAAGAAAACAAAATTTCCAAGTTACAGTTTTCAATACTGCAACTTAATTTATATCAATCAACTTTGTTTATTGCATTTATTTTCTTATTAGTATTATACTACTAAATAATTAATATTAATAGAAATTAATATGAAAGCAATTTTAAGTCAATATTAAGCTTTGTGTCTGTATATTCCTATTCAAAAAAACATTTCCACATTTTTTATGTAAAAATCAAGAAAATGAACAAATACAAGCCCCATAAAAAGATCTAGTATAATGCAAAAGAAAATGTTGCAAATCTAATATCAGCACTGAACAGAAGCCAGCAGTAAACACGTAAAACCAATCATCTTTATACTTTTTGCTGTTGACAAAAAAGTGAATAAAAAATAATAGGGAGTTTATATATTGATTGTGAATAGAGAATACTTTGATGTAGATGGAGAGTCTCGCAAGATTATAATCACTAGAGGCAACATAGTGTGGTATAAAGAGTGGAGAAAGTGAGAAAGAGTTCATACTATTGCTCAGACAGGCAAAGAAGAGAATCTTTCCTCACAGTTAAGTGTGAAAGGAGGTAATTATGTTTTGGAACTACTTTTTTTTAACAAATAAAACCAAAACAGATTTATATATGGGTATATTTCAGCACATGTGTGTGTTTTCTTACTGCAAAGCCACATTGACCTATCTGCTGAGCCCATCGAGGGGAATCAAACCCCTGATTTTAGCATCGTAGCTCTGTAGACATACTACTGTACTAGCAGGGGGCATATTTGAGTAAAAATAAACTACTAACAACTCACATAAATCAAGTCCTTATTCCTTGGCTAATGGATTCAGTTTTGATAAATTGGAGTAAGTAAAAAATACCTTGAAGCTTATTTGTAAAACTTTAATCCAAATTTTTGTAATTTATAGTTTTTATAATGGAGCTAATGTCACATGCCTTTGTGTTCATTCTGCACACATACATACATACATATATATATACACACACACACACAAATATTTGTTTCTTAACATTCAAAATTATGAGACCAGCACCTAAAAATTTGAAATTAAAAATACACTTCCATAAAATAATACTTTAAAGTATAAATAATACTAGTTTTTATTATAGTGAAAAGAATTCTGAAGGTTCTTGTTGATAAAACATAATGGGAAAGAAAATATAAAAATCAATTACTAAAATTATTTCATATAATGAAGGCTCAAATTCAAACTCCTTTTTATACAAAATAAGAAAGACAGTTGAGCAAAAATATACATAAGGCAAAATCAAGTTCCAAAGGCAGTTAAATATCTAATGCTAAAATGATTTTCAAAGAAGATGTAATAGACAACATGGAGTTGGCAGAAAAACCTAACAGATATTTTGTGCTTCCTTCTTTACTTTCAATTTAAAAAATGTATGGGATATCTGATGTTCTAGAACAAACATGAAAGATCTAAAACCACTTGTGTGCTAAAAAAACTAGCCCATTGTATATTTTCCTTAAAGACAAAACAAAAAAGGAACATTCAAAATTTGAATAAGCTACAAGTTTTGACAAGTAGTTTTACACAATAGCAATCGGAATGATTATTTATAATTTTATACAAAACGTTATGATTACTAGTACCTAATTGTTTTTTGATAAAACAATCATTTCTTATGTTTTATTCTACTACAACTTCCCATAAAAGCCAACCAAAACTTTATTTTATTTTATATGATTTAACATATTCAAAACTATAAAGCAAAGTGAGTCAGAGATACACAACTTTATGATATAATAATAAATTTTCTTTGTACTGTTACCATTTCAAATGTGACAAACTACAGTAATTTACAATGTTCATGTACTTTTTTAAAAACTTGTGAACTTTTAATGTTGGTGCAACAAGTTATATTTTAGATACTTCAACTAAGAAACAAAATAACCATTTTGAATATAACTGTGAATATTAAGTCAAAATATATTTCAAATTCTTTAATACACATATTTAGATATGGCAATACCACCATAGGGTTCCTTAGAAGATACAGTGAAAAGTAAAGGTATATTGTATATCATTCTAATATCTCTAAGTTTACCTAAGATGAGACACAATAACATGATTTTCTAGACAAAGTGGATCATCCTATTTTCACTCTAAATGTTCTACACACCTATTCAAGAACTAGACTCAATATAAACTGTAGCCAATATTTCTCTTTTGTGGGTCTTTACCCTTTTATAAACAGTGAATTATCCCACTTGTAATCTGTCTTACTGATAAAATGAATTAAATTATTTTAAAAAGTAAAATGCATTATATGACACTGATTGAAGTGGCAAATTGTGTGAATAGACACCAGAGAGAAAATGACAAAAATTAGCACGAGCACATTTCACACTTTAATTTCATCTTAGCTACATAATGTTTAGTTAACCTGTTATGTATCCACATAATTTTGTTATGGTGTTCACAGAAATACATATAGTAGTCTTTACTCATCACAACAAATTAAATTAAATTTTACTTTTACACCATGGAGACAAAAGCTTCCCCTCCTCCAAGGCTTTCTATCCTATAGCCTCGTAACATTGCAAAAATACTACTTTGAAAGCTTAACATGTAAGTTATCAACTTACAAGTTTATAGGATTTTTACTTTACTCACCAGCTTCTTTGAAGACAGAGCAAAGCATCCATGCAGTTACTGATGTAAGTTCACTTGGTTTAGCCACTACAGTGTTTCCATAAGCGAGAGCAGGTGCCAACTTAAATGTGAGTAAATAAAGTGGAAGATTCCATGGTGTGATGATCCCAACCACTCCAACTGGACTGCTAACAGTGTAGTTTAAGACACCTATCTCAGGCTGTATAACAGCTCTGTAACAAAATGAATTAAGAAACAAGAAAGAGGAAGGGTTTATCAAATTGAAAACCCCACCATATTCAAGTTCTTATTATCAATTTTCAAAAGTTTCGACATATAACAGTGTCATTTATTTCACCTTTAATAGATATTAATTAAAATTTAGAATTTTAAAATGAATACACATTACAAAAAAGCACAAATTTAAAGTGCAACTTCTTACAAATAATGAAAAAAAAAAGATATTTCTCACATTTTAGCACCCAGGTGTTAACTTTATCTTAAATATTTAAAAATCATTTATAAATTGCATTCAAGAAAGACAACTATTAACTTTAAAGAAATGTTTCAGTTTATGCATTTTTCGAGAGACTTTGAGCATTAGGGGTTACAAAACTGCTTTTAAATTATAGTAACCATAAATAATACACGACTATAATGATAGAATGATGCTTGCTATAGTTTGATAAATGTTTTGTACTGTTAAACAAGTTAATCATTTATCACAATAATAAATGTAAAGAAAAGGAAATAAACTTAATGTGGAATGAAGATGATAATTTTACTGAAGTTTGGTATTGCAATCTGTTAATAGTAGTGTATTTATGTTGAATCAGAGGAAATTCCTTAAATTTTCTGTGATGAAAATTATCACAATTCTATAATTATTCAATATGGTGTCTCATAAATTATGTTGAGCTGACATAATGTACAGTTGGTTTTTGTGTGTTTTTAAATCAAGATGAACATTTGCACAAATATATTCTTTGAAAATGTTTATGTACTAAATAACTAGATTCACCTATTTGTGTGTTGAAATAATGTGTACATGTCATTTCATGGGCAATGTTCTTAAGTGTACAGGACTTCTCCAAGCCAGCGGTATTAGCAACACACTTGTTTGGTTTTGTATGGATTGTTGTTATTGAAAGCTGAAAGAGTAAGCATATATTCAGTTTCTACAGAGTTTCTTTATAATAGAAATATTCAAACCAGATCTTCTAATCAATTGACAAATATATATTGGTAGAGTTTTACCTAAATAGGGCATAGCCCATGCAAAGGTTTCTCTTTTTGCTGCCATTAAGTCAGACCTAGTGAAGTAAATTTATGAAATGCTTTGAGTAATATAACTATATGGATAACTATTTAGCAACAGAAGTTTTTGGAAGTTTATCCTGGCTTGTATTATATCATTAATGACATAAAAGATTTTTCCAATTCTTTTAAATTTTACGACAGTAACACTTTTTCGAGTAGAGTAATTGGTTTAATGCACAATTTAGAATATACTTTAATAACATGGTACATTAAAAAAAGGACTTATATTTCTGGACAGTATGTCCACCTATGAGCTTTATGTCAGAGTGTTAATTATTAACAAAATCAAACAACTCCAAAAGAGAAGGAAATCCATGACTTCAGATATAAAAAATGTCATTGATGTTATCTATACCAACTAGCTGGTTCAAGATTAGTTTGAAAAAAAATTACATGAAAAGGATGATTCAATTAGATGCATAGGAACAGGGTCCAAATATTTTGTTGCTCTTGGTAACATCTTGATTTATTTGTAGCAGAACAAACTTGTACCACTAATAAAAATTACAACTCACATGAAATAAGCAATCAGCCACCATACCATATTATAATTTTGTGAGAACTATGGTAAGAAAATTTATGAAACGCCTTGATTCAATCTAAATGTCATTTTGTTAAATGTTATACCATGTGAAGTTTATTCTATTCCTAGTTTACAACTTACATTTACTATTGTGATCAGTAACTCCAACTTGTTTAATAATAATTTTGGCATGCTTTAATGTGCACCATTCTATTGTCATAGTTTCATATTAATTATGCATACTATCATTTGAAATTAGTTTTGTAGCCTGTGATAATCAAAGACACAAGTCAACATTTCTCTGAAGTTGTTCTCATCTTTTTTTTAATATGGTTTTCATTCTTTAGTCTGCACTGTGAAATAACAAAAACATTCATAAATAATTCTGCTTATATTTCTCAAAAGTTACTGTAAAAGTAAAAACAATGAGTAATTTGATAATTCTTGGGTATCAATAATACATTTTTAGTGAAAGAGAAAAAGAGACTAGTTTTGTGGTTTCACATACTTACATATACATCATATTCCTAAAAGAACAATTAGGAGGAAAATGCACTGAATGTAGTTGACTTGTGTTTTGCATTATTTAATTCTAATTTTCTTACCTCTGCTTACAATTTTTTACAAACTAAATATTACTTTCATTTCTATTTCAAATGCTTATGGAAGATACTGATATTTTAAATCTTAAGTAGGTGATTCTAAACACTTTAAACACACTATTATTTAACAGATATGAATAGAAGTAGAAACACTTATTAACCTCCAAAATGATACTAGAAATAAGAAACAAAGCTATTTGACTTGAAACTTTCCCTAAGCCACTTTAGTGTTACAAGCATTTCTTACCAGATTTTTTGTGTGAAACTGAAGCACTTAGCAGAGTTGGAATTACCTATATCTTCTTTAAAAAATATTTTGTTTGATTAAAATAGTTATATCATTTAGACTATTGGAAAAATTTATATTGTGTACTTCTTTCATGTGGTACCATTTTGAAAAAAAAAAGTCATTTAAATCAAAAGAAAATGGTGTGAAGTTGATATTTTATACTTAAAAGCACTTCTACAAAAGTGAACAAATTACTATAAAACAGTATGTTTTCCTTGATAAATTACTATCTTTTCCTCTAATCATATTTGTAATCTATATTTTTGTTTTCGGTGCAAGATTGTTTCTTCTAATTACACTTATTTCTATGCAAGATATAAAAAAATAAACATTCAACCTGAATTTTTTCATGAGTTAACCATGTTCCAAGTTAACAAAATACATCAGACTTCTAGCTTTTAATTCCAAAAATAACTAGATAGAGAATAAAGTTGAAGAAAGATCACCAACTACAAGACTAACAATGGTAAGAGTATTCTAGAAAACAAACATGACAGGAAAAAAACAAACCCAATCCATGTTGAGTAGTACAAGAATTCAGGCCAAAGCTGTGGGAGAAAACGTAGCTGTATTAAAATAACATAATTCAGATTTGTGTAACTGGTTAAAACCAATATGAACATGCAGAGAATACCAGAAGGATTCTTACATACAAATTATATCTTCCATTTCTCTAGGGTAACTGTGAAATCTATAAAGAATTTTTACCTCCACACATATGAATTTTGTCTTTTTGTTTCCTCTTTTAAGTATCTTTTATGACCACAAATGTATACACATGTTACAACAAGAGCCCAAAATACATAAATGTCAAATTTAATTGATCACTACTGTTTCACTTAATAAAACATTTACTATTTCTCAGAATTTTATAATAATTTTAAGAAAAGACTATATTTGCCAGATACTGAACACTATTTTTAAATTTACAAAGATCATGTCTAATAAACAAAAAGAAATAAAGATATTTCAGGATCAGTTTTAATACAGATTGATAACATTTACCTATTTTGGGCTTTAAGTAAATTTATTTGAAAACTACCTGTCATTACACTGATTAGGACCTAACACAGGTGTTCTGCTAATTCTTACAACTTATTATTCTCATTCTTGTATTTATGCATCCATAATTAGGAATACTGTACAAATACTGAAGGAAATATTCAACTTAAGAAACTTAGGAACAGGTGAATGGCACTGTAAAAGCACTGTTTCATTTAGTTAAAATAGAGAAATTAAAAATGTCTCTTTCTTTTTATCATAATTTGGGCTATCTTTTGAACATTTTGATAAAGAATATTTATGTATATTCATATATATCTCTGTATGTGTGTGTGTGTGTAAAAACGAAGATTTTGTTTTCTTCCAGGCTATCCATTGTGATAAAATAATTTGATTAATAAAACAAAATGTACAAGTATTATATACCTTGTTACTGTTTCCTTTTCAGAACATCATTGTAATCAACAAAGAAATGTATATCTTTGCATCTATTATCTTGGTTCTTCTGTGTGATCAATATGCTCAATAGGGTTGTGCATACTTGAAGCAAATTTATTGTTCCTTTAGTAAATCCATGTTTTAAATTTTATGCATAAGAACTCTTGAAAAAATATATTTTTTAATATGTTTAGTATTATGCAGTTCTTGATAGGCAACATTACATTGATGCTCAAAATTAAAAATCTATTATGGCCCCAATGAATTTTGTCATGACTCCCACTGTTTTGAGCCTACGACTGGTTCACTTCTTATTACAAAATAGGTAATTTTGAATTCAGATCCTGATTTGACCACACAATCAGCTGTTTTTTGTATACACAGACAAACCCACAATTAATTTCATGCAACTCTGTTGACTGCAATAATTTAATAGTTTAATTTTAATTGGCTTAGGTTAATTACATTAAAAGACATTTTGAATTATGTTTTTATACCTAAACATGAAAGGTTTATAACTAAGAAACGAAATCAATGTGTTAAAATTTAAATTACAAAATTAGCTATCATTAGAAAATTCAGACTAGCAAAAGGAGGTTTAGTAAATTTTATTATGACAAAAACAGTATTTGCTGAGCTAGTTTCTGCATGACACAAGGCCACAATGGCTGCCTTATTAATCAGAGGTCATCACAGTTCAGTAGCAAGCTATAAACATGTTTTCAGTTTAGCCGGGAAATATTTGTTTTGTAGACAGAAAAAATACAATTTGGTCAATAGAAATTAACTTTTATTGTCCATCTTTGTAATAATAATAAAAGAGATATGGCATAAGCCTACTAACAGCCCTTGTACATTTTTCAAATGTGAAGGACTGAAAATGTGCAACAAAACTGTTAAAGACATTACACAATCCTAAACATGCCAATTTATGACACAGACAAAACAGGTTTCTTAAGTTAATGCTTTTGCAACAGACTTGTGCATTTTACACATCCTTGTAACTAACATGTAAATAACTTATAGCCAGGATAAAAAAAGTATGCATACCATAACTCTGAAAAAACTTTTCATATGCTCACAATACTTGGCAAGTTTAAAGTAAATATTGCACATCCTTTGTAGATGAAAGTTAGAACTTTTAATTTTACTAAAAGACTTGTTTCTAATGTAAATATATGAAATCAGAATGCTGACTTCTCTGAGTGCAAAGTGATTTTCATGCTAAGATTAAAAATACTTTTATTCTTCCAAAACTTCACAAGTTTCATTTGCATAATCTCTTAAATTTACCAAATAAAGATAAAATGTTTATTTTGTCAAACATAACTCTATATGGGGTTAATTAAACAGACCTTTTAATTCCCATAAAAAAGTAGGACATGCATCCAAGTTACTTTTACTTTTTCAATAAAGACTAAATTGTAACAAGAAATCACAAACACTTATATTAAGTAGCTTAAATCTCTTAATAATATATACTTATTTATACTTTATTTTACTACCCTTTCAACCCTAACTGGCTAATGATGCTGCCACACAACATGCAAATCATTAAGCAAAGGTGCAACTCACATTAATGTTGTGAATTATATAATACACAAATTGCTCACAAGCATATTTTGTGAAGAATTAATACTTTTTATTATCTTACCTAATCTAACCTCATAAGTTGCTAATTTTTTTACATTTTAGTTACTTTTATAATAATAAATAAAAAAACACATGAAAAACAAAAAAAAGATCTTACTTGGGTCTTATTTTTCTTAGCTGTTGACTTTCAATACAATTAGGACATTTTTTTTGTTTTTTATACAAATGGTACTACTACACAAAATAATTTTTTATTTAATTAAATACAACACCAGAGCTTGGTGGATTACACCAACCTCATGACCCCAAACTGACCAGTTTCCATATCACAACTTTTAATATTTTGTGTACCTTCATGAAATTTTTTAAGCTATTAGTAAACATTTCAAGTTTTTTTGCTAACAAAAAATCTGAATCTTTAAGAAAGACTTTGTATGTTATTTTTTATTATTATTTTACCTAATCAAATTGAATAAGATTCAACTTTTTAAATTTAGTTACCTTGTTTGCTGTTGATAAAACTTAAGCCAATTTTTTATAATAATGATACTATACATTATTTTTTTTATTTACTTAACTAATGCAACTAAGAACATAGCATAATAACATGCATAAAATAAATTGTCCTAAAACTATCATAATTGTTCTGACTTTAACTGTGCATTATTTTTTTAAAAATTCAACTAAGTCTGTCCATGTAATTCCCATGAAAATAAATTTGAAACTAAACAACAAAATAGACAGTGCCTTTACAGAAAAGAAAGTAATGTAATATTTTATTTGATAGATTAAAATTTGATTTTCTGTTGGCTATGAATAATAAAAATCATTAGAGAAAACTATTGGTAATTTGTAAAACAGAATGTGACATGTGGGTACAGCAAGTGGGTTTGTAATTTTTGGCTCGTAAAAGATAGGATTAAAGACTATAAAAATTAGGCTTCACCCAAGTAATATCTATATTTTAATAAATAATTTATATCAAATTCTATACTTGGTTAAATGAATTAGAGAAAATCCTGTTTCAAGTTTTCTGTAAAGCTACATGAGAGTTATCTATACTAGCCATCCCTAATTTAACAGTAAAAGACAGGAGGGAATGCAACTAGCCATCACCACCCAGCACCGACTATTGGGTTACTCTTTTACCAATGAATAGCAGGATTTACCATTACATTATAATGCTCCCACAACTGAATAGGCAAACATGTTTGGTGGGATGGGGATTTGAACCTGCAACCTCGTGTGGCAAGTCAAGTGCCCTAACAACTAAGCCATGCTGAGCCTTTAAAAAAATGAGAAGACCTACAGATTAAAGCTCATAATTCTCATACAAATAAATTTGATAAGGAAATAGGTAAAAAATAACTCAAAATTTACATTACATTTGATTTATTAACAACATTTTGATATTAAATTTAGTTTGTGTACATGAATAATAAAATAGTTTGATTAAATTTTCAATGTAAGTTTGTAAAAGGTTATGAAATACACAATTTGATCTACCACTGCAAAATGGTTAATAAAACATTAATTCTTTCCCTAACAGTCACAGATCAAAGGACATGTCATTGAATTTGTTGACTTGCATTCAAAATTTTATTGAACTACTATTTTATGAATTTATGTCAATAAGTTTGAAATTAAATTGTACATAACAATTCAAACTTTAATATTATATACAAGTTAATTTCTTAATTTAAAAGAACACATCTAAATATAAATTTTAGCGAGTCATATGTTATGTTGAATGCAACACCATTTAAAATTAGATGTTTGTGATATCAAAATACTAAGTCTATAATTTTGTACATATTAGGAAACAAAATTACTAATAATAACAAACTATAATATCAAATAAGAACCTTATATCTCTTTATTTCACTAAGATATGGCTTATGTACTGAACCAAACAGTGGCCCTGTTCATTTCTTTCCATTTTTGAAAACGGTTAACTTACTTCAGCATATTACATGTGAATACCAATCAACAGCTTAGAATATCCCCCTAGTAGTTTCTCAGCCATTTTAATCTGTAAAAAGGCTACCATGTTCTTTTGAACCAAGATTTCAAGAAGGTAGGTTGTGTCTTATAGTCTGCTCAAAGTTTCATACTTTTCAAAATTTAAATACCTCTTAGTATCTAAGCTTAAAAGTTTATATTGGAATTCTATGGTATTAATGTAGTTATTTATGATTTTTTGTTTATTCAACTATATATCTTTTCTATGGTATTAATGTAGTTATTTTTGAATTTCTTGGTTCTTTAACTAAATATCTTTTCTATAATATTATTGTGGTTATTTATGATTTTTATGGTTCTTCAACTATATATCTTTTCTATGGTATTAATGGTTCTTCAACTATATATCTTTTCTATGGTATTAATGTAGTTATTTATGAGTTTTTTTTTCTCCAACTATATATATACATATATAAAAATCTAAAGAAAATTTTGTTTGATATCCTCCATTTACAAAATTTTCAAAAAAACTTAGCAACTTATGTCCAGCAACAACAGAGTACAAAGTTCAAAGTCAGAAGAGATAATTATTTACTTTACTTCTGATTTATTGTTCTATATTTTAAGAAAAATAATTTTAATAATTTATTTCTGAAAAGACTAATTGTCAGTTTTATATAACTGGATACATGACCTGAGTGCACATGCACCATGTCAATGCAAGTTGTATAATGTTAACTAAGCATGACTGGAAGGTCAATGTATTAAAAAATAATAAATATACATGTAAATATATAGTATTATGAGACTTAAGCTACTTAGACTAAACATTTGTATTTTCATGTTATAAGATGTAGTCATTCATCCTAGCACTACAAAAACAAAATTTATATTTATTTCTTAATTGTTTTTATGATGGTTTTGAGGTTGGTCAAGTGACAAACCTCACACAATTAGAGTACAGAAAATAATCTGAAGTCTTACTAAAAACAAAAGAACTGAAACATATTTAAGAGGTTCCAGAGATTACACAATTAATATTTGAGATTTTTGGGATAAAGAACAGTTTTCTTAATCGTAACATGTAATCACTTTGCATTCAGACTAGTATTGCAAAAGACTATTTTCACAAACAAATCTTTACTGAAAATATTTCATTAAAAAGCCTGATTCTTTGTATACAAAATATTATAGCCTTCATTAAAAAACTAGCAAATTTTGTGGAAATACATATGTTGTATCGACGTTATAGTGCAAATACTTAATGTGTGCAAACATGTAGACTAACTTGTGTATATTACAATGAGTCCATAGTGAAAGGGTTAATAAAGTTCCTGATGAACTGTTTTGGAATCATGTACAAAATTGAATAAGACAGTGTACGTATAAAAGTATATTATCTTAACGTATCGCTAACGTAAATGTTTTTTACTAAATTAATTTTGATCCCCACATTATACAATCTACAATGAAAGCTTCCTTTGTTTAAACTATATTTAAACTATAGATGTATCCATGTGTTTTAAACCAGGTGCTTCTTTACTCATGTAAGATACAAGTTATCTAAATCAAGACATTTAAACCCTTTGTAGTTAAATGAAGTAAATACACTGTAGCATGTCTTATCACACTACATCTTAAATATTATAAATAATCTTACATTTCCTTATCACTTTGGACAGTAGTTGCAAAATGGCGAAGATTCAAAACAGCTCGTGGAATGTCAAATGTACGAGCTTGCCAAAGTGGTTTCCCTTGATCTTTTGATTCTGCTTGGGCAAATTCCTCCAACCTGGATTCTATAATGTCACTTATTCGATACAAAATTTTTGCACGTTCTACAGGACAAGTCTTTGACCAACTGAAAATAAAAATTTGACAAATTTTTTTTCTGTACAACTTCAAGGTGAAAACAAGAAATAAGTGATCACAAAAGGGTATAACACCAAATTTTTTTTCATTGCATTAATTCTTACAAAATCAACAAGAATAGCTGATGTATTTTCAAATTCATATAGAGAGTAACTGTTATATTAAATAGCAGTTACTTCTGAATGATTTTCTAAGATTACCACATGACTAATAGGCTTTTGACCAAATAAGATTGATAGTTATCAGAAATAACAGAAAAAATTATAAAACTTAAATGAACATTTTTCTTTAATAAATATGGTATTATAGTGAATATCAACACTTGTTGAGAATATATGAGCCACTATTACTGATTGCAAATGTTCAACCAGCAATTCTGAACTGTGATCTCTTAATATACATTCTACTGTAGTTAGTCTTTCCAAATTCTAAATTCTCTTGTAAATTAATGCCTTGACTTTGTTTAAGAACTTCAAAAGTTTTCCAACAGCACGAACATTAATGTGTACATTAAAGTTACTGGAGCAAGGTTGAGAAAGATATTGCCTATTTGAAGCATTACAAGATATATTTTATAACTAATGTGTATGTATATCAATTTATAACAAAGCTTTACAAAAATGTTGTACACTGTAAACAATGTTTAATATGTATGATATTTTTCTTAATACATAAATAACGAGATAGGTTCAAAGCTAGGGAAAATATAAATCATTTGAGACTTTGAAAGAAATGTTTTGAAATGTACCTTTACAGTTACATTCATTCTTTTTAGGTCACTGATTATGAAGGTAATTTGTAGTTGTACTGGATACTGAGGGTAGGAAGTTTAATAAGGTCTTAACATTTTCATTCTCTTCAGTAAGCTTGCACCCATGATTTTAAATTTCCATGAGAGTATCTTATTCAAAATTATACATCAGCTTGTTAAAATAAAACCTGCTTGACAAGGAATGTGTTTTAAAAATAATGAACTCAACATGTTGGTAATAAATGTTTCAATCAGTACTGTTTGAAAGTAAAGTAGATTTTAACTACCAAGCAAAAATATAAACAGGTTATACTTTACAATAAAAAAGAAAAACAGGACTTGTATTTCAGACTAATACTGGAAAAATGACTTTTCTTCACATTTAACTTCCTTAGTAACCAATTAAAATGTTTTCACTCAGATGTGTAATTAAAAAAATTAGTAACAAATGTTACAAATACTTACATTTTAAAGCCATATTCTGCTGCTTCCACAGCTTTCTCCATCTCACTCCTCCCACTGTCTGGAACTTTCACCCATGTTTTTCCAGTTGATGGATCAATGCTTTCTATAAATTGATCTGATTTGCAGAAATGTCCATTTATGAAATTCTGCACTTCCAGTATACAATTATTCATGACTGACTTCAAGCAGATTTTCGGTTTATCTGAAATATACAAGGAAAGAAATTGAAATTTATTCTTTTTCTCTCTGACAAATACACATGAATCTGGAATTTACATAAACATTTAAATAACTCACTAAACCACAGCACAGGCAAAGTAGTTTAAAATTAACAAATATTTAAAACCCAGTTGTGGGCTATGCTCATTGTTTATAGCAAACAGAAATAGCTTAATAAATTACTACTTTTTAAAAACATATGAGCACTTTCATAATTTTCATCTTATATTTAAGAAAAGTAGTTTATTCCAAACTAAGGAAAAGTCATCAAATTATCATCACTGCTTTTTTTTTTAAGGGAATAATGCTGTTTTGAAAATCAGTTTAAAAATGAACAATTCAAAAAACATTTTGTTACATTTTGGAAAATCATGAGACCAGAAAACAAAACAAAGAACAAGCAAGACATATGTATTTTAATCAGCGAAACTGAAAGTTTTATGGCTGGAACTAATGACAAAGGCTTCAGTGGAAACATAGCATAATGTTCAGGAAGAACAAAAAACATACTTCATCTCAGCTGTTCCATCCTCTAAGCCAAACTAAAAAAAAATAATAAAGTCCTTATCATTCACGTATCTATCAAGTTTTTTTAAACTTGTTTACTGCTTCCACAACATCCAAAGGCCAACCATTCCATTGGCCAACCACCCTCTTTGAAAAATAAAATTGTCTTAGCTGAAAATGGCTTCTACTTTGCCTAAATCTAAATTTATTTCTCAGTTCTACAATTCTCACTGTTACACATTAAAAATGTTGATGTATCAACATTTTTAATTCCTTTTACAATCCTAAACACTTCAATAAGATCCCTTCTCACTCTTTTGTTTTCAAGATAAAACACAAATTTAAGGATTTTAATTTCTCTTTATATGGCAACCCCTCTGTCTCATAAGATTGTAATAATGTAAAGTAGTCACAGACAGAATGTTGAAAAAATAACAATAAAGGTTGGACTAAGATCATATGATAATGAAAATTAGTGCTAGAGAAAGTCGAACATGATTAAGTATGAAAACTGTTCAATGTTTTGCATTGAAAAACCTTGTGCAAATATCAACACTTGTTTATTTTTATATTCATGAAATATACACTATGTAATTAATTTAATAATGAATCATGCATTTACTACCCTCTAACATATGTTTTACACAGTGGATTTGATGCAGACAAAAAGGTTAATTTACACAACTCATCTGTCCAAATCCCACACAGTTTAATAATTTAAAAAAGGGACATATCTGGCAAATTCAAATCCACAGTACAACAATTTGATTTAATGTCGATACTAGCATAAGCTTTAATTCAGAAGGCAGTAACAAAAGGAATTATACCTGATTCTAGTAACTTTAATAATGGAACAGCACTATTATCAAATGAGGCAACTGCACTTTCACAAATAAAAAAACAGCATCAGAAATATAAAATTACTGTGCTGATATAACTTGTAAAAAAGAGGATATACAAATGGTGAAAAACTGAAGTAACAGTTTGAAATTGTGTTTATCCTACTACATAAATAAAATAATTTATTTTATTGTAAAATAAAACTTTGAAAGCTATTATAACTTCATATCAGCTTCACATTTCTAGCATAATTACTTTTCAAAATATGTAAACAAAAGTTATAACATGCTGAAAAGAATTTACGTCCCTCTTAAATAATAATTGATTTTGTGTGTTTTACAAATAATTTATCAAAGCATGTGGAAATGTTTTTTTTTAAGAGTTCCATTTTGTTAAACACTTATTTTAAACTCATTTTATTTTATACATGATATGGTTATATTGCTTTAACACAGAAGATAAATAAACTTTTTAAGATATGTATTGAAAAGGAAACTTGTCAAAATGGCTTTATGTCACAACGAATATATGATCTTTAACCATTTTAAGAATCAGTAAGGGATAACATCAATAGAGGTAAGCTCATCCCATTGCCATGTTATTGGGTTTGTTTCATAAATATTTTGTTCATGTTGTAGCACAAAATAATAAAAAAATAAAGAGTAAAATCGAACTGCATATTTGGAAATAAAATTTGTTTTAAATGTTGATGAAATGAACATTTTCAACAAATTACAATTTGGATTTCTAACTAGTAAGTGGATTAGTAATACCGTATTTTCCGGTTAATAAGCTGAATCGCTGAATAAGCCGAGGCCAATTTTCACCTCTGAAAATGAAGGTTTTTGCTTATTACCGCCCAATAACCAAGGCTTATTTATTTAATACATTTCTGAGATTAAAGTGTGTATTTCTTTTATGAATTTTGTTATTTCTATGAATACATGTCATTCGTAATGTATAGACCTTTTTCTATCAATAAATAAAGTTTATTCAACTGAAATAACTCTGCCGTAACTGTGAGATCAAAAGTATGATTTTGGAGCCAATTTTGGTCTTCGGTATTTTTTGGTCCAAAGCTGGTGATCGGCCAATAAGCCGACCTCCAAAAATCAGGTCCAAAATTTAGGGCCAGAAATTCGGCTTATTAGGCGGAAAATACGGTATTAACTTCCATCTTTAAGACCTGGAAGTTGAAGCAAGCTATAAACTTAGATCAAATCTAAAAAAAACAAAAATACTCTCCAGTAATAAATATAACTAACTAAATATACTTTTCTTATGCTCTGTGCTTACAAAAGTTAGGATGCACTGTTTCATCAGTTGGGTACTTTTGATCTTAATGATATTTTCTACCATAAAGCTTAAACTCAATAACATCTCAATTAGACCAGTATGGTTCATTCTAAATCCATATTTTGAGACTAACAATATGAAATAACCTACATAAGAAAAGAAATATTAAAAATTAAATATGGTAAAATTGTATGTTAAACACACACATTCTAACCAATATTGTTAACAAAAAAAGTAACGAGAAAGAAAGATTTAATGTTTGTTAATCAACGTGATACTAAAATAAATGTGCAGATAACCTCATATTAAACTTGACACAATCCTCTATAACAGTGTATGACTAGTGTAATTTTATAACTAACAGTAACACCCAAAATAAATTACTATGTGTTTCGTTGCAGTCGAGAAGCAGGATGCTGATGAACTTGCTTGTTAATATATGCATGCACAACTTACATGCACGAGATTTTGGCAGGGGGAGGGGCATATATTTTGAAATTTAGATTCATGAAATAACATGTAACAGGAATATCGTTCAGTCACCATGTTAAAATATTCTGTGAAACAAACCTTAAACATCAGATATTTACCTTGGTTTGTGACAGCGGTCAGTGTTTAAAACGGTAAAGTAAAATGATTCGGGAATACGAGGTCTGTTAAAAAAAAAAAATACGCGGATGGTTTTTCCCATCACGACAACGCTCCAGCCCATTCAGCCCATAGAACTCGTGAGTTTATGGCCAAACACTAGATCACTGTTCTTCCCCAACCCCCCCCCCCCTATTCACCTGACCTTGCTCCTTGCGACTTTTTCTTGTTCTCCAAACTCAAAAGACCCTTGAAAGGAAGAAGACTTGAGACGATTCCCGAGATTAAGGCAAATGCGACGAAGGAGCTGGAGGACATTACGAAAGAAGCGAACCAGGACTGTTTCAACAAGTGGAAACACCGTTGGAATAAGTGTGTGCGTTGGGGAGGAGAGTACTTTGAAGTGGTCCCAGACCTGTAACTTCTAAATAAAGTACATTTTGTTTTATGACGTCAGACCGCGTATTTTTTGAACAGACTTTGTAGTTATAAAAAAAACAAAACAGCAACAACAAAAATATATCTATGCAATATTCCTACAATAATTGTTAAAAGATGAAATAAGAACCACAATTTTTGTTGCGTTCATTGGTCAAAAGTTTTGCTAATATTCTGCTTTTTTCCTTTGAGAAAAAAAAAAAAAGAGATAAAACTTGATTATTCAGTATGATAGACATTTTTTTCAATTCGAGAATCATCGATAAATAGTGTCATTCAGTGATGACGAGGAAACCCACTTCTAAAGAAAAATATATACGAGGGCTGTTCAAAAATACGCGGACTGATGTCATAAAACAAAATCTTTATTTAGAAGTTACAGGTCTGGGACCCTTTCAAAGTACTCTCCTCCCCAACGCACACACTTATCCCAACGGTGTTTCCACTTGTTGAAACAGTCCTGGTACGCTTCTTTTGAAATGTCCTCCAGCTCCTTCTTCGCATTTGCCTTAATCTCGGGAATCGTCTCAAGTCTTCTTCCTTTCAAGGGTCTTTTGAGTTTGGGGAACAAGAAAAATTGCAAGGAGGAAGGTCAGGTGAGTAGAGGGGTGAGGAAAAACAGTGATTGAGTGTTTGGCCAAAAACTCACGAGTTCTAATGCACAAATTTCGCAGCAACGCGGTGCATCTTCAATTTTTCGGTCAAAATCTCGTAACAAGATCCAACTGATATCCTACACTCTTCAGCAAGCTCCCTGACAGTCAGACGTCGATTTGTTTGCACCAGGGTGTTGATTTTTGTCGACGTGTGGGTCGTCAGTTGATATAGAAGGACGTCCAGGACGCTCATCATCTTTAATGGACTGTCGACCATCCATAAAACATTTATTCCACTTGAAACATGCCGTACGCTTCATAGCAACATCACCGTAAGCCGTGTTAAGCATAGCAAAAGTTTCAGTTGCAGATTTTTCAAGTTTAACACAAAATTTCACAGCAAGTCGTTGCTCCTTATCGAAAAAATCGCACTTCACTTAAAACCGCGTAACTAATGCACAAATGAAGATATCTGCAATCGGTAAATGACGTCGTAATCAGCTAAACTGTGCAAACCTACCGACACCAAGTGGATTTCTCAGGAACCGCGCAATTCAAATAGTCCGCGTATTTTTAGAACAGACCTCGTATATGTGAAAACGGCGGGTTTGGGTTGAGAAAATTTTTTATGTAGAGGAGCAAACAACGTTTCGATCTTCGGTCATTGTCGTTTCATAAAGAAAGAGGTAACTGACCGATAGCTGACCACATGTTCGAAGTAAACCTGACGATAACCGAAGAAGGTCGACACATTGTTCTCTTCTCTAGTTAAAATTTTTCTCAACCCAAGCCAGCCGTTTTTACATGCATAAAAAACGTCATTAGAAATTAACTTTCAAAGTTAAAACAAAATATTGCATTAATTCAATTATAATTTTCAAGATTATTTTGTTTGAAGCAATATCACCAAAGGATAGTTATAAGCAACTTTTGAAAACCTTTGCAGAAACGTCATTTATTGATATATTTGAGAAAATTGGTAAAAAAATTGCTTTTACAAAATACACCACTAAATCTTTCACGAGCTCAAAAATACATCTGCGACTTACTCGCTAGAATTTAGGTTTCAAAACTGATGGCAGACTGAGCAAAGAGAGCTTATTATGCAGATTTGTGCTTAATAGGAGCCAAACTTTAAAAGACACACTTCTTTTGCTTGGTGCAAGTTGTGGCACGGAGGGGGGGCGGCAAAAGTATCAACCTAACCTTGTGCCTAGGGGCGCCGAAATCCTAAATACGTCTCTGCATATTCTACCTTCAGTATTTGAAAAAAAAAAAAATTCACTTGTCAGTGAATTTAGCTCACTTTCTAATCTTTTGAGAGTATCCATTTGTATAAGTTAGTTAGTCTCTTACACTTTACAAGCTTATAAAATTATGTCCAAAAACCCTTTATTCGTTCTAAATTAATTATCTGCTTTAAAATACAGCAATTTATATAAACCTATAATTATCGTACTTGCAATCAAAGTATTTTTGTGGTTGTTACTAAATTTATATTTTATTATTACACAAACTTACCTTCCACAAAAACCTTATTGATGCTCCAGGCCGTTGCTTTGCATTCTACTAAATCTTTGTGATACTTTTCTGCAAACACTTCTTGTTTACGTTCCTGTTCAATTGACCTTCAGTATTTACCACGTGATTTTCACAGCCTGATAACTCTTTTAATTGGCCCTTATCGGATATCACAAACAGCTGCATATTTTTGACTTCATTAGCGGTTTATCCTTTTCGAAAACAACGACAAAAAATTGAGATATTTTCTTTCTGGTTACGTATGCCGAAAGGTTGGATATTACAATATAATAAATAAACGTTTGTTTGTTTGTTTTGGAATTTCGCACAAAGTTACTCGACGGCTATCTGTGCTAGCCGTCCCTAATTTAGCAGTGTAAGACCAGAGGGAAGGCAGCTAGTCATAATCACCCACCGCCAACTCTCGGGCTACTATTTTACCAACGAATAGTGGGATTAATCGTAACATTATAACGCCCCCACGGCTGGGAGGGCGAGCATGTTTAGCGCGACGCGGGCGCGAACCCGCCTCCCTCGGATTACGAGTGCACGCCTTAACGCGCTCGGCCAAGCCAGATATGTATATTGAAATAATAAACTATAACAAAGTGTTGGAAGAAAAGAAAGTGCATTGAAAGGTAGTCAAGATAAAATAGTAAATTAATTGAACTGAACAACCTGCATATCAAAATTTAAACTTGTTTTCAAAGCAACCATGACTTAGCAAAACTTGTTTTTTCGTCGTAAATGGGAACATGAAAAGCTGTTCAGTTAATTATGCCAGCACTACCAGATGATGATCAGTTGGTTTTGCACTGGAATGAAAGAGCAATAAACCCGGAAGAACATTACAAAAAAAAAGATGTGAGGAATATGTAATGTGTTTTTAGTTTTGTTATAATTTATGTTCTCTTAAAAACATTGAAGCTTACATACCTGATACGTTTTTTATTAATAGAAAAAGAAAATAAAAGTTTAATGACGAAATGTTTACATCCAAGTCGTGCTAAAAAATGCCACCTTTCACACAAAAAGGCCAAACACTTGGAGGCATTTGTCAAACTAACCATATTCTTTAAATCATGCAAGACAGAATATTCAAATGCTTTATCTCTGTTGACGAAGTACATTAAAGGTTGAGGTATTAGCTTTGACTTCCAAGGCTCTCCATCTTTGAAAAATGTCAATTGAAACCAGGAAAACTATATATTTCAATTTAGAGGATGTTGAATTATAGATTGAGCTTGCAAAGGTACGCTAATACGGATATTATCTGATGATCCAGCACTTTTACCAAAAATAACAAATGATGAGCAAAGATGTGAGATCGTCAACAGAGGTCTCAAACAAATAATGGGTACTGAATGTTCGTTCACAAGATAATGATTAATACCCCAGGTGCTTTACGAAGGAAAAATGTTATACAAACCAAAAATTTTTCTTCAAATTGCTCGAATATTCTGAATCTTTGGATAAAGAATTTCGGTTTTGATATGTAATTTTTGGAAAGTGTGATAATGTTGTTTCAAGGGTTGCATAGAATCACCTTTCTTTTAATCTGAATGTTTACCAGCAGAATTATACAACATAGAGTCATAGAAGAGGCAATGGAACTAAAGGCAGTGTCACGTGAATTTTATTTCAATGGAAAATAATTACCAGATATTTGTTCTCACGAGACTTATTTACATAGTTTGCCATTTGGCAGAATGCATTCTGATTTTTCATGAAACGATAGGAAAGCTTTATGATTCCAGAAAAGGAAATTTATTTGGTCAAACTGAATGGCTAGCAAAGTTTGATTCAATGCTAAATGAAAACCTGGGCAAGTGAGAAAAGGGAAAATGCAGATTATTACCTCAGTAAAGGTTATCAGAACAAATTGATTACCCACAGAGAAACGATATCCTTCACGGTATTTTTGAAAAGTAAATAGAGCTTTTTAGTGTGATTATCGACAGTACAACAGACGTCAGCCACGCCAAACAAAAGCTATTTACATTGCATATTGTTAGTTGTGAATCATTGGTTGGTACATCAAATTCAGAACATTTTACTGAATTTCTTATTATTTAGACATTTACTGGAGAGGCTCTATAGAAAACTTTCTGAGTTAATTACAGAACTTAAAAGTCAATATTGATAACTGCAGAGGACAGAGCTGTAAAAATGATAACAATATTAACGATGAAAGGTAGGGTGTGTAGCAAAGACTATTGGATACTTGTGATGATGAGAAACCCACTTGAAGTAAAAATGTATTTCAACTGATACATTTGACTATATGTGTAATGTGTAGCATACATTTAATGTAATTCGTAGCATTGTTTCAAGTTTGGTTTTACAAAATTAGTTATATGTCGTACAACTTGTTTTTCACTACTTGATGGAGATATGATTGTGGTTGCTTAAACTAATTTCTCCACAAATGTATACGATAGAAACACCTGTGAAAAACAACATATTTGGTCAGATGCTTTTTGTGAATATTTCATGACTGAGTTTTCGGATTTATAAATGCAATAATGCCAAAAACTTAATGCATGCCTACCTCATTAGAGAGACAGTTCTTTTCGGCTAAAATATTTTTACTCTTACAGCTCTCTCTTTTGCAAGACTACACGTGGATATTGAAAATGCGTCTTTTTCTCAATCGTATAAAAGAAAAAAATCAACTCTCCCACTTTCTTTATGTTTTTTTCCAACCTAGAAAATCTACTTACTTTTTGAAGCAGTCTAACTTTATTTGTTTGGAGGATAAAGTTATCTAGTGATCCTTGCTCTTGTACAGTATTGATCAGTTTCCCTTGGCTCAATGTCATAGTTATTTAGCAAATAAGGTGTGTGTGTTTTGTTATTGTAAAACCACATCGAGCTATCTCCTGAGCCCATCGAAGGGAATCAAACTCCTGATTTTAGCGTTGTAAATCCGTAGATTTATCGCCGTACCAGAGGAGGGCGTTTAGTAAAAAAGTTCCCAACATGAACCAGCACAATCCAGATACTTGATATCATATTATAACTTTCCTGCAAACCAAGTGTACATGTCTGTTATAAGAGTAGAGAAATAAAGTATAAACAGCACAAAAAAACGAACTTTTATAGACTACTGTAGCCTGCCATGATAGTGGGAAAATAAATTTAGAAAAGGAAAATTGAAAACAACTGCATATTGTTAATGCAGGTAGAAAGCCCACAGTATGTCTTATATGCATGCCGCTCAACTAGTTTGAATTAAAGATTTTCTCAGCTTGAACATTGCTACGGTTTGACTTTTTTTTTTAAGTACTAGAGGAATGGGCAAGGTTATGAGTACGAAACCGTTAAACAAAAAACATAAACATTTATCTTTAAATATGGGTTATGATGACTCGAAGCTCGAAATTTACCAAATGTTGTTCACAATTTGTTTCTGAAGATTCTTAACTATATATACAATGAAAAGTTGTCGGATCTCTAGCCAAACCTTCGCCTTACATTACGCATTATTTTGACTGTATCCGTAACCATGGCATCAGGAAAGAAAAGTATTTCCCGTTACAAACTAATGAAGAATAATATGCATTTACCCATGACATAAACTGCTTGAATGGTTTAATTGAAATATCAGTTGATTATGATAGTTGCTGCAAGTTGTACTTTTCTAAAGTAACTGAGGACTTTACCTCTACAACTACATGAAAAGTTCACATCTAAATAATTTACATGTTTACATTTACAGTAACCAAATCAGCACTTACATTCTGAAGAAGATTGTTATTACTTAGTATGTTGCTGTACCTTTCCATTTGCTCAGTAATTTCCTACGACTATCGTCGAATATTGGAAAGTCATAATTTTTTTTTCTCAAGTATTCATTATTTATTCGTAATAAAATTCTGAAATATTTTTAGTATTTATTTCATTGAAATTTTGGTCATAATTTCATTTAAAGTATAAAAACATATAATTTAGCTTCCGACTTTGTATGCTGTTACAGAATGTAAAAATCTTGTGTAGGTCAAAATCATTTTAAGTTTCTGTAAAAACAAAAATAGATTGGTTGATTATCTGCAGCTATGTGACGTGAATTCAGTAGTTTTTATAATATATTAAGAGATTGGTCATGGAAGTATTATCAGAAAAGGTAAGTCTATAAATATTTATATTCGTAATGACGAACAGATAATTTCTAACACGTTTCCGAATGACTCTGGATTAGTTGATATTCTATCCTTTAGAAGAATACGTTTCGATTTTTTTTTTACACTACAAATTATTACCATGACTGTGAAATACTGTAAAAATGCGTTTCATTGTGCGTTCTCTTATTGCTATGCTGTAAACAAATTAGTAGTGAATATAATCAAACGTGCAGCGAAGAGGGACTGGAAGTGAAAATTAACCTCAAATTAATTTACAACTAACTAACTGGCATGGCCAGGTGGTTAAGGCACTCGACTCGTTATCCAAGGGATGCGGGTTCAAATCCACGTTACATCAAACATGTTCTCCCTTTCAGTGGGAGGGGGCCTTATAATATGGCGTTCAATCATCATAATTAACCCCAACCCATTAAAACAAATACTTTATAAAAATACAACTTACAATGGTAAAAATATTATTATTGGTAACCATGAAAATTAGGAATTGTATTTGAATGGTAGGTCTTATTCTGATTCTTCAGTACTTCGAGTAAATGGCCAGACTGGATGATCTTTCTTAAATAAGATGTGTTTGCTCGAACCTTGTCCCTACAGAGGTGGCCGAGTTATAATTTTAAACCAAATGTTTAGAGTATTCATACTGTTTAGTGTAGTTGTAAATCTTGTGTATGTGTATTCAGTTATAAATGTTATGAAAATGTAAAGCAATTAACTGTAAATGACTCGAGCTTTCTATAACACTTACTTTCTTTTGCTGTCAAACACTTCACAATAATTGTATCTGCAGCATTTGAAATTGAAGCAATCTATATTTTTATTGTGAGAACCATTTTCATTAATATTTTCGTGTAATACCTTTGTTAATATTTTCCTTTTAGTTTATTCGGAATTTATTGGTATCTTTACAATACGCTTTAAGTGTTGAAATGACATTCATTATTAAAATTACTTTCAGAAAAAAAAACATTTTCGCTCTTTGTTCATTACTGTTTGTTTCTTCCACATGTGGTGTGACGGTGATTCAAACCTGCGACCCTCAGAGTACGAGTCGTGAGCGCGTTGTTATGGATGATTACATTATGCAATAAAATTAAATGAAATTTTCAAATCTATCCATTTTCCACAACATTCCAGGTAGATTCAGTGCTGAGTAGCTGACAGAGAATTTTCAAGAATGTTGCAGAACTTACGAGAATTTTCAAGAACTATTTTAGAATTTTCCATAGTAATATATATTGGCTCACAACTTCAGCTTAATTATAGCTGGCCTGGCATGGCCGAGCGCGTTAAGGCGTGCGTTCGTAATCCGAGGGTCGCGGGTTCGCGCTAAACATGCTCGCCCTCCCAGCCGTAAGGGTGTATAATGTGACGGTCAATCCCACTATTCGTTGGTAAAAGAGTAGCCCAAGAGTTGGCGGTGGGTGGTGATGACT
Organism: Carcinoscorpius rotundicauda; assembly: GCA_011833715.1. Classification (NCBI taxonomy): domain Eukaryota; kingdom Metazoa; phylum Arthropoda; class Merostomata; order Xiphosura; family Limulidae; genus Carcinoscorpius; species Carcinoscorpius rotundicauda. The sequence continues at coordinate 39,819,038 of CM022395.1, read as the reverse complement.
AGCTGCCTTCCCTTTAGTCTTACACTGCTAAATTAGGGACGGCTAGCACAGATAGCCCTCGAGTAGCTTTGTGCGAAATTCCAAAAAAACAAAACAAAATAATTATAGCTGCCTATGCGAGCACATAGACCCATCTGATTTTATCAGAGATCGCATCAAGATGCTACAAGCATTCTTCAGACGCATTCTGCCATGTATGTAACCAATTTATCAAGACGAGCGAAAAAGTACTCTGTGACAGCATCTGCTAAAATGTGCGAAGCCAACAAGGCATATTTCGGCATGCCTGTCGGGGATCAAAATAAACCCTGGACACCTCATTTTACCTGCAAGCACTGCAAAAAAACTCTAGAAGGTAAGACGGACAATTTTTACTTGCTTGAATAGTAAGATTTTATATTATACAAATTTTAGATCATTTAAATTTTTTTTTTAATTTCCAATATCATAGAAAAAATATCACAAAATATTTTACATGAACCTCTTACACATTAGTTATGGATGAAGTAAATTTATTCTTCATAATAACAATTTTATTTTACTCTTTTGCAGGATGGTACAGAGGGGAAAAAAGAACCATGTAGTTCGCTATTTCAAGAATTTGGCTTGAACCCACTGACCACTCAAGCACTTGTACTTCTGCATTAATCATTTAAGCGTTATATGAAGGATTTTTAAAGTTCAGTAAAATATAATGTACAAGTGAAAAATTCATTACTAAATATTTTGTATTATAATTACAGTCTAATTAAATACATTTAGCGGTCTGTAAAATTTGAATATTATTCAGACTTTCTTACTGAATTTATATAGTGATCATAGTAACAGATTATTTTCATGTATATGAAAAAAAACACTTTGAATTGTTATCAAAAACTTTAATTATTTGGTCAAGCTAGCCAGTTACTATAAAATAGAATTGGTCATTCCAATCCTATGGGGCCTGGCATGGCCGAGCGCGTTAAGGCGTGCGCTCGTAATCCGAGGGTCGCGGGTTCGCGCCCGAGTCGCGCTAAAACATGCTCGCCCTCCCAGCCGTGGGGGCGTATAATGTGACGGTCAATCCCACTATTCGCTGGTAAAAGAGTAGCCCAAGAGTTGGCGGTGGGTGGTGATGACTAGCTGCCTTCCCTCTAGTCTTACACTGCTAAATTAGGGACGGCTAGCACAGATAGCCCTCGAGTAGCTTTGTGCGAAATTCCAAAAAACAAACAAACCAATCCTATGGTTTTTCTAAACCTGTATATTTTCTTAACCAAGAAGGTCAGTGCCTTTGAATATCAATGAAAATATTTCGGGCACTATGTCAAACGTACATTTTAAATATAATCACAGAATATTTTTTGTAATTTAGCTATAAAGTGAACTAATCAAATAATTGCAATAGGGATGATATTCTTTTGTGTATTCGAAAAATAACTAATTTAAATGCACACAAAGTTTTGAAAAATGTATATGTACCATATGTATGAGATACAGTAATAACGCACCCTCCTTGAATATTGCCTTTCTAATTGTTAAGTAGATGGTAATTTACTGCTTTAATTGCTGTTTTTGTTTGGGTAATAGTTGATAAGATTTGTCAATAATATAATTTTTGGATGCATTAACATATTAGTTCATTATTTTCAATTTTCACTTTCTCTAATGGAATGCATTCTTTTAGTCTACATGTAGATTTATTACATTCTGATACTATAAAAAGAAAACTTGTAATACTTTCCACAAATATCTATTTCTTTTCATTATCTGAATACTACTAGCCAGTTTTTTGCTTATAAAAAACTGCAAGATAAAAAAATAAAACACTTGAGTTTCTTCTTCAACTAAATTACTATTTTTGTTACTGTCTCTTTGATGAAAGTGAGTTACCTTACTCAAACACTACCATCATAACAAGAGATATACACATATTAAAATAAAGTAATTAACACACTCATCTAATGACTGTACACTAACCAGAACTTGCCATTAACAGAGCTCATGACTATTATACATTTAAAACTGGCTGGTATGGGTAGAGAAAGCACTAACAGAGTAGTGAACAATGTTTCGACCTTCTTCAGTCATCGTCATGTTCACAAAGAAAGAAAAGACTACTGACAAGTTACTTTCCATGAAAAATTAAAAACTTATATTTTCCAGAAATACCTAAAAACATCTTAAACAATTTTTCAAAGAATTTTCTCACAAAACCATTAACATAATTTCACAAAACAGAAAATTAGAAAACAACCTTACAAAAAGAGACATTAATTCCATTAAAAACCTAAAACAAGGCAAAAACATTAAAATTCTAAAAGCAGATAAAGGAAACACTATAGTCATAATGAACGTGAATGAATACATCCAAAAAAAATGACAAACATTCTATCAGACACAAACAAATTGAAACCAATACACACAAAGACACACAAAATGCACCTAAACTTCTAAAAATTAAAAAGCCAACGCACTTTCAAAAACACTTTATACCTACCTATGCAAGACCGACTCATGCAAACCATAAATATAAAGCATCCCCAAACCTCATTAACCATATTGTTCACTACGACCAATAATGTTTACATATGAATCATTTAATTACAATCTTCGTAAATATATAGCATTGGCATTCTCCAAACGTGTAACATCAGCCAGCTTATTCATTAAAAACTCCTTTAATTTCAAATCTAACCTTAATCAACTTAATTATAAAGCCTTAATGGCCAGTTTCGTTGTCATATCCCTCTTTACATACGTCCTAACCACTTAAGCCTGCAAGATAGCCTTAGAACTTTGTATCCGAGACCCATCTATAGACATTCTGAGCAACCAATTAGCAACCCTCATAGAATTCACTACTATGATGACAAACTTCATGTTTGTCCACAACCACTACTATATATAAACAAATGGCCTAAGCATGGGCATTTTACTATCACCAGTTCTAGCCAGTATTTTTATGACATAAGTTGAAACACAAGCAATTTACACAGCACAATCTACCACAATATTGACACAGATATGTAGACAACACAATTATGAGATTCACATCTACAGAACACACACTTAATTTTTTCAATCACATTAACTTTATAAATCCCAACATTAACTTCACATGTGAATAGGAAGAAAGCAATCAAACATAATTTCTCCACCTCCACATTACAAGAACTGACACAAGAATTCACCGAAAAATCACCCATACTGGACTATACATTCCTTGGGACTCAGCACATGAAACAAAACAAGAACTCAACATACTAAGAAACCAAATAAACACAGCCATAAAGCTATGTTCACCAGATAAAATTAACAATTAATTAGATGAAATAAAACAATACTTGAGCAACATTAACAAGTTTCCACAAACCATAGAAAACATTATATGCACACAAATAGAGAAAACAGAAAATCAACTAACAAAAGTAGATATACCCCATGATTTAAAAAAATCATGAAACCATATATGGCTGCACACCATATACTCCTGACATCAACACAAAAATAACTAACACTTGGCAAAAACTAGTAACAAAATATGACACCCAGTTAATACCAAATTTATTCAAAAACCAGGCACAAAACTGAGGTCTATACTATGTAAAAACTACACTAATAAACACAACACCAACATTATTTATAAAATACAATGTGATAACTTACACAACTTCTATATTGGAGAAGCAAGAAGAAAAATGGAAACCAGATTCAAAGAACACAAAAAGTCACCTTCTCACGTTTTCAAACACTTCAAGTCAAATAAGCACAACATAACCATAGAAAACACCCAAATACTAAATAAAGAAACAAACATAAAATTAAAGAAGCCTTACTTATACAACTCAAGCCCAAAATAAACCAATACAAAGGAACACCTTTATACCTATATTAATAAATATATCCAAAATCTAAGCATGCCCTCTACATTCCTACACTCAATTATAAAATTGCCTTCAAACATGTGGTCAGCTACCAGACAGTAACCCTTTCTTTTTTTGTAAACCTGACAATGATTGAAGAAAATCGAAACATTGGTCTCTCCTTTATTAATGCTTTCTCTACACATACCAACCGTTTTTAGATATATAATATTCTCTACAAGTGTTTTCTCGTTATCATGGATTATTATCTAATGACTGTACATTAGCCAGAACTTGTCATTAACAGAGCCCATACCTATCTAATGACTGTACATTAGCCAGAACTTGTCATTAACAGAGCCCATACTTATCTAATGACTGTACATTAGCCAGAACTTGTCATTAACAGAGCCCATACTTATCTAATGACTGTACATTAGCCAGAACTTGCCATTAACAGAACCCATACTTATCTAATGACTGTACATTAGCCAGAACTTGCCATTAACAGAACCCATACTTATCTAATGACTGTACATTAGCCAGAACTTGTGATTGTAGTTAGTGATCTTCTTCATTTGATCTAAATTCCATTTACATTTGAGGTCAACCACTCAGGTATTTTTCATTAGCCAAGGAATTTTACACTTACGTGGCTGGCCCTCACAGCAGCCCTAAAGGACAAGCGTGTTCAGTACCATGGATCTAAGATAGTGAATTAAATGCCCTAGCTAACAGGCCATGTCGAGCCCTTATTTAGTGACAGATATAAAACATTAAAATGTAGCTTACAGTCACAGTGAAGATGTTATTTGGAATAACTTGACTACAGGAGAACTGAATAAACAAATGATAAGTTGAAAAGTAATAAAAACACAATAGTTCTAAAGTTTCTCAATGAGGTGTAGTTCATTTTCTCAGTACCATTAATCCTTTGAAGTTTCTGCTTTCTCACTTTGCAGTCTAAGAAATCAAATCTTTTATTTGATGTTTTACTGGTTACAATTAAGTTAAAAACAGTTTTAAGAAAAATGGCACCATTTATTATTTTCCCAAGAAAAAAAATTGTATATAACATACTGAAGAAACCAGCACAAGAGGCAGAAATGAACAACACAATGTAATAAAACAACAAAAGTCATGGTTATAGAAAAAAATGGATGTAACAAAAAAAAAGAGAAGAGAATAACAACATTGTTCCAAAAATATTGAAATAAACGTAGTTTTAACAGAAAGATTGAATAAGAATAAACACAAACATATGTTGCTTATAATGCATTTTCCCCCTCAAATGGTTGTATATATAAATATAAGTCAAACTGCTAGTTGCACAATAATTATAATGCTGCTGATGGTAATCTTATAATTTCTGCAAATGAAAAGCTGCATTGTTTTAAAACAACAAATATAAAATAAAATTTTCTGTCATGTTTTTCAATTCTAATAAACCTCTATATTAAGCTAAAAGTAACAATATACCTATTTATCTGCAGTTAATGAGTTTCCTACATTTATAATCTATTATTAAATTTAAGCATCTGCATTAGTTACAGATAACATTAACCATCTGTTTGAAGATCATTACTGTCAAGATATAAGAGGCATAACTATCAATAAATTTTAATACAACTTTGAGCACAATGCTTGTAACACTACAGCAGTTGGACTTCAATAAAAGTCACAATGAGGAATTTATCTTTACAGAATTAACTGATAATTAACATTAGTTATAATACAATGTTGCATAATGTAAAATGAAAAATAAAAAAAGTGGTACACATACCACACACACCTGACAACAACAACAAAAACCTGCTAACTGACAACACTGGATTTTGATCAAATGAATATGGCATTGATTGCTATTCTAACAAGATCAATATATTTGAGGTTCTTGAAAATCTGATTATAATTAACCAAATCAAAAGTTATGAAAGAATATACTGCAATAATGAAATTAAAAAAAACTGTTTGATAATTAAGTACATTAAAAGAAGTTATTAAAACACATGAAATATATTTTTAAAGTTTTTTGGTAATGATATTATGTGGAAGATTTTGTACATGTAAAAAGTGCACCAGACGTACCTCATGTGGAAGGCTATGTACATGCAAAAAGTGCACCAGATATACCTCATACTGACCATTATCAACCTCAAAAAAGAGCTAACTAGCTTGTGCATGTGAGGGTTCAATAAGGAAACTAAATATTAAATAACAGAGAGGCACCACTTTAGCCAGTGAGGTCAATGTAAAAACAATAAAAATATCAGTTTTATAACAAAATGCTGTTGAAAGAAACACAGTCAACATTTTTCTTCTTAATCAATTAATGTAAAACCAAAATTAATTCTTAATTTTTAACCTACTTACCAAATATAGTTCTTTTCCATCTATGACAAAAATTTGTACAGGCAAAATAATATTAATAATTTTGTACCTTGACCTAAACTTCATTGTACATTGTTAATAGTCCTTACTTCTTAATTTGGCTTTCACAAATCATGATATAGTATATTTAAAAAAAAATTAATTTTAAATCTTCAAGATTTATATCTTCTTTATGAACCATTAAGAATGAAGTAGAGATGTAGTGGAATTTCTTTAATTGTTCTACAACCAAGTCAATGCACTTTCTTGTATCTCAACAGCTGGAACTGTATTGCAACATGAATATATTCACTGTGCACTGATAACTCCATAATTTAGCAGTCCCACAGCTGCTTTTTGTAGAATGAAAGTATTCTTCCAAATGAAAGGAAGCACTAAGATGTGTCATTAAATCCAGAGATTAATTGGATTGCTGAAGCCAAGTAATTCTGAACAATCCACAGGCAGAGAGAAGAGGCAGAGATCAAGAAGTCTGGTTTCATTTACTGAATTCTACTGTTGAGAATGAGCTGGAGACAATGGAGGAAGGTGTCCCTAATAATAGTAAAATAAATAAAAAACTGAGATAAGCAGAATTATGTACGAGTGTGAGTGTATATTTTTACCACTAGTTATATTCATCAGTGTGACTGCTGTAAAATAAGTGATTTTGTTTTTCTAAAAAAATAAATAAAATACTGAAATTCCAGTCACACATACACTGACCATTATGTGTATTTGTGTATTACATACATCTTTGTGGCTGCAGTTAATGTGGTACTCTAGGAAACATTAGTTTTAACGTTTGTTTTCTTCTTTAAAAACAAATAAAACAAAGTACTATGATTTTTGCAATGAATCATCTTACTTTTATAAAAGGTTTTCAACAGATGGAGTGAGTTGTGACAGGCCCAAGATTCCCTAGAAAACAATGTTTATTCTTAAAAACAATTTTTCTTTGAATGCAGAACTTGATAGAAAAAAAAAAGGCTACACATAGCAAAGTGCATCAGTGAAAATATTACACACATTTTCAGTACATAACATTCTTTCTATGCCAAACTTAACTTTACAAATAATCACAATTATTTATATGTGATCCGTGTAACATTTTTGAACAAAACCATCATAACCATTCTTGAAAAAGTGAAGATAAAATGCATAACATACTGAATTGTACAGAAGTGGTTTTAAAAACAGATTTAATGTCTTTATAACTAAAAAAAGATTCATAATCATCCACAATTCTCCTGAGAGAGAATCAAACATGTAATATAAAAATTAGTCATAATAATATAAATATTTTAAATTCATAAGTATACAATTTCATATAATTTTACAAGTTTTTAAACATAACAATGTTAGAAATAAATAAAAATAAAAGTTGGCATATGCTGTGTCTTTGCTTGTTTTTTTCCTTTTAACAAATATCATATAGACAAGAACAAGATGCACTGAAACAATAAAAAAAACTCATCAAGCTATGGAACATAAAATTAAAACTAGGTGACAATTTTAATATTCCTGGTTAAACACGTGTGACTTAATGTTTCAAATACTTGTATGCTGTTCTTAATGACAAATATTAACATGCATAATTTTGTAAATATATGTATATTCATGATTTTACTCAGAAAAAATATCTTTCATTCTTTTATTTTTCCGTGTATTAATTTTACACTATATAGAAAGAAAATACTACAGAACAAAACTAAAATGACTTACTGATAGAGGTGTAGTCATTTGATGATGAGACAAAGAGTCTAATCCTGCTGATGGATGATGAAGTCCATGCAATGCTAACTTTGGGCTTTCCTCACTTTTTTCTTCTTCTCTTCTTTTTAGACAAGCTGCTTTGGGGTTAAGGTTTCTTTCTGAAATAGGGAAATGAAAAAATAAAGAATACACATTGCTTTTTTACTTTAAATGAGTAACAGCTTGTTGAATGATTTCTTAATTAGTTCCTATAATTAACTAGTTTAAGCTCATAAAAAATTCTTTGTTTTTGGTACTTTCTCTCTCTTACACCATAAGATCTTTATAAATTTAATTTCTTAATATTTTTTCAGGTATTCTATTACAGACTTTAAGATATCTTTTAATAAATCTTCAGTGAACTAATTAAGGTTGACAGTAGACAGCATCTAAGACAAGTGCAATTTACTAGCTTCTATTGTATATAAAAAGCACCGATGCTTTGCCATTTTTAAAAAGTCAATTCAGACCATTCTAACAAGTGTCTTCTACTACACAAACAGGATTTTATCTATTGTATTAGCTGCTGTTGGTTCAGCTCAGTTGATGTGATCTGGTGATGAAATAAAGGCCATTCAAGGGCAGCGACTTTTGGAAAAGAAGATCTGAACAGATATTTGAATGCAACTCATTCTAATTCCATAATGGATTAAAGTGAATAAAAAGATTTGTAGTCAAGAATGGTTTTAATCACTTGTGTGTTTTCTAATAAAAGGTCACATTTTGTAATATCTGATAATTACCAAAACATAAATGGTAAGTATTCTTTTAAGTCTATTTTATGTATGGTAGCTGATGACCAGTTAAACAAGCATTCTATGTTGCCATCTCATTAAATAATCACTTATATTTCTAACGGCTGTACTAATAGTATGAGATACTTCAATCCTTTTTAGAAAACAGGCTTTAACCATGACTATTTTGTGATAAAATATAATACAACTTCATTTACTTTATTACTAAATGTGTTTCTAGAAAAAAATTAAACATTTCAGCAAAGTACTTGAATACAAAGATGAATCTTATTTGCAAAAATTATGTATTATTATTATTATTATTATTACTGTTGTTCTTTATTTTACCTAATATAACCTAATAAGTTTATGATTTTTACATTTTAGTTACTTTTAAAATAACAAAAAAAAAGAATAATCACAAAAACCAGAAATATAGCACTTATCTAGATTGTTTTCTTCTTTTTATCAATGGCTGATGAAACTTAACCCTATTTTTTATAGTAATGGTACTACTGCAACAAGTAAATTTTTAGAAATTAAATAGTGTATCTAAGAACACAGAATACTAATATGCAAAAAACAGACAACGTCCCATAAGCATCATAATTTCTCTGGCTTTCTAACTATGCAATAAGAGCTGTTAAAATTTCAGTTAATCTCTTTGATGTGTTTCCTGTGGGAATAATGCTTGAATTGGAAATTAAATAGACAATATTCTTTACAGAAAACAATATAATAAATCATTTGATAAATTAAAACTTCAGCTTTTAATTAGTTATAAATAATAAAGTATTATATTTCAGAGAGAACTACTGGCAATTTGTAAAAGAGGAGGTGATAAGTGAGTGTGGCAGGAGGGTTTTGATTTTATAGATTATGGCCCTGAAACCAAATAAGATTGAAAGCTTATGCTTTGCCTGAATAATAACAACTATATTGTAATGAGTTATTCATGTTAAATTCTATACTTCTTGGAGGGTGGTAAATAAATTACAGAGAAAGAAGACATAGAGAGTAAATGAGTTCTCAAACTAGGGGAGACTGAGGATTAAAATAAAAATTCACTATAAAATTAAGAATTTAAAAGCTTAATAATATTAAGATTTAGTCTATTAATTATATTTTGGTGCCAAGTTTATTCATATTCAGTGATAATAAAGTAGTTTAATTATATTTTGAATGTAACTCTGTTAAATGTTTTGACATGTGCACTGACCTACTTGATGCAAAATGGTTAATTCTGATCTTTGATTTCATCTCTTATGCTTTCAAATCTATTCATTCTAATACCTACAAAATGAAAATTTTCTGGTGAAGGTTTTATAAACATTCTCTTTCATTTCCTTTGACACCAAAGAAATGAAACTCACCTCTAACTTGTTGCTCTAAACTTGTGATAACCTCTACAGCTTGATGAAGAACACTCAATTTGGTTTGAGATTTATCTGTTTTCAAGTGCATCATGCACATTCGTCCCAATTCTTTAAATGCTTCATTGATATCTCGAACACGAATTCTAAGGATGGAAAGTTAAACATCCTAATAAGTATTTACACTCATGTAAGAATTTACAATTATAAAATTTAGAAAAATAATAATTATGTGATTTCCAAACATTTATTAATATTTTACTTTTATACATTTGATTAAGTTCATGAAGAAGCTATACGGAATAGGATAATATTCAAGTGAGTTACATTCATTCTGTGGACTTGTATTATTGGCATTATAAATAAACTACCAAGATATGGCATATTACCTCAGAATCAGATATAAAGTCACCAGAAAAATAAACGAAAAAATACAGAACAATTTATAGCTTTGAATTATATTCTCACAATGTTAGTTATGAGCTAACTTATAGTGAAGAATTAAAATGACAGGAATTCCAAACTTTACATTAAGCATTATATTATGACTGAACAAAGTGTAAATTTTAAATTCCTTGGTCAAATACACATAAAGCTCCTATTCAAGCCCCTTTAAAAGGGAAGTGGTCATTAATTCTAAGCATGCTAATGCTTCTGAAAGTTACAATTCATTCTGAACACAGTTATATAGAAATGTATGAAAGTTTACACTCAAATGCATTACAATAATACTGACATGTCTCATAGTTTACATTCTGAATACATTAATGTTGAAATCTGAGATATTTTATTTATCCTGAACAACTGACACTTATATGTTTGGAAGTAAATGTTCCATGTGTCTCTGAAATTTAAGAAAAGTTTAACAAATTTAAAGTTTATTCTTAATTAACTGGAAAAAAAATGTTCTAACTTGTTTAAAGTAAATCTAAGCATCCTGTACATATAACACAAAAATATAAAATAACTGTTGCATTTGTAACCACTTACTAAAATTTTTACACAAATTCTGCTTTGAAAATTTTTTACTTTATCACATTTGGATCTTGATTAAACAGAAAAATAAATTGAGGTAGCAGATTTTTACTATCTGCCATAAAAACATTTTGATTTTTGGTAAAATGAAAAAAAAAAAGTTACCAAAAACATGTATCACACAGTCATCTATACAGATCAATCATTTTAACCTACACCATCCACAGAGTTTAGTATTATAAGTTTGCTGTTTGTCCTATTGAAACATAGGTTATTTATCGTAGTTACAGTATTCAAATCATTCCATTGAGAAACTATTATTGCACACAGTTTACTTCATATATTACAGCATATGCTTAAGTAATGCAAGTGCTAATGAAAATAATTTTTTGATTTTAGTAAATCTTATAACTTTAAGCAAGTTGCTGTTATTAACTTGGAAGACAATTTTAAAAACGTATTGTTAAAGTACCTCTAACATGCTACTGAAAGTCCATCTATTATTACTTTCTAATTAATCTAACCAATTAGGAAATTACACAAAAACATGGAGGGAAAATTTGTCTTACATAAATTTATTTGACATAAAATTTTATCAAATTGTCAAATTGTTTTATAGTTTATAAATTATTGTTTTCACAGTACAGCTCCCATTTGTTATACATGCAGCTTAACTAACCTTTCCCTAGCATTATTAGCTTGCCTCCTTTCTCTCTCTCTCTCTGCTTTAACTTCAGCAGAATCATCTTCATCAGTAGACCTACAGTAACATTCATATTCATTTTTTATCCTTTACAAAAAATTCATATGCTTAGAAATAAAACCCCAGTAAATATGAAATGCAAAAATTAATTTTTATTTATAAGTATTTCTCTCCTCTCACAAGATTAGCTATTCTCATTCATTGCTGCCCCTATATATGAACATTTTATTTATGTGTGCCATGAATATCCAAGGTTGAAATGGTAGGTAGTCAGGGAGGATGAACAATTAATACAGAAGAATGGATAGGTGAGGTAAAAACTATGCAGATTCAGAAAAAAAAAGATATGAGACAAGATTACCTAATAACCCAAGACTGAGGGAACTGAAGACCCAATGTCAATAAATCAGAGAGAAACTCTGCCAACTGAGATACAGGGGTTCAACCTGCAGGAAATTCATCACTCACAGATTAACTGCAGAACGTGTTCTACTTATTCCAACAAATACCCACTAAAGAAAAGTGAATAGAACAAGCTAAAACAAAACTACCTACAAGTATAAATTCAGTCTCTCCACCAACGACTGAATAAGAGCCATGTGTGAAGAAAAATGATGAGAATGTCCAGACATAGCACCGGACAAAGAAGAGCAAAAGGCAAAGGAAGAGACAGTGGATGTAAAAGTTGAAGATATTGCAAAATACCACAATTGAAATGGTGGGTGGAGGAAGAGGAGGAACATAAAGAAATTGTGCATCAAATCATGGCTGAAGGGATTAACAGCTTTTGCTAGAGGAGGGATTACTGAGTACCAAATAGAGGTAATGGGTGGTTAAGAGATGTAGTAAAAGCATATAAATGGAGAGAATTCCAGTGCAGACAAAACCATGAAAAACAAGAGAACTGGGAAAACACTCTAATGGATAAAATATTTCAGGATGAGAAAAACAAATTGCAATCCAAGCAAGATCACCAAAATATGATATGCATGGATATGAGTATTGTGCAATGGGTCCAAAAGATCTAATGTGTTCAAAGATAGGAAGTGAGAACAAGTGCTACCCACGGAAGCAATGTCATCCAAAATGGGACAAGAAAAAAAAGAAAGCAAAAAGAAACAGACCATAAAACCCTATTTATAATGTAGAAAAAAAACACCAAAAAATAACACACACAAAAACAGCAATGTCACACTTGATACTAATATGAAAGAAAACAAGCCATGCAAGAAGGGAATTAACTGAAAATGGCAAAAATTCAATATGGATGGAAGAAAAAGATAAGGTATCCTTCAACAATTACGAAGTGTAAACATAAGACTGAATAAAGGAAAACATGAAAGATTTAATGGTATGAGAAATATTAGGGGAAAAAGAATGACAAATATTGTAAGACATCTGCTTGAAAGTAAACTCGTGTAAAATTTAAGACCCATAGAAAGTAAGACTTGTAAGTACTCAAACACAAAAGAGACAGCACAGAAGTCATGAAGATAATATTCTGAAAAACATGTCTGAAAATAAGTAAAGGTCTAGTTGATACTGCAACAGAAGTATGAAAGGCATCCTATAATAAGGTTAGATAGAACTAACAATTTTAAGATATTGTAAAATGGGTTCAGCCATTAGATGGGGATGATGGCTACCAACAATGGAAGCAGATAAAGCAGACACCATCTCCCATGAACCAACACATGAATATAAATTTTTAGTATCAAGGATAAATTGTAAACACAATGAAATTAATGGTAAGAAGTATGAGTGAAAATAACTGTAAAAATATAAACTATACAGAAAGACAAAATGAAATAGTTAATGTTCTGAAAAAATGGTGTAGGAAATGCATCCCATATGATGCTAATTTTAAGAAAAATCCAGGACTGTGATAGATATGAACCTATCCATAAAATTATCAAAAACCAATGATAAGAAGTATAAACGTAATGAAAATAATAGTAAAAAAGGATAAAGTAAATGAAATGTATTGTGATAATTATAAACTAGAGAAGAAATGAATGCAACTGTAAAAGGATAAACTACAAAGAAAAACAAAATCAATTAGTCAACATACTAAAATGTGAAGAAAAAAATGTAGGGAATAAATCCTGTATGCTATAATAGTGAAGAAAAACTGAAACGAAAGTAGATACTAGTCCATCAATAAAACCAGAGGTAAATTGATAATTAATACAGTAATAAAGCCAAATTAACCAAGATAGAAAACAAAATTAACAATGAAATCTAAATTAGAACTACAGTGACATCAAAAAGAAGGAAAACTAGTTAAGCCTTAGTAAACAGTACAGGACAAATGATAATCTAAGAAGGAAATGGATAATGAAACTGAACAATAAATAGGCACAATACTAGGAAAGGTCTGTGTGGGTTCTGATTGAAGGGTTCCACTTAAAGCAAGTGAAGAAAAGATTATTAATAAAATGATATAGAAATGATGATATGAAAGTATGGAAATAACTATGAAGGACCTACTACATTAAGCCTAATCAAATGGTATAGAAGAAAAATAATGAGGACTAATTACACTATGTTACAAAACTTTTACTTTTTTTTGTTCCTGGGCAGTAAGTATTACATCCCAATTGCTTATGCCTGAAGTAAATGGAAAATACCTATTTTTCTCTTCAAACTGCTTTTGTGATCTGGGAGTGTATAACAAAAACATAATGGGAGACTATTTGGAGGCTCATACGTGAAAGTGATTTACATTACAGTTGCAAATCTTGAAAATCTACTCACTTTTAAACATTTTTGTATAACTTTGGTGTAAATACATGTAAATCTTGATTCATATGTTGTTTTATTCAGACCTTATGTAAATAGAGATGTGCAAATTTGCTAGTTTTTATAACATACGTTTTTAGAAAATATGTTAATTTCTAAACTTCATTATCCAGGTCACAAAAGCAAAGTTTGAAGGGAATAATGGCCATTTTCTGTAATTTTACAACATAAGCAATTAAGAAGTAACACATACTATCTAGGAACAAAACTTGTGTTATACAGTGTTATAAATCATTATGTAACTTTGTATTAACTGATCTAAGTAAGCTTACGTTATGAAATTCAAATAATATTAATAATAAATGTGTAAAATGTCTTATCTCTCGAGAGTTGGATGACTATATGGCAAACGGTGGACCATGAAGCATGAGGCAGGTCTGACAAAAGTTCAGACAGTAGATGATCAAACTTCCAACAAAATAAGGCAAAAATTGTCCATGAAGAACATAAATAAAAGTCATTATAAACATGCAAAAAGAACAGAATCTTTATACTGATAATGGAGACTACATAATGAAAATGAAGATCCAAACACTTGAAATTCAATGGTGGAAAAAGGCGATCAAGATGTCCATCCACCCAAACATGGTTGGCATTTAGAGGAGGAACAGCAGGTGAGAACTGAAGAAATGATGCCAACCTTTTAAGTGTTTAGTCTCTCAGGGGATAAACACTAAATAAAAACTCATGTCTGGTAACCTGCATCTCTAGCTTATAAAATAGCACTAGTCATAGGTAACATCAGCTTCAAAATGTAACTGAAATAAGTTTGGATATATGAAAGCAAATTCCAAACTCCAGAAAATCTGGTAGTTATAATAAATAAAGACCACTTTATGAGTATACTAAATACAAACATGAAACAGTAAAGAATGGCAAAAGACAAACAAACTAAAAATGTCAAAATATAATTGCTGGTATATGAGGAGTGGTAGTTCTGTAGAAGCACAAAGAAGGAGTCACATGGGTATACTTTGCTCCTATCCTGAGACACTTGTTGGAATCACTTGATTCCAATAATGGGAGCAAAAACCTTGTGGCATGTGTGAAGAAAAAGTTTGCATAAAGGGTGCAGCAACAAATGAGAATAACTAATCTTGTGAGAAGAAGGAAATGACGTATCAAAACTGTATATTTCAATAATTACATAACCGACAAGAAAAGTAATTAATTCAAACTTAGTGAACACAAATAAATATTTCTGAAGAATGATTTATGTCAATATTTCAAATCTGCCATCCAAATCTTATTGCATTTCCAATAGTCTGTCATTGAAATTTATCTGTATTTAATATTACAATAACTTTCCTCACATAATTTGGCAAAACAAAGTTATGAAGGTAAATTTTAATGTTACCTTTAGGAATTTAAATATACACAGATAGAGAAATAGTATTACCTTGAATGTGATCGCTTGGTTCCTTTGCTGTGAGTAGTGGTTGTGGCAGATGTAATGACAGTTGTTGCAGTAGATGCATTTGAGTCAGATGAAGGAGGTGGAGAATCAGGTGTTAAGGTAGCATTAGAGGTAGTAGACTTACTACAAACAGTGAAACTTTTTTCTGCTTTACTTTTCTCTATTTTCACAGCTGACTCATTCTCAACTGACAAACCTAAAGATAGAGGAATACAGATTATTCCTGAAAAATAGATACACATAGCTGAGTGTATGACACATAATTTATTACTTTTATACCAAACATTCTGCCTTTATATTTTTATGATAAAGTTTCTTTTGAGTTAATAAAGTTTGTTATATAATAACAGGAATATATTTTGTTAGCTCCTTCTGTAAGTTTAAAAGATCTTCCTCCAATCTTGTTTACAAAATATCAAACATTCATATTACTTACAAGTCTACAGAGAAACGGTTGTAATATCAAAAGTTTCAAATCTTCACATATATAAATATTTAAGTGATAAGTTCAAATACTTAATAATTTATTATAATAATACCTAGTTTTTTTTGTCTATCCTGAAGTGCTTTTGCACCTTAGTATCTAAAGACACACACATGTGCACTAGCAATATTCAACAAAGATAACATGAATCAAGTGTTTTGTGGGTCTCTGCCAGTGAAAACTAATTTTCAATGGTACAGTAACAGCACCAGCTGCTTATTTCTTTGTATTTTATTGACAGTAATACCTAGAAATAAACTAATGTGATTTTAGAATACTTCAAGTGCCAGTTGTGGCTTCCTCCCAAGTTTAATAATAGATTTTCATAAGGCAAGAGTTCACTTTTGATACCTGACAGCTTTTTTAGCTTAGAGTCTGTCATTCATTTACAACTTGATTCTATCATGATATATACACTGTGTAGTGTAGATGTTATTAATTAAATAATTTTATGAGTGAATATGACTGTTCAGTTTTGTTTGTAACAAGAGAGTTATAAGCAATTACTTTAAAGTAAATGCTGTGATAACTTACAAAAATCAGTAGGAGTTGTATGATGCATTTGTAACTCACTGATGTTGGGATGATTGAACATTGTGAAATTTATTGATACCTAGAATACAAGGAGCAGACTATTAAGTAATAAACCTATAAATGGTGCGAGATGAGCAAAAGAAGTAGATGGACCAAAGAAAAAAAAACAGAGCAGATGAGATAAAAAGTAAAGTCATGTTAAAAAGAGATGTTCAGATAGAAAAGGAAGGCCAGTTGATGTATATTAAAGTGAGACTACCAGTGTTGAAAGAGATAAGAAGAATAGTTTATTTCATCAAAGAGACTTGTAAAGTAACTGTGTGAACTTTAACAAAAAGTAGATGTTTATTGGAAGTAGGCTTAAATGCAAAGAAGGTGCAGATGATTTTAGAAGTATAAAATATAAGTGGTAACTTGATGAAATGAAAGTAAACTATACTTGGATAGTTTGGTGAGAGTAACAGAGAAAAATAGTTCAGCTTGTCAACTGAAATTCTAAAACCACTGAATAAGCCTAAATGAACATTTGACAGGAAGAGAACTATATGGCTTTTATGGTACACTTATGATAAATTATAGTGTAAAAAATTGTGGTACACATGTTTCACACATACACATTATTTTGAAAAAAAATGAAGTGAGTGTTGTTTTTCTTCAAATTTACTATTGGTAAGCCACAGACATCTACTTCAAGACTCCTGAGCTCAAAAACAACAACACAGTATATATTTACACTATTACAAATTACATGAATTACAGAGAGAGGCTACTGTTTTAGTCATATTAACTTATTCCCTTTGGAGGACTCAGCAGATAGTCCTATGTGGTTTTGCTATGAAACACACACACACATACAAATTTATTTTCTACAGGAACAAATTGGAGAAAGGTGAAGATTACTACAAAAATACAGTTCTTACTGTTAAACATTCAAAATTCCTTGGAAGATATCTACTGTTATCTTACCACAATGCTGTACTATATTTGCTTGTGCAGTGGCATTTGGTAAGGATGTCCGACTTCTCAATGTACTTTCTATTAAAGGCTGAGGGCTTGGCTAAATAACAGAAAATTAATATAAGTAAGAGCTGTTAGTTAAAATTTTTAAATGAAATTTTATTTACATAAAGATTTTTGTCAAGTGACAAGTTGTTTGGACCTTTGAGTAAGTATAATTTATTCTACTATTTCAGTTTTATAAAGCACATTATATGTTATTAAATGACAAAACTTTTCTATGTACCAACAAAATTATCTTATTCAACCTAACTTATAAATGGGCTATAGATTTAACATGGAATTAATCCAAATTTTATTGATTTACTTCTTAAAAGTTAAATAAAGTCTGTTATTCCATTAATTAAATTAAATATTAAAATTTTCATAAAATATATGGAAAAGTTGCATTTCTTTATGATCAAGATTTTTTTAAAATGATGTTTTAAATTCATTCCACAAGTTTTACAGACAATTACAACAGGTCTTTGCTGAATAACTCAAGCAAGCTCCTAAAATAAAAATCTATAATCTAGATACTCACCACATGGGATTCTAAAGCAGATTTTCCAAGGGAAACTGGATAAGAATGTGCTGAAATGGGTCCAACCAGCCTGTTGGAATGCCCAGCAGCTGAAGCTAATGACATAACAGAACTTGTTACATCCCCTCCTGGGACAAATGCCTGAATCCCTGTTCCTTCTGCATGGTTTCTTAGAATATTTATAGCATCATCAAGACGTTCTTCCATTACACCTCGAGTCTATTAAAAAGTTATCAAAGAATCTAACTGTTATTATTTGTGAACTATAGTTATGTGAAATACTAAAGCTGAATATGCTAGCATAAAAATTGGACATTCTTACATTCATTTTGTTAAACTACAGGGTTTTAAGTGGGCAAAAACATATAAGTTTTGTTACATGTTTATAAAGTATTTATACACAACATACTAAAAAATAATGAGAAAGATTCAACCAGAACAGTCTTACTGTAGGAGATATTTTTATTCTATGTGGACAATGAATATGTTCAATGGCCACTTTTAATAATATCCTGGTTTATACAAACAGATGTAGAATGTTGCACTACACAGGTATTTCCGACACTTCATTGAATATTTTAATTCTTAAAAACTATAAAAAATTAAAACAAAGGAAGATTTCAGTGATACACAAATTAAAAAAGCCATGTTAATTCTCTTACTTACTGTTCATTTCAAGATGATATATAAATAAAATAACTGCTTTAAAAACATTCATGGGGGAAGAGAATAAAAATATTCCACAATTTCAAACCAGGAGACACTTTAAACCACAAGGTTCACAAGGTCTACAGTTAATATTCATAATTAAATTATGTAACAACCTTTTGTGTTCTCACTTTTTACAGACATTCTAACAGTATGCCTAGGCTGCAGGGATTTTTCAAAATTAGTTTTGAAGTTTTCAGCAATACCTAAGGGATGAGATCATAGTTATGAAAGATGACAATTTTTCTATACATTACCTAAGGTTTTGGCTTAATTCTTTTTTAAGGGTATTTGAGTATCACAAGTTACAGAAATGTTTTACATATTTTTATGCCTAAAATAAGTGAAGATGCAAAGTAAAAACATTTTGAGAACATGCATCCTCTTTACCAAAACTATAACTTTTTCCTTCTAAATATGATTAAAAATAATCATAATTATATGATTTTGATTTTAAAATGTAAAAATATTCATTTCCCACTGTATTTATTTTTGTATTAATCACTTTAAATAAATAACAATATAAACTTTGAAATTCCTCGATTATAACACGACAAAGTTAAGTAATTTACAGAATACATAAATGCCATTTTAATTTTCTCTAAGTTAGGTTAATTAATAACTAAATGGTCAAAGCTGATTGATCCAAAATATAATACTATTATGTTGGAAGTCTCTTCTTTCATATGAAAAATAATGAAAATTTGGTTACACTGTTTCACAGCGAACTTTTTATTACAAAAATGACCTATTACTTGCAGTTAGCATTGAGAAGCTAGGTATTACTCTTATTTCTTAACACAATAATGCAAATTTTTCAACAAACTCTCTAATTTTATTCTTATTCATTTCTTATTGGTTTTTAAACTTTGTAATAAAAATTCTAGTTATTGAAAGTCTTAATTGTGTGTTTTCTTAAAGCAGAGCCATATTGGGCTACCTGCTAAGTCCACTGAAGGGAACTGAACCCCTGATTTTAGTGCTGTAAATCTGTAGAGTTAGTGCTTACAAGGTTTTTACTTTATCTAAGTACTTATTTACCTATTAAATAAAATAAATTATGGTTATTCACTTTTCTTGGTTTAGTTATAAATCATGCGAGTAACTGTATAGTAATAAACACATCATTAAAAGCCTCAAAGTTGTCCTGACAACACTCTTGAACATATGAAACAATACTTGTCTGAAACTACATGCACAAAAAAGTGTATGTAGTATTGTTACATGAGACTGTTAAATGAACAAATCTTTTATTGTTCATAATATTGCACACTGCAGTTGAATTTTGTGTATAATACATGAGCAAAGTTTAGTTTAAAAAAATAAATTCACTCTAAATTATTTTGTGTAAAGTTTGAAAACAGGATTTTCCTTAGCTTTTCATTTCTTTTCTCCACTTGTTAAATGTTTTTCAAACAAAATTTGAAACCAAATTCATACATTAATTCTAACTGTAACTCAACAATTTTAACCCAAAAATATTTTGGATATTTTGTCATTTTTTTTATCATAATTTATAAGTGTAATTTAGTATTTTCATTTCTGCTACAAAATATTTGGTCTCTAAACTAAACAATCTACTTCTCAATTTTGTGTTTGGTATTTTAATGTCCATCTGAAAATTCCACTATTTTTATTGATACCCTATCACCATTTGTAAATACGTTATCTATTTCTTGATTTTCATGTTTTTCTAAATTTTTTTCAGGCCTTGGTTGAAACCTCATCATGATGTCACATCAACATTTACTAATGAAACAGCTTTAAAAACAGCCATAATGAAAGATTAAATATGACTTAATAAAACAAGAAATTTTCCATCACATAATTGCAAAATAAATATATAGGTTTAAACTTTTTCATAGTTTCTGTAAGGATTTTCACTTCTCTTTGTGAGCTGTAAAATTATTTGTGTGTTAAATTATCTGTTTGAAAGCTACAGAACTTTTCTTCAATAAGAAGACATCAGATAACTTGAGATAATGTAAACTTATATAGTTTGCACATAGATAGAATGGTAACAAAGAAAACTTTGTTACAAGTAATTTACCTACATTGAGAAATCACAAGATTGAATATTGTTTCAGGCTTAATATAGAATATTGTTTACATTTGATTAATCTTTTCAAATTATGGTGTTTCTATTATATTTACTAGATAAATATTTTATCACATCAAACAAATTTAGTTGTGATTAATATTTATTCGTATGATAAGTGACTGTAAATCATTCTTTACTGAATGTTATTTTTATGTCTGTCCTGTTCAAACAATGAAAATAAATAAAGTAGCTAACTGGTTACTTAATTATTTCAAACTGATATGTTTTTAATAAAAACATTATTAACCTTGTAGGTGACAGTAGAAAATGTTTTAATTATCAGTTTATTGGAATTACAAAAGATCAATATGAGATTGCTGTATATCTTAAAAATACACATAATGTCAACTACCTGGTAGTATTTAGTTGACATTAGTTATTGCTTTTCAATGTTGGAAACATCTAGGTTATTAGTTGTAACAAAATATGTTTTTCACAAAATACATAAATGATGAAATGGTCTATCACACAAAATCTAGAGTAATTCAAAAATTACTTTAAAACAAAACAACATAGATCACAACTTTTAAAATGTTTTTAGTCTTAAACTTTTCAAACTAATTTTTGGGGTTTGATATAAGTGTGTGCACCAAAACAATGCAAAAGTTAAAAATCCTGTTTAGTTTGAGGTCAGTACTATCACAAAAAAAAACAAGAATGATGGTAAAAACTTCTACCAAAAGAGTTGCTAGACATCTAAAAAGAAATTATAATTAATAATAATTAGTCTTCAAATGACCCCAACTTGTTCATTTGTTATCAGATCATCATTACAATCTAAATATACTTAAATTTATCTATTTTGTCTTTCAAACACACAAAATTGTTCCTTATTCTAATGATGGGCTTAAGAATGACTTAGAGGTCTATTTGCAGATAAACACTGCAAAATAGTTTTAAACTGTTTTCTTTTACTTGAAAGATATGTTTACCCATGAATGATGGCATCATAAGAAGAGTCTTTTTTGATACATAATACACTTCCACTTTAAATATAGAAGCTTTACTGATGTCCAAATTGATTATGCTAACTATTACTGTCACTAAAAACTCATTCTTGCTTAGATAACATTTTATATTCTACATCCTTTTTGAACAGTTCTGTATTACTCAAATATAAGGTTTTCTTTGAATTTCTTTGGTATACAATTGTTATAGTTGAATTATAAACCTGAAAATACAAGTTTATGGTCGATCCCAGATTTAACTTCTCTCCCTTTCTGATGACTAAGGTGTCCAAAGAACAGTACACATTCCTTCTTTTACAGTGAATTTAATATTTCCATGTTGTTTATCTAGCTAACAAAGACATTTTCCCACTTGATCTTCATTCTCAAATACAGTAAATGTATCATCCACACATCTTCTATACACTAATGGTTTAAATTATTCAGAATATTCTTGTAACCAGATCTTTTCAAGACAATGCATAAAAACATTTGTTAATACATGAACCAAACTAAACCACATCTACCTGATCATGTACCTTTCCACTAAGCTTTTAATGCTGTTTCACACAATTTCTGAATTACTTCTTTGGGTATATTCTCAAAATCACCTTTCTTATTGTAAAGCAAACTTGCACAAAATTCAAAGGTCTCATCCAACGGTATATTAATATTTTGATTCTACATCAAATTAGCAATTACAGCATTATCAGAATTTAACTTTTTAATGTTGTTAAATCCAAGACTGTATTTTGGGGTGTAATAATTACACATAAATTCCTTTAAACCATAACTAAAAAGTTCTGTTACTTCAAAAGTTACGAAATCCAATATTTGATATGATAGGTCTCATTGAGCAATTTATGTATTTTATGTAAAACATAAAGATTACCAGTATATTAACCAGCTGGTCTTGTTTCTTTGTATAACTACTTATTTATAACATTCTTTTTTTCTTTAATTTCAACAGATATCTACTTAACTTCGTTTTACTATATTTAACTGGATCTTTACCTAGAATGAAAAACTTAGAAATATTATTTACAATTACAAAAACCTTATTTTTAACTTTTTGAATTTTAGGACTGTCACCTTTAGATTAAAAGAGTTGAAGCAATAAAAAAAAAAGTTCATAGAAACTGAAATTATACTTAAAGAAAAAGTCTTACAAAATTAGAAAAACTATTAGGGAAATGTTACAATTAAAGAATTGTGGTGGTGTTTTATATTTTGTCTTCATTATTAATGAAATTACAAGAAAAAATAACAATAATATGTAAAAAATAATAACAATACAAGATAAGAAATTATTTAAAGAAAACCAAATAAGGGAATCATATTTTAGGAAATCCTGATTATGATATCATGAATTCATTAAACAATACTTTAAATGAAATAATGCTACTGCTCACTGGTAAACACGCCTTGAAGAAAAACAAAAAACAAGTCAAGACTTTACTTTGCAACATTTATCAGCAAGTAGAACATTGAATTGTCCTCAAACTGATTATTAGAATTAAGAAACTATTTTGAACTTTGAGACAGAATAGGTAAATCAAACTACCTGAACATTATCTAAATCTGTAAATGCTCTAAATGTTCAAGAGTATATATAGGATCAACTTCAAGAAGATTAGTTGGTTGAGACAAGAAACACAGTTTACTGAGTATCAAATATTTTCAAGCATGTATTAAGTTGTTCTGTTAACAACCGAGCAGTTTAAAATTTCTTGGACTGAAGAAAACTATTATGTTTTTTGATTCATAGAAATTTTAGACATTAAAAACTTTGACCTGTGACAAATGAATAGGTAATCAAGTACTGGTAAGCTCCTTTTGAAAGTATAATGAAGACTAAAAACTAACAATTGATAATTATTTGTCAAGAATAATTATTTTTATCCTAGAAGATGGTGAAAAAATAATAAAGTTCACAACTTATAATAACTTTTGAACACATTTTGAGACTACAGTTCCAATAAAATTCTTAAAACTAAAGAAATCATCACACTACTTAGTATGACAAAAATTAATTACTTTACACACATGACTGTGTAAATTATATACAAAACAAAAATAAATCCTTAAAGTCAGTTTTTTAAGAAACAACTATTTGAGAACTACAGTAAATTGTTAGTACAGAGTGTCTATGAAAAAATGGGTAGTGTTGAAGTATGAAAGTCAGTGATGTCAAGAAAACCCACTTGTAAAAAAATATATGTGCAAAAATGGCTAGTTTAGGTTGAGAAAATATTTTACATAGAAGGTCGAAACGTTGTTTGCTCTTCTACGTAAAATATTTTCTCAACCCAAACAAGCCGTTTTTGCATATAGTATGAAAGTCAGTTTCAGCATATTCAGAGAATTCAAAAAAATGTAAAGAAAAACTACACAGGAAGCACAGAGATGGAAAAATAATCAATGAGAAGCTTTACCTCCACTTCACCACTAAGTAAGTGAATGGCTTCAATAAGTCTTTCTCCCTCACCATTTGTCTACAAGTTACAGACAACAGAAAGGGTGGATTGATAAGCATGCAAAAAGTAATAAAATATTAATGATGGTTTAAAAAACTACACAGATTAAGTATAATATGCAGAAATATAAAGAAGAATAGATCTTTCTGACAAAAAATATTTCACTCTGATTAAAAACAAACAGTTAAACAAATAGGAGAAAATAACTTAGCAACGAAACAGAATATTAAAACACCAGTCATGTTAAGAGACTTTTTATTTATCATAACACAGAGCAAAAATCAAGTTCAAGAAATAAGAAAATGTCTGATTATCATTTCAAAACGTTTACCCAAGTATATTTAAAAAACAAACTGAAGGATCTAAGTGTATTCATCAGCTATACACTATTATATACAAATAAAGGTTCAATATGTTTGTGGTAATGACTATTTTATAATCAACTTAGTTTTATTCTTTCACTCACCAAATGATGCGGTGATCCATCTGTGAAAACAGTCTGAGTGTTATGAGACCACTGTGGTACACCTGCATGAAAATGACCATTTGGTTCACAAGCAATTTCCCTAAAGCTGTACTTAGACTAAAAGATGTGGTGAAAAAAAAAACATTAAAATAATCTTTCTTTTAAATATGCAATGAATATAAAATTCTTTGGTAAATTAAAGCTTGGAAAATGGTAGAGCTAAGTCAATAAAATGCATTTCCTACTCTTTTACAAGTCCATCAACTAACATTTGTACCCAGTATTAAATTTTAATGTTTATATAGATAAATGACAATCCAAGATAGCACCAGAAAAATTCTGAACTTTTTTTTAACTTGAATAATTTAAATTTGTATTATTGACTTTAACACCATAAACATTTCACAAGCACAGTGACATGTAATGTGACTGAATGTTTTAGATGCTAAAACAATACAATGCAGTTGCAATATGAATGAACTTTAGCTCTATCTACCATGAGTAAAATAATTGATTTAGAGATACATTTCAGTCAAAGACTCAATAAGACAATGGTTTATGATTTTTTTATTCATATTAATATTATATAAGGAGCTATGTACAATAGAACTAAAATTAAAAAACCATAAGGGGACTGAATATGATTAACCTGAGAAAGGTGGTGGTGAATTGACTGGTGTACCAGATGTGGAAGAGAAACTGCCATTTGTGTGTTCAGTAGAGTAAATCTGAAATACAAGTGATGTAACCTTTTAATAGTTTTACATTCAAATACTGATGCACGTTCATAAAAAAAAACATGTTAAAAATAAAGAAATACACATATGTAAACATAATACAGAAAGGAGAGGGAGATTCAGAGAATAAAAGAGAAAGAAATAATTACAGATTAACAAATTTAGTTGAATGGTTTTGAAATTTCTAATGTAGTTCTAAAGCAAAATAGAAATATATTTTTTCACAAGTGACAATCTTCTTTGGAATACACGAATTCAACAGCAGTAGACTATCACTGATAAAGTAACAGCTGGTTTGGGTTTATGAAAGGCAAAAGCCCTGTTAGAAGTTACTTTAAGAAGAGTTATCATCAATATTAAAAAACTCACCAGCTATTATATGACAGCAGATATAAAGTTCAGAAAGAACAGACATGTTACAAAGATGAAACATGTTTAGAATAAAAACCAAAAGATAATGAAATGTAATATCATAAATTGTGTGTTTCTTATTAACAAAGCCACACCGGGTTAACTGCTGTGTTCATTGAAGTGAATCAAACACCTTATTTCATCATTGTAATAAATCTACAGACTTACTGATGTCCCAGCAGGGAACAGTATTATAGATAATTTAATTTTATATAAGTTGTTTGTACTAAACAAATATATTTACTTTTCAGTTTCCATTAGTAGTCAATATTTTATCAAAATGTTGAAATAAAAGCACTTTTATCAAGCATTAAGCAACAAAGTTTGTAAATAACTAGTTGAGAAGTTAGTTTTACTTCAAATCAACTTTCATCTAATTAGTAAATTCAATGATATAACAATCAACCAAATATAACAATAGCTCATAATATAAATACTATTACAAAAGGAGTAAAATGACAAAGTTCTGACTAAGATCTCCAAAATTATTTGACATACTGAAGCTAGTGCTTTGCCAAGGGCATCTCCAGTTTGTGAAGGTTGTTGGGCCCCTCGACTAGCCAATTGGTCAGAAGTATGTATTGGAGCTTGTGATGTGTTGTTTTGGCCATACAGTGGAGAAGCAGTTGCCTGAGACACTGTTGGACCAGGGTTGGACGGGCCGTGAAAACTGGACATGGGCGGAAGAACTGGTGGCATGACTGGATGGTCAGGGTTAGTGGAAACACCTTGATAACCCTAGAAAAAATTCCATGGGTTTTTGTCCTGAATTTATTTCCCATAAATTTATGACAAAACTAAGTATCAAATAAGGATATTCTTTATTACATCTAACATAAAGCATAAATATGTGCACGATTTATGTTTAAGTATCTTTATTATTTATTGGGCATTACCAATAAAAAAAACATTTTAAACTGTTAACAAGCAATTTCAAAAAGATATTGTACTTTAAAACATCAGATCATAGGATAAACATAACAAATATAATAACAATATAGAGCAGCACAATACATAAACTTCTAATTGTTAATTATATTAATATGGTACAAAAAACAATGGTTAAAACTTATGAAACAAATAATAAACAGCTGTGTTCTGCATATGTCAAAAACATAAAGTAGATTCATTTTGAAAACACAAGTTATATACAAAAACAGTGTGATTAAATCAAAAGCAGTTCAATTACTTAATTAAACACACATTAAAACTTATTCATGAACTAAATATGTACCATAAGTGTTGTTTTATTTATTAGGTTTTAGAACTACACTAATATCAAACATATTATCACACACATTTGCATTTGTGAATTTCAAAACTATTAATTTTCTGCACTGTTAAGAAACTATGAGAACTCAACATTTCATTACAATTATAAAAACAAGCTTCTGCCCTACTGTGATGAAAATAATAAACAATTACTTTATTATTTGATGCATATAATTAATTTTTTATTTAATATGTTTTTAAAATAAGAGGTAATATTCTAATTTAGTGATAATAATTTTATCTTATATTAATTACTTCTGTTCCACCATTATAACAACAACATAAAACTAAGTTAAGATCCATTTTTATGAGCAATAGTTACAATTGGTTCAGATGGAAGATGCATGGTTGAGAAGGCAGATGATGTGGATGGGAGAGTGGAACCCGTGTTGGCCATCACTGCTGTTGTGTAAGAGTATGATGATGAATGCAAATTAGCACTAGATGACCAGGGGTCAGCAACACCATGAGGAGCCTCTGTAATACAAAAAAATCAATTTAAAATCACTAGGTCATTCAGTAACATATAAATAAGATGCATACATACATTATGAAATCTTCATGTAAACATATAGGAATATCAGCTGTGTATGGACATGAAATTCCAATTTGGAAAACTTTGATCAGTTAATCACTGATTAACATTACTGGTCCCTGAAAATAATTAATTTGACTATTACTTTATTTGAATCTACCTACTTAATGTCAGATAATTTTCAAAAAAGTTCAATTATAATAGTCTAATGTCTAGCTGTATCTAAAAATTTAATAAGTATATGATGCACACAATAATGGAGCATAAGTACTTTTTCAGCATATATTTCCATGTGTAGGTGAATTGATTCATAAAAAAAAGTTGCAGTTTTTTTTGTTGATTGGAGATAATCCACACATAGAAAACATTCTCCACAGTTTCATTTAGCAATTTCATTTTTGACTTGAACAGTACTCAAAAGTACTTTAAAACAGAGATAGAGTATTAAACATAATAGCAAAGAATTTTAATACATTTGAGGTTCTATTAGTGAATATAGAGTGGAAAGACTTTTGTGGGAATTTACTGCAGATTGTCAAATGATACTGATGAACTTAGCAAGAAATTTTACAATGAGATTAAGATTTCAGCTGTTAATGAAGTCTCAATTATGGGTGATTTTATTTTCAAGTAAACAGATTGGGAAATGCTCAAGTAAAATTATGAGAGAGGAAGGTTTTTTTATGTTGTTCAGGATGGCTTTCTTCACCAATTAGTTAAGGAACCTACTAGAACAAAAGCTATTTTAAATTTATTGTTAACTTCAAATGTAAAAGTGGTTAACAAGATGAAAATTGAGGAATATTTGGGTGCAAGTGATCTTTGATCTTTTAGATTCGTGTTGCTACATACAGAGATCGGAAATAATGATGTTTCACTTACATGTTTCAAAAAGGCAAATTTTGAAGGAATGCAACAATAATTATCTGTTGTGAAATTAGGCAGTTGAATTATTTGGAGACACTGACTGGTTGTAGAAAAATGTTAAAGATAAATTTAAGATATTTAAATTGACTGGAATAATGGGTGATTTAGAAGATTAAGAATGTAGGTAAAATGGGAAATTAGAACATCAAAAACAGATGTATGAAAAAAGGTTGGCTAAAAATGTACCAAAATAGTATGGATTTCTTTTTAAATACAAGTGAACAAAATGTTAGGATGGTGGCAGTAGTACCTTTGATGGATGAGAAAGGAAGGCACTTATATGATGATTATGAGATAGCTGGGTTATTAAATTTTGTTTTTTCTTCAGTTTTTCTGACAAAGATTTAAACAGTATTCCACATCTTAAACAATTGATAGATGGAAACAAGATGACTACAATAATTCTGAGCTGGTTAAGAAAAAACTGAAAGAACAATAAGGTTCCTGAGCCAAATAATTGTTATGTACATGTGTAAATATTTTGTAGACGACAACATGTCGTATTGTGTTTGAATTTTCATTTATATTATTCATTTTTCTATATTGATATTATTGTTTCGAAGTTTAAACTAAAATATGTTATTTAGGGTAACATTTTAGAACTTTCTCGAATTAAGTAGACCAATCACATGTTTGTAAATGAGTGCTGGTGACTTCCTGTCTAGACGTGTAGTCTCGTGCAAGAACGGATATGCGTGGATAGCTCTGGAGTTGTATGGAAATTGCAAGATTGTTCGAGAAATAGGCCTATCGGTATAAAAGACGGTGACAAGAGACAGATTCAGTCATGAGTCATCAGTTTTTATTCGAAGAAAAGGAGAGATATTCAGTCATCAGTTTTTATTCGAAAAAAGAGAGAGAGATTCAGGCATCAGTTTTAGTTATTTGAGAAAGATTAAGTGTTTGCTGTGAATATTCAACTTGGATTTGTGATTGAAGTTAGATCTACGGAAGCTGTGATTTTATTCCGTCAATCTCTACGATACATCTGAATTACTGCTTGTGCTGAGAGACGGCGAATTTATTGAACTGTGAACTGTTTCGGAATCTCTTCGTGGGACCAAATTCACACCCTAGACTGGAATTTGAGACTTTAATTTTAGATCATTACATTAGATACAGGCCAGTACCGTTTTGTATTGTGATTTATTTTGAAGTTTGAAACTAATACTATTTTGTTTTGTAATTAATTTCGAATGTTGTAACTTAATATCTGTCACTATTATTATATAATTCATGTTATATCTGTTATATTTGTTAATAGTTTAGTGTAATAAATTATACAAGCTGTTATCTGCGTTTTTCTGTTGCGTTTAGTCTACGAAGAACTTAAAACATTAAAAAATACGTAACAGAAAATTGGGGGCTCGTCCGGGATATCGAACAAACAATTTAATTTTATTATAAAATAAGATTTATATTCTATACAGCTAGACAGCTTGTATATTTAAAATGGCATTCGAACTTGAAGATTTTATAAACGAATTTAATCAGAATCCCTCTTTCGAATTAATCAGTGAATTAAAAAAATCTGAATTACTTGATGTTGGTAAACATTTTAATTTAGAAGTGAAGCAATCAATGAAGAAAGCAGATATTAAACAAATTATTGTTGAACATTTGGTCAGCCAAAAGGTATTACCTCAAACAGTTGCACAACAATTGCCTGTCGCTCATTTTGACCCAGATTTCGAATTAAAAAAAATGGAAATGGAAATGAAATTTCGTTTAGAAATTGAAAATAAACGTATTGAGGCAGAACAAGAAACTAAACGACTTGAGGCAGAACAGGAAAACAGACGCCTTGTTCTTGAGGCAGAACAAGAAAACAAACGCCTTGATGCCGAAATACAAATGGAACGCATTAAAGCTGATAAAGAAATCAATATGAGAAAGGCACAGACAGAAGAAAAGGTTGTCCAAATGCAGTTGGATATTTTCGATGCTTCCAAACAGATTCGTTTAGTACCTCCATTCAATGAAAAAGCTGTAGATACATATTTTCAGCAATTTGAAAAATTGGCCCTTAGGCTAAAATGGCCTACCGAATATTGGACAGTATTACTTCAGAGTGTTCTCAAGGGTAAAGCTCAGGAAGTATTTTCCAAACTCACAGCCGAGCAAAGTTATGATTACGAGCACGTCAAAAAATGCATTTTGAATGCATATGAATTGGTGCCAGAGGCATACAGACAAAAATTTCGTGGTTACAAAAAGTTTGACAGCCAAACTTATGTCGAATTTGCTCGTGAAAAAAAAACTCTGTTCGACAGGTGGTGTGATTCCAGAGAAATTAAAGAGGATTATACAAAACTCGGAGAACTTATGTTAGTTGAAGAATTTAAAAGATGTATTCCCGTAGAGCTAAAAATTTATATTGATGAACAAAAAGCTTCCAAAATTCATGATGCTGCTGTCTTGGCAGACGAGTATGCTTTGACTCACAAAGATTTCTCATATAAAAGTAAAACAAATCACACAGCAAAGAAACCCAATAGCTCATTCAAATATTATGCAAATGTCGACAGAGACAAAAAAGAGCAAACTTCTAATTCTCAAACGAAGACTCCATCTTATTCTATAAGCTCATCATCTACTAAAAACGTGTCATTCTCATCCAAAACATGTGCTTATTGTAGGAAACCTGGCCATCTGATTTCTGAGTGCTATAAGCTCAAAAACAAGCCATCACCCAATAGTTTCATTTCGCCCTTGTTTGATACATCATTGGTTCCCAATGATTTTGACCCTGTTCAGTCCACTGTGGATTCTAAGCCCAATATTATTGATGTACCTGAAGATATTGTTGAGGACAAATTTAAGCCTTTCATGACTGAAGGTTTTGTTTCTTTTGTTGGCGATTCACATCTACAACCAATTAAAATCCTGCGGGATACTGGAGCTTTTCAGAGTTTGATTTTGGAAAGTGTACTTCCGTTTTCTGAAAAGTCATCCGTTGGGGCCAGTGTGCTCATTTCTGGTGTAGAAGGTGGCGTCGTTTCTATTCCTCTTCACAGATTAGATTTACATTCGGACTTAGTTTCAGGCCCAGTGACTGTGGGTATTAAAGCCTCATTGCCTGTTGAAGGTGTTTCTATGCTTTTGGGGAATGATTTGGCTGGTAGTAAGGTGGTACCAGAGGTTCGTTTTGTTGAAGCACCTGTTATTAGCCCCAGTACAGAGCAACTCGTTGAAGAGTTTCCTGATGTTTTTCCCGCCTGTGCTGTTACTCGTTCTCAGGAGTCCAAAGAGGATTTCTTTTTATCTGATACATTTATGTCTCACATCGATGAGATTTCTGACTCAACTTTTAGTTCTACTGATGACTCCAAGTCATTTTTCAACTCTCTTCATCGAAACAAACTTGTTGAGGAACAGGACAATGATCCTGAAACTCGTTCTCTTCTACAACTGGCTGTTGATGAAAATGAAATAGGAACTGTCCCTATTTGTTACTACCAGAAGTCAGGTGTGCTAATGAGAAAATACAGACCTCCTGACATTGCTGTTGATGAAGAGTGGAATGTTATTCATCAAATCGTCATTCCAAAATACTATCGGAATGATATTCTTAGTCTTGCTCATGACCATGTATTGTCGGGATACTTAGGTGTAACAAAGACCTTAGATCGTATCCGACGACATTTCTATTGGCCAAAGATGCGTCAAGATGTTGTTAGCTTTTGTAAGGCATGTCATTTTTGCCAAATCACTGGAAAACCAAATCAAGGGATTCCCAAAGCACCACTGCAGCCTATTCCTGCCTTTGAAGAACCATTCTCAAGGGTCATTATCGACTGTGTTGGCCCAATGCCAAAAAGCAAAGCAGGAAATGAATACCTCTTGACCATCATGTGTGCTTCTACACTTTTCCCTAAGGCAATCCCTTTGAGAAAAATCACTGCTCTTGTCAAATCCTTTACCATGTTCGGAATTCCAAAAGTTGTGCAATCAGATCAAGACACAAATTTTATGTCCAAACTATTTGAACAAGCCATACACGAATTAAACCTCCATCAAGTTTCATCCAGTGCATACCATCCTGAGTCACAAGGTATTTTTGATCCTTTCAACCAAATTACTGCCACAAACACTCAAAGAACTAGGCTGAGGGTGTTCCCTTGTTATTGTTTGAAGTTCGTGAGGGTATTAAAGAATCCACTGGATTTAACCCTTTTAAGTTGGTTTAAAAAGACAAATAAACAAAAAAAAAAAGTTTTCGCAAGCTCAAACTTTTTTTTTTACTTTTAAGGAGGAGAGTGTTATGTATATGTGTAAATATTTTGTAGACGACAACATGTCGTATTGTGTTTGAATTTTCATTTGTATTATTCATTTTTCCATATTGATATTATTGTTTCGAAGTTTAAACTAAAATATGTTATTTATTTAGGGTAACGTTTTAGAACTTTCTCGAATTAAGTAGACCAATCACATGTTTGTAAATGAGTGCTGGTGACTTCCTGTCTAGACGTGTAGTCTCGTGCAAGAACGGATATGCGTGGATAGCTCTGGAGTTGTATGGAAATTGCAAGATTGTTCGAGAAATAGGCCTATCGGTATAAAAGACGGTGACAAGAGACAGATTCAGTCATGAGTCATCAGTTTTTATTCGAAGAAAAGGAGAGATATTCAGTCATCAGTTTTTATTCGAAAAAAGAGAGAGAGATTCAGGCATCAGTTTTAGTTATTTGAGAAAGATTAAGTGTTTGCTGTGAATATTCAACTTGGATTTGTGATTGAAGTTAGATCTACGGAAGCCGTGATTTTATTCCGTCAATCTCTACGATACATCTGAATTACTGCTTGTGCTGAGAGACGGCGAATTTATTGAACTGTGAACTGTTTCGGAATCTCTTCGTGGGACCAAATTCACACCCTAGACTGGAATTTGAGACTTTAATTTTAGATCATTACATTAGATACAGGCCAGTACCGTTTTGTATTGTGATTTATTTTGAAGTTTGAAACTAATACTATTTTGTTTTGTAATTAATTTCGAATGTTGTAACTTAATATCTGTCACTATTATTATATAATTCATGTTATATCTGTTATATTTGTTAATAGTTTAGTGTAATAAATTATACAAGCTGTTATCTGCGTTTTTCTGTTGCGTTTAGTCTACGAAGAACTTAAAACATTAAAAAATACGTAACAATAATATTTCCCCAAAAGTTCTGAAGATTGTATATATTAGCCAGTTGCAACTATTTTTTGTAAGTCCTTAAATATTGTGCAGATACCAGAGGATTGGAAGTTAGCTAATACCACTTCTCTTTTCAAGGGAGGTAATAAAAATTATCCTAACAATTACAGGCCTATTAGTCTTACAACAGTTGTGGGAAAAGTTTTGTAATGTTTGATAAAAGTTGCTTTACAAAGCCATTTAACAAAGCTTAAAATTTTAATGGGCAATAAACATGGTTTTACTAATGGAAAATTTTGAAAAGGAAATTGTTTATGTACATAAGGGTATTGGTATATATTTGGTGTATCTGGGGATAAGTTTGCAAAAAGGATAAAAGAGTGGATGAGTAGAAGAAAGCAGAGGGTTGTTACAAATGGAGTTCAGTCAAATTGGATTAATGTCACATGTGGAGTACCTCAAGACCATTGTTATTTCTGAATTACGTTATTAACATAGATGAAGAAATATTAAATAAATTGCTAAAGTCTACAGATGATATTAAGGTCTTGGGTGTTGCTTGCTGTAAAGAGGACACTGCTAATTTACAAATGGATTTACGTCATTTAGGTGAGTTGGGCAAATAAATGACAGATGGGTTATTACAATTTCGATAGAAGTAACCTTACCAGTGTCATGAAAGAAAGAGATCTTGGTTGATCAGTTTTTTAAGTCATCTAAGCAGTGTGCTGTTGCTAATGGTAAGGCAAATAAGATTTTACATTGTATCTAGTGTAATACTGAATAGAAGTTTGAAGAGTTTATAATTTCATTTTACAGGTCACTGGTTAGGCCACATTTGGAGAAATATGTTCAGTTTTGGACTCCTTACCTTAAAAAGGACAATAAATTGTTGGAAAGGGTTCTGAAGAGGGTTAACAGAATGGTATCTGGAATGGAGAGGTTGTCATAAGGGGAAGAGATTGAAAACTCTCAAAGTGTTTACTTTTCAAAAAAGAGAAAGAAGTTAGAGGAGATGTGATGGGGTTGTTTATGATTGTGAGATGAACTGATAGTGTTAATGTGCCATCTTTTTT
Source organism: Carcinoscorpius rotundicauda (assembly GCA_011833715.1). NCBI lineage: Eukaryota > Metazoa > Arthropoda > Merostomata > Xiphosura > Limulidae > Carcinoscorpius > Carcinoscorpius rotundicauda. The sequence goes on along the minus strand of CM022395.1, from coordinate 39,783,700 downwards.
TTTACACTTGACAGGAAAAATAATAGGACAAGGAAACACATGTATAAATTTTGGCAGAAGTTACTTTCAGCTAAGACAGTTTTACTTTCCTACAAGGTGATTTGCTTTTGGAATAGGCTGCTTTCAAATATTATGTAGACAGTAAATTTAAGTGAGTTTAAGAGAAAACTTGGCAAATATATTAATGATAAGGGCTGGATTTAAAAGCTTTATATATAAAATAATCTTTGCATTGTTCAGAGGATGGGACAGCCAAGATGGTTCCATGTTGATTTCATTAATCATCCATGTATTATAATATATACATTTATTTTACTTTGTTGTTTAGATAATATCTAGTAACATGATTGTATTTTGACAAAGACACTTTCTTCTTTTAGTAAGTAAGCTGTGCCTACACCAATCAATGCTCTCTATATTTCTAAGACAGAGAGAGAAACAAAATCCTACAAAATACTAATGTGAGTTCTATACTAATCAAGTAACAAACATATGATGTATAACCTTCTTTAAATCATTCATGACACATAATATACACACTAGATTTCTTTGGTGTATCCACATTAAACCAACACTAGAGTCAAAGTAAAACATATGTGAACTACTGTATATATTTTACAATCAACAGAAAAACAATATACCTATACTATTCAGACAACTGGAACAGAATATGAAGAATATTTTATTATTTTAGTCAGATATAGAAATGAAAATCTTTATTCAAAAAGTATAAATCTCTGAAAAGTTGAATTCTTTGTTGTTTCAAGTGTTCCAGTAGTTCAATGATATTTCAGTGTGAATTAAACTACTAGAAATTAGGTTTCAATACCCATGGTAGACACAGCACAGATAGTTCTTTGTGCAACTTTAAACTTCACAATAAGTAAGCAAGTATTTAAACAAAAAATTAGTGAGCATATTAATAATATAATAAGAGATAAATATGATTAAAATAAATTTTATGTTCTGTACTTAAGTGAGAGGATTTACTAACATACAGTTCAGGAGTTAATACATTTTTTATACATAGTTTTAAGATACATTTTATGAAACAAACTTAGAAAGATACTGTTGATAAACTGCACTGAAAAAAAAAAGAAAAAGAAAACTTCACTGAAAATTTGTAATCCAAAGTATCTTTACCCATAAAATATGAATTTCCACAAAGACCTGACTTAGGTGAGGTATACCTAGGCATGTCTTCTTCACATCCTGCTCCTTCATATTGCTAGGTTAAAAAACAAAACAAAACATCTTTATGTAATTAGTAAGTAAACTATTTTGGAATGAAATTTATATTAAATAAACCTCACTAAGTTTCCAGGGCTCCAGGTGATGACAATTCCACAACCTAGGCTGTGTATGGCAGATACTCAAAGGTTCATCAAGCTGGTTTCTAGTTTAATCTTTTTGTGGAAGAGTTAACCAGTTAAATATTACAAGACTGATTCAACTGGAAGCAGTGAGTAAGTAACATGAAATTAAACATAACAATATATATATCTCACACAAGCATAAACAGTCATTAACAACCAATCAAACATCAGTTAAGAAGTAATTAACCACATAACCACTTAAGTGGATGAAATACCATGTTACTTGGAATTAGCAACTGTGAGTTTAATTAAAAGTTTTCCATCATATATGTTTCAATGTTACAACTTGTGATCTCAACAGTTAACTTATGGAATTACTAATGCGACTAACATTTATAAAAAACATTCACCAACAAGTATGGAAAGTAAATAAAACCTAAGTTTACATATCTAAACCTTAGAGACTTATAATTTAATAAAACAAATGAAGAAAATTATTAACTATATCCTACGTTGTCAGAATAAGGAAACTTTCACTGCATGTAATTTAAAGTGGCCTGCTATAAGTTAATGTTTGTAAGGTAGTCCATGAAATTACTAATAAGACAGAAAATAATATATTAATATATTTCCTAAGCTCTTATTACTGTAATTCTAAAATTTGTCATTAGCTATTATTTTTTTCTGGTGTTTAAATGGTTTCTTAACTTTCAAAAAATGGTAAAAATACAACAAAAACGGATATGAAACAGCAAACATATTGAATTATCAAAACTAGTAAAGCAGCAATTGCAATGACAGTAAATATACAGTACAGATATTGACAATCCATTTACTAGCGTATAAACAGCAAGTCTAAAGTCCCCGACTCAAATGCTGATAGTCGAATCGTGATGCACCGACTCCGCTAAATGATCCGACGTGTTGAACGTAATGGCTTTATCTGGTTCACGGTAGCCATCTGAGCGAAAGAAATGGGTAAATTACGTGGTTTCCAGGGAAAGAGAAAACGACACACTGATGCCCATCGGAGAGCTGTGCCTAATAACAAAAGAAAATTTCTTCAAGAACCAGCTTCACGCGGTGTGATAACGATACTTTAATAGTAAGCCAGTGAATCTGTACACTAATTTATTGGTACCAGCTTCGAATGCCTGCGCGACAAACCACACGTAGCTTCAGTTTTGAGCAATCTTCACCGTGTTGCAAAGAGGCAGTCGCACCCTTCCTTCTCCAACTGAACAGATATATATATGTGCTAACATTTCCGTTCAAGAAAACCCATTAGTTCTCGATTAAGTCCCGAATCCTCTTCTTTCTCTCTTCATAAGCGAAAAACTTTTAACTTTGTTCTTGTTCTAATAGGGATGATTTAACTCGTCTGAATTTCTCATCACGTGTATCTAGCAATGTTTACATGTCAAGTTACGTGACTTGACGTAATAGTTTAATTACTATTGGCTAATTATTAGTAATTTTAATCTGTCGCTTAACTGTTAAGTTTAATAAAAACACGAGACTTGAAATTGTCTCAAAATTTGATACGTAACTAATCCTAATTTAGAATTAACTAGCGGGAAAGCAACTACTTCTCCCCAACCGCCATTTCACAGCTACTCTTGATTGAGCAAAGAGCCTGACTGTCACAGTTATAACTCCCACACAGCTGAAAAAGCGGAGGGTATCAAAGAGTATTTGTTGCACATGGTATTATCAACATGACGTATTTCAAAATGCCTCACTGTGATAAGCACTCTATAATAGTGAGTATATATAAACATCGAAGTCAAGAGAAGTGCTGCTACTTAAGAATATTAGCTTTACTTGATGTCTTGTAATTACCAGCAATGAATTATTAGTGCTGCTGATTTGGGTTTCCTAGCTGTCTGTTAAATAAAAAGTAAATACGAGATGCAACGAGGTTAATAAAATTTATAATTGTTAAAAGTGGTGATAGTAGCGATGACGTTTTTCGTTCCAATTTACAATATGCAAACTTCTGAAAACAGAACCCTATAACAAAGTTTTGAGGGTTTATAATCACATTCGTTTCATGCAGTAATGTAATAATTGTTACACTGGATCTAATTTTACACCAGCTACGTAATGAAAACTGAATGACTTATTCCTTAGTCATTGCGTAAAGTAAAAAGTACCAGATGAGGCTATAAAACGGGCGGAAATTTTATTTGAGGAGATAAAATATCGAGCCCTTCTTCCAGCGACAGAGAGAATATTAACACGTCAGTATTATAACGTTTATTTAAAGGTCTGTGCATGTAACAAATATAAATACTCGTATATGAAATTTGATAATAAAGGTACTGACTCCCATATAAGCATATTTATATTGTAAACCGGAACAATATTTTATTCCACATTTGTGCTAAACAGCCAGATAAAAAACTTCAAGATTGAAGTATATTCACCCTTAATTTAGAACTCCTGACAAGATGCAGTGAAATCAGCCAGCAGAATATGTCGTCTGTACGGACAATCGTAACCTTACGCTGTAACTGAGTATAAGAGTTATAACACCCCACAACTGAACGTGCGGGTGGTATTCAGTGGAATATCGCAACTCAAATCGAACATTGTAACAAGCAATCAGACACGCTAACCATTAGCTATGCCTGATGTATGTATCGACATAATGAGAGAATCGTCTCATGGTTTTAATAGTATTTAGTCGTAACTTGCAGGGGCGTAGATTTTGTACACCTGATGGGGGGGGGAATGATATTTGCAACCACTTATGTGGATTATTCAATTTGCAAATTGGTAATCTCTGATGCAATAAAACAATTCAACAAACCAAACTGTACGGGGGGATGATTGTATGCACCATACCCCCACCTAAAATGATAGGAGGTGTATACCCCCATACCCCCAGGATCTACGCCCTTGGTCGTAAGTCCTAAATACATACGTGTAGTTTATCTGAATGTTAACTAACAGCGTTAAAATCCAACAAGCCTAAGGAAGAAAAAAAGGCGGGAAAAAGTTAACTCGCTTCCTATACGAAACGCCCCCCGCTAGTACAGCGGTATGTCTCCGGATTTACAACGCTAAAATTAGGGGTTTGATTCCCCTCGGTGGGCTGAGCAGATAGCCCGATGTGGCTTTGCTATAAAAAAAACACAAACACACCTATACGAAACAACACTTTACAGAGCCACCAACTCAACACTGTAAAGTTAGTTCGCTACGAAAATTCCACTACAAATATACATATAATATACTTCTGGCCCGTTCTGATTTGTGAGCGTTAATAAACGTACATATGACATCATGGAAACTCCACCTGTTAAATTAGATTATCACTTTTTTTGAGCTACAGATAGTGTACAGAAACGGAGACAACACTTACTCTTGATGCCTCCTCTTCAACGCATACAATATTTGAAAGTCACACACAACTTTCTTCTGCTATAAAACATCAACAAGAAACTTATGACAAGACAGTTTTATTTTCCAAGTTAACTTTGGTCCTAGGAAACGACCAACAAAGGATTATTTTGCTAATGAGCTGAGATAACAATTAAAATATAAAAATAAATCTGTTTTAAGAGAAATCCACTGAAACTTACGAGAATAACATCGTACAGGGTGTTCGGAAAGTCACTGTGCACTTATATATTTATTAACAGACAAAACTGCACAGTGCTTTCCAAACACCCTGTATATAACGACACATCATAAACGAACAACGAAAATAATTAATAAAATTATTTAAGATTTGATGTTTTTGATTCGGTCGTTGTTAAACACAAAGCTACAGAAAGAGGTATGTCTGCTCTGTCCATCACGGATATCGAAACCTGACAGAATTATTATCACTAAACTACTGTTGGGTGGGGTGGGGGTGGGGGCAGAATTCATTGTCTTAAGCTTCCTGCTTGAATATAAAACAAGCAGTGAATTTATACGCCCAACGCAATAAACGTAGAGGTAAACAATTTTACCTGTCAATACCATGTTTAGAACCTGTGAGAATCCGATCCACCAATAACATGTTCGGAACGACGTTTCGAAGTGCTGAAATAGATTTTAATGTTGTTGTTTTCTTTAATGCAATTATAATGCAAGTTTATTTGATAGTGATATAGTGGTTTTATACCTAAATACTATAAGCATCTACTTAGATATTTAGTAGAATCAACAAATATTTCTACGTAACATAATTATATAACTAAGAGAACACAGGTCGTAGGCTCATAAGCCAGAGCAGGAACGAGAGCAGCTCCACAACTAATGCCCGGCATGGCCAAGCGCGTAAGGCGCGTGACTCGTAATCCGAGGGTCGCGGCTTCGCGCCCGCGTCGCGCCAAACATGCTCGCCCTCCCAGCCGTGGGAGCGTTATAATGTGACGGTCAATCCCACTATTCGTTGGTAAAAGAGTACTCTAAAAGTTAGCGGTGGGTGGTGATGACTAGCTGCCTTCCCTCTAGTCTTACACTGCTAAATTAGGGATAGCCCTCGAGTAGCTTTGCGCAAAATTAAAAAAACAAACAGACACACGTGTTATTACGTCGACTCTGAACACAGTTTCGGCATCTCTTATTTTCAAACATGGTACTTAATAGCCATGCTATCAATTTGAACATCTTAATTCTATTACTGCAACATGTAGAATAATTCAGTATTCATAATGACATCTAAAAAAAAAAGGTAACGCATCTAGTAATCATACAGTTACATTAGGTTATCTTCACACAAACCTATAAAGTTATTTTAAACATCCTTCGGCAAATTAATCCAAGAACGGTACATGAAAGAAACAGCAAACCATATCCACGTATTAAACATCAATACAATATATTCAATGTATTGAAACCCTGACTACAAACTACCACAGATTATCATACGTAAGGACCTGTAAATCAAACCACAACATAAAATGCATCAACAATTCTTTAATCTTTTGAATAGGGGATAAATTTCTGCTTTGCTTATAATGTATGAAATAAAATTATTTTACTACTGAAACATCTTTTATCCCCCCCCCCCCTAATACCGTCGACCTCTCGTATGCAACGTGTGTACTGTGCCATATGAGCTACGTACATTTCTTTTTCTCACATATTCAGCATTAAGTGGAATACTGTATAAGTAAGAAGGGAATGCGTTTGAAATAGATAAATACTTTGAATAATGCTCTTGTATTATATAGATAGACTTCAATGAAACCAAATCCTACAAAGCAGAATACGTTGTTGTTGCCTTTAAAGTAAATAATGTAAAATCAAGGAAAGATTATGGACGAAATACATGTTTATACACAAGTTGTTTTATATAAACACTTCGTTTTTCTGAATAATCGCTAACATTGACCACGGTATTCAGATTCTTTACTTGAACAAACTCTTGATAAAACGACATTAAAATATGTTATAAAATTATGTTACAAAGAAGTGTATTCGTTTGTTGCCATTTCGCTTACATTTATTTTTCTTTCCATAATGGTATTAACACTTTTTATCTACTAACAAAGCGTATGTTCTACCACCACTATAACGTAAATAGTGCAATATTTGATTTCCCTAGCGTATAAAACCATTCTTCGCACACGAAACATATTTAAACTTTAGGTGTAATTGTAGATTTTTAGATGCTATTACGACTTCATCGGGGAAAACAAGAAGCTGGACATGTTGACTTAAATAAGCCCAGTTATATTTTCAGGGCTATCAAGTCATTTTCTGTATATCTTTTTAACATAAAGATAACTTTGTACATCTGCTTTAAGTACTATTGCCTCATGATGCTCGTAGTTACGGGATGTAGTGTTGGTGAGTGTTTGTTTGTGTGTATATATACTTTTAATAATGGCCCGACATGGCCAGGTAGATAAGGCACTCGACTCGTAATCTGAGGGTCGCGGGTTCGAATCCCCGTTGCACCAACATGCTAGCCCTTTCAGCCGTGAGGTCGTTATAATGTGACGGCCACTATTCGTTGGTAAAATAGTAGCTCAAAAATTGGCGATGGGTGATGATGACTAGCTGCCTTCCCTCTAGTCTTACACTGTTAAATTAGGGACAACTAATGCAGATAGCCCTCGTGTAGCTTTGCGCGAAATTCAAAACAAACCAAACTTATAATAATTTTAATATAAACAATTAAATGTATATGGTTATATTAACTTATGTTTTCTTTTAGCCTGGCGAATACTGATTGTTAATTTATGTTATTTTACATAAGAGGTGTTTATTCATCAACTATATTCCTTAAATACCTAAATTTTTGCATTTCGTACTCATTTTCGTCAAATATTATACTTTTCACTCCACATTATTTAAACAAACCTGTATTACAGGTATATTTTTGTAAAAGCGTACATCTATAACATCTCTAAAGATGATACACTTCAAACTTCGAACGATTGGATGTTCATAAAATAACGAACATTATTGAAACATTATTAGCGTACATCTATAACATCTCTAAAGATGATACACTTCAAACTTCGAACGATTGGATGTTCATAAAATAACGAACATTATTGAAACTGTATGGCTGTGACTGTACGAGCATTATAAAGTAATATTACTCATAAATTTTTAATAAATGATAGTTATCTTTTATCAGAGGTACTTAAAGCTTGCTTTTTTGCCCAGAGATATTTCATCTTGCGCCCAAAGTTATTAACCGTAACCCTACAGATGTCAAATGTAAGGGTAAGTATATAGCATTTACCTTGATGAGATAGGATTAGTTAGAAAAACAAATGAAACTGTGCATCACAAACACATCACAATCCAAATTACGGTCAAAAAAGAAAAATATAAGAAACAGGACGAATAATATTTACGAATACCTCGCCGACAGTAAGTTTTATCTCGAGTTTCTCTTTTGTCTTCACATAATTAACTTGGAAAATACTGCGCTACTGGACGAGTGGTTCATGATAAGAGGGGAACCTCGCAATAAAATGTACTTTTGAAAACCTTAATAATCGTGAAATATAACGATATGAAACTAGGTTTAAGGAACATCAGTATGAGCTGAAAGGTGAAAAAACAGCCAACTTTTGGTCAGTCTCCATATAATTAGAAGATTACAGTACTCTAACACATTAGAAAATAACTGGAGTGAGAGGTTATAGCGTCTGTTCAGACGATATGTCAGCTACAAGATCTCGTATGGTTATGGAAGGTTATAATCTGATACATTAGAAACAGGAGCAAGGTGAGAAAAAAATATCTGTTCAGAATGGATTTCTGAAAGAAACATAAAAGATAGAAGTTCAACGAAAAAGACAGAAAAAAACCAGGTGTGCAAGAGAATAAACAAATCAAAATGAGGTAGAAGAAGAAAGTAACATGTTTCCAGTAAAAATCAAAAACGTATTTCTTAGTCTGTGTGTTACTGATTATCAACAACATACAGCAATTTATTATGTTTATACTGTTATCAGTTAATTTCTGATAAAAATAAGTAGAACCTAATTAAAGTTGTTCAACAATACTGATATAATTAAATGTTATTGTTTGCCGAAAATCAATAATTTTAACTTTTATATTTTCAAATATTATGTGCTTGTTTTGCTTTGAATAACGCCCCCACAGCTGAAAGGGCGAGCATATTTGGTGCGACGGGGATTCGAACCCGTGACCCTCGGTTTGGTTTATTTTGAACTTCACGTAAAGCTACACGAGGGCTATCTGCGCTAGCCGTCCTTAATTTTTCAGTGTAAGACTAGAGTGAAGGCAACTAGTCATTACCACCCACCGCCAATTCTTGGGCTACTGTTTTACCAACGAATAGTGGGATTGATTGTTCATTATAACGCCCCTACGGCTGAAGGGGCGAACATGTTTGGTGTGACGGGAATTCGACCCGGATTGCGAGTGAAGTGCCTAAACTACCTGGCCATGTCGGGCCTATTTTGTATTATATTATGTACAGGGTGGCCCGTAAGTCCCTACTTATCCATATATCACGTATCCAGTGTATCTGTGTGCTGACTCTCATTCTCGCTGCATGATATTATGTCACAATACGCTCTTCATGTGTGAATGGGTTTATATCGGTGAAATTTATCTGAAAAAAAGAAATTTATAATACATGCGTAATTGAAAATAACATAATAATATATAGATGGGTAGGGACATACGGGTCACCTTGTATCTGTTGTTTACATTTTCCAAGCTTGAAAAAAATATTGTTTAAAACTTCAAACTACATTCACAGAACTAGCATTAAGTTTCAGGATCCATGTAATTAAGAAAATATCAAAAATTAACTCTAAAAATGAAAAAAAAACCAATAAAATTTGTACATCGAGATTTTGTTTATGCTTTTGAAGCATTTAATGCTATCAATCTTGAAAATCTAAACTTGTCTTAAATATTAATTTGTACATATTGAATAATTCTACTACCTTGACATAGTTCTAACCGAACACGTTATATTTTACGTTTTTTCACACACCAGATTTATTCAATTTAGAATCAGTAATATATATACACACATATGAAGAAAAACAATAACGTTTGCACTGAAGTCTCAAACTGTATATGAAATGCAAATTTAATCTTTCAGAGTAAATGTTTACATGCACAGTGAAACAAGTAACATCCTGTATGTCACATGCATAAATCTACCATTAACTGGCTTGTTAGATAAATATTTAACAGACAACAAATTTACTGTCGAGATTTAATGAATTTCCTCACCCTATGATGTAACGTTCTTTTACCAGGAATATAAGGTGCATATGGAGAATAGTAATGTGGAGTATAGAACATGTTCTAGTTAGCAGCAACAGAGACAATGCTATTCACATGAAGCGGTCACTTCATCTGAAGGAGTACTGCTGCATTCTCATAAATGAAAAAGTCATTCGAAGATCGGAGATAAAAACGAAAAGTACAAAGCTGGTAAGAAATCGTCGAATACAAATCTTAGCACGCTATTCACCACTTACGAGTCACGTGCTCTCCCTACACTAACCACGATAGAAACCATGGCACCATTTCATGTGTTTTACACAGAAATGTAGAAAAGAAGAATATCTAAGCTATATTACGCTTTCATCACACATCTAGAAAAATCTTATTTTATAGATATATATATTTATATATCACTCTCAGCCAATAGGAGGGCTACACGGTTTAATAAAAGAAACTTCTAAACTGAACAGGCGCGTGAAGTATACGTACATGCAAAAATTGTGACTGAATATATGCAACGATGGCTATCAGTTGTCAATAAAACCCTGCAAGTTTTCTGATAACTTTCACCACCAGGAGCCGAAATGCTACACAGCGCAAGCCGAACACCAGAATCACATGCTCGCTCCTTCGTCCCGAGAATCACGAGGGAAAAGTAGGCTCATCCATTGGCTGGTGACCCGTGACAGCTGACATTCCCCATGACCCTTCTGCTTCCGCCGACTCACATAACTCCTCTCCCTAAACAGATGGTGCCAATATGCCTGTCATAGTCGGTAGTTACAAAGTGTTACTACGGAAGCCAAGATTTATAATTTCGTTTCCTTCATGTAATTATTTCCATGGAACAGGACGTAGTGAAAGTGTGAACTGTACCACAAAACAATAACTCAGTTTGTGTTTCAATGATTACACATCCATTTAAGAAAGGTCAATGTTCGAATTTCCCATTTGAGACCCTATCTGGTGTTTTCTTGGACCAGTTACTATATCACTACCAAATAGCGTCTGTGGAATAGAAATAGGTATGCAAGTAATTTAATGATTATTTCCAAAAGGAACATTTTGAAGTTATTTTTATTGATTTATATCAAAACTTGAAAAGAACTGCCAGCACTTACAATGATATAAATTACGTGAGAAAAAAATTCAAATTTACAGGCCCACAAGTTACACACATTGAAGACAAAGTCTAGTGAATAGTAACCGAAATTAAGTAAAAATTTACTTTTCCGTCCACATAACACAACAATATGCACTTATTTCAGACATACGGGAACGTATAGAATCGTAAATGAATAAAAATTGTGTGAGAATCAATAAAAACGCTTTAAAATATTATTCAACAACTTCACAGAATAACAAATACTGTATTGTACGTACAAGAACATACAGAACGTTAACTAAATTGTTTGCTGTGTACTACAAAATATCATGAAATACAAATAATAGGAGCGCTTCAGGTAAGGTTAGAGGGAAAGGAAAGCAGCTAGTCATCACCACCCACCACCATCTCTTGGGCTACTCTGCTATTAACGAATAGTGGGATTGATCGTAATATTATATCGCCCCCACGGCTGAATGGGCGAAAATGTTTGGTGTGACGGGGATTCGAACCCTCGACCCTCGGATTACAAGTCGAGTGCCTTAACCACCCGGCCATGCTGGGCCTCAATACGGATATAGAAACACTATAGTTTCCTTTTATTTCGACTGACTGCATAGAAAAACGTTAAGGTCGATACAAATGCCTATACAAGGAGATTAAACAATATTTTAAAGATTATTTTTGACTTATTCACATTATACTAGTACAATTTCAGAGACGTTTCAAATACGTGACATTCCTGCGTTTTTCTTACGCCAATACCACGTACCACGAAATAAGATGTCCCGCTTCTATTAAAAACAGATAAAATGATGGATTCGATACTTTTGCCAAATAAAATGTTACAAATAAAACTGTATTAAAATTGCTACAGATATTTACTTAGTAAATCTTGTGCCCATAAAAATTTGGAGAATTTTTTGTTTGAATTTTCTGCTGTGTAGATAATTATTTTTTTCACATTATATGTATGTTAAGTGCTTGCTGTTTGCTACAATATGCATGTTCCACATAAGATTGTTCTACTTGAAGCCCACTAAACAGTGACAGAATAAAGTACATATACATTCTTAACAATCAAGCTCAAGGAAAAACAAAACTGGTAACCCTGTGATTATCGTAAATGAAGCTATACACACGAGACACCATCAATAATTGCGTTCATAGCCAATCCCCTTTCGACTGAGAATTCTGCCGATAAGCCATGAGACAAGCTGTTTAGTAAGCTAATGCTCTCCGTGAAGCGCGCTTCTCTCCAATCGATACAAACTACAGTACAAACAGGCAGCCTCACAAAATCGACAACCGGTTGCCTGCTTCGACCTGCAACCAAATTGTCTTTCTCTTTTCTGTATTACGTACTCCGGCAGCACACTTTGTTCACGTTCCTTTTTTCTCTTTTTGTTTTTCGCTTTCGTGCATCCCGAAATTATTCTATGTAATGGTAAATGTGTTAGCACGTGCTCAACAACACGCAAGCTGGAGATTCAAAAAAAAATTCATTAGAATTTAACATTATTTTGAATTTGTTGACTCTTATAACAAGATGCATCAATCTTAGATAAAAGAAAAAAACCCTTTCAGTCTTTCCTGCATATTTTCTGTGTGAGTATCTTGCGACTGAACTTTTAATTCCTAATTTCTCTATAAGTATAGTCACGAAATTTCTAAATATAAAAGCAAGGCAATATACAATTTAAACTTGGGCATTCTGTTTTTGTTTTAATACAGAATTATTTCTAATCCCATTTAAGAGAGAATTGTATAACAATATAGACACGAATTAACCTTTAAGCAAGTTTGCTAATGGGTTATAGTTGTTCTACGAGTAAGTAACATATATCTTTTACGTAAAACCTTAAGGACAAAACACACATTATAAGCTATGTCCAAACTAATCACCGTCACTGCTCTTAAAGTTTATTAGTATGTGTTGCACTTGTGAACAAAATTAAATAGATTTAACTGCAGGAAAGTCTTCAAGTCCTTACACAGCCTAACGCTTTAGTTATTTTAGTTAAGAACATAGATTAAAAAACAACAAAAACAACTCGATAATGTTGGTTTATTTATTCAAAATCCTGCGAATGAGTAAATGTTAAGAATGAGAAAGCTGACATTACATATATACAGGTCTTACACAATTGTAACAATATAAGCTAATTTCATCACCAGAATAACTACCAAAGTTTGTATTAGAAAAACAAATGATCTATGAAACAACACTGCATTTATGCACCATTAATTGTTTTAGCGTAATAACGAAGGTACACATACTTCGCACAGCATCAAACGCCACTTTCTTCTGACATCAGCTTCTTGTACAATAAATACCGAAATGTTGCAAAACTCCAACCCATCGTCCAAATGCTTGTCAATTTAAATTCGAGCTTTGGGGAAGTCCACCAATGTTTCTCTATCAAATTTCATTGAAATTAGCTGAACATCACAACACATCAAGACACCGCTGAGACAACGATACAGTTTACTTTTTTATACACTGTATATAAACAACATAACGTTTGTATAATAAATACAAAGTTCACTGATATTTTTAGTTGATAAATTTCGTCCAAAGCTGCTCAATCGCTATCTGGACTAGCCTTCCCTAATTTAAAAGTGACAGACTAAATATAGGGAACGAACTTAATCAACACCGTCATCCACCGCAAACTTTCGGTCTATTCTAGTTAGACAGAATAACAAGTATTGAATGCCAATCTTATATGCACCCATGGCCACAATTTGTGTTAACTGATAAGAAATCTTATATGTCAAACAAATTTGAATTAATGTATACATAAAAGATACTTACACACATATAAAACTCGTGTTACGTATTGGCATATATAATTTACATAGATACGCACGTACATTAACATTATTTATATTCCAATCTTATGAAAAAAAAACTACTACTAATTCCAGCTAACCGGTAATACATGAATAAAGAAGTGGCGAATATATCCAAAACTGCAAAATCACGAGTTAGTGTCTAGTTACGTATTGTCAAAACCTTGTATCCCAGTAGAAACAATAGCATTCATAACTACGTTGTTTCTTAAGTTTCATCTGAAGTTACTCCAAAGCTATCTGCGCTAGCCATCGCTAATTTTGAAGTGAAGGCAGCTTGACAACACACGAGCTATTTCAATTTATTACTGGGATTTGACCGTCACGTTCTTAACGACCCCAAAATGCAGAGGGCACACTACTGAATCCCAGATCAACAATCCCGTACGTTAACTACTGAACCGCGCTAAATTCCAAATATAATGAAGACATTAAGCCCTCAAATATATATGTCAGTGATTGTATTTTAGTTAATTATCAGAAAGCACGTAATCTGCATATGTTCAAACGCGTTGCTACTCAACAAACAACTTTTTATCGTTTTTATTTACAGCACTTATTTTCACAGTGGTGAGTTTGCACACTAGATGGCGGCTGTATATCAAAATAATTTTTATTCTTAGAAGCGCAATTCATACGGAGCTTCCGCGGAACAATGAACGACCAGAGTGCAAAACATCACAATGTCTCTTGATTAACTAACATATACGCGTCAGCGATATGCTAATTAATACAAACATTTATTGTTTTAAATATAGAAACACACGATGGAACTACTTATTTAATTAGTGCCTATTTTACATGTTTATAAAATTTTATCATCTGTTTATATAATCTATATTTGAAACTCAGTGGCTAGTATGAACAGTTTTCCAATGAAAGTACCGATTTAAAAACTAAACAAAATTATATTCAACCCGGTTACAATTCAAAGGCTATTCAGGATAGGCTTATTCAGTACAAATACTGTAAAATTACATGTTCTTGTCACTGTTTTGCATCTATCTTACTCTCTTAAGACTGAACTGCCAAAAGAAGGACACTGATAAGAATAAACATTTATATGTGTAAGTATATCTAAAACTTGTAGAGTGTATCAGTACATGAGCTTTACGGATACACGCTCACACCAAAACTAGCTACGTTACAATCCACCCACACAACTATTACCCTCGATCCAACGGGTAACACCTACGTTCCGAAGGTTAAACTTGCTTCTCAACACTTAGAAACGATTATACCAGTTACACGTATATTTGTACGATTAGTTGTTTTGGAGCGTATTCTGTACGTTAAGTGCATCGTATTAATTTAAGTACAGCTAATGAGTGAAACATATAAAAAAAAAAGTTTATTATTTTTGATTATACAAAACGTATGCACTTGTTTCATTACACAGGGATATATACCATTTACCGTCGTGATTCCGTTGACCAGCTACAAAAAGTTACGACGTCATACTATACTGGTATATTGCATAGAACTACAGCCACGGTAATTCTGAATCACACGTACACAGAGAATGAAGAAGAAATGCCAAGTGGCAATACCAATGACTGATGACTGAAGCATATTGAAACTTACCCGTTCTATTCATGCTGTAATTCTTCCGTCTGCCGTTCCGTTAATAAACACGATGCATGATCGAGACAAGTTGCTGAAATTGGCATCTCGCACATTTTTTTTAACATTCTTATACGCTGAGTGTTTGTTTGTTAGTCTAACATATGGCTCTATACGAAACTTCTTTTATTCTTCCATAAGGCGCCGGCATGTTCAGATAGATTGCTCTGGCCTTTGTTAGTACAGAAATGAAAACAATTTCGAATCTTAGAATCTGAGCTTGCGCAGCCCCCCCCCCCAAAAAAAAAAACACGTCACGGTAAATCTACATGAAATTATCCACGTTCTAAAAACCAACGAATAACACAAGTACCTACACAAAATTTAATCATTATACAGGAGTGTTTTGTAAAAACAGATTTACATTCTTAATCACGAAGTAAACACAACAATATATATTACCTACTGTTAGGTTGCCCTTAAACTAAACCAACTTAGTTGTTATTTTATAGTTCGTTCTCTGTCCACGTACACGTGATGCAAGAAAGATTTGGTTTACTCCTACAAAAACGGTACCATCAAAAACTATTTCACATATGATCTATATGCCTGTCAGTAGCTCTTATAAAAAAAAAATCACCTTAAAACTTAACACATACAGACAAAAATTTCCACAAGTTTGTTGTGGATTTTGTACATAAAACCTATATAATACCATCAGGAATATAACACACATCTTAACTAAAATTTTGTTATAGATTTGTTACGGCATTGTTATGGTAGATATTTTCTTACACATTTCTTGCTCAGGAGAGGAGTCACCAATCAGTTCTGCACTAAGCGTGTACGAGTCACAAAAATACCTGTTGAAATATCTGACAAAACAGATTTTTATTAACAACAAGCGGAATGATAAATTGAAAATTATGTGTGATATCAATCACATCTGAAATAAATATACCATTAAAAATATTACAAAACAATGAAGTTAGTGATAAGTTATTTTAAGTTTTAAAACTTAAACACGTTTAAACTCGTGCAATACTGGAAAACGAAGAAAACTTTTTTTTTTTATGAATCACCACGAAAATTGTTCCAATATGAAATCACACGCTATTTGTGGGACCCAACTGATACCAAACATACATGCCTTAAATTCTCAACACTCTTTCTACTGACGATTACAGGCCCATCATGGCCAGGTGGGTTAAGGCGTTCGACTCGAAATCTGAGGATCGCGGGTTTGAATCCCCGTCGCACCAACATGCTAGCCCTTTCAGCCGTGAGGTCGTTATAATGTGACGGCCACTATTCGTTGATAAAAGAGTAGCTCAAGAGTTGACTGTGGGTGGTGATGACTAGCTGCGTTCCCTCTAGTCTTACACTTCTAAATTAGGAACGGCTAGTGGAGATAGCCCTTGAGTAGCTTTGCGCGAAATTAAAAAACAACAACCAAAAACTAACAATTACTTGTGGCATGCAGTAATTAAAGAAAAGAGAAACATATATTTTTTTCTTATAAAAAATATAATTAATTAAACCATTTAGAAAACATTTATTATTAGCTATATAACAGTATAAAAGTAAAGCACTAACCACGCACACCAGTGACCCTTCTCTCCAAAAGAAAAACATTTTCATATTTACGTTAACGTATTTTGCTGTGAATTAATGTTATGGTAATATTAATCGTTTTTCTTTTATTTTATGTACAACTATTATTTAAATGTAATATTCGAGATAGTGTAAAGTTTATCATCACTGGTTGGTTTGTTTTAGATATTCGTGCATAAATATACATGGGGTTATCTATGTCAGCCATCCCTTAATTGAAACTGGTATTAGAGGAAAGACAATTAGTCAACAGCATCTGCCGCCAACACTTGATCATTTCTAATTGCGTAGTAAGATTTGATTGTCACAATTTTACGGCAACAGGACACGAACATGGACTGTCGGATTCACACTTCCGAAGGGTAAACACTAGGCTCTATCCGCCCATCTTACTGAGTGAATTAGTTCAAAGGAACATGAAAGTGGTTAATCGTTTGTCCGTTTTGAATTTCACGCAAAGCTACACAAGGCGTTCCGAATTTAGCAATGTAATATTAGAGGGAAGACAGCTAGTCATCACCATCTATCGCTACCTATTAAGCTATTCTTTAACCAACGAATAGTGGAATTCACCAGTACTATTTAACGCCCCCATGGCTGATAGGAAGAGCATGTTTGTCGTGACGAGGGTTTAAATCCGTGACCCTCAGATTAGGAGTCGAGCGTTCTAGCCGCCTGGCCATGCCAGGCCCATTTTAACGAGATTCAAATCTCTACATATTCTCCCTGACAACTGTGATTGAAGATAAACCCAACGTTTACGTGTTTCATTTATTTTAATGTAGTAAATCCACCTTTTTCACAAATTATTCCAAATTATACAGAGGAGTATCTTGGTAAAGAAACAAGACATTTCACTTTCAAAGACCAAATCTTAGCAGCTGCCAAGCATGGATATATAATGTCTAGTAATAACAACGTTATTTTACGCAGTGTTCTAACCACAAGCATGTGTATAGAAAAGCACTGATGAATTAAAGTTAGATCATATATCCAGCACTTACCTTAAATTACAAACGTATGTTTAAAATATCATTATTTCTTTCATACGTACATTTCAAACTTTATTTTCAGCATAAATATAGTTTTCAAGGAAATCCTGCAAATCATCTGACGTAACACATTTTAAAACGTAGATCTCGTTCTAGATTTTTTGTATCAACTTCTTAAAATGAAAAAAAAAAAAAGTAATTATAAACATAATTTCATTTAAACCATAACTGGGTGAAAGTGCGTGCATTATCGCCTGAAAGAGTGACCCGCGACTGCACTCACGTGTTTGGTTAAATTGTGTGTAAATGTCATTAACGCCAATAAAAACGCACTCAGATTTGAGACACTTCAACGTATTAACATAAAATAATCACAGAATTAACTTGCGATAGGCTAAAACTAAACAAAAATAGATCTCTCTTCTCTAATTACATGTTTTTAAAATTTATACCAAATTCCACTCTTTATACCATGCTATGGAGCTTCAGTATGATTTTGTTCTGAATTTACGTTTCCACCCGACTTCTCTGAAGCAACATTAGCGTCTTTTTAAACATTTCCACCGATTAATTAATTATTTTTCTTTATCTGAATGCTAATATCCAACTCTGGAGGAAGATCCATATAATTTCTTACAAATTTCTTCGTTGTTGTAATGTATGGATGTTGTACAAACTACACCATTTCAATGAATCTTAAATAACAGTTTATTATTTTCTCCGTAACTTACTAACTATTGAGCACTATTTAACTTATTTTTCGGACGATTTAATACGTTCTATGAATACGCTAAAAATTAGCAGAGGTTGACTACTTGTACATTCATATTTTAGGAAGATTTCTTTCACCAAACCAAAATGTACATAAAAAAGAGGGCGTAACATTTTTCATAATAAAATAGTATATTGAATCAAAAGCAAAAATAATAAATTTGCAAATGAATAATTTACATGCTTAAAATTAACAAATACTATTTCATAAAATTACAAAAAAAATGAATTAAGATAAAATGAGATTCCACAGCTTGAAAAACAACCAGAAATGAAATATTGTAGGCAAAAATTGTTTTATTTAAATAATCAACATCTGACAGTAAATACTGGGTTGGATTAATGAAAAGCAAAATAGTAAAATAGTTCTAAAGACTCATAACTGATTAAGCAAAACATTTTCGCGCTTACAATGCTAAAATCCAGATGTTTGCTTCTCTGGAGTGGTTTGGTTTCTTTTGAATTTCGCGCAAAGCTACACGAGGGCTATCTACGCTAGCCGTCCCTAATTTAGCAGTGTAAGGCTAGAGAGATGGTAGCTAGTCATCTCCACCCACGCCAACTCTTGGGCTACTCTTTTACTAACGAATAGTGGGATTGACCATCACATAACGTCCCCATGGCTGAAAGGGTGGAAATGTTTGGTGTGACAGGGATTCGAACCCGCGATCCTCAGATTACGAGTCGAGCGCCTTAACCACCTGGCCACGCCGGAACCTCTACAGGAAACAGAGCGTAGATAAACCAAGAAAACAGCAAAAATCAGAGAACGTTTTGCTTGCGACTGAATTTTTTCAACTAAAAATACTGTTCAAGAACTATAACGAATTTAATACGACAACTGATCACGTTTATAGTGTTCACAATTTTCATAATCTTGCAGTTTTCACGATATTTCAAAACAAAGCATTTTAACTCGAAAATGTTTTAACAAAAACAAACTACAATATAAAACAGTTTTATAGAATATATATAGAACACAGAATATTTTATCAAAAGGATTTTGAATATGTAAATCAGCAAATCATATGGCAACCACAGCTGATATTAAGTCGTAGCAGCAATTTCTAAAAGGGATCGCCTGAGAATTTCACAAAAATTTTAACACTTTGTTCTGAATTTCGCGCAAAGCGACACGAGGTCTATCTGCGCTAGCCGTCCATAATTTAGCTGTATAAGAGTAGAGGGAAGGTGGCTAGTCATCACCACCCACCACCAATTATTGGGCTACTTTTTTTACCAACGAATATTGGGATTGATTATAACATTACAACGCCCCCAAGGACAACCATGTTTGGTGCGACGGGGATTCGAACCCGCGACCTCTCAGATTACGAGTCGAACGCCTTAGCTTACCTGGCCATATCGGGCTAGGCATCCAACACAATGATGAAGAATAACAAAATGTTAGCTACACTACCTTCAGATCCTGGAAAACAAAATAACTGTAAAGAACGCACTTCAAATATATGAACGTATTTAGCCGGAAAAACACAAAATGACACAGAAAACTGAATACGCTCAAAAACTACAACAAATGGAGTTATACGACTTAAGTTTAAAAACACCCAAATTTGCTGATTAGTTAGCACGAAAATTTTGATAACTTTAGAACGTACTTTTTCGAACAGCGAACAAAATAACGGATAAAAATTATCGAAGCCACATGCACATACACAGAATAGAAAAAACACCCAATAAAAACACGTTTATAAATGTCAAGTTCGTTTCAACACAAGACTGTAATTTGAAATGTTTTACGAAGAAAACTGGTGTAAATAAGAAAAACAAAACAACAAACAGTCAAATAAAAAAAACAACAACAAACGAAGCAAAAACTTCTTCGTCAGACAATAAATATTTGTTTACTCAGGTTAAATAATAAATATTTCAAGTTTGGTTTTGATTTGTTTTGAATTTCATGCATAGCTACACAAAGGATACCTGTGCTAGCCGTCCCTAATTCAGCAGTATAAGACTAGAGGTAAGGCAGCTAGTCATCACCACCCACCGCCAAATCTTGGGCTGCTCTTTTACCAACGAATAGTAGGATTAATCGTACAATTATAACGCCCCCACGGCTGAAAGGGCGAGCATGTTTGGTGTTACGGGGGATTATTTTAATGGTGATTATTGAAATGGGAGAATTTTAAATCAATATCTTCACTGTTACCGGCCAAGTTTCTCTTGAAAGCTATTCAAGCACGGAAGCTTACGGGAAAAAATGGCTGGATTTACTGCGCCAACATTTGTGTACAGCTACTAAACAAACTTCTGCAAAGTTTACAGAGCTACTGTTGTGAAAGTCAAAATTTCATACTTTAACATTTTCTAAGTTCTTCTTCGCAACCAACATAATCTCTTCGAAGCCATTCAAGCATCGCTTAACTAGTCGGAAACGCTTCGTTTTATTAGTGTAAACAATGTGTATATTTATAACACTATCACCAACCTTATTATTGATTAGAGTTTTACAAGCTGCTACAGAGAAAAATAAGCTATGAATATTTTACTAAAACATGGACAATATTAATAAATCCAGTACTGAATATATCATAAAGTAGTTTTCAAATTAATTCATGTCATTAGTTTTTTTGATCTGAAGAATATCTCTAGGTCTTTCACGTCCGCCATTAAAAATAATCCGTTTTTTACTAAAGCACATTAATTAAAAAATAATTTGTGAAACTTATAGAGCACCTATTTGAAACTGAGACGTTGAGGAATCATTAATTCTAGAGTTCGCTGTTGTACTTTAACTCTATGTGATTTTCTGCGAATATTTTAGTGTGTTTTCTAACACTAAACGGTTACCACTGTAGAATTCTCTACTCCTGTGAGTGATTTATTGTATTGATTTTCGTACCTCGCTGAAATTGTGAGTGCATATTTTATTATTCATATATTTGTTTCACAAGCCTACAGCAATATCGGCTGGTTATTTTGAGCCAAAACGTAGATATATTATAAGCACCACGAATGCCCATGACCTATTTAGAAAGTTGATTATTTTCCATTAAAAGTTGATTTACGTCGCTATAAATCCATAATATATGTGATGATGATGTGAGCGGTTTCCTTTGTTACCGACGCTAGTTAAATTCATTTTTACACAAAACCACCTGGTTTAGTAAATAATAGCTATTTGTTTTTTGTAAATAAGTTTAAAGCTTCATAATGGGCTATTTGCGCTCTGCTTGCTAAAGGTATCAAAATCTGATTTATAGCATTGTAAGTCCGCAGATATAAAACTAGGGACAGATAAAGAAATTAAGGCAAATGAAACACGACTGTAGAAAGAGAAAGGAGCATTCAAATAAATGTGTACATATGTATATAACACGTTATTCTCCATAAATGGACAAAAGCAACTTCAGAAACATAATAATTAACAATTGCTAATTTTAAAAAAAACGTAAGTAGAAATAATCAAAAACGTACAAAAACACATTCAATCAAAGTGCAAATATTATATTTTCAAACTTACAACCACGGACATTAAAAATAAACAAACAAAACTGGAAATGGTATCTATACAAGTACGGAGAAATCATTAGAATTGAATTAGTGGTCAACATCTCTGACGGAAATTTTGACGAAGTATTATATTTTGTGGAGATAACAGTTTAATGTGGTTTGCTCTATCAACATAAAATGTCAACTCAGAAATAAAATCAAATATATATAAGCATATGTATAGGTATGTAATTTGAACATTAAGTCTGACACATTCCACTATATTTTAAATTTGATTAACAAAACCAAAGTTGTCATATTTTTAGGCTCTTTTTATTCCTTTGATATGTTTACAAACTTTTAATAATTATACCTGTAAAAGATGTATTCTTCATCAGTAAATTTAATACCACTTAATATATGAATTATGTGTACCTTTTTCATTAGGATTTAAATTTGGTACTTCGGATGAATATATCCAGAGAAAGCTGTTGCATCAACATTAATTCCACGTAGCTCAGATGATATTCTTGTGGTAACTAACCTTCTGTTGTCTTTTTTAATTCGATATCGATGGTTTCTGATAGCTCAGCTTTTTGTGCTGATCTGACTGTAGGTATGAAACACATTTTGATGTACAACATCTTGTTCTTCTAGCCAGGGCTTTGTTATTCTGAGTGTACAATTTCTTGTACTTCCAGCCTGTATGTGGACTTTGCTTTGTTTTTGGAATTTCGCACAAAGCTACTCGAGGGCTATCTGTGCTAGCCGTCCCTAATTTTGCAGTGTAAGACTAGAGGGAAGGCAGCTAGTCATCACCACCCACCGCCAACTCTTGGGCTACTCTTTTACAAACGAA
The DNA here is from genome assembly GCA_011833715.1 of Carcinoscorpius rotundicauda. NCBI lineage: Eukaryota > Metazoa > Arthropoda > Merostomata > Xiphosura > Limulidae > Carcinoscorpius > Carcinoscorpius rotundicauda. The sequence continues at coordinate 39,760,489 of CM022395.1, read as the reverse complement.
TAGTGGGATTGACCGTCACATTATACACCCCCACGGCTGGGAGGGCGAGCATATTTAGCGCGAAGGGGGCGCGAACCCGCGACCCTCGGATTACGAGTGCACGCCTTAACGCGCTCGGCCATGCCAGGCCGTGGACTTTGCTTCTCATGGTGAATTTTGCATGTTCACTCTACGAACCAATGCTTCAATTATGCAAAACAATTTTATTTTAAAACATCGAATCCAATGACCAACGTTTGTGGAAGCAGATCATATTTCTTTTAATCCAGATTCCGGAAGGAGGAACTCCACTGGTCTTTGTTTTCTGTTCGAGTTTGTAAGCATTCATTAAATATTTTCCCTCTGGTATTTGTAATATATTGCTCTTTCTTTTACTTTTACCAAAATATGTTGTATTCGTATTTCATATGTTGCTATCAGTTGTCCAGATTCATAGAAATTGCGTTAGTACGTACATTTCTCAGAAGTAAGATTGAGGGATTAATATGTTAATTGCCATGGATACTATGAACCTCCTAAAGTCTTAGATAAAAAAAAATGTACAGTGTTCAAGGCTGTTAAGTTTTTGGCACGAAGGTTTTTCCTTTTAAAGCAGTGGTTCTTAATCTCGTTGGAGGTACTGAACCCCGGAAGTTTCATACTTGTATTCATTGAACCCTTCGTAATTGGAAAAAGAAAATACTATTATTTCAAATTTAAAACATAAGTAGATATTTTATTAGTGCACAAAATGAACCATGCATCAATTGCAAACAATATCACTGTGTTCAAAGAACAAAAACATGAATTTCACACAAATAAAAAAACATAACTCAATGAATATTTACTGCAAATCAATGTGACTTTTGTTGTTGCCTTTCTGTGAAAAGTTCAGAAATGCGTGGCTTCACCTTGGCAAGTGCCACTCTCATATCATGTTCGCAATAAAGTCTGTTCCTTTTTCTCGTTTTTATGTCTACAAAAAAGGATTGCTCGCAAAGATACGTTGTAACAAACGGTATGAGTATCTCAAGGACTTTCTTAGCAATAAGAGTGTAGGCTACAATTTGGTGACACCAAAACGTTGATAGCGTTTTTGTTCTGAAAAGTTGCTGTTGAACCTGGCTCTGCTGAAGTTCAATGATTTCCTCGAGATATTCATCATTGACATCTGCTGTTGCAACACTAAACGCGAACAGCTGTCTCACCCATGTTGGATATGACTCTCTGGTGGGGAAGTATCCGCCGAGAGACTTTGCGAGCTCATCTAAGTGCATGGCAGTTGCTTGCTTCAGTTTCCTGGGTACAGAAATGTCTCCGATTTCAGACACATCTTCGATCTTACTTACACAGTCGTCCAGTAGGGGAAAGTTTGCGAAGTTATAATTCTCTGTTCGTCGTTTCTATAACGGTAGCTTTTTATGAAAACCTTAAGGTTTTCTTCCGCTTCGATGAAGTTGACTCCACCGCCCTGCATCTATTGATTAAGAGCATTGAAGATATAGGCCATGTACGTCAAAATGAGAATTTTTTCAAAGCAATCTGCATGACAGTGTTGGTGCTCTCGCAAAAACATGGCTAATTTCACACGCATTGCAAAAACACGATTCAGCACCTTTCTCCGGGATAACCACCGAACGTTAGAATGGTACAAAATTACCTCGAATTCAGATCCCATTTCATTATACAGCTCTTTGAAGATGCGGTGCTTCAGGGCACTATTTTGCACAAAGTTCACACATTCCACTACAATTTTTAATACTTCTGCCAGTTTTGAAGGTAAGGTTTTTATTGCCAACGCATGCCTGTGCAGAACACAGTGCATTACAATGATATGTGGTGCCTCGGTTTTCACCAGCACACCAAAACCAGAGTTTTGTCCCAGCATAACTGGAGCTCCGTCCAAACAAGCTGCAGAAACCATATTCCATGAAAGATCGTTGTCTCTGACGAAGTCATCCACAAGTTTCTTCACGTTTGGTGCCTTAGTTGTTGTTGCAAGAGGCTTACAAAATAAAAACTCTTCTTTTATCTCGTCGTTCTTCACATTACGCACGAATACAACAAGCTGGCTTAGACTGGAAATGTCGGTGGTCTTGTCGAGTTGAAGGCTAAATTTTGCTGGGCTTGAAATTAGATCTGCAACTACTTGAGCCAAGATGTAATCGCTCATGTCATCTATTCTCTTGCTGATGGTGTCATTTGAAAGAAGAATATGCGATAACTTATTTTCAGCAGCTTTTCTCAGCATGATATACATCATCTTCAACGCAAATGGTTTTACGAATGCTTCACCAATGGTGTGTTGTTTGCCCTGCTTTGCGATCAAGTACGCAACTTCGTACGATGCTGTGAGGATCGGTTTGTCGATGGGTACAAAGCCGAGAACAGGCAAAGTAGCCTGTTCATCAAACCTGGTTCTCTTTACCTTGAATTCAGCATTTCCCATCTCCATGCACCTTTAGGGAGTGTTCTCTAAGTTTTGCCGGTGCTAGACTAGAATTGCTTAACTTGGCATTGCAAATCATGCATTGAAAACGCTTACTCATATCATGTTCCGTTATACACGTAAATCCATATTGTACGTATTCGTCCAACCACTTTCTGTTTTTGCTTGACATAGTATGAAGGGATTGAAAGATTAGGAAAAAAATCACAAATGATGCACGATTACTACAGTCATAAGTCGACTGCTAAGTGCACGAAGTTCCCTGCATCACAGATATTAAGACCAAGTGATGTGACGTGTTCAGCCGCAGCCAATGATGGCCAAGTGAAGCATGACGTCACGAATCACACGAGTGGAGTGAACGAAATGGATACATACACACTGTGTGTGTCTTGACCTCCTGAGACTGACTCACCGAACCCAGGTTAAGAACCACTGTTTGGAAGTATAAAATACACAATGGAAAAGTTTTTTAAACAGCAAAATTTACAAATACTTTAAATATCTTATGAAGAAACATTTTGAGGACTCCGTATGTCTTAAAAGTACAAAAACGCTTTCAGCAATGAGGAAGAGGCATTGAGAAGGGAAGGGGAGATTTGATGAACTTTCCAAAACTACACTGTTGAAAAGATGCTTAATAATATCATTCTCTTTTCACTCCAGTAAAAAAATCTTCGACAAAATTAGTTCAAAGAACCTTAGCATCCAAACGTACTGAACACAAACTGTTAGCGTAATGGATCAAGACATGTTTATTATAAGTTTGTCCTCGGTGAAAGTAGAAAGGAAAGGCTCTGCCTTGTAGTGCAGATAAATAAAAATAGTAGCTTTGGCATGTTTGGCACGCTTAAAAGTTTCATCGATAAATATAAACTTAGCATGTCCAAAATAACTGATATGTACTATAACAATGCAGCTAACATGGGAGAGGAGCTCTATGGACAGTTTCGCGGTTTAAAACTTCGTATCATGCAGCACGTTTTGTTAAATCGTTTCATATATGATGTGACTGCCACGAAGACGCGCAATCCGGGCATATTAATGGAAAATAGATTAGAATGCCAAAACCCTTTTCGGAAATCGAAACTGTTTTAAAACCATATTTGTAGTGCCTATAGATTTTAATGCTTTTGAAAATTTGGGTCATGTTCCGATATTTGCAAATGAGAAGGTTGGATTTTTTTAGCCACTTATTTACCTCCTGGATGACGTATGAAGACATTTGCTATCTCTGACCATTGATTATATGTTTCAGAAAGTCCTCGACTTCTGTAGACAATCTTAATCTAAAGTAGATTAAATATATGTTAGCATTAAAGAGTGCTTTGAAAACAGTTTGTCGATCTCATGCAATTTATTTTTTAATAAAATAAAATAAAATATAATTCTTATGTACATTCCATTTAGTAGTTTAATGACAAATGAAACTCAAGGAGACACAAATGAGGAAAACTTGCAAAGAAACTCCCCAACTGTTTATCATTCCACTCTTCTCTTATTAGACTGCCAGGAAATTGAGCGCGTAAAACAGACGATTTAAGAAGTTCGGAATGATTTTGAAATTAACCGATTCCTTGATACACCTTGATAATGCTTTCCAAGAAAATGGAAACGCCTGATAACCCAACTCGAAAAAATAGACGAAGATTTGGAACTCAGGAGAATCCACAGTGAAAACAAGAAAAGAAGGATAAGCTCGAGATTTCATTCGCAAGTATTCTTGTACTCAATGCATTTCGTGTGCAAACAAAGTTTTGTACAGACATAACTTGGGCGTATTAGCTTCTTGCACTAATTTTTTTTTTATTGTCTATTGTTATTTATTAACTTTCGTTTTCTCAAATCTGTTGTTAAAGAGGTTTTAGTAAGTTGAAAAAATCCAAATGAGGTTGAGAAGTAACTCGAATCAGTCATTCTTGGAAGCGTACACGATGATTAATTGTGAGATATTTGGTCGATTCAATTGATCCAGCAGAAATTGTAGAATACTTCCGTAAAAGTTCGGATCTCATGAATAAAATACTCTTAGCTTAATTGCGCATTTATAATCAATTCTGTCTTTCCGTGAATATAACAGAGCAAAATAATTTTCTCTACGTTTGGAGCCTGGCAATTTTTGGTAATTTAAGTTACTAATCATAGCAATTATTAAAAAAAAAATATTCTTCACACACTTCTTAAAGGTAATTATTTTATTGCGCAAAAGATTTCTTCTGTGATAATTTAAGAATATAGAAGCTTAACGTCAGTATGCCACAAGTGATTGTTTGCTTGCTTTTTAATTTCGCGCAATATTACTAATTTAGCAGTGTAAGACTAGAGGAAAGGCAACTAGTCATCACCACCAACCGCCAACTCTTGGGCTACTCTTTTACCCACGAAGAGTGGGATTGACCGAAATATATAACACCCACATAGTTGAAAGGACGAGCATGTTTGGAGCGATGGGGATTCGAACCCGCGACCCTCAGATTGCATGTCGAACGCTTTAACCCTACCTGGCCATGCCGGGCCGCCATTAGTGAAAGACAACATAATTATCTGTAAACAAACGAGTTAAGATTTGGATAAACTAAATATCTGTTTGCATATAAGAAAGAAATTGTTTCTTAAACTCAATGATTCATTCATCAAGTATGAAATATTTTAAGTTAAACGTTACCAAATACTCCATTCCTAATATATTTTATAAACCTTTTTCTTAACACATGTATGATTGAAACAGATACCAAAATTTTGCTACAAAAAAGAAAAATTTAACCACTTCTGCCAAAAATCTTTGTAAAATACAAACAATATTGCTTAAAATGGCTTTTTCTGATAATTACTAATTAAATACATCATTAAATATAAACTAGAAAACTGTATAATTACTTAAAAATACCACTTATATAACATTAACATCACATTTTAGTGCTTATTTCACTACACATACACAACTAGAAGAAAGCCATCATAATTCCTACAAATATTGTTTGTCTATTGTATTTTCTGATAGTTCAAAAATCGAGTACACATTACAAAAGTCTCCGTAGAAACTATCACGTCTGCAAAACCTCTCTCTTCTTCGTTCTCTTTTTTCAACACATGTTCCCTCAATCTCATGTTGTGGAAGAGATGAAGGTGACCTGTGGGTCGTTTTACGACAGCTAGGGCATACTTTTTGAGTCCATTATGTATTGGGTAGTGTTTATGTCGGCACCACGCTGTCTGAAAAAATCGTGACGAAGCAATCCGAGGTTCAGTCAACACACTGCACCTGCAGGCTTCTGGTTTGGCTAATTATACAATATTTTCCGCTTGTAAAACAGTAAATTTTGAGATTCGATGAGGATTGTAAGCTCAAAGTGCCAGCTATCAATACTTCATTCATTCACTTTGTTGCACGTGCACGACTGGGAACGTGTCTCACAGATCTTACAATTAACCCTAACAGTGTTGCATTTGTGCGATTCGTACTCTGAACAGTTTTGAGTTTCTTTTTGGTCATCCTAAACTGAAATGATTTTTCTGATTTCTTTCACGCTATTTATGATGTTATTATCTTTCAATATAATTTATATTAAATATTTTCTCCTTAAGTTCTCAATCAACTCAAACATTGTGTACGTTTCTAAAGGTCTTGAAAGAGAGGAGTCGAATGAATTTGATTATTATTCGTTATTCATGATTCGACGGGCGTTTTATGCAAGTGTTTCATTTAACAATTTTAACGGCGGCCATCATCAACCGATGCTGCTATCTACATTACCGTTTTTTAAGGGTTAAGAAGCATTTGCGGAACGGATTTTTCTAACTTTCTTTTTGAGCTATGCATTTTTCGCGATAAAAATTATATATACAATCAAATTCTGGATGAATTAATTTCTTTGTACTTATTAAATGAATAATTCAGAAATATTAGTCTATAATGGATTAAATAAGCAAAATATTTAATCTCTGAAGTGATGTTTAAAAGTCACATTTTAACAATTTAAATAAATGAATAACATAGATCTTTGAGTTTATACTACACTATTCGCAAGGTCACATGACAGGACAAAATTGTCGCCACCTGAAACCAGTCTGTTCCCTGCACCTGCAACTGACATCGCGACTTGTGACAGGTGTTCAATACCAGGCTTACATTAGGATTTACAACATGACTTAGGATTTCTGGCCAATATACAAAATCTTAATAATGCGTGCAAAATGTCATAACTCGAATATTTTTCTAATTCGAAATGCTGGGTGTGCGTGTGTACATCATATTATGAATATGAAATTCTACCTAATGAAAACATTTCTAACTATTTAACCCATCCTGATAAATCTATGACACACAGAGAAAGCAATGAACGTCGAAAAGTGCCAATTTCAACAAATCTCAAAGAAAAATTGAGTAAGAAAAAAAGGTCGTTGTATAACTTTTTTAATCATTTGGTATTGCTATGACGAAAACGTTAATATTCGCTGCACAAATGCTCGTTGTAGTTGTATAACTAGAACACTAGTTGAACTCACAGACGCTACAAGCAAATTAGCATAAGCCGTAATTAATATGCAATTAAGTTTACAAAACAAAATGCACAGTCATCGAAGCCCGGTTGTCTTGTTATAAAAAAAAGTTGTTGATAGCATGTATGATGTCAGAGGTTTGAAAATGGGCCAAAAAGAAAGAAAGAAAAACTTCACATCAACACGCATTCCATTAAAGGAACGATGCCAAGTTTAGCCTAATTCAATACCCTTAGTCGAGGGTTTTGTTAACAGGGTGCGTAAAAATCTAATAATAATAAAAAAACTCGTGCTTTCTGTCACACACTTATTTTATTTTTTACAAAATGTTACACACAACTGACAAACATTAATATCAACTTATAGACCTAAATACGATGAATCATAAGAATATAATAATAAAAAAGAAATCAATGATAGTTGGCACACAACTCAGTCAAATTCCTATAAATGACCTGGAGTAGAGGTTAAACTTGGCACCAGGCAGTCTGAACAGACCATGCCTGAGGTGAGAGAAACTGGTTCTGAACACATGGACATTTTGTGCCGCCCATTATTAAGAACCGAACATACCACGTAATTTATTGTGTACATAACACGTTAGGAGAAATAAATTTAGTAAGATGTCACAGGAAGGAGACATTTCCATTTTTTTTAAATCTCGCAATTATTTTATGATGAACAATCGTTAAATCAACTAATACATTTTTTTTTATCTGTAACTTGATTACAAACATTATGTTAAGCTGTAAACTTTTAAATTGGATGCCTATGCTCACACCAACCACTACACTTCTCACTTTAAGTCGACATGTTACAAAACTAAGTATTTAAAGATACTCAGAATTCACCATAGTATTAGCTCTACCTACGTACGTCAACGTGTAAGAATATCAACACACGTCAAGCTATGTCAACAACTTTTCAATCAGTTCAAAACATCCGTGAAAGCTAAACCATGTTTAAAAATTTTCAACCTGTTTGAAATATAAACAGGCTAAACTGTGATTAGATGTGAAACTTAGTTCAGAAGATCAACTTTGGCTAAACTATGTCTAGGGATGTCAACTAGTACAGAACAACAACATAGGCTAAACTATGTTTAGATATGTCAACTACTTCAGCATATCCACATAGGTTAAACTGTGACTAGATACATCAATTAGTTCAGAACATTAACACAGGTTCAATTACGCGCGCTTATCTCAATGCGTTGAGCTAAATAAAACAGGTTTATATCATGCTTTTATAATATATACTGTTCAGATCGTCAATAAATGCTGAGGATTTGTCCAATATATTCAATCGTTTGAAAATCACCAAAGATGAAGCTATATTTAGAAAATGTCAATCTATTCAGAATATCAACAAAACTACTAGTTTCGCATGTGATATTACAACTACTGTGCATACAATTACTACCATTGTATTACTTTAGATGAGGAATTTTTTTAATTTTCCTGTTTAAAAAACAACAAACAAACAAATATATATTCGATTTGGAAAATCTTTAGTCAACTGAAATCAACCAGTCAATTCTTCATAATCTACACTAAGCTAACACACTGGACTTCTGGCAGTTGTTGTTACAGATAACATGCAGACAGACGAAGTCGTTTCCCACTGTAATTCAACATATATATTAAGCGACACCCCAAACTGTTGGCTCAAGAACAAGGTGGTCATAGGTGTTTCATAGTCAAACCCGATCACTCCGTTAAGTTTCGTAACACATCAACTCACTAAGATGTGTTATATGACGTGTCAAATATGAATATTATTGTGCTACACATACGAAAAACAAAGTCAACCACAGTTTATTTTAAAATATTAACTTTTATGGAATTACAGTCACATAGGTAAGTTAAAACCAGGCCATATATCATGTCCCGAAATACCTTTTTGGGATACTAAAAGAGAGAGAGCTCCAAATCAGAGGTGCCCTGGACAAACAGTGACGGATGGTCGACAAGTTCAAAAAAACAAATTAGTATGCAAAGGTTTTATGGTAAATCTACCTATTACAAACGAAAATATTCATCACCAGCGAGGGTACCCAACTCATGAAACATAAGGAAAGAATATCTAACCAGTTATATTGATCACTAAGTTGACGTTATCTCTTAAAACATAGCTTACCCTGATCGTAAGTTATATTTATTCCTATAACATAATAGCAACGTGTACTTATTATTAATAGAGAAATTCCCCCTCCCCTTCTTTTCATTCAACCGTACAGGCATTATTAGTAATTTTCTACACGTACAAATGTAGACATCTATCTTTCATGTATACACATAAATACTTAAGCAAACCGAAAGTTACAAATGAAAGCGAGCGAAACCATATAAAATAACTTTAATCAATTTATTTTGTAGATTAAAAGGAAACAATTCCACGCTTTCAGTGATAACAAATAACAGTATACACGAAACAGTTTTACACAGAGCTCATCACGATACATTCAGACTTGCAATAAATTGCAAGTTTTACAAATATTACTTCATTTATATTTCGCCTACACTCTCACCAAGTTTACATACTTAACGTTTCTTAGTACAAACATAAACATGCAATTTTCTGATATATTAAAACTATACCATTGTTCCAAAATATTCAGTTAATTTTTTTTATTCACCTTGCATTACAACGAATTATCAGGTTTGTTCCAGCACTGCCACCTGATTTTAACTGATAGAGTAACAGCTCTCTCCGCCAACTGTTGGGCTACTATTGTGTGACTAAACATTGGGATTTGACCGTCACCATTATAGCATACCCACGGAACTAAAGTGTGGACACAAAAGGAGGCGAACCTTGAACTTCAAGATTCGCAGTCCAATAATGATAACCTCGTTTATAAAGTGCTTTTGAGTGCAGTGTTATGTGCGTTTGTGTTTATATTTATACGTCTATATAACTCTGTATAAATGCATAGATCTTACGCTACTAAATTGTTATTAACACTACATGAATGTAACACACGAGCTATATACACTAAGATGTTTATTCAGCTGCTATGTTTCAACACCATTACAAACAACTGGATATACTCATGCATCTTTAACTTAGCCAAACTTATGCATTTCAAGTAGTGTTCATTATGATGGATATGATTACCTATATCATGCACGGTAACTGTTGAAATTGTTTCTTGTGCAACTGATGAAGATTAATTTAAAAACTAGTTCTGTCTTAAAACAGATCACTGGCATTTTTGATATAGTCACATGCATGGCTAAGTAAAATATTCAGTAACTATACTGCATTCTAATTAAAAAAAAAAAAAAGACATTATATGATAACATTTGTCGTGGGTTCATTGACTATTTCTGCACTTAAATTACCGACATTATCAAACCACAATTTAAAATATTCCGATCAATTTAAAACTTTATATATGAAATGAAAGGACAACATCATTATAGGAACAAAATATTAACGTCCACAAATCCTTCTTTTGGTTCACAGGAAGACTCTGTTTCCCACAGAAAACAAACAAAATAAAAACAATTAGTTACCGCATTAAGTCTATTTATCCCTATTTGTAATAAATACAGAGGGTTCAGTATGTTAATCAGAAAATCACATAAGAACTACAGCCAATATCAAACATCAGTGAAATGACAGATATGAGATCTACATGTATACTTCAACAATGCTTACATTGGTAGGTTGTGTGATGCCACTCAAAACTGATCGCTTTTGGGAAGGGTGTATGAGAGTTCTTTCCAGCGCAAGATATTCACACACTCACTCATATCATAAAGATGTATTCAGATTTAAAATTTATCAGAGGAAGATGCCCCTCGTACTTAATAGTGAATATGGATAAATCCATGAATCCCCGACCACCAAAAAAGAGACCTGCAACAGGTCGTACACCAAGAAAAAAAAGTACGGCGTTTTGTAAAAGGTAAAATGAATCCACGAACACATTGGCCAAGAACAAAAGTTCGTGTCGCCTAGGAAACAAACAGTAAGCAATATAGTTAAGAATGATATTTGTCCTGAAATGAGGCCAACAGAGCATAGATTCATCAGGATAAAGCTTTCAGTCAGACTTCTCGTTCAACCGTCGCATACTTTAAGCAACTAGAATATAAAACTGGTATTCACACTATTCCATACCAAGACGTACTGGGCAAGTCGCCGAAAGCAGCATTTATGGATTCCTGTGGGATCATATTGTTGAAATGGGCTCTAGGAAACTGTCGTCTTAAAAACTAAACTAGATGAATTGTGAAAAGCTGGCAAGGAGGTATGGCGAGTTTTAGGTTCGACAATCTCATGATGGAGCATTTTGCAATGGTATCTACGCTGCAAGACTATTGTCAAAATGAACGGTTTTCAAAGCATGACCGGACGCGATGAAATGGACTAGCGACATGGTGCAGCTCCAATATCATATTAATATTACAAACTCAAACTACGTACACGTTTACAGACTGAATGAACAGTACTCAGTTGTATTTGGCCTATCATGTAAGATAAAGGTTAATATTAAATAAACATATTGAATTTCCGTATACATTATGTATTAATATAGCAGTTTTATAATGTACCCTCTACCTGAATATAACACATCTCTGAATGACAGAAATGACTCACGCAGCTTCAGTCTTCAATGACATTTTACACTAAGTTAAGACAGACACTGAAACGAAAAAAACAGCAATTCTTCTTCCAAGGGCCCTTGTTGATCCACACCTTGACATACGTAGCTAGTAGTTAATAAGCACAACAAATATAGGGAACTAGCATATACCTACGAAACATCTGAGGTCAAATTAATATATTTATTTCAATAGTACTTCTTCAAATACAGGATTTTCAGAATAATACAAAAGAATTCTAATCGTAGACAAAATCCTACATGTCCACTTGCCTTACGCCTGACATTTATTAAATACGGCCTATATTCAATGAATGATAAATTAAAACTAACTTTTGAACTTTTATTTTTTGCACTGTTGTACAAAATGTGTACAATTCTATGGTTACATCACTATTTTGTTTACATTCACTGAAATGAAATGCTCGCGCATACAAATATAAATAGTAAAGTGTACTCGAATTTGCAGAATAGGGAAAAACCGAGTAAATTTATTGGTTTACTTTACAGCTCCCTAACTTTCATGATTTATTTAGACTATCTCAGTGTAGAAAAACAAGAGTGAAATAACCATTAGTTACAAACTTTATCAAACCAAATTTTGGCAAGCTGGAGTTCGTTTGTATATGAAAAGAAAAAGACCAATGGAACGAATAATTTGCATATTCAATTTCTTCGACCCCACTTTTTTTAGCCACATTTTTGTCTTCCTTGTTTTAAACATTCAGTAATCCAAAGTATACAGAAGTTGACGTTTCGAATATTCTTGCAAAGCTAGTCAAGGACTATCTGTGATAACCGTTCTTTATTTTGAACTGATGCTATACAGGGAAGATAAGTTAACAGCACCCACCGCCAATTACTGGGCTATTTTATTCGAAAAGGCTTTTGCTATCACTTGTATTTTATAACACATAACAGCCTCAAAGTGCGGAACGTTTTTTTGTTTTTGTTTCATGAGAATATTTTATCCGAGGCTATGTTCACCCAGAAGTGAACGAAATGGGAAAGCATTCATGAGATAAGTATATAAACAGGCAGGGTAAAAACTGCAGCTATGGTTTCTTATATCTATTACATAACATAAATTCACAGAACTGTTTTGTATAATGCAATGAAAGTTAATTTAATTATTCAAGCAGACAAACCACTCGCACACTTACGTCAATACTAATGAACTTTGTACCTCAGGGTTATAATTTTAGAACTACAATAACAAATATATAACAAATTATAAATTCAAAGTTATGTGTATTTAAATACTGTTTTCCGCTGTAATTCCACGCGTTTACACTTTTAGGGATTTGTCAGGCTGGAAACGAACAAAATTACAAAATTGTAGATTTCTGTGGATTCCAGCTGATTCCCAGAGATTCGTTATATTGATCTTTCTGCCCCCCCCCCAACCTTTGCACTGTTCCTACTAGTGGTGTATTTCAAAAATCTATTCTGAGCGATCTATGTTGCCTTATACAAGTATATGCGTTCAGCCAGTGTGCTTCGACTCAATTTGGAACTTTGTTCAGCTTCTAACCCTGGAGCCTGACGAGGTCCCTAATTTCTTTAGTATGGAGTCGTCTGATATGTCTGCAATAAGTAGGAAGCGACTGCTGCCAAAGTTTTATCAGAAAATATTACAGGAGAGATGGAAAGCACTGAGTTACAGAAACCACACTATTTGGAATTAGTACGTTACTCCGTGATATCACATTAGCAATGTGCTGTGACTGCGTGATAGTCACGTGCCAATCTGACAGAATTGCACTAAGTAATGTTTCCGATTCCGAAAAAAATATTTTATTAGAGTAACACCATTGCTTACAGGTTTATTGCCTTGTTAGTTCTTACATTCACATAGTAAGTTTTCTATACTGACTCAACGTGTGGCAAGGATAATGCCTCTTTCTAATGCATTTTCTTACTTAATCTTTGTGTCAAAAAGACTGATATTATTCTAACCCTGAACAACAGCTTTTGCTCTGGGGCTTATCCTAATCTTAAACAGTGTCACTTAACAACATTCACCGAATGTTAATTACAGTTTTACATCTTCATAACAGTTCACCTTTGAGCACTGAGTGTATCACCACTTCTGGACAAATAAATATCTTTTAGTTTATTTTTTCAACTGCAGAAATATACGTGACCAATTAGTTTTGGGGAAAAACATTAACGATAAATATCCGGTTTTTTGAAAGTAAGAACAGGAATATTCCATTTCAAAATAAAAAACATGGAAGTATCGATCCTTCTTCAAACCAATCTGTCATAACTTTCAGGTAGCCGACAATCTCAAGCCATCTTCGTTCTCATTGGTTTATTGATTATTGAACCTTAACGATTGGACAGACGACTCTCTTAGGTTATTGGTTCAATGTTCACATGGGCATACAGACTGCCATACATATTCAGTTATTTGAGAATTGATGAAACTTGTAAGTGTGATTACGTTAACGTACTTTTTGTAACGTTTATCATATATTAATTTAACTTACACAGTTAAGTGTAGAAAGAATTACTCTTTATTAGCTCTTGTGATGATTGATTTCGCTTACCTGATCGTTTCATTTATCTTCCTACCCGCTAACGAATCTTATCGCGTCCTACTCCCCCCCAACAGTTACGATGGTGGTTATTTACTTTAGCATTAAATTAAAATACATGGTGTGAGACACAAGTATTCTAGTAAGAAGAAAATTTATACGTATACACGTATTAATGTTATAATTGGACTTAAAAAAACACAACAACACATACACACACAAAGGACAGGTGCTTCTATGAGAAACAGAAGTTTTCTTTAGACAATCCAGTTTTTCAAAATCCAAAATACATCACTTTACACATACACGAGTTTGTTTCCTAAAGCCGTTCATACAGTACATGTTGGCCATGATGCCACTTACCAGGTGTGTCTAAAGGTTTACGTTACAACCTACCTGATAAGACGTCAAGCATATAATGAATATTTGCAACACATGACAAACACGGTAAAAACAGAGATATAACTAAACGAAAACTGCAGTTGCAGAATTAAATTTGAAACGTTTGTTTGATAAATTCTAATACAAATACAATCAAACTTTGAATAAACGAATGACTTAAACAATGAACAAAAAATTGTTTAAAAATATATTCAACTATAGAGCACTAAATATTTAAAAATAATGATTCTCAATTGAAAACTATTAGATAATGACAACTATAATATTTAACATTTTGTGCAAAGTTGTGTGTGTATATATATATATATATACAGTAGCAATATGAGTTCCTAATTTTAGGCTCTTGGATTAGGAAGGATGGCTGACAGTTCACATCACCCACCGCCAACTCTTTGTCTGACCGCCCAGTTATAGTTAACCGTCTTTCTCACAGCTTACTCACAGTCCCAAATTGCGAAGCGCATTTTTGCGGCATCGACTCGCCAATAATTAAGAACAACTGGTTTGTTTGTTTTACAGCAAAATCATATCGGACTATCTGCATTATCTATTGTGGGGAATCGAAACGCGGATTTGGCGTTGTAAGTGCCGGGAACTTACCATTGTCCCACTGGGAAAAAAGAACGGCATTCTGCCTACTAGTTTCAATGTACATTTAAAATCGATTTAAACATGTTTACTAATACAGTTTCACCGATGTATTTAAGACTGAATGACGTAATTATATACACACACGAGTGTGTCACAGCTTCCCGAATTATTTGTTTTGAATTTCACACAAAGCTACAAGAGGGTTTTCTGCGTTAGTCGTTCCTAATTTAGAATTGAAAGACTATTTTTTTTACCATCACTTTATAGCGCCCCCACGGTTGAAAGGGCGAGCATGTTTGGTGGAATAGGGATTCAAACCCGCGACCCTCAGTTATTGAGTCAAGCGCCCTAACCACATGGCTATACCGGGCCCCTAAAAAAATTAACTAATAAACAGCCAAAACGTCATCAAAGTTTTTCTGTCATTTCAGTTAAAAACATTGTTCAACTAGAAAAAACATAAGAACTATTTTCTTTTTTATAATTTTAAAGCATAACGGCGTACACAACAATAATTACATACAATAAAACTAAGTGGAGCGTAAGCCTGAACACACATCTAAAACAAATGAGAACGATATATCATAAGAAATCTGAACAAACTTCTAGCCACATACACAAGTTATATGAGGATGAAATTCTGATCATGCTAATCTACACTGTTATTTTATTTTTTATAATTGCCACAAACAAGTATTTCAATAAGAAAGTTGGTATTTCAAAACTTTCGCACATTATTACTTTTATTTTGTTCACAACTAAATACTTTTTGTTGTTTTCATTATGTTACCAAGTTTCTGGTAGGTGCAGAACCTATCAAATAAATGGATGGAATTGCGATTACTGTAAAGTCTGAACTATAATTGTTGGGGGAAAAAAGAATTGTTAAATTAATTACAACAGGTCTGATGGCAAGCTAGTCAACACTGGTGCATTAGTTATTGTAATCATACCAAGCTTCTGGGATACTTCTTACGTTGAGTGTATTATTCCATTAATGCACATAAACACTCATTAATAAGTGAGCTGATGGTTGATAAAGATATCTTAAAAACGAAGAACCTTTTTGTGCCCAGATCATTTCAGCAGTATAGTATAGCAAGCTTCGGGAGCATCAACATTTCAGCACAGAGAACACGTTAAGGGGTTTACAATAGCTACAAAATACACAATTATGTTCGAGATTTATGCGAATGTCATAGGAATATTTCAAAAAACAAATAAACAATGTTTTCACCACCTGCTCCTGACGACACGGACCTGTATGTCCGGTAGTGTAGGCATGTCTACATTTGTCTATACATGGATTAAACCCCGTGACAACAATAATTCGCTGTTGTCTATGAAGATAGTGACATGACTGAAGAGTCGCGCACGTATGAATGTTTATTTTGTGATAACACTTACCTGGTAATGTAATCCGTAAGACGTTCTATAATTGCAGCTGACGCCCATGGTGTTTGGCGCCACGTTGTTGCCCACTTGGTAGAAATTTAGCTGCGCAGTATCAGTGGAGGCCACGTTGTCGAAAGGATACATCGTGAGTGGACATGTGGCCGTAGTGACACACTGAAAATTGATGTGAAAAACAAAGTAATACCCCAAGCACGAAGGAGATGGTCCACCGAGAAGGCAGGACGCCCTGGTTCTTAACACGGGTCGTACCAATTGTTTCTCAGGGGAGCCGAAGTGCTCAATAACCCAGCCTGAAAATGTGCGCTGAATAAGCCGTGTTCTATTCGTAACGCTCTCGCTGTCTGTAAAATACACAACTGATTGCGTTTTCTCCTTGTCTTTAAATAACTGACTATACGTGACGTGTTCGAATCCTTCCAAGTTAAGTACTGCAGAAAGAGTTTTACAATCATTACATTCACGTGGAGTGTTATTAGTACAGCTTTTAAAGTTCTCAAAAAAAAAAAAAGTTCACGGCACGTCAGCTTTTGTCTTTTTTCAACACTAAAGCTTTCGGTACACTTTAATTTTACTATAAAACCTGCGAGTACCCAATGTCAGAATTGTTTATGTAACAACAACAGGTCAAATCCTATACGATAACTATCAGTGATGTCGAGAAACCCACTTGTTGAGAATTTTATATGCAAAAACGGCTCGTTTGGGTTCAGAAAATATTTTAAATAGAAGAGCGAACAACGTTTCGACCTTCTCCGGTCATCGTCATTTGTCAGTGTTCGAAAACGTGTGAACACTGCAAGTCAAATGGACACAACATAACCATAGAAAACACTAAAATACTAAATAAAGAAACAAACATAAACAAACGCAAAATTAAAGAAGCCTTACTTATACAACAACTTAAACCCAAAATAAACCAATATAAAGGAACGCCATTATACCTATATTAATATTATAGATAAAATTATATATTCAAACATCTAATCCCGCCCTCTACATTGCGACACTCAGTTACACAACCCCTTCCAAACATGTGGTCAGCTTCCGGTCAGTTACCTCTTTCTTTGTGAACCTGACGATGACCGAAGAAGGTCGAAACGTTGTTCGCTCTTCTATTTAAAATATTTTCTGAACCCAAACGAGCCGTTTTTGCATATAAAATTCTATACGATAACTGTTCTGCAAATTAAAAGTCGTTATTTATTTACACATAAACAGGCCGAACACCGTAAGGCAATGTTTATCAGGTGGATCTGCCATATGACCCTGTATCTAGGTTTATGCCGTGGTGACCTCCCATTACCTCTTTTAGAAAGTTTCTTGGCGCAGTTCGTTATAGTTCATAACAAAGGTGATATGAGGACTAAAGAAACTGAGTCAGCGTCCACAGCTCGTGACCTATCTGGAAACCCACTCGCGATCGCCTTAGGAGTTCACGACCCACCGTTTGACGGAAACATTCATATGTTAACCACGTAAATTTAAAGCTCCTGCATAAAAGCTTCGGGAAAGTTTGACATTTCAGAAGGGATTATTAATACATTTGCATTAGGCCTACGCTCATATTTGTACTAGCATTCATTCATACAAGTAATTTATTGGGAAAGTAGATAAACTAGAACCATACAAATACACCCATTTGTAGGACGCATTTGTTAACTGCCTGATGTAATAACTATAATACTAGGTGAGAATGAAGTTTTAGAACAAAACGTAAGGGTGTGTTTCTTATAACAAAACCATATCAGGCTATCTGCTGAGCCCACCGAGGGGAATCGAACCCCTGATTTTAGCGTTGTATATCCGGAGAGATACTGGTGTAGCAGGAGGCTACACCCTGCATACAGGGTTAGGTGGCTCCTTCCAACAGTAGGGAACTGAACCACATGTGTAAACCCTTTACACTTACCGCTGACCAATCGGCAGACGTGGATGAGACAATAGAAGAAATATACCTCGGTACATACCCAACTTACAGCAGATTTTAACTATACGAGGCAAGATGCTCATTCCAAAGATAATTAAAAATTAAACGATGAAAAGTTGCTTTTTGAGATCTGTCGAACATGAAGAATGAAATTCATTACATGGTGATACGCACAAACACTAAAGGTGACGTAGTGTTAAAGTTATAATCAAACAGTGCGATGCGCCAACTCTACTTCTTACACCATTAAGTGATGACTGTAGCCTCAACATTTTTTTCTTTAAAATAAAACCATTATTTGAAAATAAGAAAAGCAATTGATATGTAACATTCGATATCTGCTCCACGTTACATAAAAGACAACTGAACCAAATGGTATTCGAGGTTCTGTGGTTTATACCGTTACTGACAAGAAAAGTCAATTACGCTCACAATTTGAGAGTTTGTGAGAATTATAGGAGTAATGATTAATCAGTCTAACCCACGAATTGAAGATGGGTGGTGTTGACTTTCTGCTGTCACTCTAATCTTTAATTTCAAAATAAATGACGGCTAGCGCACACAGCCCTTGTATAGCTTTGGCCGAAGTTTAACTGACAACAGTACAAAACCTTTTAAGTTCAACATCGCCATTAAAGGGTTAGGAAGGACTAACACATGAAACCAATACAATTAGAGATACTACGAGGTAAAATGGCAAATACTTCAGAGGAATTGTTTCAAATTATAAATATTCACGATTTTTTCAACCTATATCTCCAGCCTAATATGATATTACCAGGTAATAATCGGAGAAAAACGTATGTCCTGTGTTTCAGAAGCTCAAATGGAATGAAAGTTTTAGATGTTTGTGCAGAACTACACAAAGTCTATATGCATTAGCTAGCCCTAATTTTGAACTGACAAACAAGAGGAGAGGCAACTGGTTAACAACACCCATGCAAACTAAAATCTAACAGAAATAATTAATTACTGGTTCTATAATGCTCCTAAGTGGAGCACAGTTTGGGGGGGGGGCAATGGCGCACAAATCATGGACATGGATTCACAGTAAATATTGTGTCACTTGTAATATAAGAGTTAGCGATTTCAAAAGGATTACACAAAATAAGTTGTGGAATGATTCCATATTCTTGATGAATAACTTATTTATATGGACAAAAAAAACTTTGCCATTTTAAAGTAATTTTTGTTTATTTTAACTAAACACAAAGCAACACAATGGACTATTTGTGTCTGCCCACCAAGGGTATCAAAACCTGGTTTCTAGGGTTGTAAGTCTGCAGACATGATGCTGTTACTATGAGAAGCTTGTATTGTGAAATAGTCATTATGAGTTGAATAAAATATAGGTAACCAAATTCTTTTTCTAAAAACTTTTATCCTAAAACTGAAAGGTACTTATTAAAATGGATGTCACAGAAGTATAAATAATCAGAGGAACAAGATCTATATGAATATATTAAAACCTGCATTCAAATTTGAAAGGTGTTTAGTTTAACACACAAAACAACAAATTTGTGCAACAAGACTGTGCATGCCAAGTCATAAATCACAATATGAAATAGGAACCACACACACACACAGGTATCAGTACTCGCTGAAGTGGGATGAAATGTGCAAAATTGTTGTCACATGGATGTTAATGAAATAAATCAACAATAAAAACTAATTATAGAGTTACATTGATAATTAGGTAAGTACATTCTCCAAATGTTGAAGTGAAAATGTGAGAGCATTGTGTGGTTTTCAATAAATTCAACATATACAATATATAACTTGTGTGCATCTTTTTATATTAAGTTGGAGTAAGCCTAGCATTACCAATAAATAAATTTAATAACATAAAATAATCATCATTATATTACGAATGCAACAAGGTCTAGGACATTTAAAGTTCTAAAATAAACAAAGTATTTCTTTGAAAAGTAATTTATCAAACACAAACTTCAATTACAGAGGGGTGCATATGTTATATTAAAAAGCTTTAAATATTCTTTTTAGCAAGTCACTAAACAGCCACTACTACTATAAAATCATGGTAAAATGGCATTATCAGGATTAATGAGGGTACCTCTTGTATCATTTGAAAACAAAAGAAATATAGTTCAACTTGAAGCACTAGGCCCATCCAGAAAAATACCTACAGCAAGTACCCCAGCTATGGTCAGTAGAGTATAACAGGTGAGAATCCACAAAGCATATGTATTGTCAAGATAATATACATGGGATTTTCTGGTCCATTTACTGTACCATCCTCTTAAACTATTAAATAAATGAATAAATTTAAAAAAATAAGTATCTTAAAGCCAGTTATCATTCATATAGTTGTGAAGCTTTCTTTTAAAATGTTTTGCATGTGGTCGGTTTTATGTCAATTGAGAAATAAGTTTAAATCTATCTTGCTTCCATACTAAATTGCTTTCATCTACATTGAGTTGTAATGCTTTTATGATATACATGGTAACAAAACACAATGTACAGGGCTAACAAGGGACATATTTGTCCATCTTGGCTGTCCCATCCTCTAAGCAAAACTACAACAAAATTAAAGCCAGCACTTATTATTTATATATGTCAGGCTCAGGCTTTCTTTTCAACTCACTCAATTTTACTGCTTTCACAACATGCAAAAACAACCCATTCCATAGAGCAACCACACTATTTGAAAAATAAAAAAGTCTTAGCTGAAGATGGCTTCTACTTTGCCTAAATCTATAAATTGTGCTCCATAGTTTTGTAATTTTCACTGTTAAGTGTGAAAAATGTTGATGTCACTTAGTTTAAGATATTTAACAGTTACATCTTTATCAGCTAAGCCTGATTAACATAAACAAGCAGATGGCTTTTCACTATCTACGATAATGATATACATCAGTTCCTGATCATTCCCATATCATGTGACTATAGAAGTTAAAGGTTTTTAAGTGTGATGATTTAAAAGTGACAATGGCACTAGAACTGATCCCCTTCTTGAAGGGGTTACATTATAAGAATTTCTAACACAGTGGTTTGATTCTTTAACTGCAAAAGCATAGAAATCACATAATTTTAGCATTTTGGAGAAAGGGGTAATTGTAGTTTTGAGCCTGAGTGGTAATGCAAGGGTTGGCATGATTCCAGAAGAGAAAAATAGGCTACTCAATGACCAACTACAACTTGCACACCAGATTTAGTGAAGAAAATTAAGCAGCTTGTTATTGAAAGTAGCATAAGAGTACAGTAGTATATTGTATCTATGGTGGGAATTTCCACTGGAAATACAAACAAAATAGTTCACAAGTTATTAAGTCTACAAAAAAATAACACAGCAGCTGTATTCACGTTTCTCTCAAAGATTGTTTGGAACTGAAGACCAAACTGTCAAATGCTGTACCTGGCATGTAACAAATGAAAATATTTCATAATATTTGATGAAGCACATATTAAGGTGTATTGAAAAATTTGGACAATCTATTTTTGGGATTGTAAGTTTATAGTTTGGGATAATGAGAAGACACCATTAAAATACATGAAAATACCATCTTTCTACAGATTAGATGCAATAAAACATGCTTCTTCCTACACAATACATCCATATTGACATGCCTGTCTGTTCATGCAAAAAATCAAAGTGAAACAGAAATTTGTGCCACACACCATTCTCATACATCTCATATTGACACTGGTGTCTTGATTCTTAAGTTAATCATTAGTCCTCTAGACAACATTAACTTAACTGTTTCATAAATCCTCCTATAGAGCAGAAGTGCATAACCAGAACCATCACATAACTGGAGGTGGAAGAAGAGATAATAGAAGCTGAAGTAATGATGGCTATTCTTGTAACATTAGCACTGATGATAAATATCTACATTCATTTAATAAAATGTTTCTTAAATAGGAAACTTAATAGTTTAGAACCTAATAAAAACTTAATTAGGAAATTCATTGTACGAATAAAAAAAAACTCAATGAAAAAAATGAGTAAGGATATGCATGCATATGTTTTCACAAGACACTGTTTCACATGATAAAACTCTCACACAAATGCACAAAAACTTAGATGACTATATATAAATTTTTTCTTCAAATCTGACAGTGACTTACACAGGTTTATTATACAAAGGTTTCTCTTAAATGTATAAACTTATATTCAATCTTGAAAAGAAACACACAACACACTGGAAATTACACGTTATGTAAGTGTTAGTGTTGCACAGCTTCAAACTTTTCTTCAACTGCTTGGTAAATATAAAAGTAGTTTATTTTATACAGTGTAGATCTAACAAGCTTTTGAGCAAATCTAATTCTCAAGTATATAATAATTCCATCTCTGACTTTGTACAACATTAAATTATGGCTATATACAATTATGAGATGATGTATGCTCTGAGTTACATTACATATCTCAAAACTAAATAGATTATTAGAGGATGAATGGCTATAAAAACACTAAGGAAGAGTAGCCTTCCATATAGCCAAACAAGGTAAAACAATTATTACCTTGCTAGATTTGTTAATGTACAAACATGATATTTGTTTCAATGAATACAACCTTTATGCCAGTTTCAATGTAATAAAGCTGTGACCACCATTAAAAAATCCCCCCAATAATGAATGAATATTGATATTTTAAGAGAAGCCATAACTGAAACAAAAAACAACATTTTTCTAATTCTGCTAATTCTATTCTTTTAATATCTACTAACTACCAAACCTAAGAAGTCATCTACTACATTATTTGGGTATTCAAATGAAGCTAGCTGGTTGATACTTCTTTATGTAAAAACAGATTTTAAAGCTAATACTGAACAGAGCATTGTTTTAAACCTTATGATGGAAAAACATAAATCTTCATCTTCCCAAACTGTATCCATTCCCTGAAGTAGTACATTAATAAATAATGTGTAAATTCAAAGGCTATAAAACTGCATCTAATAAACAAGCACATGACAATCTAATAAATGTGTAATCTTCCGAGTATTTCAGAATCAACCTATATTCTAAAGCTACAGTACTATAGCTATTAGCCTTTGTCCCTACTTTCAAACTGCTGACCACCAGAAACACATCCAGCCAAGAATAACTCTTTTTACCTACGAACAGTGGGGTTTTTAAACTGAAATGATAGGCACGTTGAGAAATGGATTTCAATCCTTTGAAAAGAATAAAAAGTACAGAAATTTTCAGGCTTCAAAGGATAGCCCATTTGGGTTAAAAAGCCAAAACAATCGGTGGTGAGCAGAACACTGATAGTCAATTGCGTAACTTTGCGCTCAACATAATAAAAAAACAAACTGATTACCTGATTAATGTTGTAATATTTCGTGACTGGACAAAATATCTGTTTTTAAAACGTTTATCAAATTCATTAATCCAAAACTCTCTTTAACCGTTACTGAACTCGTATTACAGCCCATTATAATATATTTTTATGTTTTTCTTTTATCCTCAAGTGATTGATATTTTAATTCAACGGTGATTCTTTTATAACAATTTTGGGCTTCGACCACATCGCTATTTCGTTAACCACAACTGTTACCAAATGTCTACTGGCAAGATATTTCTAGCGTGGAATATAAATTAGACACCGCTTCCATTTAAAAGAACCAATAGCAACATTCTCATTCGTTACGGGCTGCATTAACTCTATAATGAAAACAAGATGTTAAAGCATATACTCTTCTTAGTTTCCAAATGTATGGTACTTAAACAAACGCTTGGGTTATTTAACTGGAACCCGTCGTGACGCGTGTAAATCCCGAACTATTTCCTTCTAGAACTCACTGACATTTTCCAAAATGGGGGCGTCGTTTTGCCGACAGTTTATTACAACATACTTCCAAACCTAACGTAACTTTATGACTTGCAATCCTCTCGTGCGGTACGGTTTATAATCGCTTCCACTGCACGAGTAAATCCAATTCCTGTTAGCTTCCCGCATGGCCAAACTAGCATACCTAAGTTGGATGTTACATAGCACATACTATTCTCATATTTCAGGGTAGGCACGAGTCCCTCGTCAAATATTAATAATAATCTGAAAAATTTGTATTTTAAATTTCGCGCAAAGCTACACGAGGGCTATTTGTACTAGACGTCTATAATTTAGGAGTGTAAGAATAGAGAGAATGTAGTTGGTCATAACCACCCACCACCAACTCTTGGGTTACTCTTTTACCTACTTATAGTGGGATTGATCGTTACATTATAATGCCCTCACAATGCCAGGCCATAATCGGAAAGAGTAAATAATGCAGTAATGAGGCTTACACGTATCTGTAATAAACTAACAGTATATATAAACGAAATACTTGTACTTTCGTTTAAAGTCGCACGCTATACAATTTTTGTCGAATATATCTTTCGGTATTTTTATTCTAGTATATTTGCATTAAGGTTTAATTATCGTAAGGTAAGAGAATAAAACAACAATAAACGTTTATACTATTGTTATGAACAGCTATTTATGTTTCAAAGTAGTTAAAGATAATTTCTTGCAAATTTATGAAAACTTGTCACTTTGAAAGTGCAACAAATTCAATTGATTCCACACTCACAAATTTTAAAAAAGGAACACGTAAACCAAAGTCTATCAACGTAAAAACTTCATTTTACTGAACACGGCATTCACGTTTTGGGCAGGGGAATCGTGATACTTCATAAGTATAAGATTCGTAAATATCTTTAACGGAAATGTATATTAATATTTGACTATGAACTATTTATCTTTAAATCTAAACACCAAACTAAGAACGCACTTAAATTTGTTTTTAAACTTTGATATTCAAAATTAACACTTTAACAATCTGAACCTGGTTATAGAAGTACATGTTATTAAAACGGAAATATAGCGCAGTAACAACTGTTCTTTCTAGTAACAGACTATATCAAAGGATCTTAAAGACATCAAAATAAAGAACAACCAATAAACTACAATAACTTTAACTGAATTTACGGTTGTTAATTCGTGATTTCATGAATTAGTTATTCATACATGCCATCAATAGAACATTTAACAAAGAGGGCAAAACAATCAGTTTTGATGTATAACATTGAGAAAACAAGTTTTCTGAATTTATCTCAATGAAAAGCCACCGTAATGAGTCTATTAAAGCTTTACAATGATAATATTAAGCAATCTTCAATAACTACATACTTATATCTGTTGTTACTTGCAAGTTAAGAAAAGTTTTCATAAAACGCAATTTCATGTGGAACTGCTTAAACAAACAATCCCATGATATTTAATATTCCATTTACAACACTAATTTTCACATTCTTTATATAGAGATAATTTTCATAGAAATAAGTATTTTTTTTCCATTTAATATGATATTTCACACAAATAACCTGCTCAACATTTTAACTGTGCACAAAAAGCAGTCATTTATAATTGAAGGAATTGGTTAGTTGACTAGTTTGATAAGAGACTTACCTAGATCAGTTAGATTTGCCTTTTAAATAAATATAGACTAGACGTTTAAACCTTTTTTACTTATTTTCTTTATATTACTCACAGTATTGCAATTAATAATTTTTGATTGAATAAATAATGTTCCAAACAATATAGACTAATAACATGCAAACAGTAGTCAAATTCCATCACCTCTTACAATCTTTCCGAGTTTTCAACTCTGCGATAATCGTTCTTACAAATTCATCCAAGCTAGCCAACTTTCTCACCAGAACCATGTTTGATGTTGGTACTCTGAGTGAAACTGACGTTTAACCATTCAGAGTATAAAAATTATACAACACATCATTAGATAGACAGAAACCACGATATTTTATTGGTTATAGATAATATATATTTAAATTTAAGTGCATTATTAATGAATTATGAAATGTGACAAGTGGGTGTGGCAGGAGGGTTCTGATTAGCTCTGTAACCAAACAGAGTTAAAAACTGTAATAAATGTGGTTTATCTGAGCAATGATGATTTTGTTGAAAGTAATTTACGTTGAATTTTGTACTTTTCAAGTGTTGGTTAATAAAATAAATGTGTCATTTGACACACTAAGAGAAATTCAGGATTTTTTAAAATATTGCCTTGTAGAATTAAGAACTTAAAACTTATACACTATTAAAATATGGATTAAGATTGTATGTTATACTATTATATAACATAAACAAAAATAGTTTAATATAATTCTGAATATAAGACACTAAAACTATGTCATGCACTGTAAAAGACACCAGGGTGGATAGGGTTATATTTATTTTGAGAAATAATGTATTCTGAAAAACAAAATAAAAAACATACTTATGGGCTTCTCAAGACACTAATAATATACACACAAAAAACTACGTTATTCTCTTGAATAAGTGCCATGAGTAATTTAGGTACACAAATTAAACATTCAAGGAAAAATAATCCTCTCATGTATAGATTTCCATTTGCATGTTTTGCACAGCATGGCTAATATCTATACATCAAATTCTGCATACAGCAGATAAATGCAAATCAAGTGTTAGTTCAAAGCACAAACTTTTATACTACATGAATGACAAAAGATATTATAATTTTAAAATATGTAAACACCTCAAACTTTGCAAGGTAAATACTGTAAAATATACAGTCTTAATTCAATTACAACAACTTGACAATTGTGGAAAGTTCTGTACGATATTAATGACCAATCTATAAGGAATTGAGCTGTGCTTGAGAGATAAAAACAAAAGTCCATATGTCTACAAGTTTCACTATAACCTCTACCATCCACTTGTAGATAAAACCTCTGGTGCAATTTCCAAAAACAAGTTATTTAAAAGGTGATTACATACAGAATCAAGTGAAAGAAACACTACTATTTTTATATTGTTGAAAGCTAAACTAATTCTTCATTGTATGTATGTATGTATGTACGTACGTACGTGTAGTATATACCCATGTATCTTTTGATATAGTCCAGCTACAGCCATTTAAATTTAATACTTTCAAGTTTCACACATTAATTACTTAGCTTTGCTGAGTATAATGAGCAAACACATCACTAAAGTATTAAGGAGGTACTTTGTTTATTGATGAAGCATTTTCAAAAATAAAGTAAACACAGGGTCTAAATGATTTATCATTTTGAATTGAAAATCCATAAAAATATGTAATTGGCAGTTGGTTTTCTTGTGAGAGCATTGATATAAAAAGACCAAGAAATATCTTTCAGTTATCATAAAAAACCAAAACTGATGATTTTTAATGGCAAGTTAATAAATCTAAACAAGAAAACAAGTTGATCTGTGGGTAACTGAAAGGTGATCAGTGCACTCAAACAAAACAACTGATAAACACTAAAATGTACCACTAAGTTCAGCTACATTTGGAGATTTATATTTCTTGCCTGTTTTACAAATGATTACACCATACAATTAATGAATCACTGTACAAAAGAAAACTTAAAATGGCTGATATTTCAAATTAAATGGAATGAGTAAAGTTGTGGCACATCTGCTACACCTTTCATTTAATATAATTTGCCTCCAACTAAGTTTGGTCATTGTTCAAATCCAGTTTTTAAATTTTCTCTTTTTATTTCTGAATGCTTTAAAGGTTTATAATTAATTGTTTTCTCTTAATTTACATTCAATAATGTTATCCATAAACATACTTCACATTCTCACAGGACATGTTATCCTGGCACTTATTCAAGATGTAACAGTAAAAACTGTTTTAAAATTGTGGATTTTATGTTAGGAACAAATATGCAACAAGACTTCTAAAACATTTAAATACTGTATTAACATTTTTGATACAGCATTTATTTTATAACACATTTAGGAAATTGCACAAATGAATCTTGTATAAGATAAGATATGTGTGCGACACTGGAAAAGATAAAATATTGTAGAAACTCTTTTATATTCTAAACCCCTCTAAACTATAGCACCTTAACAAATTTCAACTGTACTGAACTTTAAAAAAGAATAATATATTCTTATTACTGAAGTAAAATTATTTATGCATAAACTTGAAACTGGAACATTACGTTGTTTTCCAAGCATACTTGTTAGTTATCATCAGTCATACAATTGTCATTACAAAGCTAATTTAGTGTCACTTTCATTAAGGAAAAATTGTTTTTGTTTTGATAAATTGTTCAACCTAATGACAGAAAAAACACAAGACTTACCCATTGAATTCCTATATCTTCATTTTCCATTGCCTATGAAATACAATTCAAATTTTATAAATACAATGAAACAACAAAATAAAATTGTCTAAGGAACATGCTACAAATGAAAGTAATAGATATTTATGGTTCAACAATCTTATACTGTTCATTGCTTTTTGGAATTTCAAGACACTTGGTAAAATCACAAGGTATTATTTGTTATAAAGCACAGAGCCACATAATAGGTGTTTTGTGTTGAAAAAATCCAGAAACATTTATTTCCAAAAATATGGCTCTTTATTTTCCACTAAACATTAAACATTACATTTAAATCTATAAATTATTATACTATTTTTCCCCTGAAAATTTCTAAATAGATTTAATTTAAAAAGGTTCTCCAAATGAAATAATTAAACCATGGTATGGTTGTACTTTAGTTGTTTTCTAGCTAAATGGTTTTAAGTTGATAAGTTCTATAACTGTTACATAGTCAGAATGACTAAATGTCTTCACAAACTTAAAACGTTTGAAACCAAACCATTTACTCAAAATTAGTAGCATTTAATTATTATTATAAATAATATGTTCTTTGTCCTTAAAATTCATAAAAAAGCCATAAATTACAAAAAATATTACAATAACAAAAGTCAATAAATCAATCATCAACTTTAGACAAAACATAATATCATTAATACACAAAAGTACAGGCACAATACTGATGACAAGGTTTTCAAAATGTTTCTAAACCACATACAACTAAACATAATTATATGATAACCATTTGCTTATTGAAGGAGTTTAATTTTTATAATGTAATATTAAACTTGGTTAAACTATACTTTTCCTTCCAGAAGTTTTTCTCATCATCTACATGATGACAACAATGATTCTCTGAAAAATGATTTACTAGATGAACAGACTTGTGAGATGCACTGGTTTTCAGAATAAGCAAAATAAAAGCTACTTTACAAAAATTTATAGACTACTGTATAAAGTTATAATTAATAATAAACATACTTACATCTCTCTTTCTTTTGTTTGTACCATCTGTAAGGTGGAAATATTTAAATTTCAAATAAAAATAATAACAGTACAACATTTAAATTTGTAATTCATAACATGCATTATTGCTATGAGAAAATATTATGACTTTTTTTTGACATAGTTACAGGAAGGATTAGCTTTGCACAACTGTCCAATAATTTTGAAATGACTCACTAAAAGAAAAACTGCTAATTAACAACTGTCACTTCTTTATTTCATTGAATAATAAGATTTGACTGTTATTCTTATAGTGCACACATGTTCACAGTGCAGATGAAGTTTTTGAGGAAATGGATTGCAAACCATGATCTCTCGGATTCCCTGTCTGAGCAAACTAACCATTAGGGTCACGCCCAGCCAATGTATATATGAAACAGATATCCAGTAATGGTTCCTTTTATCATTTGACAAAATATACTTTGGTAAACACTTATTGTCTGTCTAGTGAGTCAGAAAAAGGTGCAAGAAATTCTACACCATAACTACATAAAAAAAAAGAAAAATATCATGTTGCTAAATGTAATAAACTAAAAAGAAAATAATTTGATGCATATATCAAAATTATTTATTCTTCTGGCAAAAAAAACAACAGAAGCAGGTATTTACATGATTTACAGTTATCAAATTCTTAATAATTAAACATAACAGTATTTTAATTATGCATTACTAAGAAAATGTAGAATGTTACTAAAATGGGACAATCCAACAGAGAAGCTTAATCATTTCTAGGTCAAGAAAGAGTAACAAATCACCTTGTTTGTAGACTGTGGATAAAGCAAGACTTGCAGCATTTTATTTGTTGCAGTTTACCAAACATCACAATCTTGGAAGCACTAGTAAACTGTTTGATCTTATCCTTTAATCATCAAACTAATATCTCCAACATATGAGCCAATAATTCAATTTCTACAAGAGAATAATATCCAGTAAAATATGTCACCCAGAGCTAGAAAACACAGAAGAATAATATACAAATTAAAGTTCAGATGCACAGTGAACTATGAGGGAAAAAGGAGGATAAAACTGTGCAACAAGTAGTTTCAAGGAAAACAAATCTCTGCAATAGTGAAGCATAAAGTAACCATGGACCACAAAACTAAATGGGAAAAAAAGAAAAATAGTGAAACAATGTGGTGAGAAAAAAAGTCTGTACATCTGATTGCAAAAATCAGTAAACTACACAGAGTAAAAGCCACCTGCCCAAATAACTGAAATATTGCTATTATGATTTTCACAATATTATATTTTTGTTAATTCATAGTTTTTTCTGCTTTTGTTTGGAAAAACAAAATTCCCTAAAAATTAAGGAAGATGACTTGCAATTTATGGGTTTGATCACCAATTGGCTCCAACCACGTTTGCTTTTTCAGCCATGGGTATGTTATATTTGCTTGTTTATTTTTTAATTATAGCAAAGCTCTTACGACTTTTTTTCTGCTACCATTTTTAAATTTTAACTACTGACCAAAGAGAAGGCAAATGACTAGCACCATCCATTGCTTAACTTAGACTACTCTTCCACCAATGAAAAAATGAGACTGATCATAACACGACATTAAAATTAAAATACTAATTCTACTGGCAATGATTGTGAGAAACGGTTGGAGCTGAAAAAATAATTGAGCTTTTTAACTTGTTTATCAACAGACTCATTAACTGTAGCTTCTTTGTTTACAAAGGAAAGAAGTAAATTTGTTTTCACCAACTTGTATATAATCTACCAAATACTCTGTGATAAGAATTTGTGTTAGTTCAAACATAAAAACTGTAAGAACTGTTATTTTTGATTAAAAGTTAGTTTATTTAGTTTTACTAAATTATTACTACAAAAATGTGTAGGGAGAAATCAATAGAATTATATTAATCATATTTCAGTTTTTTACAAATTTTATACTGAGTTGTGTAAAAGATTCACTTTCAATTACAAAATTCTATCGGTAATTTATGACTGATGTACTAGAATTTTATTTTACAGTTTGATATTTTTATGCATGTCTGCCATATTGTTTACTAATTTTAATGATTTCATTATATTCTTTAGTTTAATCCTACTGCTTACTCTTTCTAAGCTTTGTGCTCTCTAATATCATTAAGATTTTACTAAATTTGTATGTATATATATATAATACATATATCAATATGCAATGTTTGTCTTTATAGTGAATAAATAATTAAAACAAAATCTAGTACATACAATACTGTGTTGGGTTTACAGCTTAAAGTTTCAACATGGAAATGTTCTTTGAGGACATAATGTGAAATAAACAATTAGACAGTTGTATATCACAAATCCAAAACTGGTATATCAATATATATATAAGATAGTAGAATAAAATGTTAAACTGTTTTCGAATTATTTTTCTGAATAATAAAAGAAATACTTGTTCTATTTCCATCAATGGCCAGAATCCTTTGCTGTGGCAAACCACTGAACTGGAAGTAAGTGGCATCTGCATTTGGAAGGGCTTCATTTCCAGAAAGACTAACACAGTCCTGAAATAAAATATATCTTTTAACCAGCACATGAGCTTATTTGGAAATTATTCGAATTACAAACTGTCTACTTAATTTTAATTGTTTACGAGAAAAAATTCCAACACACATACATATGTAACATTCCAAAATCTATATTTATGAAAAATAGAAGAAATTATTTTTAATATTTTAATAAAAGTTGTTTTATAACACATTTATTATATGTTTTCCCCTACTGACATCAATTTGCAAATTTAGTCCCTATGTGAAGTAAAAAGTCAAGTCCAGTCAGTACCTGCTAATCAACGGACTCTCTTAACTTTGCTCTACATTGTGAGGAACTGGCAAGTCATGTCAAAATGTATTTGCAAAATTAATAAGCTATTTTAGTAAAATAAAATAAAAAATGTTATGTAATTTAAATTTACATTCAAAGGATTGAGTAACATATATTAAAATGATCATCAAGCTTCATCATGTCATTACAATCCATTTTGCCAAGTTCTTAAATATGATGACCATGCATCTTGACAATAGTCCTTCAGCAAAGTGTCAATTTAACTGAAAATTTTATGTCAAGCACACAAACCGTTTCCCCGTATGCCTTCATATGCAATAGTACAAATAACCCTTTCAATATCCAAACACTTGAGGTATGCACAGATGAGATGATATCACTGGAAGCCTTATCTTGATAACCTCTTGGGTTTTTTTTCCACATAAAGCTTGTAATTTTCTGTGATAAAATAGGGTCAAGAACATTGGTTGGATAATCAGTATATTTTATCTAGATTTTTGCAAACACACTCTTGATCCTCAAGCAACGTTATCCAAACACAAACCCATTTCACTCAACTGCACCTGAATATGAAGGCCAATTGTCTGTCATGAAAAATGTGGCCTACTAAGGAAGGAAAACACAACCCCAGGTGAGATGCTGTGGTAAGGATTGAAATTTTGAAGCATAGAGTAAAGACAACTGGAAATGAAGGAGGTGCAGAAGAGGTTCATGAAACTCTGTGTACAAGTTCTGGACTGGGGAGTGAGGAAAGCTCCGATGCAGAGCCAAAGTCCCAGATGATGAATAGGGTCCAGTATCTTCAAGGCCGAGGTCGTGGCAGAGCCATAGACTAGTAACCCATAGTCTAGTTTTGATCGAATAAGAGAATGATGTATTTTTAGTATAGTACATCAATCCACTCCCCAAGTGGTGGAAGAGAGGCATGGAGGATATTCAGTGCTCTTGAACAATTGACTCCTAGCTGCTTGATGTGTGGCATAAAGGTCAGCTTACAGTCAAAGATAAGCCCCAAGAACTTTGTCTCAGGGACTACAAACAGGTTCAAAGAGAGGGGGGGTCAGTGCCATGGGGCCTGAAAGGAGAGCAAAAATAAATCATAAAAATTAAATAAATAATTAAAAATTGTAATGTTTATTCATTCACAGCTATATACATGTACAATGCACACTAACAAGGTTTGGATTTAACTGTTCTCACTTCTCACAGTGAGAATGACTTCAGGTTCATAACAACAATAAAATTGTAATCTGGTTACATCAATTGAATTGGTAGAACTAGTATGCAGGGCTAAGAGAAATCTTGTAATGGGGAGATACACAGCTTGACATGATAAATGTAAATAGGTCATGCAGTTGCACCCTCTTCCAGGTGGAGTGAAATAGCATTGCAAACTCGTTTTTCACGCTGTACAAATGTGCAGGCTGAGCGTTCCTTCAACACACTTTCTAAAGTGAAAAATGTCATGTGTTCCACTACATGCCAGAATAGACTCACAAGTCTTGGAACACTAGCTGTGGAGGCTCGTTTGGCAAGAAGAGTGGACTTTGAAACAATTATAGAAATGTTTGCTGAGGCTAAAGCAAAGCTCCATTGCTCTAAATTTGATTATATTCTGTTTTTTTGTTCTTGTAATTTTTTTAAAAATGAAATGTACATTTTCAGATATTTGTTTTGATTAATGTCATCACAGCATCAATGCTCTAGGTATGTATAAGTATGTATCAGTAATGATGTCATTTTAGTGTTCATGTTCAGCCTATATATATTAAAAAAGCTTTATTGCTTACATATAATGCTCTGCCACTTGATGTGTGGGCTAAGAAGGTGGAGGAAGAAAGGCTTCTCTGATTGACATTTCAAATCAAATGAGGTGGTCCATGGTGAAGCACTGTCATCGGAACCCACATTGAGTGGGTGAGAGGAGGTTGTTTGAATTGAGGAACCAAATGAGATGAGCATTAACCATCCTCTCAAAGGTCTTACAGAGACAGCTCATCAAAGCAATTGGATGGTAGTTTGAAGGAATCTTGGGATCCTTCTCAGGCTTAGAGAAAGGTATGACAATAGCCTGAGGCCAGGTATCAGGAAAAACATTCTTCTGCCAGATCCAGTTAAAAACAATCAGAAGAATAGCAAGAGAAGCAGGAGATAGATGGTGCAGTATTTCATAGTGTATGTTATCAGGTCCGACCTGCATACTGCTAGACTGATGAAGGGCCAGTTTGAGATCCACCAGTGTAAAGGGACGATTATAGTCATAGAGACAATTAGCTGGAAAGGAAAGAGGTGATTGCTCTGCCAAAGTCTTGATGGCTAAGAAGGTGGAAGAAGAAGCAGAAGTACTAAATACCCAGCAAAAGCTTTTACCTAGAGTATCAGCTACTTCCTGGTCATCAGAGAGCATGATCGAGAGAGGGACAGAATTTTATTGTCTACAGACCTTTCAAATCTTGTCCCATATGATAATGTATATAGAGAGTGGTAGAAGATATTCTGGTTGTGAACTGAATCCAAGATTCCTTCTGGCTTTGTCATCTTACCTGCTGAGCATGTGCACAGGCTTGTTGGAAAGCAGGTGTTAAAGAGGGTGGGATACCTATGAGAAGTATCCAAAGTCGGTTTTTAAGTCTTCCGTGGCATGTGATAGGCAGAATTCCACCATAGACAAGAGTATTGTGAAAAATGTGTTGAGATTTTAGGAATACGTTAAGAATACCTCGACAGTTCCATTGTATCAATGTGACCATTTTTATTTATGTGTACGTATACTGGGTGGAGAGCCCTTCCATTTTTGACCTAGTCTTTTTCTTTATTTGAAGCAATCTGCAAACCTCCATGGATCCTGCCCTTGGCCAATTGGACAGGTCTATGTTGTTGGAAGAGGATTCCAGTAACTGAGGACATGAAGGGATGATTGTTTTGAATCTTGGGGTGGAAGAGAAAGATGTATCTGAAGAAACACCTGTACCCGAAACTAAAGGAAGTGGATATTGGGGTTTGCTGGAATGAATGTTAGGGACAGAGATGGGTATTGACATTGATTCATCAAATTTTTTAACCATGGAGCTCAAAAGACTTTTCATATGATTTGAGAACTATTCTTTTGGAGGCACAAAGAGATCTGTTTGCATTCCAACTGTGGTAGTGGAACAAAGTGCAGAAGCATACATCCAAAATGAAGTAATGGACAGCAATGTTTGAGCTTCAGGGTAAATAATGTTTTGAATCGTCTAAAAACGCTGCACCTCTTTTACTTCCATCCACTTAGGTCAAAAATGAAAGTACGAAGGGTCAAAGCCATAGCAATTAATGCAATGAGGGTCCATTTCACACTCAGAGGCATTGTGGACCTTGCCACTGCAATGAGTACATGTTAAGGAACCATGACATAATGTCCTCAAGTGACCAAGCTGCTGACACTGAAAACATCCGAGGGGGTTTGGAAAATATGGCTGTACCTTACAATCAAGATAACCTGCCTTGATGGTGGCAGGTGAATGCAGTGATGTAAATGTTAAGCTGAGGGTATTGGTCAGCAGTATAATTCCATATTTGTGAGTGAAGATAAGCCTCATTGCAGAAACTCCTTGGGTGAAGAAACCAGTGAGAATCTTCAACTCTGGAATATTTTTCAAACCCCTCTCAACAATAAGTTCTCCTGATGATTTTAAAGTATCATGGGCATAACCTCAATGGGTATATTCACAATTGCCTTTGAATGTACGAGGAGTTCACTGTGTTGAGATGTAGATGTTTCCACCAATATGTCACCAGAGCAAAGCTTTTTGACTGACTATGGAGAGCCAGCAAGTCCCTCTAGTTCCTTCTGAATAAAAAATGGAGACATTTGTTTTAAAAGGTTTGTCTGAAAGAGAATGTAACATAAGAAAATGAGGTACAGGTATTACAGATGTTGAATATTGTTGCTCAGAATCTTCAAGATGTAGTCATTTACCTATGAACTGTTTTTCACTACTTTATTTAAGTTTTGATTTGGAGGATCCATAATAATGAAAAAAAAAGAATATTTAAGTGCCACCTGACCACATCCACCATGGAGTCCTACAAGGGGATGCACTACAGTGCTATATAAGGTCACTGCAGTGATGCCAGGGTTTGGTGAGCATTATACCTGAACACCAGTACCAGACATAATGTCCACTACACCTGTTGAGGACGTTCTATGCTGGCACTCAGTTGACCCTGGCCCAAATGGACTAGCCAACTGATCTTGAGGAAGCCCACAAGACTGCATGCCTACAAGAATTCAAGGTCAAAGTGGTGTGTTGGAGTTGGACTCCTCAACTACCAGGATCCTCTACTCCTCCTTGTGGGTCACCATGCATGGCAAACATGTGGGGGGATGTTTAGATCCCACAGGAGGTAAACTGAAAGAACAAAACCTTCCCTGGGAGGTCCCCTCACCACATACAGGAATCCACACCATGGGGTGTTTATTGTGTTTACCCAGAGATTTTTCTTTTTTTAAAACAAGTTAACTTCACCCAGTTGAGTACCTCTACTTTTTTTTTTCTGAGAATTTTACACATCGTTAAACGTTGATCCAGAGAAAAATTTAAGATTAATAAATTTCAAGGAAACGCTGTTGGCTGTTCTAACTTTAAACCAAACCAGTGATCTATAAATTCACATCTAGGCAGCAATAAGAGGAAGGTTCTCAGCCAGAGAGGTGAACTGAAAAATAGATAGAAAAATCCAGTTTAGACTGGCAGCATCAGGATTTAAATATCAGACCTGTAGTAGAAGGATAGTCATGCCTTCTGCACGGGCCCAATGTCATCATCCTACTCTTGATTGAGTGGAAATGGTACACTCAGAAGAAGTCCTCCATGATCCACCTTACCAGTAGCTAAGAGCTGGCAAGTAGTACAAACTCCTGCAAAAAGAAAAGTAGAAGGGGAGGGAAATGTGTTGTAAATGTAGAGGAACTCAACACCAGACAATGTCCAATGGCTGATGCCAAAACCATATTTTGAAAAGCAGACCATTCCCAATTCCAGCAATTTAAAGAAAGTTAGTGATACGCAGCAATTTCTTTCTTACTCATGCATGTCCATGAATGAAAGGTCAGGTACAAACATATTTATGATGAAATATACATGAGAAACAACCTACAAATGGACATGTGGAACATACCATCTCAATAATGAGTGTGATAGACTTTATAGAGCTCACTGTGTGGTATTTTGGATACAAGTGTATGTGGAGAGGCATGACTTGCCACAGAGTAAAATATATAACATTAAAGTAGGCTCCTGAAAAAAACAAAAAACATTTAGAGTTGTACTGATGTATAGGGAATGGCTATGGGGGAAAGACATAATCTGGTGAAGCAGGAAACTGACAGATGGTGCAAGTAGTACAACACAAAGGTGTAGGATGTGGTCTATATGCTGATCTGGATAATAGTCTCCAAAATATACTGGAAATAAGCAGCCAAAGAAGTGATGGAACTGACAAAATGAAACACCAAACAATTGGCATTATTCAGTAAAAAGTGAGTAAGTATGAGATCTAGAAGAGAGAGACATAGGAGTGACAGGTCAACCTAAAGCTTACTATGATTAAACCTGATAGACACATCTAGCAACTATGTAGAAATTCAGATATCAGAGGAAGGATAGAAGCCAGACCTGATAGACAAATGACAGAACATTATCTACTCATGTTAATACACAGGGATGGATGAGAAATGAACAAAGTGAGACAACAGAGATGCTACATGTATGGTTCCCTCAGAAAGGACTGTCCCAAAAACCAACAGTAAAGTCAAAATGAGGAACGGAGTGATGAAGTACATGTGCAAGATTGTCAGAGGAGAGACTGGGAGAGGTAATAAAGGCAGTTCCTGGAGAAGTCCCCTAAATAGACATAACTTCTCATGCAAGAAGAGAAGGTGCTGACAGTGCTCTCTGATCTAAAAATTCCATGGCTTGCAGAAAAGGAGGAAAAGGCTGAGGTCAACAAGGAAGCAAGTTGAAAAAAACCCCTGAGAAGAACAAGATATTGAATGAAGTGGATAATGAACTTCTCCACTTTGATAATCTAATCCACTTGAGCAACTTTTATTATGAGAAATTGGGTGTACGTGTGGAAGACTGTGAAGGATGAAGTCAGAAGAAGCCAAACATCCGGATATATAAAGATGGAAAGTTGAGCCTGTAGATTATAGAAACTGGGCAAGTGACCAGAACACCAAACAGAAAGCATAGGATGCTGATGCCAGCCTAAAAGGAAGAGATGGGAATTGATAAAGATGGTCCTCATGAATAAAAGATAAATAACAACAAGAAGCCTTTGCAATAGAAACATGAATATAACAGTAGAAATATCAAATTTCATCATTCAAAGCCTGGAAGAAATGTCCACCTATTTGAGAGACAGGTGGAACCAAGAAAAATCAAGAAAACAATTCACACAAAAGAGGTTGTAAAAAGGTCTTTTTGGGGATTAGGAGAAGAAATTAGAAAAAAAGATAAAATGGGAGGAAAGGCAGAAGAGTTATTCTGAAAAAATCTAAATGAACCAAGGATTTGCTAAATGATAATATCCAAGTTCATGAGCTTCTGAAATTTGTGGGGGATGCAGTATACTAATACCAACATATAATTTATCTGCAAAACATTCAACATGGTTTCCAAAATCAGGCAAAGGGGGTAAACAAAAACTCATAACTGGGTGCTACAGTTAATAAAAAAGGGAGGGGATCAAATGACTTATGTGAGAAAGACATACATGTGATACACAGTTAAAAATGGTGACTGATGTCTAGGTACTTCAGCAAGCTAATAACATGCCTGAACAAGAAAGTCTGTCAAAGTCTATACCATCCTGATCTAATTCTTCAGATAATAGCAATAGCACTTGTAGATAGGAAGATTCTTCAGTCTGCATGATAAAAGCCACTCCAAGGTGAATTACAGCCATCAATTTGTCTGTCAATAATGCTACACCTGCAGCCATTGTCATGAGCTGTTAATGCCTGTTAATATAATGCCTGTCACAATATTAAATTGTGAATTCATAAATATTGACTGACTACCAGTAACTGAGAAAAAAATAGAATTCACTATCAAATAAAAAAAATCCATCTTGATAGTGGATTTAAACAAAACTTTGAAATGTGAAAAATCAGTAAAACTAAATATTTTTTTAATCCAACAAAGAATAAAACTTTTTTTTTTAAATCAAGCACTAGGTCTTAACACTGTTCTGCTAAGTTGATGGTGAACTATTGCATGCTTAAATGAAACTGAACTACATGGAATTAGGTAAGAGTGCAGTAAAATTGAGAACAGGTATAACTATAACAAAAGGCAAGTAAATATACTGGAAATATTTAAAACAATCAAGGTATCAAATGACCTGTACTTTATACTCATTTTCTGTTATTAACTATTTTAAACAGCAGAAAAATTGTAAATGCGTGTAATATTAAACTTATGAGCTCATAACAGCTATTATCTGTATGTTTTGTGAAACTTACCTGAGGTAAGACCTCAATTTGTTGAGAAGCATAAGGCATAGTGTAGAGCACATCTCTGGTTTTATCTGTAAAGCAAATTATCTAATATTGTCAAAATCATTTCTAAGATGCTGCATGTGTATCAGATATCAACATACCCCAAGTTTAAATTTGTATGACAAATATACCTTATCATTATTTATCCCCAAAAGTTGAATAATTGTTAATGTTTGCTAAAAAAAACAAACTAGGCTGATTCACTCACATTTTATAGTTTCTAAGAACACACATGGCTTTAAGTTGCCATTTTCTTGTCTCGTGTATGCAGTATTTGACATAAAATAGAAATTCTTTAGGTATACAATGTACATTTTTTAAAAAGCTGTAAATTTAAATGGCAAACATCACAGATTAGATATTATTCAATATTTCTTTGTAGATACAGTTGTCAATGAAAGTGCCTTATTTTTCTGTTGCAACACTTATGACAATTTCACTAAAGAAAAGCAAATTATTTTAAAGTTTTTCTGATTGTTCAATACTTAAAACTTGCTCCTTTTTGTAATTTTTACCGATTAAATCTGAAACATTTTTGTAAAAATTTCAATGGTTTTATTTATTGTTCAGCTATAAAAACATTACCAAGTTATCATTGCTGATGACTGATCAAAAAGTTTCTGAGAAGATCAGTTTTAAATGTATACATCACAATACCCATTAAAACCATTCATTATTAATAAATCTTGTCTTATGACCTCAAATTGACTTTATGAAAATTTGTGACTACCTTTTATTTCTTCTTATCTAAAATTTGACATAACATTAAACCTAATAATGCAATAATTGGTCTTCAACAAATGTCCCCACCTCAACTCTTAGAATCATTAAATAATAATTAATCTATAATGGCATATCTCTCACCAACAGTTGACTGATTATTTCTCAGAGAAAACCTCTCTCAATCACTTCAGGAAATCTCTCACCTCCATAGATTTAACTTCATACATTCCCAATTAATGAATCTAAAATTAAAGTCTTGATGTAATTATACAAGTTATAATTGACCTCATATATCTGATCATGTGGCCTATAACATTTTCCAATTAAAATATTTCTTCCCTTGATTGAACTCCATGTAGATACAACCCTATCATTTTGTTTTGTAGTAAATCATGGTTAAATTTGGAAAAACAAAACATATGCAGTTGGGTGTTTCCATTCTTTTTATCACTTCCATTGAGCAGCCACTTAAGCACAGTATTTCTAACACTGCGAAGAAAAGTAATATTCTCCTGACCTGGAAATGTATTTTAGATATATATACACTCACCTTTACAGAAAACTGTGGCACTGCTATAAAAAATGTCTATGGTGCACCAAGTCTTAAATGTGACTCCTTCTCCTATATTAATTTGTGTGTTCATTGCTTGTCTATGATGTAATAATCATTACAATAGAGCTCTGTGATGCATCATCTATGTACAGTAAACAACATAAGCACTCTTCTTTTAATAAAGGCATATTCTTGACAATGCAAAATAAACATATGAAATGTAGAAAAATTTTGGAGAGAGGTGAGTATATTATATTCAAGGTAAAGATAATGTAAACTTGAAAAATCCTACTAAATTCACCACAAAACTGGTACCTACAATTTTACATTGATAAAATAATAGAGTAACTGGTGAAAATAAAGAAAATTAATAAGATGAGTTCCATTCTGAAAATGTAGTATCAGAAATGGGAAAGTCATGTAGCACTACGAGCAAGGCTTAATGAACATTACTTGAAGCTTGCATTCTTCTTCTCATACATGGAATATTCTTAGCAAATAAATGTGGTATAGCAAACAGTGCTATTAAAATAACCTTTTATATGTTACTAAAGTGTTACATAGGTGGGCAAAGTGTAAAGTTTACTAAAGTTGCTAACATATCTCAGGAAACCAACTGACCACGAATATTTAGTGTGGCTAGGGCAGGAAGTTAGGTTGTATGATACATAGGAAATACAAGGATAAACAGATGCATGGAAATACATCTTAGACCTGCTTCTTCAAGTGAGCTCATGATCCATTTAGTTGGTTTAACCACCAGGAGTGGTTGGTTCATAAAGTAGAGGGTTGCATGTACTGCACTACCAGGTAACAAAACAGTCCTACTTCCAATTAAACTTTGTATTTACTTCATGTCATACCAATACGATTACACCAACTCAAAGAAAAGCTCTCCCTGTTTACCTCCCCAGTGGGTTTACTTCAAAGAAAAGGGGATGGAGAAATATGCATGGGGGAGAATGCTGGAGAGATGCTCTAATAGAACAGAAGTAATCATATTTCAATAAGATCCCTATCTGATAGACAATGTAATGGGTTACCACAAATAGGGACAAAAGGCACTAATTAGAAGTGAAGGCAGGATTACACATAATGCTGTCCTATTTTTCTTTTACTACTTCTTTTGAAGTACAGCCTGAAAAGTAAAATATATATAGATACATACCCAAATCAGTCTTTCAGAAAAACCCATCTCAACAGTAGTCACTGAGTAAGGGCAGGTGGGTTGAACACTGTCTATTATCCCCTACTTGATACAGATTTCAGGAGAGAAGTATTCCCTGTGAGGCAACATTGGCCATGTGGTGGGTTCCATAATCTCTATAATATAAATATACACAATTAATAAGGTGGTTGTGGGACCT
Source organism: Carcinoscorpius rotundicauda (assembly GCA_011833715.1). Taxonomy (NCBI): domain Eukaryota; kingdom Metazoa; phylum Arthropoda; class Merostomata; order Xiphosura; family Limulidae; genus Carcinoscorpius; species Carcinoscorpius rotundicauda. The sequence goes on along the minus strand of CM022395.1, from coordinate 39,717,966 downwards.
ACAAAAACAGAAATAATTAACAATGTACCCTCATAACACCTGTACAAATATTGAAGAATGGTAACTGCTGGATAGAGAGACAAAAACTAAAGGTAGATGAAAGCATAATTTTTCCATCTGCACGATCTTATTCAGGGGAAATTGATGGATAAATGCAAGGTAAGCCATGATATGATATACTTGATGGGAGGAAACATTAAAAAATGTGATAAATGTCATTCACCCATAGAAGAATAAATTAGCCGGATGAGATGTTTAACCCAAATAATCAAGTGGAAATAGAGAAATGCTTAGTTTTGAGATATCAAATGTAAGAAGTGAAGAAAAACATGGAGATACAAGAACAGGCAGTTGGTTTTTGAACATACTTTAATGCTTTGCCAGAGTTGATTGAAAGGGAAAAATATATACACATCTCAGAAGAACAAAAGAATTGAAAGAAGAGAGGACATGAAGTCTATGGTGACCAGAAGTTCCATTTATAGAAGACATAAAGAAGAACATCAAGCCCACTCTGCACATATATTGAGACAAAAATGAATTTAAACCAAATTAGCACCATTAGAATTTGTTGGTTTTTGCTAAAGTTATATAATAGGCTATCTGTGCAATGTCCAGCACAGGAAACTAAACCTCAGGTGTCAGTGTTCCAAATCTGTACAAATACTGTGGGACTATTTAATAATTCATAATAAAACAATAATTCATAGAGAAATAGAACAGTAATTCTAAACAATCTATTATTCTTGCAAAAGTTTTCAGAAATAGATTAAAAACAAATAGAATTGTAGTCAATTGAAGGGAAGGGTTGTGAATTGAAACATTTGACCATTGTGGACAAATCGAAAAAAGTAACTGGCAAGCAGAACAAATCAGAATGTGGATAAAAATACCTAAAACATTGATCTCTGTTATCCTTAACCTGCAAAAGAGCACTTTTGTCAAGGTGAAAAACCTGTTTATCTTGAACTAAGTCACAAGTAGATCTGTGACAAATTAGTAATCTCCTGTCACATTGGGAACAACAAAAACGAGGGAGTAAAGTCCCACAGTGATATCATGGTCTTATTTCATGGCATTTATAATCTGGAGAGAGGACACAGCTTCTTACAACCACCAACAATGCAAGAGCTCTGAGGGAGTAGGATTGTGTGTGTGTGTGTGTGTGTGTGTGTGTGTGTGTGTGTGTGTGTGTGTGTGTGTGTGTAAATATGAAGTCGAAGGGAAAGGAGGAGGAGGTGGAGAGCTGAAGGTCAAGGGCAGCACCTGTGTAACCAAATAATCTTCTGCAAGGGCATCTACATGGGTGCAATGTGGTAGAGCCAAGTTCTTATTGATCAAAATTGAAGAGAGCTCCAAAACCTCTGAAAGCTAGTTCTTCAAGAGAAAAAGAGATCATGTAGTACCAAGGTAGTGAGTGGGCAGGCAACCTCATGAGGTTCTGAAAGAGAAGGAACATGGTGGAGGCCCCAATCAAGAAATGTGGGAAACCAAAGTAGCAGAGATGACTGCTGACAAGTTGTCTTAGCTCAAAGTTCCAAAGTTTAAGAAACATCCTAAAAAGCACATCATGAAGGAAGGTTTTAAAATGAAAGTCACTAAAATAAAATTGACAGAGGCACACTTCAGAAAGTAAGAACTCCCAAACACACACAAAAAAGTTAACCAGTAAATGAGTAAAGAAGAAAACAAAGGCCAAGGTGAAGAACAGGAGAAATGATGCCATATATTTATGTAATCAAAGCAACAAAGGATGAAGATGGAAACAGGTAGTCATATTCATCTATAGATGAGACAGACTTAGCTATAGCAACATAAGCAGGAGGTAGGGATTCTTGGATCCAAGATCTTAGTGGAACCAATCACTTGGTTCGCAATGGCAGTAATATCACTGACTGTCAAAGTGCCTCAAGTCACCCCAGCAGTAATGTACAAATCCTGTTGAGAAGTGTCAGTACCTAAGGAAATGTTACAAATATGTACACATGAATTAAATAATCCAAATGAGCTGTGAAACCCTTTAGATGTTTTACTTGTTAAAGTTGATCTTGTATGACTATGGTATGTAGGCCTTGATCAATACCATAATGATAAAATTGGAAATTAACTAATGAAATATATTCATGGGAGTTAACTAATGTGGATTACTAATGCCACAGAAACCATATCACAGAATGGAACACATCTGTAATGTGATTAAAAGAAGAAATCAAATTAATATACTTTAAAACAGAAAGTAACTAAAATTTTTAAAATTTTGAATCTCTCTTTTTCAAAATTAATAAAATAAAGGTACAACAGACTGTTCTATAAATGGTAACTCAAAATCTAAAGTAAAAAGAATAAAAATACTGTATTCTTAACAAATAATCTTGTATGAACAAAATTTAGAGAAAAGAATGAGCTTTTGTTGAAGCACAAGTGCTTATGGGGTTTCTACGTATGAAAAATGCATTGTGTTCCTATTGGTGAAGGGCCATAGTTTAATGATTACATAACAGACCGGGTCACTAAGACGTGGAAGTTGAAGTTTCATTCAAGGCTTGCTATACACACACAACTTTTTCAGCAGTGGCAAACAGCACTTCTGAAAGTGGACTGTATAGGATGGGTGATGTGAAGCTGACTCACTTATAATCAAACAAATAAGGTGAAACTGCAGTCTCACTATTCCAACTTCCTAGGTATGTTGTGCAGCTCATATGAGGATCATAAAGTCAACATGACACCAAAAAATGAAACAATCTTGTATATCTTGTTTACATTAACATTTTTTTACTCATAATCTTGCAATATAAATGACTAAAATGTACGTAGTATAAGTGTGCTGATACTTAACACAAAGAATCTGAATCTTCCTTCTGAAACATGTTATGTTCTTAAAGAGTGCCTTTAAATTCTAACAGCAACACTAACCAAAATTTGTTAATAGAATTAATCTAAAGCTATGTTGAAAAGTTGTAATTAGTTTTAAATATTTTCTATTGAGTTGACATGAAATTAAGAGATGTTCTAGCTTTTGAGAAGTTATCTGATAGCTTGGAATGAATTTATGGTATTGGACAAAGAAAAACAGTAAAGGACAAAAATAAAAGGAAAAAATATAAAAGAGTAGAAAGAAAAGCAAAGAAAGAGTAATAAAAATACAAACAGAAAAACAGGAAAAAAGAAACTGTATACTGACTAATGGAGTTTTTTATTGAGACTGTGGCTTTATGGCATTGTTATCAATGAGTCAGATGTGAAAAATTAGGAAAGAATTTCAGAAGTCTACTGGAAAAGTTTGTGGTGATGCAATCTAAAATGCACATCACTGGTCACAATGTCTGTGCTTTAAATAGTAGTCTCACACAATCCTATTTCAGTTAACAGTTTTAGGCGAGTCAAAATCAAAGTGTTTAACATTGTTGTGTCTCTGAGTCATTTTATAACTCAAAGAAGTAGATGCTTCACTTACAGAAAACCATCAGCCAATCATAACAAACTGTTGTTAGTTGGCTAAAAGTTTTGCAGTATCTTTCAGTGTAATGTGAAACATTTTTCCAAACAATATTACAGTTGCTAGAGTATAAATTCCAATTTATAAATCAATTCATCACCTGTCAATAAATTATACCAGTTTTAGAGAACTGCAGCCCTCATCAGTAGTTCTGAACAAGAAAAAACTGATAGAACTTGGCTATGTTTTATATAGTGGCAAAGTATATATTGTGCAAATATTTTTTATAATGTCTTTTACTCATCACAGTAAACCTATATTTATATAGAATTTTAAGGGTATGCCACATTGATACTACTAATGCATTGTTTTGAATTATTCAGTAGGTAGGTTGTTTAAAATTCTAAAAATAAACAAACCGAAGAAAAAAAAACTTTTTTTTTTTCTTTTCTGGATAGCCACAGCAGTAACATACCTGCTCAAGGACTAAATCAGATGTTTGCTGCTGCAAGTGAATGGGCTTTGGTAATACGTACATTGGGAGTTACTTAATAAAAACTGGTTTGTGAATGTACTTGTGTTACAAAACAAATGTGGAATTTTAGTAAATCAGCTTCAAGAGAGATTTTCTAACAGCACACTTGAAGAAAGCAATCAAGAGGCTGACTATATCCATATTATGTTAATTATATCAAGTTACTTACTACTGTTCCAAATCTCTTGTGTTTTTTCAACAACCAAGGAATCATGAAAAAGAGTGTCCAAGTTATGTGATTATTATAACACAGTAGAATTACTGCATTTATGAATTACTTTATCTAATGTACAGCATGCTCTGCTATAAAAGTTTCAGATACTTCTTGAATATAAAACTCTTGAACTTAAAAGATTTATCCTGTAACCTCAAAGAAGCTTAACAAAAAAAAGGGAGGGGCTTTAATTGTTAATTTTTTATGCTTCTACACCAGGGAAATTCAATTCCTAATGGCTAAGAGATTGTCAAAGTGTTACTCCTTTTTAAAGATGAAGGATTTGATAAACTATACACCTATTATGCAAACTTTTTTTTTATTGTTAGCAACATACAGATATTTTAATCAGTTTTCAGAAGCCATTTACAAAAAAAATCTGAAATTTTGCTTCTCAAGAAGCTTTCAACACTGTTTTTCACATGACCAATTAATTGAAATTTGTTTATAGAGCCTTTGTCTTCTATGAATGATGGGACTTGTTGTTGTGGTTTATTTTAACTTCAAAAAACCTTTCATAATGGGATTCAAAAGAGATTGATTACATAATTGGAAGCTTATAGATTGGTGGAAAAATTAAGAAGCAAAGAGAAAGCTAAATCTCAGGTAGAAAGCAAAGAATAATAAAAAGACAATTTTCTTAATGTGGGAATGCTATTAATGATATGTTAGAATAAATTTACTGCTTATCATTTATACTAGTGATCCACATAACTTTTTGAACAGAAGTATTTCTTCATTTTGCTGATGAAAGAAGTACAATCTGCTCTTTCTGTTCAGAATGCTTCTGTTACTTATACTGATTTTAATAATCTTAATGAATGGATCAGAAGATGAAAGAGGAGTTTTAGTATTGAAAATCAAACATGGAAATTTAGAAAGAATCTAAATATACAACTTATGAGAGAAGAACAAAATATAATAAAGAAAAGGGGGATTTGGGTGTAATTATTTTTAAAACATTAAAACCCTTTATTCATGTTTAACTGTAGTTTAAAAGAGCAAATAGAATTACCAGTTCAAGGAAATGTTGAAATATTGTAAGACGAACTGGACGAATTGCTGGAAAAATTTCAACATGTTGAAATTTGCACAAATTACTAGAATGACCCCTAGTCAAGCCCATAAAGTATAGAGATATGCTTAAAAGTCTTGGGTTTGTTTTCTCCAGAGTCCAGAAGAATTAAGGGAACTTGATTTTGATGGCCAAGATTGTTAGAGATTTAGATGTTCTTCCTATGTGTTGTATATTATAGTAGAGAAATATCTGGTTAAAAATACTGACATAAATATTAGAGATAACAGGTTAAACTGTAGTACAGGTTCAGACAGGCCCTTCAATAGTTTTTTTCTCTTTAAGAGGTCTAATATTGTAGAAGTTGAAGGATTAAAGAGTAAAAGTAAGAATAATTTATAACATGTCAAGAATACCCCATTTGCCACATCCAATGCTGATGAGGCAGTTTGCCCAATACCCTCATCAGAATAGACAAGACACAACAAATGTAGCAGTGGTTAAGGTACTATTTATATTACAAAATTAGTATGTCCAAGAAAATGACTTGTGCTCTCAGTCCAATTCATTTCAGTTTTTGTGATAACTAAATGGATGTGAAAGGCTATAATAAAGGACAACTAAATTAATATTACTTTTTGTTATTATTTTCAAAAGCCTATTAAAGCATACAAATTTCTTCTGGACTCTACTAACTGCTTGATGTGCAATGAAAATAAAAGCCTTTATGAGTGGAGTTAAAGGCTACCACCAGATGGCCATCTGAATTTAGATATTCAATGAAATATACACAAGCAATGAAAACCTCAATAAACCTAATTTTCGTATGTCAGACGTACTTCTTAAAATCTACAAAAAAAGCTTACACATTATTTTATAATCACTGTCCGAGTGTCAAACATAATATAATTTAACATTCATTGTTACTGAATATCATTAATAACAATCTGATGTATTTAAAAGTTACAAATAAAATTATTTGATGCTCCACCTTAATTAACCACACCACCTTTATTTTTATTCAGTCTCAGTAACACAGCAAAAAGTGTTTATAATAATACTGTTATCATTACGACAAACTCGCAAAGCACAATTAATATTTAAGTACGCAACCCAAATTTATTTTATTTTTGTCTTCAAGTTCAGTATTCACAACTCCGATTTAACTTGCTACATATAGTTATACTACTACTAAACACGAATCATATTTATATTTCAAAAGAATTAATACGTTGCGTACGTATACAAGTGTATATCATTTTAGTATTGTTTGTAATAACATTTTCAAGGCATTATTTGACAATGTTGCATTATACATTTACATCATAACCAATTAAACGACAGCACAGAACAGTATGTCGTTTGTTCTCCGTAGTAAGGATTATCAACAAATTAAGAATACCTGTATACTCACGACATATAAACATAAAATGTAAATATATATAATGCACTATAATGTCATTACGTACCTTGTTGTTTATTTGCTATCTTGTTAAAACAGTTTTGAAAAACTTCGTATAAATGCAATGGCTCATCGTCGTATGTCGCCATGTTAGCTCGATGGCTTTATACCATACAACATTGTTCTAGTTAAAACCACGAGGTGTCAGCAGAGATACAAAATTTACTCTGTTATCAAAAGTCCTCATCAGTTTCGAAATTTAATTTAAGAGCTCTTTCGAAACCACTTAAAATAAATCAAAAAATGCATAACTTACACTTAAATATTTGTACTATTGAAATTAGCTTTAAAAAGTGAAAAAAGGTGAAATAGCAGATTCCTGAAGTTATATGTAAGTTATTTATAAACTAGTTTGGTCATTTTTCTAAGGATTTGACAAAATAATGTGTATTTAACATGTAACTAAATGCAACAGCGAGATATCGAGGATGATGACTTTAAAATGTGTGCTCTTAAAGGTACATTATTGTAATAGAATTTTTAATAAGAGCCTCTGAGGGAAGGTAAAAAATGATATACATTAATATCATGACAATCACACTTCATTTGCTATGAACAGTATTGATGGGGCTTTTACCAAAAGAAGCTTGTCACGTATGAAAAAAACCCCAACAACATGTAAAGTATTTTCATTCTTAATATACTGGTAATTTGTTATTAGAATATGTAATTGTACAGCATATATAGTTATTCAGGTAATTTCTTCCCAGGTGGAATATTCAAATCTCATTTTTAGAATATGGTTAGACGACATTCCTTAAAAGCAGAATCACCGAGCATAAGACGTATACGTGGGTTTGAGATTATTTATTAAATTAGGGCAGTAACCAGACATTTACCTAAAGAAATGTGTGTAATCTTTTATCCGAATAATAATTTATGGTAAACTATATGTTATATATATTTCTCAGAATAAATGATACTTTGAATTTAACCTGTTTCGGTTAGAAATCTTCCCTGTAACGAATTAATGCACATAACTGAAAACAATTAAACTAACTAAACTGTGATTGGGTTATTTGTATAGTACCTTCAATAACAAAACAAATTACGTTAAACCGAAAAATTTTAAATGTACCTCGATGTAATAGATAAAAATGAACAAACGTGAAATTAAATTATATTTAATGTGCATTCGTGTGATATATGACAGATTATAATAACTAATATTTTAGCGTTTTTGCCTAAATCACATAAAATGAAAAAAAAAAAATTAGTCCAAAACATTTCGAAATGCGTACACCAGGCTGGTTTTGTTTGTTTGTTTGTTTTTGAATTTCGTACAAAGCTACTCGAGGGCTGTCTGTGCAACTCTTTTATCAACGAATAGTGCGATTGACCGTCACATTATAAATTATGCATAATTTATGACTAAGCACCATAACTTAACCCTCCACCCTTAAATATAACAAAGTAAATTCTAACTTCAAGTTAGAAAATTAGAAAGCCTACCTTATTTAAATAAATCAGCCCAACCACCTCATATTTCATCTGAGTTGGCACTATATTACTTAAATGCAATTTGCTTTTTATAGTTTTCCACAAAATAGACAGGGCAAAAATATAATAAAAACTATTTTTTTAATAATTGAAATTATTTTTATTCACAAAATTGCTCTTATTTTTTCTTATTTTCCGTACAAGTTTTGGTATAGGATTTTCGAATTTAATCTCCATAAAACTGCCCCTCTCCAGAACACAGATAGTCCCTTGTGTAAATTTGTGCTTAATTCTAAACAAATCATAAAACTGAACATCCTTTTAAATTTGTTTTAAATTGCAAATTTAATTCAATTTCGAGTAAATCTTCACGTTTTTCTTCTTTATATCAGTTTAAAATTATCTTTAAAAGTTTTACTTTCATTATTGATCTCAAAGGCAATACGAATGTGTTTCTCTTATAGCAAAACCATATCAGGCTATATGTCGAGCCCACCGCGAGGAATCGAACCCCTGATTTCAACGATATAAAGTCATAGACTTACTACTGCACTAGCAGGGGGGCGAGGCCATACGAACAACTACTAACACACTGTATTCCATGTTTAATTTGCCCCTAAAACTTTGAAATTAACCTGAATTTTTCTCGGATACATTGCTTTTGTGTTAGTTAAACAAATAGATTACTTTAACACTATTACCTCTGCTACTGCTTTACAGTTCAGGATTTTGCAAACGGCTTCAACACAGGCTCTCTTTACTCAAATAATTTTTTCAAACTTCTGTTATTTATAAATGTACTATTAGCATAATGAAGCCACAATGGTGAAATTTCGACTACTATAAAAAGTTGTTGTTATTGTTATTATTATCTGGACAATAAAGGTCGTTTTTTAGCTTTATTGCCAAAATGTCCAAATAAATTTGTTGTTAATAATACCTTTCCTATTCACACAGTTTTGCTCTCCTTCCATTTTCATATTTTCACTTTTTTTTTCTTTACAGTTAATCAATGTGATTTCTGTTCATCATTTTTTTTTCTGTTTTTCGGTCTATGTGGTGCTTCATTGGCGAAATTGCTTCAAGACATAATCAGGTTCCTAAGATCTGCGCTTTATCAGCTTGGTGGCCCACTTTTTCGCTGAATGATACGTTGCTAAGGCCTCAAATACAGGTCATTATCAGAGCAGCTTTCAAATCATTCAAAGATCTTTAGACAAAACATGTCTCCAGTTTCGTGGTTAAGTTTATGGAATTTGTTAATGAGCAACAAGATAAGTACATCTTTGTATGTTTCATATGATGCTCTGAATAAACTGGATCTTCCAGTTTTTGCCGCTGACTATTCAAACACTGAAAGTATATCACGGTGTTGTTTTGCATTTAGTCCATCATTTCAAAGGCATTCGTTGCTATAGTTAGAAATAAAATATGTATATAATTAGTTGATGTAGACTATTGTTGCTAGTTAAATGGAACTGAGGCACAGACTCACTCTCAATTTTGTAATAGTGTTTATAGAAAATTTTATGAACTTCTACAATTTACAGATTTACAACGAAAAAATCATGAAGATATTTACAATTTTCCTGTTGACGTTTATTATTATTATTTATGAAAAAAGGTTAAGTAAGAAAGATAAACCGAAATGTAATGTTCTAGGATCTTTTAGTTTTAATATAATCCTAATAAAAGTTTATTATTTTTTAATGAAGATCCACTGATATTGACAGGACATTTTTATGAGGTTATGTTTCAAAAATACCATCAAATGAATCGCTAGTTTGGTAGCGAAAACCAAAAAACAAACAAAATTAAACCAAGTGACAAAATTATTGTTGTGTTTTTGTTTACATAACTTATCTATTATATATATATATATATAATACGCATGCTTATTCACTTCCCCAAGCTATTTGCACCATCCTGAACATTAAACACAACTAGCGCTGGTCTGGATAATATCATTCATCACCTTTGCCTACTTCTAACTCAAAGGCGCATAATGTTTGCTATACTCTTTCAGCTTGCAGCATCCCCAATATTTCAGTGATGACGAGAAAACCCACTTGTAGAGAAAAATATGTATGTAAAAACGGCTGGTTTGGGTTTAACAATGGACACAAAGGCCACATTTATTCATCCCCAAAGGGCAAAAGTCCATTATACCTGCATTGAACGACTTTGCATGTTTATGATCTGAAATGATTTTTGTAATTACATCTTCCTTCTTGTGAAAATACCTTTGATTCTGAGTTTTGTTATAATCTTCTGAGCATTTAACTTATAAACCTTCGTTAACTTCAATCGTTTGTCAGTTATCCCGTTGACGATAGAAGAAGATATACCCGTTTTAACCTCAGTAACTTTCTGGATTAAATGGTTATCTTATATAACCACAACAAATTAGAGCACTGGTCTTGATTGTGGTTATGGAATTAACAGTAGTTCTAAATGTTTTGTTCTTCAAGTGTTTCCACATCCTTTGACTTTAGTTCGTTTAATAATCTTTACGTCCCCCTACAGGGACAGCAGTAAGTCTTCTAATTTACAACGTTAAAACCAGGCTTTCGGTTCCCCTCAATATACACAGCAGATAGCTAGCTAAGACTTTGCTATAAGAAAATTACGAAAATAAACGAAAATAAAAACATACAAAAATAATAGTATATACAGATTATTGTGTGTTTGTTACGTTTTCGTTTTAGTCAGGCGTCGATGTAAGTCGTCAATGAATCTTCTCACTGAACGACTTGCTTGCAAATGCTTAAAATGAAACAGAGAATAAAAGAGAAAGTGAAGTTACAAAAATTCCTTGTAAATTTTTCTCAACCAAAATGCGGGGGAGAAATTTTTAATTTTAGTAACATTTATGGTGTCTTTTTTTTGTTTTTCATTGTCTTCCTTTTTAGGAAGATCCACGCAAAACAAGATATACTGCACCATCTTAGGGTACCAAAAATATTAAGTAGTAAATTATTCAAATATTTTTTGGCGAATTTCACTCATTTACTTAGATACTGATTAACAACACTTAGAAAGCACTGATGAACGAAATACTATTTAGAGTTCTTGAAAATTGTATTACTTCTCTAAAAGTCATTTTTGTAGTAGAGAATGGTCTTTAACCAAATTCAAAAAATATTTGTTTTAGTTTCTTTCCAAAATTAGTTTAAAAACTAGATGTTAAATATCTATAAAACACGCCACCAAAATGCTAATACCATTCAAAATAGCCTTAAACAGTAAATATATTTTGCACATTATTGACAGATATGTAGTTCTGTACAGCTATTTTCATTATGGTACCGTACTTTTCAGACATCTGTAACACATTTTAACCCTTTGTTATTTTAAATATGTTCAACAAAACTGTTAGACTTTAATTAATTCTGGAGGAATATGTTTTATCTATTAAAATAATTCTTTGTATGAAGTATATCAAAGCAAACAAGAGAAACAGTTTTTCATAGAAAATAATTTACAGTTTGTTTGTCTTATATTTATTCCAGATCAATATTTCTGTTTAGGCTTCAAAGAAAAAGAAAAACTCTATTGATTGCACCCATTAAAGAATGCATTCATAAAAGTAACGTTTCTCAGATTATTGTTTTCTTAAACAGACTTGAAGTTACACCATCTCGAGTTTTCATTGAAAGTGTTTTTTTTCATGTCAACTATAGTACTGGCTGTTACACAGATAATGTTGTAATTACAGTCTATAATGACCAACAGTTATGTTGTCATAGTATTATAATACTTGATAAGCTTATTTTAGATTTTTGTTGATAGAATACGTATTTAAAAATTTGAATTTAAAGAAGTTTACGTCGATTTAGATAAAAACAAAGATCTGTCACATTTATATTTATGTCGAAACAAGAAGTTTGTTTTGGAATTTTGCACAAAGATACTCGAGGGCTATCTGTGCTAGCCGTCTCTAATTTAGCAGTGTAAGACCAAAGGAAAGGCAGCTAGTCATCACCACCCACCGCCAACTCTTGGGCTACTCTTTTACCAACGAATAGTGGGATTGACCGTTACATTATACACCCCCACGGCTGGGAGGGCGAGCATGTTTAGCGCAACGCGGGCGCGAACCCGCGACCCTCGGATTACGAGGGCACGCCTTAACGCGCTCGGCCATGCTCGAAACAAGAAAGAGAATGTTTAGTAGAATCTGTATGTGCATAAGACGGTTTTTACTTACCCGTCCAGTTTTATTTGAATCAGTTATTCTGAAGGATTATTTATTTATTAAGTTCTCAGTCAACTTTCTACAATATTTCATAATAAGTTGTTTTTTTAAAAACGCAAAAGTACTCGAGGGCTATCTGCGCTAGCCGTCGTGTAAGACTAGAGGGACGGCAGTTAGTTATCACCACCCACCGCCAATTCTTGGGCTACTCTTTTACCCACGAATAGTGGGATTGACCGTCACATTATAACGCCCCCACGGCTGAAAGAGCGAGCACGTTTGGCGCGACCGGGATGCGAACCCGCGACCCTCAGATTAGTCGTCGCACGCCTTAACATGCTTGGCCATGCCGGGCCTGAAAACTGTTCCTACTTATTCTGCAAACCAATTAATTGTGCGAGGATAATTAATGCATTTGTTTGTATGCTGGGCCATACAATATTTCATACTTCGAAACTAAATCCTGGTGGCTCACTGCAAAGTTAAGGTCTTCCATGTTACAAATTAGGTTTCGATATTGCGGTGGGAAGATAATGATTAATCCATTGTCTAGCTGTGTGTTTAACAACAACATTATTAAATAAGTTTCCCACGTGAAACAATTTGTTGCTTTTTGTCTTAATCACAAAATAAATTTAACGTTTCTTGAATCATTGCACGTTATGCCTAAGGATGTCTGACTACAGGTAAGTTAGAAGACAAAAATGGAAAATAGAACATACAGAGTGTTCGGAAAGTCACTGTGCACTTATATATTTATTAACAGACATGTTTGAATACAGAATACATGAGGTAAATATAAATGACAATTATAAACAATGATGAAAGTGACCCCCGTCGGCATCAATTCAGGTTTGGATCCTTCTTATTTTGTTTTTAAATACCGCTATCAGTTGCTGGCTTGAAATAGACTGAATAAAATATGATTACAAAACTGTACAGTGACTTTCCGAACCCCCAGTATTAGTCAGTTTGTTTATTTTGCTTTTTAACTTAAAATATTATTGATGTTGTCGCAACATTATGCGTGCCGCATTATGACCTTTATAAACATTTGACCTTAAATATGAAACTGGATTCTTTACATACTTTAAATTTGGAATATTGTTTGTTTGTTTTGAGTTTCACGCAAAGCTACGCAAAGGCTATCTGTGATAACCATCCCTAATTTAGCAGTGTAAAACTAGAGGGAAGGCAGATACCTCTCAAACAAGTTTGGAATTTCTTGAAATAGTAATAAAGCCAAATGCGATAATTTTGAGCATGGTATGTTTTTTACAAAACGTCTCTTTGTGATGCAGTGATAAATTTTAAGACTAAAATATCAAGTTTGGTCCTCGAAGCGAACACAATTGTCTAACTTCGTGCTGAAACAAACAAACTTCACATAATTAAAAAAACTATTGGCAACATATTATGTTGATCGTGTTACTTTGTAATGACTTATTTACATAGCTTAGAGGAGAAAGCTGTTAGGGAAAGCTTACGGTAGTTCTACACGAGAGTTATCGACACCAGTCGTCCCTAATTTGGCAGTGTAAGATTACAATGAGGGCAACTAGACATCACCACCCACCGCCAACTCTTGGGATACTCTTTTACCAATGAATGATGGGATTGACCGTATCATTATAACGCCCCCATGGCTGAAAGGACTAGCATGTTTGATATAATGGAAATTCGAACCCGCGATCCTTGGATTAGGAGTCGAGCGCTTCAACCACCCAGCCATTCCGGGCCTGGTGACGGTAGTAAATTATAGAAACCATACCATCTCCTTCTTTACGACCTTGTTTTTTTAATTAAGCACAAAGCTACACAATGGGCTATCTGTGCTTTGTGCGTGTAAGTCCGCAGACATACCACTGAGCCACTGGGGGGGCTCTTTACGACCTATTTCAAAGTTTGTGTTTTAAAAGAGCAATCCCAGTAGTCAAATATTAACCCGAATAAACGTAATTTTGGCAAGGGTTTTGAATATCAACAATGTGATAAATACACGATTAGATATGAATTCTGCTTTTAATAAGTTATTTTAATCAAGAATGTGGCGAGCATGATCAAAATGTGATATTAATTAAACATTGTCAAAAGGAAATGACCAGAACCAAGAAACAAAATCATTGTTGATTAAGAACCTAAACATAATATTTAGAACAAGGTTTTGTGTTGAAGTAAGCAACTTTCACGAGAACTGAAACACGATTTCTGAAAATTATTATGTCAACGGCCCAACATGGCTAAGTTATTAAGAGCGCTTGACTCGATGTTTGTTTGTTTGTTTTGGAATTTCGCACAAAGCTACTCGAGGGCTATCTGTGCTAGTCGTCCCTAATTTAGCAGTGTAAGACTAGAGGAAAGGCAGCTAGTCATCACCACCCACCGCCAACTCTTGGGCTACTCTTTTACCAACGAATAGTGGGATTGACCGTCACATTATACACCCCCACGGCTGGGAGGGCGAGCATGTTTAGCGCGATGCGGGCGCGAACCCGCGACCCTCGGATTACGAGCGCACGCCTTAACGCGCTCGGCCATGCCAGGCCTTCGCTTGACTCGAAATCTGAGAGTCGCGGGTTTTTATCTTCTTAGTACCAAACATATTCGCACTTTCATCCTTTGGGGCGTTGATAAAAGTGTAACTCAAGAGTTGGCAGTGGGTGCTGATTACTAGTTGCTTTCCCTGGAAACTAAATCAAAAACAGCTAGCGCAGAGAGCCTTCGTGTAACTTTGGACGAAATTCAAAACACACAAAACTTATGTTTGATGTTAGGTCCCACAGTGGTATATCTACGGACCTGCAAAGCTAGAAAACGGATTTCAATACCAGTGTTTGACAGGACACAAATAACCCAAGTTCTAGCTTTGCGTCTGACTTCAAATAAGTTTGATCTAATTTCGTTTACCATATTAAAATACTGGTCGCTTACTGGTATAATAAACTTCTGTCTTATTTTGTTTTTCTGTCTATTTAAATAATACTGTAGTTTTTGTTTCATATACAGTGAGAAAGCATACAATACATTTTCAATACAATCTTATTTTAATGTATAACCTTTGAAAGTATTTCGTTTATTTAGGCATGTGTGCAGTTTTCACCTAATACTTGGTCTATAGAATCGTTTATTTTACTTTTACTATTCGTTCTCTTGATGTATCAGGCTCTGCGTGTTCCTATGTAGTTTAAATAAACGGTTTATTTTCCCTCATTGTTTATCATACGTGTTTGAATATGATATCATGCATCACATTGTCTTGTGTAAACTGCATAGTTGTCGTTAAGAAATGTTGAAAATGCATGTTATGGTAGTTTAAAGTACGAAATGTGAATAGTGTATATACTAGAGTCTATACTGTGTTTAAATATACGCTGATGTCATGAGAATAATATTTATGTGTTTTAATCAAAAGCCATTTGTGAATTTGTGCAACAGCAGGTACATAGATAATAACGATTTCAGTTATTTCTTTGTTTAAACTTGATGCAAACGTTTTACTTGTTATTCAACTTAATATTTCATGTAACATATGCTAAACGTACTTGTGTTTTATTAGTATATATAAACAACATTAAAATGTATTAAAATGAAAACTAAACTTAATTTAGAATTCATGCTTAATTTCGGCTTTCTATAATGATTTTAAAACTGTATTTTTAATTGAATGTGCTTGAGCTAGCTAGGCTTGTCACTTTACTGACTGTGGTATGTGTAGAGAGAAGGAATTTAGCTCTTCTGATATTAACATACGTTTTGCTTGTTGTGCACACGTATGTGGAGCTTCCGTAACATGGCGTTCTCCTGTCGTGATATATGTATTTTGCATGGGAGATTTGGCACGTGTAGAGAAACCCGAGTTGTATTTTTGTAGAATCCACTGCTTGTTTTAAAAGAGAATAAGATTGTATTTCGTTGTGCATAGAAATGTTTTCATTTACTTTCAACTTTAGGACTGATGTTTAAACTACTTTTGTCTTAACGTTAAGGCTTATTTCAATACATCAGAACATTTAAAAATTCTTTAGAATGCACTATATTTACGTTCTTTTATAACTTGTTTATAACAGCTGCTTTCATTTCCTTTCATTTTCCCATAACTCTGTAAGCATTCCTTTTTCAGTGTAATAAGTTTGTACAGCATTGTTTTAATACGGTTAAAGTTACAACGAACTTGATGTTGGCTGAATTAAACGCTCATTTGTTGTGTTTTTAAATCTTATTCGAATATTTTCATTAGTTGTTTGTTGTTTTTTATTTCGCGCAAAGCTACACGAGGGCTATTTGCGCTAGCTATCCCTAATTTAGCAGTGTGAGACTATAGGGAAGGCAGCTAGTCATCACCACCCACTGCCAACTCTTAGGCTACTCTTTTACCAACGAATAGTGGGATTGACTGTCACATTATAACGCCTCCACGGTTGAAATGGCAAGCATGTTTGGTGTGATGGAGATTCGAACCCACGACCCTTGGATTACGAGTCGAGTGCCTTAACCACCTGGCCATGCTGGGCCTTTTCCATAAGTTACTTTTTTGTAATTTCTTCGAAGCTTCTAAGTTGCATTTTCACATTAGAACTTCACCTCCTTCACACAAGTCTCCCGCTGGTACAGCGCTAAGTCTTCAGATTTGCAACGCTAAGATCAGGGGCTTGATTCCAATGGGCAGAGTCAGAAGTCCAATGTGGATTTGTTGTGTGAAAAAACACACACACCCTTCAAACAAACTCTGATTTAATTCCTACCCAAAATAACCTTCTCTAAAATATCAGGAATAATTTACTAGAATATATATAATATTAATTCTGAAAGTCAAGTAAAATAAATTAAAAGAAAGAGCTGAGTTAAGAATAATTCTAAACCTCTGATTTGGGATAATTTGTGTAAAGTAAAATAAAACAAAATCGGAAGAAAGTACTGCGTTAAAAACAAATTCAAACCTATGAGCAATTAAAGTTTATATGTATGTAAGATAAAACCCTTTTACTGGTACAATTAATATTAACTACTGATTCAATATAAGCACTATATAATTTAAGTCAAATGAAATAGTGCTTAGCTAAAATTTATATACTAACGTAATTTAGCCATACTTAACGTAAACTGGTATAGGAAATTTAAGATGTAATTTCGAACATGTTTCATTTCATTTTCCTTTTGCTTTTTCTTTGTATGTAGGACATACCCTTCATTTGTTGTGTTGATTTTATTGAAAATGAGTCATTTATACTAATAATAATATCAGTTTTACATAAACATACACACACAAAGGGAAAGTGAGAGAAAGATGTCATATTATGTACACTGACGAATTATTACGTTGAAAATGCAGAATTCAGCATATTATATTTCAAGAATGTGGATTTCTGTTTACCTTAGGTCACATCCCTGATTGATCTTGAATCTTCCCCTTTGGGACAGAGGTAAGTATATAAATGTATAATGCATCTAACGGATTTACCGTTGTACATTTATTTTAGTGACGACGCTTGTTTCTGTATAGGTTTTTTATACATGTAACGTATATTCTTGATTGCGTATTGCGCAAGTTCCGCCTGTTCTCGAAATTTATAGAGGGTTCTTGAAAGTGAGAATCAACAATATTTGTTTACAAAAACGCGCTAGATCATTGTTGAAAGATCTGAAAACATGTGATTTATATAAAAAGCATCTAGCAAAATAAAAAAGAAGAGTATTTTATTGCACAGCTACAGTCAGTACATCTATAGGCCTAGGAAACTATAACTGTGATTAACGCCTGTTAATCATAAAACCACAGAATTGAACCGGGAAATTTTTATAGATTTTGAGCATTATAGCATCAGTGAATTACTTCAGACATTATTATTTCTTTGAGGATATTAAATATCGTCGTCGGTAAAAAGCAAGCTGTAAGAGTGTGAGGCCAATCAAGTTAGCTAGCTAAAGAGAGGTATGTGACAATATCAACTCAGAAATAATTTGCTCACTGTAGACCTTGATCATCAATAAAATATTTAATTCAAGACCAGATATAAAAATCAGTATTATTTTCAGTAAGTTTGTAAAACTATAAGTTTGATTTGTTTTGAAATCTGCAAACTAAATTATATACCATAATCTTTGAAAAAAATCTACTTCTGACATACTGCAATGTTTTTGCAATGCAGATTCTCTGCCTGTATCTTGAGAAAAGGTAGTACAACCTGAAATAAGATGACTAATCAGCATATATAACGTATATCAAAGACAAAATACATAGCTTCGAGATTATAGTGATAAAAAACGCATCATAAATTAATAATAAAACAAATTAACAAAGGCTGTGATCTGTTCAGAGTAAAGGATGTAAACACTTGAAGTAGGTTAAGATCATCCATAAGGCTATCTCAACAACATTTCTTGTGAAAGATCAATTAACTCTAATATTTTGCGATTGTTCCTCTTGTAAATATGAATATTGTTTGTCAAAAAAAAGATAGTACACTTCAAGAGACTTAAACATTTTTTTCTTTTTCCAAAAGACTGTTTTTACAATGTCACCTATATTTGTCTTCGGAGTTGTGGGGCTTCTTTACACTGTGACGCATTCAGTAATACCATTTGATTTTCTATACCAGATACTTTGAGCTTGTACTTATCCAATGAAATACGCAATTTGACGAATGCAAAATATGAATAACGTATGAAGATATGAAGTAATGCGCAGAATGTATATAATAAGTATAATACTTGAAAGACGAATGACAGGACTGAATTTAAAGATACAAATCTAAATGATGAACACCAAAAGTAAACGGTGCTGTCCAAAAACTGTTTATACCTTTAACGACAGTACACTTGACATATTAAATATGGTATAAAAACCATCTTACTTGTTAGTCAACAGTGCTTTCCAAAGGAATGTTTGTCTTTTACTTTATGGTAAAAAAAAGTAAATAGAGGATCATAGGAAGTTCTCATAACAAAATTATATGTTAATAATTTCTTAATAATTCATGATGACTAGAAACCCTCTTCAAGTATAAAATGTATTATCAAGACAGCTGGTATGGTATTAAACTTTGGCTAAAATAAACTACAGAACAACATTTCGACCTTCTTAGGTTATCTTCAGCCAATTAAAAAACGACACAAAAACCTGACATGTGGTATTACATCTGTAACTAACAATAAATAAACAAATTTAAATGTTTATTAGAACTACAGATTGTTTCCTTTAGTATTTTTACGTCTTTCAGTTTGTGCAACAAAATGATGTTATTTTTATAGTGTGTCCTGAGTTTCATGAAATTTTAACTGTTTTAGTGCTTGATACAACGTTTACAAAACATGATAAAAAAAGTAAGTACAAATTTTCCCAGTATGTTTTACCTTAAACCACAAAACAGAGAAGTATGAAGGCCATGATTACAGAATACATCTTTCTCGTATTTAAACAAAACAGTTTTCTACAATTTAAACTTAATATTGAGAAATATCAACGAAACTTTATCGTCCGTTATCAACACTATTTAATATTAACTTTCAATTAGAAAAAAGAGTGAAAATAAACTTAATAACAAGTAATTGAATATATTATTCTGAAGTTCTTACTTATAAATATTAGATTCTTATTCGTAGCTTATTTACGTAAATATTCAGGTTTAGAGCTAATACACCATGGCCAAGCGCGCAAGGCGTGCGATTCGTAATCCGAGGGTCGCGGGTTCGCGCCCGCGTCGCGCTAAATATGCTCGCCCTCCCATCCGTGGGGTTGAACAATGTTACGGTCAATCCCACTATTCGTTGGTAAAATAGTAGCCCAAGAGTTGGCGGTGGGTGGTGATGACTAGCTGCCTTCCCTCTAGTCTTACACTGCTAAATTAGGGACGGCTAGCACAGATAGCCCTCGAGTAGCTTTGTACAAAATCCCAAGACAAACAACAAACAAGCTAATACAGAAAACTGTCACGTGCGTGAAAAAAAGAATTTACTTATTTCATTCAAACTAAAACAGACGCACACACAACATTATTAATTTACTTCAAAGGGTATTGGTTCGAATAGGTTCTCTAGATCAAAATATGTAACCAGATTCTCACTGATAATTAAATAATGAGGCATTTAAAATTAAAGTTAAAAAATCATAGCCAGAAGTTTTGAAAGTAAAATATTTAATTTCATGGGATTATTGAAATTATTTATTTATAGTTATTTTGACTTTAATGCTTTCCTTAAAACTTTATCGCATGTATTTTTGATGGATATACTGACATTGTAATAACTTGAATACTTTTCCAAGTTTTTTGTGTGAAATGGGACGAGCTCAGCATTGGTAGCTTAATAGTTGTTGAGAAAACGCAAATAAACACTGATACTGAGGTAATGCTAAAAGTATTCAGAACAATAACTTAAGACTTCAACACCTGGTTATTAAAAGTAAAAGTACCAAGTCTTTGGTATTGTTTTTGTTCTTACCTAGTGTATTACCAGCTTACACACCCAGCTTACCTCTGACACAAAGTCGAACTGATATTTCCATTTCATTTAATTACAAAGAACTTACTACCGTGTTTATGTTACTTTGTTTGTGTGTGAGATGTCTTTACTATAGTTGCGCTACATTACTTAGCTTATTAAGATGGTGAAAATTGCATAGGATCTGTCAACCCCGATTCTATTACTGTTTCCTATGGTAATAGGACAGTGTTGGTGCCAGAAACTGTTCCACTTTAATGAGTCATTATTGACGTAAAAAACAGAAATAATTTCCCACAAGTAGATCGTTTGTTCAGGCGGAGATATCAAGAAGAATTTATGCTTGACAAAAAAATACCTGGCATTTTCGTAGTTATGTAAAATAAATGTTAATTAGGGCAACGTGAATTGTTATCGTATGTAACTACCGAAGTACATTAAGATGACCATTATTTATAACAGTTCTTTGACACCCAACACATGTACACGTAGCCACTAAGACCGTTTTATTATTATTTATTATTATAACTAAAGAACTCTACATTTCTAAAATATGAATTATTTTATTTTTACTAACTTATTTCAGTGTCAAGATTAATTTTTAATGCTGTTATGGAAGGTATAAAAAGAATAGTTAGATTAACTGTCCAGACAGTGATGACGTTAAAAGCAGAAAGTCTGACGCGGTCGAGTCTTTCAAGCTTGAATATAGATTGGAAGATCAAAGGTTCAAGCACGTGACATGAGTTGAAAACGATTCGCTCTTCCAATTCCGATGGTGAACTCGAGACCTGGTTTTGGATTAATTTTCAACCTGACGGTTAATCTTACTGTTCACTAAGACGTAAGCTGACTATGGGACGGGTGCTGTTGTCTGCCTCTAGTTAGCAGTTCTAAATTATGTATTAAGAATTCTCTGATCCGTCACTACTCAGTGTTTCACTTCAGGTGCCTTAATATTTGAAAATACCCCAAACGAGGTACAATTCAAACAGTTTAAGTGTATTTCTAATTCTTAAAAGACGGTATTTATAACATAAAACTGTTTTATTGTTATTTGCCTATGATAAGAATAATAACGTCATATAAAAGCAAATTTGTTTTGTGATATAAAAATTGCAACTGAAACGTAACCTCTGATCACAAGCTTCGTAGCAAGTCATCTCCCTCTCCCAGTGGCTCAGTTAAAAAAAAAGTTTTTGTTAATTTCTCGAAAAGCTACTGAAGGTTATCTTCACTAGTCGTCCGTAATTTAGCAGTGTAAGACTAGAGGGAAGGCAACTAGTCATCACCACCCACCGCCAACTCTTGGGCTACTCTTTTACCAACGAATAGTGTGATTGACCGTAATATTATAACACGCACACGGCTGAAAGTGCGAATTTGTTTGGTGCGACGAGGGTTCGAGCGCATGTCCCTCGGATAACAAGTTAAGTGCCTCAACCAATTGTCTATGCTGGGCCTTTACTTAAGATAAGGCTATTACAATTCTGAAAATTACACAAATTAATTTCAACATGACATATAGCATATCTTTCTTTTTGATCAAGTAAATAACATACATTTCCAGAATTTGAACAAACATATTATTACAAAAGCTTAAATTCTTTTAAATGTCCTTCGATTTGAGTTTATTTTGCACGAACTGTGTATTTAATAATCTATTCACTAGATGGCAGGTGTAGATAACGTTGGAATGTAGTCTGAAATTGAGCCTTTTCTTGTTTTTGTTCATAAACAAACAAAATATTTAAAATAATTTGCTTACGAAGAATTGCAATACTTTTAACATTTAATTTATTGAATCATTCAGTAATTATAGAACTCAGACAAAAAATAGCATTGTTATAGTCTGTGGTTTAAGCTGACTCATGTTTCAATTATCCAAATATATTTGTGTCACTGTTAATCATGACAAGCGTTTTACAGTAGCAGCTCAAGAAATGTTTGGTAAATACCCAAAATTTTCTCCGAGTTTTAAAACTTAGCTTTTAAGGTAACACCGCTAATAAAATTGAGAAAAAAAACGCTGTCATAGAGATTGTTTCTTGTTTTAATATTTAGTTGTGTTGCTTAGGGACTGAAAGTAGGCAGGGCTGAGTTCATGATGGTGCAGATTAGGGGTTCATATAATTCCAAAGTGCTTCTCGGGTTTCTCTCTCGCTCTTTGTTACTCATTAACCTCCGAGGAAGGATTGAGATATGAGCTGTTACCCAACCAGGGTAGTATCTTGTCCCTTTTCTTTCGAAGATATTCCTCACCTGAAGCAATAAAATGAAACCTAAGATCTTTGTTTACAATTTAATAAACTTACTTTCATGAATATCTTCAATATGTTTCCAAAAAGAATTTGCATCTTGTGGAAAATTTTATAATCACGGTTTTTGGTGTCTTTATGAGTTCAGTACTTGCTCCAAGGTTAACTAACTTAGTTATCTGTTACTCTGAACAAAACTTTCCTGATAAATATCAGGCTTGTTATGTTCTCCTGAAATATTAATGATACTTTATTATATTGGAACACGAAACCAGTGCTCAGTAATTTTTATCATTTCAATGGTAACGGATACATGAAGGAAATTTGCGGTGGAGGACTGAATAATATTTTTCTTCTTACTACACCTTGTTTGATATTGACTTTTGTAAGAAATGTTAAAGAACGTCATTTGGGGAAAGGGGCAACAGTAGCGGTTGTTTATAAGCTTGCTCGTTTGCTACAAGTAACAGTTTCTGTGAAACATTTCTAGTCAGCCCGGATTAACACATATATGAAAATTATGGCATAAATTAGGAACCCAGCTGAATTCGGGGCCCATGTAAAGTCATATTTCTTCCCCCTTTTGTAAGTTAATCTTCTAGGAGGGTTCTGCCGAAGCCCAAACCTTCCGGTGTGGTTACACTGCCCTGCTTTTGATGATGATCCTACTAAGTAACTCATGAGGACCAATGGAGCTAATCTCTTTCCTTTTCTTAAGGAATTTAAAAACCAGAGAACAAATAATAACCAATAGAAGCTATAGTCAAGATAAATATTATTGAGACCCTAAAACCTGAGATTGTTTCTTCAACAACTCAATGAATTTCAGTTGTAAAGCGAATCTCGTCTACTCAGAAGAACAAGATATTTGAAGTGGTTATGATTGACATCACAATAACATACCGCACTTGATGATGTAAAAGCAGGCTATTTAAAGCGCTTGGACCAATCATATATTCTAAGCCCTCTTTAGCGTTCCCACTGTCAACAGTTTGGACATTCATAAATATCCTATAATATACTTAATCTGTACTACATTCTTTTACTCCTTCACTCCCAGATATTATTTCTCTCTTGTTTAATGATCGTCTTTTACATTCGTTATACTACTTAAATCATTCTCAGGAGTATCCCGACAATCCATGGAAATTTGATAATAGAAAGACATTCGTAAATATTTACATTTGTATCGACAAGAAAGCATTATACAGTTGCACTATTGCAGATTTTAAGCTGCAATATTCCTGATTACGCTCACCTTAAGCTGTTAACACTGAAGTATTCTTGGATTCTCACTTCAATGTATTGAAACTTAAATAATCCTGGTTTCTCAGAATATAAAAACCTACTTGGTATTGAATTAAAATACTCTTTAACACGAACTTATATTTGTGTATCGAAGTGGAGTGCTTCTGAGTATCTGTTTGCATCTGTATAAATTCAGAATACTATTATTATTTTCCTATATGTACTTGGAAATAAATCCTCATGGCTTTTTATTTATTTGTATTGAAATTTAAATGTGTCTAATTATCAAATTAGAGTTTGTATAGCCTGTAGCATTATTATTTTATGCTCATGTATAACATTCCTCAGATAATTCACAAAAACAAAAAGAGTAGCTCAAGAGTTAACAATGGGCTGTGATGACTAGTTATTTTTCCTCTAGTCTTTCACTGCGAAATTAATAGTCCCTGTGTAGTTCTACGCAAACTTCAAAACAAACCACACATTTCTCTGTGGCTTGATATGTATTAATTAGTTTCATGTATATTGTGAAAAGTGATTCAACTCACTGATATCATAAATTCTTCTTACACACGAATATCATGTTGAAGTGATCTGGAATTAGATCCAGTCTAAATACTTGATCACCACAGCTAAAAAATAACGAAAGATAATAAAAAAGTACTAAATTATTCAGAAAGTTTAAGCGAAAGACGATTAATAACAAAGACAAATATAAGTGGTCTAATCTTTTATTATTATTATTCCTTTAATAGTAAACGTTTTCTTATTCAATTTACCACAGTGACCGATTATACATTAAAATTTACTTTAATAAGAAATCGTGTGTTTTTCCCAAAATTAACTGTCATTTTGTGGTATGCATTTTTTTCAGCTAGTTGTTATTGTTTACTTGCTACTTTTATACAGATAATTTTTCTTTAGTATTTTCTAAATGTTTCACTGATTTAGTGAAAATATCCTTTTAAGTATAAAAACATAAGAAATAATATTAAGATTACTCGATCAATAAATTATTTTTCATCAAACTGTAAATGTTGCAACAGCTATGAAAAACAATGCAGATTATAAACAGAAAAGCTCTTAAACACCTTTTCTACACTTGACTAATGAAAACAAAGCACCTCAAGAGTCACTGTCTTCTGTATGTAAGACAATTTTAGATGTAAAGAAGTACTCTTGTTTAACAAGATTTTATTTTTTCATTTAGGGCTTACTTACAATTTTCATTTTTTACGTAATTAATGTAGAAGAAATATGAATATGATAAGTATTATACAAAGTCAATGATGCTGAAATGTTCTAGCTATAATACAAATAATCTCCGTCGCATTAAACATACTCGCCCTTTCAGCCGTGGGGGCGTTATAATGTTACGGTCAATCCCATTATTCGTCGGTAAAAGATTAGCCCAAGAGTTGACGGCGGGTGGTGATGACTAGCTGCCTCCCCTCCAGTCTTGCACTGCTAAATTAGAAACGACTAGCGCAAATAGCCCTCGACTAGCTTTGCGCGAAATTAAAAAACGAACAAACAATACAAATAATGTTATTTTTTGAATAATCTTATGTGAGGTTACTAAATAATCTGCATAAGCTAAAAATCGTTTTTATTCAGTTTGTTGCTACAATAATACATTTTGTTATTTTTATCCGTTGTATACAAAACTGTAGTTAAATACGTTAAGCTATAAATACTCACAATTTGACTAAGTAACATTACACAAAGGTAAATAAAATGTTTACTTCAAAAACAGGTTATTCATAAAAAACTCTGACAAAACTATGTTGAATATTATTTTACATCCTTTGAGTGTGTTTTCTTGTTTACGGAGAAGTACAAAAGATACAAAGAGCAGGATATAATATTATAAAAATAACTAATAAAAATGTAAATTTAAATAATTAAAAATACGGAAAAGTTTTAACTTTAGAAAATAAGAGTTACAAATGTAGTTGGCGATGTACGAATTGAACAGTAGAAGTTAATTTCAGGTAAAGTAAAAAGTTTGTTGAATTATGTTTTCAGGAAGACAAATTATAGAACAACTGAACTTGTGAATGTTTAGCATTCAAAAATATTTATGATAAGTATTTAAAATGTTTCAGTTATAACATACAAATAACAAATTTGCAGGATTCAAATATCAGAATATTACATTATATAGCTTCTATAACTGGATTAGAAAAGTTAAGTAATTTTTAAGTGAATAAATTCTGTATTTAATTATTGTATTATTTTAGCTTATTGAAAACGAGTTGAGATTTTGAAAAATATTACTCGTGTACAATTATTCATATCTTTATAGAGTTTGAAATAACTTGTTTGGCCTATAAATTAAATTACCAACAGAAATAAAAAAGTTTCACATTTTTGTTCAACAAATTAGAAATGATCACCAAGTATGAAGAAATTTGCATTCATTGTTCCCTCGTCTAATTTATTTTGTATTTTCTGCTCTACTAAAATTGAATGATGTAATAGATTTATTAAACAGGCAAAATAAATTTAACTAATGTTAATTACTAAATGTAAGTTATATTATAGAATGCCATATTTATGAATAATACTTTTTTTCTTAACGTAAATTTATATTTCGGAATTCTAGATTAGATTTATAATCAGACGTTTTGCTAATATCCTTTCAAAACACAAGATTCCAATGTTCTAACGATGCCATACGAAACATCTAAATTCCAAAATAATGTAATACTACTTCTTTAAATTATAACGTAAATTCTTTTATCATTACAGAATTATTATTAATATTAATATGAAGTTAAGTACTTGAAATTCCCCCTCAAAACAAAAAAGCAAACACCAAATGATAAAATTTATTTTATTGTCAGAATAATCAAAATTATAGTTAGGAAAGTCCAAACATAATTATAATGATGAACAAGTAATGATGACACTCCACCTGGTGACGAAGATTGATTGTTTGTGGTGTTCATTTGGGGTTTCCAGTTCAAACTGTTTCGTGGACACTCTTTTTTTAAGAAAATAAACTCGTGTCAGTACAGCAAATAACAATGCATACTCATAATTTATGTAACTTCTTTCAAAAGTTATATTTTTGAAATTCTGATTTACTTTAATATATAACTATTTAAAGGAAATCTGTATTGATTACACGGAATTTACTTTCAATTTACAACTAATGTCAGAGCAATACTGTATATTTTCAAATGAAATGAAATTGGAATTTCATTGGAACTCAAGTTTTTTGAGTAGCTTTTCTTACCTTTTATCCGCAGTACGTTTAGCATGTTAACCTCTGTAGCTAAATACGTGAAATAGAAGCTACATGAGTCATAGTCAAAATATCTACAAAGGGTTTCGTCATCAGTAGCTGAAACAATGATAATGATATATATTTATAAACAAGTATCACACTACACTAAAATAAGTAAGAAAAATTTTAAATATAAACGCTTAACAATACCACAACTTGATATAATCAAGGTATCGATCATGTAACACATAGACGCCTAAAACACATGATAGAAATGACACTTTCCTTTTTACTTGTTTTCAGTTATTATATCTACATAATTGTTTACAACTATTTTAAACTGACTTAGTTTGTTTTTTGTGCACCCCATTTAGTTTTGTACATAAAATTTAGGTAATCATAATGTAATGTCATCAAACTTTTTGTAGGTCATGGGGAAACTAATTTACGTTTGCAGATTTTCAAGTATAAAGACCACTGAAGTATATTCACTAATCAAAGTACACTTTATTTTATTGTATATTGTATGATAAAAGGGCCAGTGCAGGTTCCCCAGTGACAGAATGGTTCGTATGCAGACTTATAACGCCACAAATCGGGTTTCAATGCTCATGGTGGGCAGAGCACAGATAGCCCATAGTTTAGTTTTTTGCAAAACTACAAACAAATAAAAGAATTTATGGTTCTACTTTATTTTAAACGAAATTTCTATTCATATTGTTTATATTGTAACGACCCACTCTAAAGGTAGCCTGTTTATTTAAAGAGACATTCCACGGAAACCAGTCACTAACCAAATTAATGAATATATAACGAAAAGTACCAATTTGTATTTTATAGTTTACAGACTGGCTAATCTTCTGTTTGTAATGAATGCTAGAACATATAATATTTGGAAAATATGTAACGATACCATTATAAATATCTACTGAGAATTTACGGGTAAAATTTTATTTCTTTGTATTTTAACCAAAAAGAAATATAACATCTCACGATAAGTTGATAATAGATTGAATGTTCCGTGCGATAAACCTTAAATTCTTAATAAAATTTTAAACTAAGTTCTGAAAAGAAAACACTCGAACTAAATAATTATTGCAATTATGTTTGCATTTTACCAAAAGGTACTTGTTAAACTTGAATTTTTATGGTCTCCGCTAGTACAGGGGTAAGTTTACGGACTTACAACGCCAAAATCAGATAGTCCGATGTGACTTTCCAATATGAAAACACACACACACACAAATGTTCACGCATAATTTTTACAGAATATTATCTTATAATGTTTTTTTTCCTACATGTTTATTCTTAAGCACAAAGCTACACAATGAGTTATATGTGCTATGCCCACCTCAGATATCGAAACCCAGTTTTCTAGCATTAAGAGCCTCCATGCATTCTATTAAATGGCTGCCCCCAGTGGCTCAGCGGTGTGTCTGCAGACTTGCACGCTAAAATCCGGGTTTCGATACCCGTGGTGGGCAGAGCACAGATAGCCCATTGTGTAGTTTTGTGCTTAATTCAAAACAACAACAAAAATTAAATGGCTAGATGTTCTATGTAATTATATTTGTGTGAAATGTCAAGGAATATATGATCTCTCATATTTAAGAGTGTTTACAAATTGTATCCTTGGTTAGTTAATATTTGGTAGATAACAAGGGATTGTTTACGTTTTAATTTTGCGCCAAGCTACACAAGGGCTATCTATGCTAACTGTACCTAATTTAACAGCATAAGACTAGAAGGAAGGCAGCTAGTCATCACCAACCCCGCCAACTCTTGGACTACTCTTTTACCAACAAATAGTGGGATTAACCTCACATTATAACCCCCACGGCTGAAAGAGCGAGCATATTTAGTGTGTCAGGGATTCAAATCCATGACCCGTAGATTGCGGGTCGAGCGCCCTAACCACCTGGTCATCCCGGGGCCTATGAATATTTCATATTTTGAATGGAACTTATACCATATTTGCATTTATTATTTTTAAGTACTTAGTTGATGAGAAAAGTGCAAAAGGCTAGAAAAGGAGTTACGAGTAGCGTTAATGAATAGATTGGCTGGCTATAATGTATTGTATTCTACACACAAATATAAACTACCAATCCTAAAAATAAGAAACTTAAACCAATATCCGTAATTGAAAAAAACAAAATTAACTAAAATTGCTAATCTCACGAAAAAAATAAATTTAAGTAAACGTTGAATTTTCTGGATTTTGCGATCGATTAATTTTTTTTAGGTGTATCATTGACAATTTCAGTCCATTAATGAAAAAATTATATTCATATACTAAAAAATATCTTACTTTGTAGTTTCTCTACAACGTGAATGGAGATATTTTCACAATCTTTGAGACACATCTCTGGAGTGAGTGGTCCTGACTGGAAAACTGTACATTGCACGCATGATTTATAATCATTACAACTCCGAAACTGAAATAACGTAATAAGAGCCTTTAGCAATAACTGAACACAAGTATTTATATAAGCTTGGTTGTTTCAGAACGTCGCGCAGAGCTGTAGTGAACTGAAAGACTAAAGGGAAGTCAGCTACTCACAACACTAAATATTGGATTACTATTGTCTAATCCTGGGGTGAGCAGCCCTATAAAGAAGAAAAGCCCTTTTTTTCGAGAGACACAACAAGGCCTAATGATCGAACTTAATGCTAAAACATTTTCTGCGGGGACAGCGGTAAAATCAGGACTATTTTTCTTGGTGGACTCAGCAGACAGCCCAAGAGCACCACGCTGCTGACCTCTGGTTTAATCGAATCATTATATGTGATTGTACTGTTATAATACATTTACAACTCCATTGTAGCGGATAATAATTTTAGACTAAATGATCATGATCATGAAGTTTCCAACTCATCCAGTCTGGTCATGTTAACAACAGCTCAACCTTCCACTGGCGAAATTAGTTTATATAACACATTACCAAAGTTTGGAGACAGCTTTAATGACAATGAAGAAAACTTTATAATAAATGTGCAACAGTTCGATAAGATTATTTCCTTATCAGTTACCTGATAGCAATACATTTATAATAAAGTTTGTTCTTTACCCAGTCTCAAAATTTTATTTTCTAAAAGTGGATTTTTCGTCATCAAATTCAGACTCGAATTTAATGGATACATTTCCCCGCAAGCTGGATACGATTAAACTGAAACCGAAACTGTTCTTA
Source organism: Carcinoscorpius rotundicauda (assembly GCA_011833715.1). NCBI lineage: Eukaryota > Metazoa > Arthropoda > Merostomata > Xiphosura > Limulidae > Carcinoscorpius > Carcinoscorpius rotundicauda. The sequence goes on along the minus strand of CM022395.1, from coordinate 39,687,295 downwards.
CAAAAATAGGGCTGGTTTACGATTACACAATGACAAGTGCAAATAACATTGGGTGTGAATAACATGCTAAAATCATGTACTTAATGATGAAAGGTTAGCTGGGTAATATTATCCTTTATTTAGCTCACTACTTCATACCACAATGAATTCTTTTAAGTGAGAATACCGGGCAATATAAAGGCTCAGAAGGAATACTTACCAATCCAGCTTATGAGAAATCCCTTTGAAGTAAAAATGTATTCTTAAAACGACGATGTGGGTATTAGCAATTTAATTAAGATAAATGAAGATGACCTACCAAGGTCGAAACGTTGTTCTATACTTTATTTTAATGAAAGTGCTAATACCCATACCAGCTGCCTTAAGAATACAATCCAGCATATAGTCTAACCTAGCAATCAGTAAATTTCTCCTTTTATTGTCCTTCCAAGGACGACCTATATTTGGAATCGTGACACTTCACCTACGTTTTATACTTAGCTGAAGTGTTGAAGCGTACAAAACGATAGAGAAAATGCATTGTACTTAATAAAGGTTTTGTCGAGAAGAGATACGTGATTGTCCGCATCGACAACGCTCGAAACACAACTGGTGGATGTTTCCTGAAGGTAAGGTAATATGATTAGCTCAAACAAAAGCACTCGTAATATGTTTTATGTTCTTGAGTTTATAAAACACAAGTTCTGTTCATTGAAATCGATTTTTATAATTATTTAGCTTTCACTAAAAGAAATACCAGCTTTAGCATTCGTAACATTTTGTTAGAATCTAGAATCGTTAGTTTCGAAATAATTTCGTGTGTTCTTGATTGTGCCAAAATATTCCTAGCAAAAACAGGTAACAAGACAAAACTTTTACAAGACTAAAGTAAACAGTCAAATACAAAGTTTAATATTCATAATAATTTTAGTATGTATTTCAGGCGTTTAATCCAGAAAAGATTATATCTTATTTGGTTAACAAACCTACCTGCATGGGCTCACATAACGCACCATAGCCTACTCCATCAAAACACAAACAGTGCCCATTCTGACAAATTCCGTAACCACTGCATATTTGCTGTTTGAAAGACAAAGACAACAGAATGAACCGAAATAATCTGACTGTTGTGTGGTGTCCTTAGAACTAATTTCTCTTTAACATCGCACAAGAATAAACCAAATTAAAAGTTACTACTTAATTGTTTTTACGATAATAGCGAAAGGCTTATTTCTTATCTCAGAGAATACAATGAGCAAGGTCAAAGTTTATATTTCTAGGTTAATTTGGGACAATATATGGTTCTGCTAGATAACGTCTTCATTGTGTCTTGGTTAATCTCATTGCTATAGAATGTCAAGTTTGTATCCCGAACATGACTATCAAACACTTTAAATTATGTATTCAGAACTACCAACATTGATTTGATACAAAGGTAAAAACACACTAATAGAAAACAGGCACAGGTATTTTAAAATTCTACAGTACACATTAAAAACTGGTTCTTTTTTTTTACGAAAGAAAAAAAAAACACATATATATTTCTCGCAATGTCATAAAGATACTGGTATTTACCCCATTTTTTCCCATACAGCCGTCAGTAGAATCTGTGATTTCACAAGCTGTCCCCGACCAACCTTCTTTACATACACATTTTCCACAGATACATTCACCATTGTCTATTCCTAAGGATAAAAAATTATAGAATGTTAATACACGAGAAAAGCATTTAAAAACAAGTAATATAACATAGTGTATGAAATGTAAAATGACAATTTTGTATGAAAACAAGTTAAGTGGAATTGCAATAGTGTTTAGAGTTGTACATTTAACTATGACATACTGGATCAAATTATTTAATTATACAAAGCTTGAGAGGTTACATTTATTAATTAAATTGTAGTAAATATATTTGTCACCAACGAAAAACATTTTTAGGTTTTAAGGTACTGATTAAGTAAATATCTCGGTATCAAAAATACTATTTTGTTTTTAGGAGCGCATCAAAAAGTGTGTGAAAAAAACGAAATATTACCTCCACATACATTTGAGTTATACCGATCACAACTGAAGTTGTCACATTCACAGTACTGTCCATACACATATTCTTCAGGGTTCTAATCAGAAACAAAAGATAAAACTTAAGCTTTGGATTAGTATTGTAAATCGGTTTAAAACTTTAGCATTTCCATCAGACCCAAATATAAAACTGTACGTATGGATGTTCACAATCTATTGTAATGTTACAAGTACACATGCCTGTAATTTCAATCTCTGTTCAACTATCGATAGTCTACGAGTGATGACCACGACCATGAACTCTTGTTCTTGTAGCGCATAATACAGTGAAGGAAGCTTCTATGTAGTGAAATAGGGATAAAAAATATATTAAGCATTAGCGTACGACGAATTTCTAAAACCCCTCTAAGCAATCTAATAGCTCCATAGATTTGTGCAGCATTAATTCCCATTTTTAGTTCTATCTCAAGGAGTGGGGTATTTTCTTATAACAAAGCCAGAATGGACTATCTTCTGAGTCCATCGAGGGGAATCGAACCCCTAATTTTAGCGTTGTAAATGTGTAGACTTACTGCTGTACTACTGGTGGATCTTTATCTCAAGCCATAGTGGCTTGAAGGCGTGGCTCGATGCTTTGTTTTAACGAAGCCATATTTTATTGACATACAGTAATAGTATTCTTCCACGCATAGTAATGACTATGCGTTAGGCCTGATAATACACAGAAATAACAGTGAAATATTTCACGACACTATGGATGTTTAATTTACCATTATTGATGTAACATCCTTAATGGCTTAGCGACAAGTCAGCAGACTTACGACGCTAAAAGTAGAGTTAAGAACCTGTGGTGATAAAAAAGAGAGCACAGATAGCCAATTTTTCAGCTTTTTGCTTAATAACAAGCAGATCTATAAATGTAATTTGCAACCATCATTAAGCCCATATATCTCACCATATAGATCAAGATAATTTTTTTCTCCGCTTTCCCAGATTTAAATCGTTCAAATTATCCTATGTACAATGTCGAGGAATGTTCATAATTTTTGTATTGGATTATTTTCGGTAGTGTTAGTTTTATTGCATGACAAATCGCTGGTCGTGAAGCCGAAAGTTTGTTCGTGCCCTCCAATGGCTCAGCAATAAGTCTAAAGGCTTAAAAATTTAATAGCTTAGTTTCTATATGCGTGGTTGACACAGCACAGATAGTTTATTGTGTTGCTTTGTGCTTAACAACAAGCAAACAAAAGTTTTTAATTAATCAACTGAGATATTTGGAGATATTTAAAAATGTGGCAAATTTTAAGGATAATTTTTTTAATGTTCAAGAGAACCATATTCCTTATAAAACTGGTTGATTGTTTGGAATTAAGCACAAAGATACATAATGGGCTATCTTTGCCCTGCTCTCCACGAGTATCGAAATCAGGTTTCTAGCGGTATGAGTCCGTGTGCATGCTGCTGTGCTACTGGGGAGCTTTTTGCAGAAAAAAGAAAAGGATGTGTTTGGTTTGAATTTCGCGCAAAGCTACACGAGGGTTGTCTGCGCTAGCCGTCCCTAGTTTAGCAGTGTAAGACTAGAGAGAAGGTAGCTAGTCATCACAACCCACCGCCAGCTCTTGGGCTACTCTTTTACCAACGAATAGTGGGATTGACCGTCACATTAAAACGCCCCCAAGGCTGAAAGGGCGAGTATGTTTGGTATAAAGGGGACTGGAACCCGTAATCCGTGGATTATAAGTCAAGTGCTATAACCACCTGACCATGCCGGGTGGCTGCAAGTAAAAAAATCACACACAATGGGCTGGCTTACAAAGGATATAAGATATTAAGTTAAATAAAAGCATCACAAAGTTAAGAAATTTACATTGATTGACATAACAGTAGATTTAGGAGATTATAAAACAAATAAAATTTTATGATGAGGTGGGACTACTGAGGGATGATTAAGGAAGGTTTGTATCTGCTGATTACTAAATAGCTGGGTTATTAAATTCTGCTTTTTCACTTCTTTTAATGAATATTAAAGTAGTATTCCTCGTTTTGAACAGTTGATAAATGGTCTAAAAAGATAAGTGCATTAATTCTGAGATGGTTAAGAAAACAATGGGGAAAGTAAAAAAACGATGAGACTCCTGGATCAGATAATAATATCGTGTTTTTTTAAATTTTGAGTAAAGGTACACGAGGAATATTTGCTCTAGCCATCCCTAATTTAGCAGTGTAAGACTAGACGAAAGACAACTAGTCATCACCAGTCACCGCGCTCGACTCGTAGTCTGAGGTTCTTGGGTTCGAATCCCCATCACACGAAACACACTCGTCCTTCCATCCGTGGGGGCGTTCTAATGTTTAGTCAATCCAATTATTCGTTAGTAAAAGAGTTGACAGTGAGTGGTGATGACTCTAGTCTTGCACTACTAAATTGGGGACGGCTAGAGCGTGTGTGTGTGTGTGTGTGTGTGTGTGTGTGTGTGTGTGTGTGTGTGTGTGTGTGTTTTATTATGGCAAAGCCACAGCAGGCTATCTGCTGAGCCCACCGAGGGGAATCGAACTCCTAATCTTAGCATTGTAAATCCGGAGACATACTGCTGTACTAGCGGGGGCCAGGGCTATACTAGTAACTACATTCTCTATGACTAAATGAAAAGTGAAAAAATAATTAATTAAAGAATAAACCTCCTTTTTTGCTTCATCAATGCAAAACAGAGATGAATGCATTTATAAATACATTATAACATGCAATGATGTAAGGGTAACATTGGAAATAAATTATACCAAGAGCTTCAAGCTCTAGTTTATATAAATCACGACCATAAAAGCAGTGTATGTTTTATTATAGCAAAGTCACAGCGGTCTATCTGCTGATTCCACCGAGAGGAATCGAACACTCTGACTGTAGCGTTGCAAATCACTAGACCTACCACTCTACTAGCAGAGGGCTTATGGAAGCAGAAACAGATCACTGAATTATAAATAAAGCAGTCTAAAAACAAAGATGGCACAAAAAGTCCATATGAAGAGAACTCAACAAAATGAAGTGTTATCTTCGAAAACTGGAAAAAAACAACAACTCTGCATTGAAAATGCCAAGTTGAAATATTATTAATTAGAATTAGATTCAAATGCATTTTCTCAGTCCACTACCAATCTCTTAACTTTTTTGGCCAAGAAGATGACAAAAAATTACAGAAAAAGGAGGTTTTATTTTTAAAGCTCTTTAAGTGTTTGGCCAGAATTTGATAATTAGACAAATCGCAGCCGCATGAATCTATCTGATAAAGATAAATATACACACAAAAACATCAAACAAAAAATGTTCACCCATAGATTACAAATTAAACTAAACTTACTGAACAAGGCCCGACATGGCAAGGTGATTAAGTCGCTCAACTCATAATCCCTCTATTCGTTGGTAAAGGAGTACCCCAAGAGTTGGCGGTGGGTGGTGATGACTAGCTGCTTTCCCTTTAGTCTTACACTGTTAAATTAGGAATGGCTAGCACAGATAGCCCTCGTGTAGCTTTGCGCGAAATTCAAAACAAAGTAAACCAAACTTACTGAACAAATACCCTGGAATATAGAGTGTGACTACTGTCTTACAATTCATTAATTTTATATCTTCCATTTTCAGCAGGTACTTACGAATAACAGAGGGTTAATAACACTGAGTTACAACTATCTTTGCTATTTCACAATTTAGGAATCTAAAGACAAACGTGCATAGCTGTAGAAATCGTAGAACATTTTGCTTCCTCATTGCTGACTCTATCATGAAACCATATACAGCAGTTTGGTTGTAAGAGGAACAAAAACGGTCGAAACTTTTATAAAGGTTTCTTAGCGGCTTTAGTAATGACGTAATCAGTACCACATATAAGAAATGGCCCCGAATGACAAGCTTTCCATAGGGTACCAACAAATCATATATGTTCCAAATATGCAAGTAAGTTCTACCTATGTAGGTAAGATAGTTAACCACAATATATTCCTACAAATTTTATTGAGGTATGAATTTTTCTATTTATTGTATTGTAGTAAAGACTAAAATTACCGGTCAGTGAATATCATGGGTTATTGTTTAAACAAAATTGCGGTTTATTTCTAAAATTATCTTGTGTAATGATATTACAATACAAAACAAGCAAACTTACTATCCGAACGTCACAAACACAGCCATTACACGCGCACTGTCCTCGTCCAGAACATAAATTTACGTCAGTTGGGCTGAAAATAAAAACCATGTATTTTTATACTTTTGTTCAAAATTCCAGTCAAAATTCTTGCGTTATTAATATTCATGTTGTTGAGCGATGTGATCGATTGCTGATAAAAACAAGATTAAAAGTAAAAAAAAGGCAACTCTAGAAATAACAGGATTTCATAAAACACCAAATAATAGGTAATTTTTAGATATATTGGTACCTGTTAAGTGTCAGAAAAATAAACTCTTTAGAAGATAAGCTTTTAGTTATCTAAATGTTCCATGATGCTGTGAATTACATTATTAACATATTTAAAACTGAAAATGATTTAATGAATAATATTTTAGAGAAATATTCCTACACTTCATTGGCTATCAACAACTCACGCTCTTCAGAATCTTTTGGCACGAGCGAATTCCACGTGTTCCCCGATCAATTATTATAATTTATTCACGTTATGAAACAGTTCCGTACTATACAGATTTCAGTGCATGTAAATAAATATCTCAACTGTTTAGCACGGAGTCAACAGAAAGTAATTAAGATAACAATTTCCCTGCGTGATGAAATTAACTCAGTGTACAAGACAAATAGTTCTCGTTATAAAACAGTATAATGACACAGAAAACTGTTCATATTTTGCATACCATTTTGAACAATTACTTAAATACCAACAACTTTTTCTCTGATACCTCCAATAATCTATCTGATAATCTTAAATAGAAACAGTGGGTTTTCCTGGAAAAAGAAAAAATTAATTGAGAAAACATTATTTGGGATTTAAGTGGTAATAATTTTTATTAGCACTAATTCTAATACTAATTTTGGTAAATATCGTCAACCAATTATAACTTGGTATTTTTTAAACCGTACGACAGCTTGTTCGTAATATACTAAGCGGCTAGCGCAGAGATTTCAAGAATCAATGGAGCTATTCCTAATGTTGACGGACCTGCATGGTAAGGTGGTTGGAGAGCTTGATTCGTAATTTGAGGGGCACGGATCTGAATCCCAGTCACGCCTAACATGCTCGCAATTTCACTTGTAGTAGTATTATAAAGTTTCGGCCAACCCCACTGTTCAATGATGAAGGTAAGTTAACAGTAAACGGTGGGTGGTTATGACGAGTTGTCTTCTCTCTAGTCCTTTACTGCTAAATTAGGGACGGATAGCACAGATAACACTTATGTAGCTTTGAACGAAATTCAAACAAACCTAATTTTAAACTACCGACTACAATCTATATTACTATTTTCTCATAGTATGCTCACAGATGATAGTACAAAGCAAAAGCAACAACAGAATGCAGACTAAAATCTTAGATATTCCAATCGAGGATTGGGGGAGGGCAGCACCAGCAAGTTTACCATTAGGCCACGCCCCAAATCGAGTAAAAGACCTTCAATTAGTCTTAAAACTAAATCATGATACTGTCTGTGGTTTCTTTAGAATGATCAGTATCATATCGACACTATCAAGCACAAATACAAATCATTTGGTAATTCACCTAGGAATTAACATGCATTGTTCTCTTTTATCTTGTAAAATTTATTTACAGGTTAAAAGTGTTCAGATAGGTCGAGAAGGTTTTGTTATGGCAACGATTAATCGGAAGTTAGGGTTTCTTCCTTTTTATTAATAAAAAATCCTTTGGAATCAGTAAATATTGTCTATCAAACATAGTATTGTGTAAACGTGCCCTGTATTCAATATGTTTGATTCTTTTGACTCTGATTTTGATTAACTTGCATTCAGGGTTATTGATGATGAGTGGAATATTCTGAAACTAGTATAACCCAATAACACACCTTAGTCAAAGTGTAGATTGAACTGAATCTCCTTTAAGTTTAGACTACGAGATTAAACAATTTTTGGAATACTAAGTTCGTTTATTAAATATCATCTGTACAAAATATTAACTTGCATTTCAAAGTCTGTCCTTTAATACTGGTGGTTTCCTTTAAACAAATAAAATTTGCTGTTTAACGTCATTTAAATAACAAAAAATGAAATAAAAATCGCTGGTGGCTTCAACCCCTTTGACTATAAATTTCTATGATACTATACACTATAAAAATGTCACCTACACATATGCTATGGGTTAAAGTTTTCAGAACATTTTGCCACAAGTTGAAATACAAAATTATACATTCGTTTTCGAATTACAAATTATGCTTGTACCTTTTACGACAGTGCATTTTCCAGGGATCCAGCAGCTGTTCATTGTTACATTCGCAAAACTTTCCAAAATATCCAAAATTACAAGTACATATTCCACATGAAAAATTTCCATTGCTACTGCATTTCTCACTTTGCACAACCTATGAATTGAAAAAAAAAGAGACAAAAAGGTCAAACAAATATATAATAGAACATTATAGCATAAAAATCATAACCACATGAGTAAACTCAAATGAATTGAGTTGTTTTCATACCGCTTTCACTAATAGTGAGCTCCCCTATTGAGTTTGTTTTGAAATTTCGCACAAAACTACTCGAGGGCTATCTGTGCTAGCCGTCCCTAATTTAGCAGTTTAAGACTAGAGGGAAGGCAGCTAGTCATCATCACCCACCGCTAACTCTTGGGCTACTCTTATATCAACGAATAGTGGAATTGATCGTACATTATAACGCCCCCACGGCTGGGAGGGCGTGCATGTGTGGCGCGACGGGGATGCGAATCCGCGACCCTCAGATTACGAGTCGCACGCTTTAACGCGCTTGGCCATGCCGGGGGTCCCTATTGAATATTTGTACGTTATTAATTGTTTAAAGAATCGATGTGAAGAAGTGGCACAAAATTGGGGAGCTCATTTATTTTATTTGTAAAATACACAGCGGATTACTTGTAATGTTCATGGTAGTTTTGTTTATAGCTATCGCTTATCTCACAGATAATTAAGGGCTGTGAAACCAATAGAGTCACAGATCCAAAAACAATCTACTGCACGAATAGATAAATATTTTTAAAAAAGCTAATACACAACACACACAGTGGTGCAGTCTGCAAGCTTACGACACTAAACGACCGGATTTCAATAACTGTGGTTGGCAAAGCACAGATAGCCCTTTGTCTTGTTTTTGCTTAACAGTAACACCCGTCGTAAATTGTAAGGTTAGTTATAAAACCAAATAAACAAGACGCTGAAGTAGCTACATGAGGGGAAAATAAGCTTTTTTATTATCATAAATAATTTATAAGCACACATATGATTGTGTTTGCATACTACAGTAATAGGTAAATATATACATAATATCTCTTAAGTTTTACCTCGTGCTGAGAATAGGCGAAATCACTTATATGAAGCAAAAATAGATAATCTCGTTGTTTTATGCAGGCCGCGGAGTAAATTATTTAATGATACTGGAAAATAAATCATTAAATGTAATAGGTGGTATTTTAAAATAATACTTAAAATATATTTTTACAAGTGTTTCACAGGTGATTGTGACCTTAGTTACCGATTGCGAAACGATTTTACATGTTTATCAAAGAAGAATTAATCCACTCAAAATTTCAAAAGCATCAATACTTTTTAAACTAAACTTTTTGTAAATGGCTGGGTACTTAATGGATTGTACTTACGAATTTTCAGACAGGATATTTATTTTTCTCTAAGGAATAAACTGTTTAATATGTGCCCAGTATACAAAAGTACGCAGAAAATCTTCAACAAAGGACTAATCGTTTTATATCTCAACGTTATTTTCCAGAACCAGGGCATGAGTTACTGACTAGCGACACTCTTCAGTGTGTTTTGTTAGACCTACATTTAAGAATGTTTAACAATGTGAGCTATTAGAACAAACGTGTTAACAATTAGGTCTTTAATTAAACAATACTAGCTAATTATAAAGAAATATTAATGACACGGTGCCCGGCATTGTCGAGCGCGTTAAGGCATGCGATTCGTAATCTGAGGGTTGCGGGTTCGCGCCAAACATGCTCGCCCTTTCAGCCCTGGGGCATTATAATGTTAAGATTAATCCTACTGTTTGTTGGCAAAAGAGTAGCGCAAGAAAGAGTTGACGGTGGGTGGTGATGACTAACTGCTTTCCCTCTAGTCTTACACTACTAAATTAGGGACGGCTAGGTGCAGTAGATCTAACAATTTACTCACTCAAAAACATGTTCAAGAAACCGCAGTGATTGCGGCCCTATGTTCCTCAATGGAATTGAGTGGCAATAATAATAAATAATCAATGACACGGGTGTGTAAATTTAATAATGCAGTTCAGGACCTATGTTTGGGTAATTGCTTTTGGTTTCCACTGTTAAAATGTATCACTCTGTTCCTCTATTTCTTCCTGCTTTATGATAAAAGTCATGCTCACAAGTACAATTCTGTATTTTTCATCTTCTTCGTACATCATTTAGGGATTTTAATCATAGATGAATGACGACTTGAATCTTGAATATAATTATTTAATGTCCTTTCTTTCCTTCATCAAGAGCATGCTTTCTTTAAAGTTAGATTTTTCTTAAACGTAATTATATACAGGTAGTACTTGATGGGTAGTAATAGGGATACCCTTTGATATTTCTTATTTGTTGGCCAAGTGTTTTATAATGAAGAAAAATGTAAAAAGAAAGAAGTTTAAAACTGCCATTGTATAGCAATGGAAAAAAGGCTAAATGTTACCTAAAATGTTCTTAATGGCCAATATGCTTAATTTTTATATATATGTAAATACTTTTAGTTTGGATAATTGTTTAGAGTCATCATAGTTTATCCAGTACTTTTTAATCAGGTCTTCCTTTTTATTAATAACGTGTAAAAAACTACACTAGTAATGAGTTTCATTACCACTTCTTAAATAGCACAAAAACTGTAAGTTAGCATTTTATAAGAAGACTGACGTATAAGTAGGAACAACTAAAATTTAGTTATTAGTATAGGGTATACACACGTAGAATTACAAATAGATCTATTTTGTAAAATGGTGATTTAACATATTTCGAAAATCCATCTACATAAAACTACAAAGGCCTTAAATAATTTTTGAAAATCTAAAACATGAAACAGTTTTATCTTAAATCAAATGTATGTTCCTCATTGGAACTAAATTTCTGTACTAATACAAAACGATTAATTATACGTCATAATGACTATTCGTATTCGCTAAAGCAGTTGTAGATGTTTTGAATCATATGTAACCTATGGTTTTATGAGTGTTACGTTTAAAACCTATACATCTAGTTCATGTCAAAATTCCAGGTTTTCACGTTTTGCTTGAGAAACAATATTTTTTCATGCAAGCATTGATTTTTTATTATCAATGAAAGCCAGACAGCCACTAAAACTTATCCATTAACATTTCATTTCAACAAATATGAAGATCATCGAACTTTTCACCTTCCTTTTCAATAAGTAATCAGTATTCGATAGTTCGCTTGTGATACACCACAACAGGATTTATAATAACAGAAACTATTAACTGATTTAATATCCTATACTTACAGCGCCATAGATTTCTTTTTCACATTCACATCCACATCTCAGAGTCACTGCAATCTTTAATAAGCTTTTAAACCCTACAGGATAAATTGAAAGATCTGTTTTCCATTCTGAAGGGTTTTTTTCACATGATTTCAACGACAAATGCACGTTGAATTCCACCTTTACAAATATAAATAAAACGAATTATCTTTTCACATGAGTTATTAGTTTGTTATTTCATGGTTAAATATAGCATAATACGTAAATAAATTATAGAAAATAATACAAATGATGCATTTTTTTTTTAAATAAAGGTCTCTTGCTTTCACATTCTGAAGACACAAGATCGGTCTTATCTCACAGTCATTGAGTTCACACATAACTACTTAAAAACCTTTTTACAAATTCATTCTAATGGAGTAAAGATGAAAAAAACCAACTGGAGACGTATTAAAGGGAACTGACTGTGCGTAATATTTTGCTTTTAGTTTCATTCGTCTCACGAAAACCTTGATCAATTAGAAATGTAATCAGGTCGCTTGTCATGAAGTATGTATATTTACTCAGTGTCATTCCTGTATAATACAGGCATTTCCTCAAGTTAGAAAACTACCAACAACTTAGGTTAGTAACACATAACACTTGGAATTAATCTTGATAAATTAAGTCATAACTAGCCTTATTACACCCTGAAAGATTTCAAATACATCACTGGAGTAAATGATGACACTCCTGAATGCATACTGTATATTCACTAGTATAATACTAGATAAAGTTGTTAAAGTTTCCAGAGAATACTGCATTGTACTCATTCTGTAGTCATGTAGAATGAATATTCTCCACTTCCAAACTAATATTTTTAGGTTATAGTATTCGTAATGTCTACAGTTTTAGGAAGTGGTGACGGTTTTACTCCTTCTAGTTACTATTTAATATTTATATTTTACTATTTTGAAATTAACTTTTTTATAAGTTATCCTAAACTCCTCTTAAATCGTTATACTTTACTTTTTTTCCTCTTTTCCGTTTTCAATAGCAAATAAAATACTATGTACATATTTACCAGTCTGTAAGATAGCATATAGTCTGGTGCTATTTCTCTTATGTTATGTATCCTATATTACATACAAGTTAGCAAGAAACACGACAATCACAGGAGATATAAAGTTGTGTTGGAAAGGTTTGTATCAGAACTACAATTTAACATTGTGTGATGTTTTGTAGATAGTGTTATCAAACGTTGATCATGTTCAGAAAGAGCGTGGAAATGCCATTTTCAATGTAAATATTTTTGCACTCAAATCATAAAGATCTATTCAGATCTGAGATTAAGAATTTTTTGTGACACTGGAAACGAAAGGAAAACGGATCAACTTGGGGTACCAGGATCATTCAGAAAGAGACATGCAAAAAGTACTTCAGTTATTGTAAAAAAAAAGTATGGTGCTTGTAACAGATGATAAGTTACAAACAAAGAGAAATCATCCACGTATCTCAGGCAACAACATGCAACATTATGAGGAAGAATCTTTTTCTAGGTAGATATTTAAAGTTACAATAAGTTACACTAATTGAATTCATAGCGTCCAGGTCAACTGTAGCATACATCAAGTAGCTGCAGAATGAAATAGTTATTCATGTTTTTCCATAAGACGCAGTGCCATTGACTTCGAGCATTATCCTCGTGTATTAGATATATTATGGAAAGTCATTAATAAGAAGAGGTGTTTTAACAACCTTACGTAGAGCTTTCTGCAATGAAAATAACAGTATAGTTATATTTTAGGATGCTAGAGCGCGATCAAATATGACTGCATGGACTAAAGTTACTTAATGATGTTTCAAAATCGTTTCAACACAAGTACTCGACCTCTGTCGTTGGTGATACATCTATCAAAAAATATGACTCATAACGGAAAATGTTCACTATTACTGTGAAAAGAAACTTTTTAATCTTTCACGAAACAGAAGGCAGAAGCAGAAAGAACTGAGCACTTCTAACTGTAAAGAAAACGTTGTACTACCGAAATATATTGGTATAACGTATGTAAAAGAAACAACCAAATATATATCGAATTAATGTGTACCCATATACAAATAACATTGGTGACATTACAACAAAACATTTATACTATGCCAAAATTCATATATAATTTTTGGAAAACAGAAATAAATGATTTTATTGCATATAATACCCCTTCTGTACATCGATGGTATACTAGGATGTTTTCAGGATACTAAAATAATCTTTGGCAAACGTTTAAACAATTGTAGTTAACGAAATTTGAAAAGCTTGTTTAGAAGAGCATTATCAAAATAATCATTCACTTCTAAGTTACAGCCGTCATGTCAGATCTGAAATAAGGCACTAGTGATTCAAATAGCTTAATCAGTCACGAAGAGAATAAATGTATTCATTTATTTACACGTCGTAAGCAAAGAGTTACTTCTTAATTTTTACCCTCGATCAACTTAAAACTAAACACTATAGTATTATATTGTTATCTAAGAAATTAATGTTGTGTTTTAAGTGGCACTGCACTCTTCTCATAGTTGATCAAGCAACTACATTATAATTAGGATATATCGGGAGGATTTCCAAATATTAACATGGTAATCTGAATTGTGTTAAATGTAGATAATAGTGGTAACTTAAACAAATTAAAACGTTCAAAAACGCCACATCTCAGACTTACCGTATCATTATTCATAACAAAGTCACATTTATTGGTTTCTGTGACATTGGTACTGTAAGAAATAAAACATATGAATTAATAAAATGGTAAAACAAATTAATACAGGAAATCAAATTATATAATACAACTTGGAAATTGTTTTATATTGATAAATTATTCTTGAAAAAAGGGAAAGTTTTATGTGTTTGGAGTGAGAACAAATATTGTCATAAAAGATTTTTAACCTGTTAAAACAACTTACTCTACGACGTTTTCTGTAAAACATATAACTGTAAACACAATTAAAGTTGTAATTGCAAAAATGAATTCACAGACAACGAAAATGTGAAGATATTTTAATATTTACAAACCTTTACTATTTTGCTTTCAAGTTTCTAGATTACTGGAGTAAAAGTAATTTTAAAGTAATAAATCAGAGGGAAGGTAGCTTGGTAGCAACATTCACCAGAATTTCTCGAACTACTCTTATCTGACTGTTACTCTTATAATGCGCCTACAACTCATAGGCAAAGAACACATTGCTTAGATTACGTAACGGAAACAACGAGCCGTCTGATTCATAACTCGAATAAGTTAACCATTGGTTTTACCCAACTTATTCCTGTAAAAACAAACAAACATACACACACACAATTACATGATGTTAAACGAATTGAAATAACTGCTGCTTAGCATCTAATCGAAAGCATTATATAAAATTAATTCACAATTATTAAGGAAAAAACTTAAAAAAATCAATTATGATGGTGCATTAAATACAAACCTGGTCACGGAAAAGGGGGTCAAATTATGTGTGCTTTTAATGGAAAATAAATCACAAATAACACAAAAGAAGTGTAAATAAACAATTAGAAGAATGGTTAAAATAGTTTATCAACTAAAAGTTGTTAACTAACGATAATCTTATTTACCTCGATTATTAATTTTATGAAATGTTATATATTTAGTAACCTCAAGACTGACCTTTTAGCCAGGTTATTTCAGTTTTTCTTCATAATTGTTTTACACAGAAATACAAGTTTTTTTTTAATTCATTAAAACTAATTCTGATGATAAAATTTCACTTGTTTCATTCAGTTGAGTAAATAATCACTGGAAAATCTGAAGTATTAGAGAAGAAACGTATTCGTTTAAAAACAATTGTATGGTTATTATTGGTTCCACCAGTCATTTTTGGTTTACTAAGAAAAGTAACACGTATCGTGAGACTGGTGGTACACGGAAATCGATTTCTTTTTGCCAAGGTAGAATATGAAAAATATATATATCCAGATCTTTTGCACAACATCTTTACCAATTTGAACTGAAGTTATTTTATTTGTTTGTTATTTTAAGAACAAAACAATATAAAACCCAGATTTTTATTGTATTAGCTCTCAGATTTAAAAACTCTCGACTGAGATAATAACGAAAAAACAAATATTTTCTGGAAGTGGCTGCCACCACAATGATCATAGTTTACATTTGCAGTAGTAGGTCTATTAATATATTAAAGGGGAATCTCCTGTGTTTATTAAATAACAATCCTTCTAGTATTGTAATACATAATTTGTTTTTCATTATGAACTGAGAACATCAAAACGTTTTCTCCACTCTGACTTTTTCACATTTGATTTTTTACAAATATTGTTTTGTAGTACTTAAATGATAACTTGGAGATTATTTAAATGAAGTCAAATAGCACAAACATTTCAGGAACATTCTCACTTTAAGTTACTGAACAATGTGAAGAAATTATGTTATAGAAAGCTTTATAAAATTTACAAGATGTTTGCTATATGTACAGTTCAGTAGAGTAGTTCAGTTGCAACTATTTCTTGACACATTATCCATAGTGAAGCATCGAGTTCTGAAGTTAATTACTATCTTCTCTTTTTCCATCTCATTAGATGTAGGTAATGTCTTAAAAGAAAATATGTATAATGATTAGCATGTATTGGTTCATCAATTGGATATCCTCGCCGTAACCCAATAATCTCATGATGTTTGTCTGACTTGGGATATTTACTGTTACTACGTGGATGTAATTTGATATAGTATCAAATAATTTATGAATAATTCCTTCGTCTAAGTTCTACCACATGTGGAGAATGTGATCCTCAACTACTTTGAATTGATGGATGTCTTTTCCTTAACTTCCTGTCTAGAAGCTCCCATGTGTGTTCTATCAGGTTCAGATCAAGGCTCTGTGGAACCCACAGATGACGTTTGATGCTACCTCCCCTCTTCCACGTTGTTTTCATTTTGATTGTGTACCAAGTGGCATTGTTTTCTTTAAATGTATGGTTGTGGAATCGTGAATACTTTAATGGAAAAGTAGTCGGAAGTAGTTCTATAGAATAGTGACGTAACAGGCAACAACTACCCTGAAAGTAAACAAGTTCATCTTATCACAATAATAAGTGGCTAACACTGCCACTGTTACGTTTGACTGCTCTCGGCAAACAAGATGGTTGGAATTCGTTGCTTACTTTTTTACAAACTCAAACATGTCTACGGCCGTTGCATTAATGAATTAAGGACATATTTCAGAAACCCAAGAAGATCGTCACTTTACGTGTGCTTTAGTCTACAATGTTTTTTTTTCCTAGTTTCACACTTTGGTAGCTAAGCTTGTTTAGAATCTGAGAAATTATATCTTTTTTTCAGCCTGCTATTTCTGCAACGTTTCACAGCATGTAACGAGGCTGTTTTAGTACTTGTCTTATCAAGTGCTTTTTGTCTCATGTTGTAATACGAAATGACTGTCCGGGTCGATACTCGTGGTGTAAAAGCGGTTGTTTGGGATGATGATTGTGTTATGAGAGTTAACGACTATCCTGAACGATGTTAGTGTTGTAATACTAAACGGCTGTCAGGGGTGATGCTAGTGTTGTAATACTTGACGGCTGTTCGGGAGGATGCTCGTCAACTGTAATGTTGTTGTTAATATGTTGGGCGCCGTTGCTACGCACACGTTCATTTGATTAAACCAATAGCTCTGCATTGTATTTACATTCAAAGCGACCTCTGTCTGGTAAAGAGAAAATATCGTAAGTGTTAGTTTTACGTTGCATTCTAACTGCAGGTCTGACGTTTCTGTAACTCTAGGACAGAGTTTCCCAACCTTTTGGCACTCTCGACCCCTTACCTAAAAGTTTGAAACCCATGTGACCCATACTTCGGGCTTACTATCAACAGCTTAATTTTTCTTTTATTTTCTGTGAAAGAGAGGGAAAGAAACATCTAAAAATATTTTAAAATTCTGTAATTATTTATTAGCAAATTAAATCACATTGGTCCAACCTGAATTCACAAAAATAACATATATTTCTTAAAATAATATTAACATAGGTTTGAACAGCTATCCAACCCAGCTAGTGAGATGCCTGATGTTGCATTTCAGCAGCAAGCTTTGAAATTCGTGGCCGAGCGTTTGTTAGAGCCACTCTCATGTCATCCCCAACATCCAATCTGTTTCTATTCTTTGTTTTTATATTGACAAGAGTGGAAAATCTTGCCTCACACAAGTAGGTAGAAGCAAATGGAACAAGGACACATAAAGCTGTCATGCTGACTTTGGAGTATGACTGATACATAGCGCACCAGAACTGAGTCACGAATTTCACCTTGAAGAGATCACGAGCTGAAGAGTCGTTCCTTAGATCCAGAAATTCATCTTGAATATCATCTGGGATGCTGGATACATCAAGTTCAGTACAAAATGGGTTCCTTACCAGGGCCTCCTGTTCCTGTGATAGCTCAGGGAAGTAACGCTCGACTTTCTTTTCTAGAGACTGAAGATGTTCTGTAATCTCATCTTTGAGGAACTGATCCAGTTGGATTTGAGACTCATTCGTCACTCCACAAAGTTTTTCAAACATAGCGATGTTTCCAAGATTGGTTTCCCGACGGCAGTTCTGCAGTTTGGAAACAAAGGCCCGAAGACTATCTTGAAAAAGGAGAACATGTGTTTCCCTTCCTTAAAGCTTCAAATTGAGCTTGTTCAGCTGGTCAAAAGTGTCGGCTAGGTACGCAACCCTTTTATTCTATGCTTCATCTTCGAAGTGAGCTACAAGATCTTTCCTTTCTTGAGTCTCCAGGAATAGCTTTATTTCATCTTTCATTTCAAAGACACGATTAATAACGTTTCCTTTCGACAACCAACGTACTGCTGTGTAGAAGAGAAGGACTTCGTGGGCAGCATTCATGTCTTTGCATAGTTCTTTGAATATACGAGTGTTGAGTGCTTGAGTCTTCACATAATTTACAATTTTGATTACAGATTCAAGCACTTCCTGCAGAGAGACAGGGAGAGTCTTACTGGCGAGAGCATATCGGTGAATCATGCAGTGGATGCCCTTTGCTTGAGGTGCTAGTTTCTTCACTCTCGACTGGAATCCTGAATTTGATCCCAGCATAGCCCGTGCTCTATCCGTACAAACCCCACACACGTTTTCCCATTGAAGATCTTCGTCTTGAAAAAAAGTTGAAACTTTTTCCATGACATCATCAGCTTTTGTTGTGGTTTCAAGTGCACTGCAGAATAAGAATTCGTCTTTGATGTCACTTGAATTAATGTATCTCACGGATACAAGCAACTGAGAACATGAACTTACATCTGTTGAATCGTCGAGCTGAAGGGAGAACAAAGGGGAACCCTTGATTTCAGTCAAAACCCGTTCCATCACATCCAAAGACATTTTAGAAATGCGCCTCTGTATAGTATTATTTGACAGGGATACTTGCTGCATCTTCTTTGCACTGGCTTCTCCAAGAATAAGATTTACTCCTTTCATCATGCAGGGTTTAAGAAGTGTTTCTCCAATCGTGTGAGGCTTTTTTTGTTTAGCAATTTCGAATGCAATCTCATATGAAGCTTCCACTACGGCTGCACTCTGCTGCTGAAACGAGCCACTTCTGTCGATTCTTTGGCTTTAAAGACACCGATCATGCCGTTTGAAGAAATCCAAACCCTTCTTTGCTTCTTCTGGATGTTTCGTCTCGAGATGACGCTTGAGTTTTGATGGTTTCATTGACTCTGCACTCAGGACAGCTTGGCACAAAACACACTGTGGTTTCTCGATGCTGTCGTTGGCGAGCACAGTGGTGAAGCCAATGTTGAGGTAGCATTCTGAGTATCTGAGCCGTTTAGCCATGGACACAACTCACCTCTACTGCTTACTTATCTCCTTGTTAAAATAAAATAACAATGTTGAATAATGAAGGTTTTGGCAACAGTAGATCTTACACTGAAAACTTGTGGGGGGTGCAGGTAGAGTAATGATGGGGTAAATATTGGGAGGGAAGGGAGCGTGGCCAGTCGCGCGATTCGTCATTCACCAATCAGCAACGGACATGTGACTCACATGTCAACAGCGAGCACACACACACTTAATCACAGCTAAACAGACACACAGGCATACGTACATGCGCGTGCACTCACATACTCGCTACTCACTCGTACACACATACATACAGTTGTAGACACATACACATTCACACAGGCACGCGTACACACACCCATAATATCACCTGATGACATTGAACTAACGTAGCACACGTTTTGCTTTGCACCGAAACAGAAAAAAATATGTAAGAGTATGAAAATGTAATTGATGAAATAAAATTAATGTTATCCCAAGCTACTTCTAACAAGGCTACGCGACTCCCCTGTCAAGGCATCGCGACCCACCGGTTGGAAACCCCTGCTCTAGGATTACGTTTATATCATTTACACACAAGGCAGTATGGACGATAAAGAGTCCCACTATTTTAAATGGTGTTTATTTTATCCTATCAGGTTACTATATATTAATCACTGCTATTGGAAATAACGTAAAAAAAACAAACTGTTTGTTGCCTCCGGTAAGTCTGAAAGCATATAACGATAAATTCGGGTTTCGATTATTATGGTGGGAAGAGCATAGATAATCCAATGCGTACCTTTGCGCCAAAGAACAAACACAAGTACACAATAAAGCTATATGTTTCCTTCTGACATCACCACTGATTTCCAGTCCCTTGAAAAACGTCACAACGGTATACACCAAGCTTTATACACCCCTAATTATAACATGTAGTGAGTAATATAAGCAGATTTATAGGCTGGTTCATTGTTATTTTACTCAACTAAGAAGGTAGTTACATGCGGTTTTTTAGAGAAACTATTCTTACACTAATCGCTAGCGCTTGCGGTTTTCATATTGTTGATTCGCTTGTTAAATAGCGAGCACTTCAACTAACCTGCATCCCAGGCATATTACCGTATTTTCCGCCTAATAAGCCGAATTTCTGGCACTAAATTTTGGGGGTCGGCTTACTGGCCGATTACCAGCTTTGGACCATAAAGCTGTTGGTTGCCTTAAAGTCTCTTGAATTTTCTTTATTTCGACCAGCCCAATTTCGTGCAAAAATACGGTTCTGGGCACGCGTGACAGTCAGGCCACTCTGCTGGTTTTCATTCACCCATGTCGCTACATCTTCTTCCAGTTTTGGCCACTTCGGTTGATTTTTCTGGTTACATTTACTTGTTTTCGACATTTCTTTTAGCACACATTCTGCTTTCTTCCATTCACGGACCTGTTTTTCATTCACACAGTAATGGCGAGCGGCATTCATATTTGAGGTTTTTAAAGCTAGCTCTACTACTTTCAGTTTAAAAGCATCATCATAACGCATACTTTTTTCTTGCAGGTGCAGACATCTTTGGCTTTTGACTGTACAATGATAAACTCCCACTACATACCCCTGGTATTTATACCCTGGGTTAGTGATTTTAATTACTGAGTAAAAATTCTGGAATTTTATTGGTTACCTAATTACAGTGAGTGGAGCCAATAACGAATGACATATTGATTCCATCTCTGTCTCAATACGACACGTTCTGCTTTACTACACAACGCCAATGATCACACACAACATGAATGCTGACGCTGAAACGAGACTAAGAAATCGGCTTAATGGGCGGTAATAAGCAAAAACCCTCATTTTCAGAGCTGAAAATTGGCCTCGGCGATTCGGCTTATTAACCGGAAAATACGGTAAATTCTGTTGAATCAAACTGAGATAACATAATATTTAACTGTGACTTTCTGTTGCAATCTAACTACTGTACTTCAAAGTGTGTGATTACGTCTCCACTTCTGTTTCCTACTCGTGTTACTCACTTTGGTCAGATTTTCCTATAACCACAGACAGCCTGAAATTATTCAACTTTCCTATATAGTTCGACTATAAAGCAATGTATACGATTTCTTTTCTCATAAGAATTCAGAAGTAATTTCATATTGTTGGTTTTTAAAAAAATTAGAATAGGATAAAAGATCTTTTTTGTTGTTGCTGTTTTGAATTAAGCACAAAGCTACACAATGGGCTATCTGTGCTCTGCCCACCACTGGTATCGAAACCCGGATTTTAGCGTGTAAGTCTGCAGACATACCGCTGAGCCACTGGAGGGCAGGATAAAAGAAAAGCTTGCATAACAATTTGTTACTCTTAATATTTAAAAAGAAATGGCACATGGTACCTTACTAAAGGAGTAATTTTCTTTGAGTTCAAGTAAACTCATATTTATCCATGTCTGGCACCTTTTCTTCTGTAAAAGCTAGTTCATAAAACTTTTTCATGGAATCATTTTTCAATTTAGTCATGATCGCATTAAGTATTAATTATTACCCATATTTGTCCAACTAATAATATCACTGAATATATCATGAAACAACAGAGAGGAGCTCGTAGACGACTTGACTGCAAACTAACCGGAATTTTAGGATATACACTTTACAGACAGAAGCTCTGACCTGATTCCACTGATAAAAATTAAAATAGAGAAATTTTACTCACCCTATACAACTAGAGAAAAATCTCACGTCAATATCTGAAGTATCTCCTTTACTTTTCATTTCGATAGTCGTGGTTTTCTAAAACAAATATCGAAACAGAATAACTCAGTTTTTGCATAAGAAGCTTTAAACTATATAATTAAATCAAACAAATTTTACTATTTTTCGTAAATTTGCTTAAAAGAGTATTGTAACTCGAGTTTAAAGTTGAAAAATTGTACTCTCCTGACGCTTAAAACAAGTAATAGATTCATATCAGTTTATCAGTAGCCAAATTCACTTCTTTCAAGAAAACATTCAGAATGAAGACATATTTCTTCGTTAGTTAGAAACTGTAAACATATTCTAGAAGTAAACATGCTTAAAAATAGGAAGAGAATTTGCTGTTACGAAAATAATACAAAATGTTTTCAATTTTAATCTCTCAAGTAATATTAAATGAATCTCTATTGCTATATCAGTGTACCTGAAAACTTTTATCAAACGTTAATATGCTTTCTATGCTTTTATAACCTAACCTTGTTAAATTCGCTTTAGAGAGAAAACCCATTAATCAGTAATGATAAGCTTTATCTAAACATTTATATGTTTAACAATACGTACTTTAAAGGACAAGAACTTAGAACGTGAATAATAAAAATATAAGGACGTGTTCTGTGTACAAGTTCCTCCGATGTTTCAATACTATTTTTATCACTGAACACTCTCACGCGGAACTACTTACTTTCAAGGTTTATTCGTCTTTTTAATCAACTTGTTGACTTATAAAAGCCAGATTCACTTCACTTTATTTACCTTTTCAACACTAATATGAATCCTATCAAGTCAGTGATGTCGAGAAACCCACTTGTTGAGAATTTTATATGCAAAAAACGGCTCTTTTTCGCTCTTCTATTTGAAGTGTTTTCTGAGCCCAAAAGAGCCGTTTTTTGCATATAAAAATCCTATTAAGGTATAAAACCTGAAACATTAAAATTTAGGTTACATTATTACGTAGAACTTATTTTTCTGCGATAAATATGGCCGTTTGTCTCTAGTCATAAGCTGTGTTTAACGATAAATATGGTAGTTTGTTTCTAGTCATAAACTGTGTTTAACGATAAATATGGTAGTTTGTTTCTAGTAATAAGCCGTGTTTAACGATAAATATGGTAGTGTGTTTCTAGTCATAAGCTGTGTTTAACGATAAATATGGTAGTTTGTTTCTAGTCATAAACTGTGTTTAACAATAAATATGGTAGTTTGTTTCTAGTAATAAGCTGTGTTTAACGATAAATATGGTAGTTTGTTTCTAGTCATAAGCTGTGTTTAACGTTAAATATGGTAGTTTGTTTCTAGTCATAAGCTGTGTTTAACGTTAAATATGGTAGTTTGGTTTTAGTCATAAGCTGTGTTTATCGTTAAATATGGTAGTTTGTTTCTAGTCATAAGCTGTGTTTAACGTTAAATATGGTAGTTTGGTTTTAGTCATAAGCTGTGTTTATCGTTAAATGAGGTAGTTTTTCTCTAGCCATAACCTGTGTTTGATGATAAATATGGGAGTTTGATTCAAGTCATAAGCTGTGTTTAACGTTATATATGGTAGTTTGTTTCTAGTATAAGCTGTGTTCAGCACCTTAACTTATATCGAGAAAGCATCATTTTAAAAACATATTTGGTATATTATTTTAAAGATATATTATTCAGTCAAATTTCATGAATGAGATGCTAATTAAAAGTCAGTTAACCAATTAGTCAAGCAACCACTCGCTTTGATGAAACTAATCTCTAAGTTATTTTCCTAATATATATTTATTGAACAAAATTTAAATAAACAACACAGTTTCATACTTACGGTTTCCTGTCCGGGTAGAAATTTCATGTGGACTTTCACGGTAATGTTCAAAGGTATGGCTAGAACAGTCAGAAGGACATATACAGCTTTTGTAAGTTTTCGTTTGTTGAATTTTTCGCAAAGCTGCGCGAAAGCTATCTGCGCAAAAAGTCTATTTTAGAAGTGATAGGGTAGACCATCGTTCCTTGGTCAATGGTATTTGGGTATTTTGCCCTGGAGGGTCAGGTTCACTTTGACCTCTTCCTCCTTCCTGAACATATTTTCCCTAACTGTTCGTATGTTAGGTCCTTTTCAGGGCAATGTCCATTTATAGTCTCTTATTCACAGTAGTCAAGCTTGCTGGTGGCAATTTATTTATTTATTTATTTTTTATCTTATTGTTATTTTAAAATACATAAATATGTAAACTATAAATACAAGATTTAAAGTTCATATACATACATATTTTACTTTAATTTATTTTTCTTTATGTTTAATATATATGTTAATTGGGGAGAGGTATTTAGGATTTTCTTCATCATGTATCAGGTACCTATCTAGTTCGCATAACAAATCATTTTTCATCCAATTTTTGTTAAAATACCTAATTGTAATATTTAGGAGTCTATCTGATATTGTTGGTATGTTCGAGTAATTATGGATGAATTTAGATGATGTTGCTCTCGGAACTCTGTATGCTGTTGTGAGAAGTGTGTTTTGTATTGTTTGTAGTTTGGTTTTGATTGTTTCATTACATACAGTTACCCATGCTGGAGCTGCATAGTCTATTACTGGTCTAATATAAGTTTTGTATATTTTCAAAATGTTATCTGTAGATGCTCCACTGTGTTTACCAGTTAGACTCCTAACATAGTTTGTTCTTCGCCAAATTTTATTTTTAATTTCGTTGACATGATTGATCCAAGTTAATTTTGAATCATAAGTCAGACCTAAAAATTTTGCTGATTGGGCAATCTGGAGCAGCGTGCCATTCATATATATTTCTAACTGTTGTTTTCTGTGTTTTGGCGATTTCGTAAAGAGTACAAACTGAGTTTTTGCAGTGTTTATTTTAATTCTATATTTTTCACAGTATTCACTAATTCTATTTAATTGTGGTTGTATGTTTGTAGCTGCTATCGTGGGTGTTGCAGCACTTTTCCAGATTGCCACATCATCTGCGAACTGTGATGAGAATCCATGATTTGGATCCTTCAATGGCATATTGTTAACATACATGATGAAGAGTATAGGGCTAACCACCCCTTCCTGTGGGACACCAGCTAGTGGAGTAAAGTATTCGGAAAAAGTTCCTTTTACGTTTACTCTACATTTTCTGTTTTCCAGAAAGTTAGATAACCAGGGAATAATTCCTCGCGGTAGTTCCATTTCATTCATTCGGAACCTTAGACCATCATGCCAAACGGTGTCGAATGCTTTCTCGATATCGAGGAAACAAGCGACTGTACATTCTTTTTTGTTGAAACTATCTATAATGGTTTCGGTTAATCTTATTAAATGGTCTGTCGTTTGTCTAAATTTTCTGAATCCATTCTGTTCTTCTGGTAATTTTGATGTCACCTCCAAGAATGTGGAGAGTCTATTACTTATTATTCTTTCGAGAATTTTGCCTACACAGCTGGTCAGACTGATTGGTCGTAGCTATTTGGTTTATTCGCTGGTTTTCCTTCCTTATGGAACATTAAAATATTTGCTAGCTTCCAAGAAACTGGGATATATCCTGAGGATAGCGATAAGTTATATAGAGAATTTAGGTGGTCAAACAATTTCGGAGTGCCGTTTTTTAGGAGAATAGCTTGTATTTCATCTTCTCCTGGCGCTTTGTTCTTGGTGTTTTTTATTGCTTCTAGTATTTCATGTAGGGATATTTCCTTTGTTAGTAATGTGCTTTCAAAATCAGTGTTAGAACTTGTATTTGTATCAGTTATGTTTACTGGAAATATTGGTTCATATTGATGTTTATTGTTTGCTATGTGATTAGTGACTTTATTGTAGAAGTTTGTATTCATTTCTGGATCTGTGTGAGTTTTAAATGCATTTTGGAGTTGATCCTTGAAAGCTTCGGCTATTTCTTTATTTGTACGTGCAATGGTGTTATTATGTTCAAGTGGAGGATATTTCTTTGTGTTTGTGTTTTCACTTGTGAATCTTTTAAGATGTGACCAGAATTTTTTCGGGTCAGTTATGTCGTTTAGTTTATTACAGTAATTGTCCCATTTATTTTGTTTTTGTTGTTTTATTTGAGTTCTGATGTGATTTCTAATGTTGTTTATTTGTGTTTTAGTTTCTCTGTTTCTTGTAATCATGTACTGTCTTCTTAGTTGTCTGCGCTTTTTTATTAGGTTGATTATTTCTGTGGTGGGTTTCCATGTGTTGATTGTTGTTTTGTGGTGTTGTTTTGGTATTGTTACCTTGGCTGCTTTTTGAAGGCAATCCGTGATTGATAGGGTAGAGCGGAGGATTGTTTGTTTGTTTTGAACTTCGCGCAAAACTACACAAGAACTACTTGCGCTCGCTGTCCGTAATTTAGCAGTGTACGACTAGAGGCTTCGCAGCTAGTCATCACCACCCACTGACAACTCTTGGACTACTTTAATCGTATAGTGGGACTTGACTGTTACTTTTATGAAACATCAGTCACCCAAAATTGTGGGTACGATTTTGTTTTGTGGTAATAGGACCTCAGGCTAGGTACTATAGCCTTTCGGTCACACTCAACCTTTTCTGAAAAATATAGGAAGAAAATGTCAAGTGCTTAAATCATTTTTTCATATACAAGCCCTTTTAGCGTTCACTGTTCAACTAAAAACTGCAAGTATTAGGAAGTAAATATAAGCCATTGAGTCTCTTTAACACTCCCGAGTGATTCAGCGGTAAACTTGATAGGTTATAGGGCTGAAATGTGAGGTTCGATCCATTCGACAGTCCTGCCCAGATAGTTGGCTAGGCAACTTTGCGTTTACTAAAACAATAATATTAAGCCTTAAAAGAAAGTTTTTTTAGATAATATATATATATATATGTACATATATTTAGCTTGAAGAAGAGTCTTAATTTATATTTATGTTTCATGATATACATAATCTAATTGTTTGCATTATGTATAGTCAATATAGGAATTGAATTTTTATTTTCTTAAATTCATTATCTTTAGCTACCAGCCAACATTTTTCATAATTAAGAATTTATTTCGCCTTTAAGTATACAAAGATACTCAGTGTAAAAAGATTATTATAACATGACACTGATATTTAAACAGTAGAAAATGTGTGAAGGTTGTAAAGCGCTTGGATATTCATTGGATTCATGAAATATTATTCATGAACAATTTTACCAAGTTAGGTAAAGAAACACTTGTGATTTTAATAATATTGCTATAAAAAGCTTTGCATGTCTAAATAAATTCTGTTTGAATTGGTGTTGAGATTAATATACGTTTCTATGAGCCTTCAGATTTCAGTAACATATATTCCTTTCTTAGCAATGATATGCCATTTATAAATTGACTTAAGATAGAATAAGTTGTGATTTATGGTTACAGAATATTCTGATGTGAAATGTTAAACGATAGTTTTATGAAACGTATTCCAGCTCTGAATGATCAGCAATACGCCATATTTCATTCATTCTGTCTTTTCCTACATTAAATCGGAAATTACTCTATGGTTTCTGTTCAGTTATTTTTTAAAAAAACTTGCTGGTCAAACGCACTTCTTCTGGTTTGAAAAAAAAAAATTATTTCGTTACTTTTTGAAACGCAAAGTGAACTATAAAGAAATTTGTGATTTATTCACGATTTATAGAAACTAATATACGTATTAATAGTCTTTGTTTTCTTCTTGTATTATTACTTTTGGTCATCAATAGTTCTTTCTTTAAACGTAAAACTTACTAACCTTCACTTAAGGCAGCTTCAACATAAACAGGGTTTAACAGAGCACCACTGTCCATAGTTGTATCTTCCTCCTTGAAAAGACAAACATGCAAGTATATACCTTGTGCCGTTAAATAGCAGTGAAATACAAGTAATCACAACAGAAAGTGCTGCCTATATTGAGTTCAATCGTGAAAACAAGCTCTAACCCTAAAGGATTTAAACACGGGTATTTTTGAGTTTAAAAAACTATAATTACTTTTGTCTAGAACGGAGATTTCACATAATTTACACAGTACCCACTAATAACTGATCTTTACCGTACGTCAACATACTGCATAAATTTTACTGGAACTGATAAGTGATTGTAACAGTTTGTATAATGTTTCAAGAGAACTTAACTATTGATATTTACAGTATGTCAACATACTGTATAAATTTGACTGGGGCTGATAGAATAATCGTAACAGTTTGTATAACGTTTCAATACAGTTTACTGCAGATGTTTGATACATATTATGTTTGTTGAAGGTAATAGCTTTAGAACATTTTAAAATAAACGAACCATTTGGAGCACATGATCAATAGCAAAAAAAAGTAAAACTGATAATTACAATATATTCAGAACTTCAAAAAAATATTTTAAAAAGAACCAAAACTTAAATGCTTTCGAATAATTATCTATTCACCTTCAGGAGAATAAATGGTTTATTTATTATCCTTTGTTCTCTTGAAGAAAAACAGAGAACAATTCGAAAGTTTTTAAGACTCTTTTAAAATCATTGTAACTTTTGTGTGTGATCCTGAGTGCTCGCTTCTTAATCAGAGATCATATTCTATGAATATTGATTATTCGACTAGAGAAACCAAAAGTAAATCATATGAAAAAGGTTCGCAGATACCCCTTAAATGTATTGTATCTAAGCTTTTGAAACAATGAGTCACTCAAGTATTAAATTATATTAATTTCTACAGACATCAAAGAATATTTAATGTTTTCTTAAAATTCAGTACAGTAGACACGCAGAAGCTGATGATAATTCACTCTTTTCTTTAAAATAATACAAAGTACGTTATATAGAATATCAGTAGTCATTCCACCATTTCTCAAGAGTGATGGTATGAGTATTAAAACTTCAATTAAAATAAAGTTTGGTTAATCTAAAGATAACTCAAGAAGTTCGAAACGCTGTTCTGTACTTTATTTTAAATAAAGTTTTAATACCTATATCAGCCGTCTTGAGAATATATTTTTACTTCAAATGAGTTTCTCGTCATCACAAAATCCTTCTCCTATTAAATTCATTTTAGTCTTAATTTCAAATAACTTTTATGTACTGTAGAAGTTCATTAAAGAAGTAGATCAAACAGAAGAAAAATTTTAATGATTCCGAAATAACTCTCCCTCAAGGGGCATCATTCTTCTCAACTCAAATGTATTATACAATATTTGTGTGTATGGGTTGTGGTGAAAGATTGGAAGAGGGTTATGTGAGTCACGAGGAGTGTTTATTTATTTATGTAGGAGCCCGAACCGATTCTTTACACTTTAACAACTTTTCACACGTAACAGAATAACGTGCTCAAACGAAAAGCTCAAACGCCACATATGGTAAAGTAAAGTTAAAAAAAACGAACCCTGATATTAATTGAATAATAACAGTAATCTCTAACTCACCTTCAAGATTGTTTTGCTACTTTCAGGTAATTCAATGTTTAAAGGTTCACATCCATGTTTAATAAGGGAGCTTGGTGTGTCACAACGATAGGAGGTAAAGTTCTAGTAAAACAAAATATTTATAATTATAACAGATAATTCTTACAATACAATCAGAAGAAGATCTCAGCATTTTCAAATCAATAAAGACGTGTGAAAACCTTTAAATTATCCTGATGCTAGATACGATAATGATATAGTAGACCTTGTTGCGTCCAATGTGTTACCTTATCTCTTCGTGTTTAAGAATTCTTATAGTTTTACTCAAAGTATTAATGGCTGTTCCATTCAAATGCTTTACTTCAAGGAGTTTAATTTCTTCTGGCAATTTTAAATTCGAGAAACATAAAACATTATTATAAGACTTGGTAATGACAGTAATAGTGGGATACTTAAAGTTCAATGTTCTTAATGAAAACCATTAGCAAGCTAGTTATAACAGTGATAATTCATGATACTCTCTACCCGAAATAGTTTTGTTGGTTTTATGTTTATACACTATGCAATGTAAGAAGCTTTATTTTAAGTTATATATGTTTCTATTTCTGTTCAAAATACCAGTGTTGCAATTATTAATGGTCTCTGGTGAAGATTTGATTCATAGAAGGAATAATATATTTACTATTAGTTATTTATTAAGCATTATTCTTTAATATTAACCAGATCTCTTGCTGGTTCATCGATAAGCTTAAACATTATAATTTTTTACTACAATTTTTCGTGGTGAAAATAACGCAGGCAAACAAAACAAGGCAAAGAACAGAAACAATATTAAACAAACATTTTATAAGGTGTTTTCATAGCAGTCAGAAACTACACAAGCTGCGTCAGATATTTCTTTATCTAGTAATTTGTTTTCTTTGAATAAACTGTGTTTACAGGTAACAGACGATATTAGTACAGTTTTTATGTGGTATATAAAAACATATTTCGTGTTATCTATCTTCTTTTGAGCAAGGTGATAGTTTAATGTTACCTAGAATTTCAATATTAATTTTTCTTTTATTTCTGCGCATCGTTCCCAGATTGCGTTTATAACACCAGAACGTTGGTCAAAGAATGTTGCTACATTCATTTCACCCAAGTTACCTGTACTTTTCAGTCATATTCTTTTGGTGTCACTTGCGCTTCCTCAAAGGAAGAGTTGCTCTCTAAAGGAATACACCATGTAATCGTGAATAGTGATCTTTCAATTTCCGAATCAGGTAACATCTTGAAGATTTACCCTTCTTATTTTTCTATTATAAATAATCAAGAGTTGTATGTACAGAGCCTGCAAACTGAGGTAAATGTGTAAAGAGTTGTGCTATCTTATTCCAGAAGTTCTCTCTTAGGACAAGCAGCTTTCTGAAGTAATACTTCCTAGAATCCAATAAAGCGCTTTTACATAATTAAGTGCATTTCTTTCATTGCGATTGTTCACATAATGATAAGAGAAGTTTTCACTCTATAAATATTGTGTTTTATCTCTTTCTTTCTTTCTTCAAACTGAGTTGGAGTCAGAGAAATTCAGTCCAAATTCGTAATAGATTTGATTATGTTTCCCAACCTATTACAGCTATAGCTCTTATCTGTAAGGTTATCAATGCATCTGAAAATACCACAACTAAGTGCAATGACTTCTGAACTTATGCAACACAACATGTAAATTTTAACAATATCTGACATGTAAATGATACTGTAAGTTAATAATTCACTAAAATGCATACTTTACAGTGATTTTGACAGCTTTTTCAGGACAGCATAATTGAGAACCTTTCCATAATGTAATAACGTAACTTTTAAATGTGATTTTTTGTAATACTTGAAATAAATGCGTGTAATAAATTTGCTATGGCAATTTTACTCAAAGTGAAATTATCTTATAATTATGTAAGTTTAGATCACGTCAGTATCAATATTGCCAAAACTTCCTATTTTTTTTAATATGATTTAAGTCTACAAAGATACATGTGCCACATCTTCTCTAAAACTTCATGTAATTATCGTGTAAAGTTCAGCAATGAATACGTTTCCTGAACTGTGGTGGTTATTTTTATCGTATACAAACAATTGTTTATAGCTTGAATCCTTACACCCTAAAGACAACAAGTTTCTAAAATATAGGTATTTTCTATTTTGAGTAGATTAATAGAATATCAAAGGTTATAAGCTTTTGACAATCCAATGTGGTACAGAAGAAAATAATTTTAGTTTCAATTTAAAGCATTTCTGAGAATTGTGTTTATTTGTTGTTATGCTACACGATGGGCTATCTGTGCTTTGCCCACCACAGGTATTGATTATTTATTTCTTTGTTTGTAGTTAAGCACAAAGCTACACATTAGCTATCTGTGCTCTGACCATCGCGGATATTGATTATTTGTTTCTTTGTTTTGTAGTTAAGCACAAAGCTACATATTGGCTATCTGTGCTCTGCCCATCGCGGATATTGATTATTTGTTTCTTTGTTTTGTAGTTAAGCACAAAGCTACACATAAGCTATATGTACTCTGCCCACTACAGGTATCGAAACCTTGAGCCTAGCTTTATAATTCTGCAGACATACCGCTGTGCCACTGGACGGCACCACGAGTATCGAAATCCGGTTTCTTGGTTTATAAGTCTGTAGGTGTACTGTTGTACCACTGGTGGTTCTGAGAATTCTGTCAACTGGATACATTAATGTCCACAATAAATTAGAAAGCTATATTGTTGTTTGAATCGGAGTTAAACATTCGATTATTAGAAAACTCACACCTGAAACCCTACACAAACAGTGTACGTTTGAAGTGTTGGGAAAATGAAATGTTGTATGTTTACTATTATAACAGTTCTTTCCTTTATTGTGATCACGTTTCAAGGTAAAACCTGAGGAAAGAATGCAGTTCTAATTTCCGGAACTTTCTTCATTATGTGGGCGCTGTATTTTATAACTACAAAAGTCTGAAATCTGTTGAAATTCACAGAACAAGATTTTGGTAAAACAGAACAAAAACTCGTAATTAAATTTCACAAATTAAAAGCGTAATAGAGAAAACAACATCACAGTCTATTATTTGCAACAAATACTTGATATTTCGTAGAAATATGTATTTTGTAGGTGGAGTAAAACAGAACGGTAACCTTAACATGATTTTACATTGGTGTGTGAAGAGAGATTTTGAGGACAAATAAATTTTGATAACGTTTCATGACTGGGATCATTTTTACTTGTGAATTACTATCTAAATAATATTTTAGGCTATCTGCTGTATCTACAGCAAGGAACTGAACCTCAGACTTTAGCGTTTTAAATCCGTAGACTTACTGCTGTCTTACCAGGGTAGTGTCTAAAGACACAATACTTTTCGATATCGAGTAGCTTTGTGTGAAATTAAAAAAAACAAAACAAACTTTTCGATATCATTTTCTTACCAATATTTTCTTATAGAAAGGTTACACAATTTACCAAAATTTAAAAGAACTTCTCATCATGTTATATAGTTATAGCACCCCGTTAGGACAGCGGTATGTCTACGGATTTACAACGCTAAAATCAGGGGTTCGATTCCCCTCGGTGGGCTCAGCAGATAGCCCGATGTGGCTTTGCTATAGTTATAGAAATATTTTGTGTTTATATATTTTTATCGTGGAGAGCAAAGCAAACCTCTCTTTGAAAAGACCTGTCAACTAACAAATAAGATTCTTCGACTTCACTTAACAGATCAAGTGTACTAAATGGAATTGTGAGCAGTTCCTTGTAAGGCACCGCTTACTTTTGTTTGGTGTTCCTCATCTAAATATATACTTCAATTTCAGTCTTGTCATCCGTCTTTCATGTATTATAAAATGTATTCTGTGCATTTATTCAGAATAGCTTAATATATACTATCGATATTTCACGTTCGCTAAATTAATTATTTCACTGAGTAAACAACATTAGAATTTAAAACTTTCTATAAAGAAAACTGAGTAATATTATCATTCAGTGTTGAACGTGTAAGGAGCAAGTCCTTACAATTCTAAAGATGTCACTATAAAAACACTTGCACCCCGCTAATACAGCTGTAAGTCTACGTATATACAACGCTAAAATCAGTGACTCGATTCCCCTCCGTGGGCTCAGTAGATAGCCTGATGTGGCTTTGCTGTAAGAAAAATATACACACACACAAAAACATTTACCGCAAAAAAAAAAGGAGTCTGGTTCAAGCCTCTTAACGTGTACTCTTAACAAACACCATGACATAAGTCTTGGTTCGTAATCTGAGGGTCGCGGGCTCGAATTCCCGTCACACCAAATATGTTTGTTCTTTTAGCCGTGGGGGTACTATAACGTTTCGGTCAATCCCACTATTATTAGGAAAATAGTATCAAAAGTATTGGCGGTGGGTGGTGATGACTAACCGCCTTCTCTCTAGTCTTATACTGCTAAATTAAGGACGACAAGTACAGATAGCCCTTGTGTATCTTTCCGCGAAAGTTTTTAACAATTGACATTTCTCGCAAAAGTTGCATTTGATTAGACTGGAATAAAACATTCACAGTTTTTTATTCAAACATCATAAAGATGTTCACCTTTTTCTGTGCAGAGTGACAGGTGTGTTATTGAATATCTTCAAGCAGTTGTTGCTTTGAGAGTAAATCAATGAGATGAATAATTAGAACACAGATAAAATAAGATCGAACAACATTTCGATGTAAAGTCTTTCATTCGGTGAACGAAACACCACAAAATGTTTCCACCTGGAAGGTCAACGACAAGTTCACTTACTTCTCGATTTTGCTGGGAGAGCACACTGCTGATCCGGTGGCTTTACGTTCGAAAGAAATAAACCATATAACTCTATGCTTTCTTAAAGTGGTTATGGAAACTTACAGAACAGCGTTCACCCAAATGCTGGGTCTAACTTAAACTAAATTGTAGTTATGATTTATTGGCACTTCAAAGTAAATGCAAATTATGTATATACAAATTTTATTGATGAAAAGAACTTAAGAACATATTTCAACCTTAATTTTTGCTACTCCTTCGAATCCATGTTAATACATTTTCTATCTTTATTAAAATTACAAGCCTCAGTCAGTAACTCATACTTACCTCTGAGTAAGAACATCGGTAAATCCACACCAAAGCTGACCACCCAACATGTGAGTGCACTTCGATACATTTTCTTTGTTTAAAGACATACGTTTGCTGCCTAAACAGATATTAGCTGGTTTACACACAAAATGAATATTAGAACTTACTTCTTTAGTGCACCAAGAACAATTCGGAAGTCTAAGGCAGTCACTGCAGGTTGTAAGTTTGTTACAGAAGCCCTCTCCATTAGTTTCTAAATCAAATAGAAAACACAAGCAAGAAAATTTCAATTTTTCTGTTACTGTTGTAAGATTTTGAATTTCAAATACAAAATTTGTCAAGATTTTAGCAGAACTTTTCCACCTACCTTTAGTTTCTTTAAAAATGGGCATTGATGAAAAGAAATAACTACATTTTTTTTATTCTGTTTCCGTGTTTTCCATGTTGTATTTTGAATAAATGTAACAGAATACATCTTACTTTAACGGAACAATAACGTGACCATCTATATATCTGAGACCAAAATAAGAACTACAGTAATTCCATCTGTTGTGCTGAAATACAAGACCTGAATTTCAACAGTCACGACTGAGGTATGTAAAATGTGGCACCATCTATTGATTAACATTACAAACGAAAATCCATAAATATTTTAACGCTTTGAATATTTATTCGATGTTCAGAGAGTTTGAAAACATAACTACGACATTGGCAACAATCATTTCTTTATAAACGAGCATACTTTAAAACAAAAACATTCTATTCACAACAAGAACACGACTGTACGTAAGGGTTTGATTATATCTTTATTGATATATTTTTTAAATGTAGTGCACTCTGCTCATGGCTAGAGTTCCTAAAAATCTATTATTTTTAAGTGCAAAATGACATTTTAAACATATAAAATCATTACAGTTTATATCAGTAACACGTATGAAAATTTTGTGTTTTGTACAATGAATTATTTTGATGCAACGAGTTGTGCATGACAAAAGAGCACAATCCGACCGTTCTTCCTGTGCAGCACTTCCCAAAAAATATTTTTTAAAGAAAATGTTCAATTTTTTTACAGTTTTTTTTACAATGAAGTATGAGCACTACAATTATTAATTATCAGCACAAATAATCAGTCGTAAATAATTTATGTGATTTTATCATCATAATACTTCCAAGTTACTTTCAAAATGTATCTCTCTTTTTACTTTGTTTTTTGCCCCCCAGTGGCTCAGCGGTATGTCTGCGGACTTACACGCTAAAATCCGGGTTTCGATACCCGTGGTGGGCAGAGCACAGATAGCCCATTGTGTAGCTTTGTGCTTAATTCAAAACAACAACAACTACTTTGTTTTTTTTAACACAAAGTACTATTTGCGCTCTGCGAACAGTGGGTAAGCAAACCCTTGATTTTAACATTGTAAATCTCTAAACTTAAAGTTGATTCATCAGAGGCTTAATGACACTAATAATCACGTGAATATAACAAAGTAATTAGGTTTAAAACAGTAAGTAAACTGATCCTTCAAAAGAAATTTTGTCCAGATACTTTCTCAGGCACTCGTTATTCTTCAAATGTGTAAATCCTTTACACTTAATAGTTAGCAATATGACTTTTTTGTTTTTGATTATTATTATAACATCAAAGTTATATATGCATTATATACATTGATTAGCTAATTTATTTCCAATTGCACAATATTTTTCCGCAATAACAGCTTCGCCTTGTTCGACATCGGCCCGGCATGGCCAAGCGCGTAAGGCGTGCGACTCGTAATCCGAGGGTCGCGGGTTCGCGCCCGCATCTCGCTAAACATGCTCGCCCTCCCAGCTGTGGGGGCGTATCCCACTATTCCTTGGTAAAAGAGTAGCCCAAGAGTTGGCGGTAGGTGGTGATGACTAGCTGCCTTTCCTCTAGTCTTACACTGCTAAATTAGGGACGGCTAGCACAGATAGCCCTCGAGTTACTTTGTGCGAAATTCCAAAACAAACAAACAATCGTTCGACATCTTCTCCATGAGATACAAGAATCAGCACATTTCTCAAACATTATGGTTTGCATTTTTATTGCACAGACGTTGACAAAAAATTACCATGTCAATTGATGTTTAAACTCATCCCAAAGATGCTCGAATGGATGAAGAACCAGCAAATGTGGTAGCTCATAAAGATATCTCAATAAATTCACTGAAATGTTGTTTGAACTACGCTACGGACAGCACGGATTGGTGCATTGTGGTTTCAAAATCCTTGACCGTTTGAGTGAAAATATGACTCTGCGGGATAAATATGATATAAAAAAAATCAGGTAATCTGTAGATGCTGTTCGCTCTTTTATAGATATTTTTAGTTGTTTGATTTTTAAGCCAAATCCATTTCGGGATATCTGCTGTGTCCACAGTATGACATCAATCCTAAATTTCAGCATTTTAAGTTAAGTCTGTAGACGTACAGTTGTCTCGCCAGAAAACTCTTTTATAATAATAAAAATATCCTCTCCTAACGACAAAAACGTTAACAAACGCTTTGATTAACTGTCTACATATTATGCTCTTAATGTAGTTTCCTGTTCTGCATCTAAAACATACACTTATTTAACAGCTATATCACGATTTTGTTTATTTCATTTCATAAAATGTAGTATAACCCTGACATGTGTTCTAGACATTGATCAACTGCATGAGACACACTCTGTTGCTTATATCTAGTTGTCTTTTCTCTTATTATGTTATTATCATTTAACAATAACAGTTGTTTTAATGGTAGACATATTCTCTTTTGGTCTGCTACTATTGGTAGACTCGACTGGTAAGACGTGCTTGAACAGCTAGCTGAAGAAAATATATTTCTTATTGACGTCATTACTTGACGGTAGCTTTAAATACGAGTTTCAGAAATTCAAGGAACTTGTCATTATTTGCCGACAAACTAACATACAACTACGTATTTACATTTTCGGGGTCCAACGATATATCTAACTTATTTCTTAATCAGGTTAAATATGTAAATATTTTGGGTGGAATATAATAAAGTGGCCAGTCACTTTATTACTGCTAGTTCTTCATATGTATAGCTTCTATTGTAAGGAATCAATGACAGCTGTAGAAATAATAATTTGGTCACTCAGCTATGCTGATATTGTTGGCAATAATAAGCTGTGACAGTTATTCTACATAATGTGCGTTTCGCTGGCTTGATGTCTCTTCCAGCCTTGTACGAATAACATGGCAATCAGTAATCCAAGATAAGTTCGTGAATGATGAAACCCGATTTATTCCTTTAATCTAAAGAAACATTACAGTTACCACTTTCTTACTTATTTTTACAAATAGAATATATGTATAAGCACTTACCGGTCTGGTAAAAATGTACTAGAAGTAACAGTAGAAATGCTTTACTTGCGTACATGTTCAATCAAGAAGTGGACCTAAAATAAAAAGAAACATATTCTTTAAATATTTTTGTTTATTTCTAAATTTTCAGTACAATATTTGGTTTGTGTACAAAACCTTGAATCTCTTTCTGTATTTCTTTGTATGTTTGTGATATTTGTAATACTTTGTATCAAAGAGGCGAGGGCCCGGCATAGCCAAGCATGTTAAGGCGTTCGACTCGTAATAGGAGGGTCGCGGGTTCGAATCCCGGTCGCATCAAACATGCTCGCCCTTTCAGCCGTGGGGGCGTTATAATGTGACGGTCAGTCCCACTATTCGTTGGTAAAAGAGTAGCCCAAGAGTTGGCGGTGGGTGGTGATGACTAGCTGCCTTCCCTCTAGTTTTACACTGCTAAATTAGGGACGGCTAGCACAGATAGCCTTCGAGTAGCTTTGCGCGAAATTTAAAAAAACAAACAAACAAAGAAGCGAGTTTGTGACTTACTGTATAACCGACGTGGAGATATCACGGTAAATGTTGCTACCACAGGTAGTTTTGTGTGAAATTATCTTCGATATGTACTAGGTATAAAACTTTTTATATAGAAGTTTCAGTTTCTTTATATTCAAGGTAACTTTAACATTAACAGAAGGTAAACAAAATGTATTTTTAAATTCCATTTAGCATGTAAAACACATGTCAAATATACTTGTTAATGAATAAACTTAGTACACGGCTTTAAGAATTTCTTCCCTTATTGATTGTAAACACCTACGGAAAAACAAATTTCGAAATACTTTTTTTTTCTCCATGTGAGTTTCACTCGAAAATTATAATGTGCCAAAAAATATTATTTCACAAGAATACTTTTTGCGTAACATTTCCTCTTCGAAGCAAACGGAAGTTGACATATAGTTTGTTAAATGATAACGTAATGCACTTCCAAGAAAAAGAAATGGTCAGTTTAAACAAAAAAAACAATTAGCACAGAACTAAAACTAAAATGTGACGAATTTTAATATTAATTTAATAAACAACAGAATATAAAAACTCAATATGGTAGAAAATTATTTTTAATTTGATGTTTCAAAAAGTAACATAAAAATAATGATTTTGGCACTTTTATTAAATTATGCACAAAGCTACTTAATGGGCTATCTGTGCTCTGCCCACCACAGGTATCAAAACCCAGTTTTTAGCGTTGTAAATCTGCAGACATACCGTTGAGCCACTGAAAGGCGGGCACTTCTTAGACTGTTGACATAAACACAAAACGTTGCATTATTAATATAATTTATTTTACTTAGTTTCTCTAACTTTATTTTTTATTTTCATTTTCTTTACTCCACAAACTTTAGTCTGTCCTTTTTGCCTTTTCTGTTTTTCCACTTTTAATCAATTATATCTAATACTCTGTCCGTTCCTTCTTTCATCAGGCCCGGCATAGACATGTGGTTAAGACACACGATTCGTAATCTGAGAGGCGCGAGATCGAATCTTCGTTATACTAAACATGCTAGCTCTTTTAGCCGTGGGAGTGTTATAATGTGACGTTCAATCCCATTTACCAATCTCATTGGTAAAAGAGTAGCTCAAGAGATGGCGGTTGGTGGTTATGACTAGCCGCCCTCTTTCTAGTCTTATACTGTTAAATTAGGGACTGCTAGTGCAGATAGCCCCCGTGTAGCTTTACGCGAAATTCAAAACAAACGAACCTAAATAAAAACACCTTAATGTTTCATAGTGATCAGAGTTCGATAAATATGCATTGAGGCATTGGCAAGGGAGATAATTGAAAAGGCTGTCAAAAACTTAAAAACTGTATAAGAAATAACGTAGAAGCTTTAAGATTATTTCTGGAGTTAACAAAATAATACAAGAATGTTTCGTAGTAATCATTTGGTTTCTTTCGGCTATATGTACAAATCTCTATACGAATTATCTACGCTAGCCGTACTTACTTTTAAATTGGTAGACTAGAATGACTAACTTTTGGTAAGAAGTATTTGATCGTCATTCTTATAGTGCACCCACAACCTCCAAGTAAAAAATACGGAGTCCTTCAATTCACAGTACAGCTTGTTAACTACTCAGCCACGCACAGACTATGGTTGTCAGAGGATGAGAAGTTGAAAAATTTTCGTCGAGAACAGATAAACACACTGACACAAAATTCTGTATATTATGGATGGAAATAAGGGGCATAAATAATAAAATTGAAGGTGAAGACTTGATTGTGAAGAAGAGCCCTTAGCAACGTTTGATAAAAATTATACACAATACCCGAATGAATGGCCGACCAAACTTGATTGGGTAGACCTGTTGCTAAGTTTAGAAAAACAACATACCCGAGCAAAGAGAACTAAAGAAAAAAATATTATGAGCGTAATAGATCATACGTCAAAAACTACACATACGATAATCTCTTAAGGTTTCAAACTAAAAAAAATATCTAAAAACTGTTGTGAACTTATTGCTAGAATTAGGTTGTAAAGATATATAGAGAACTACAGGAAATTATAAACATGTGTACTTGAATATACGAATAAAACTATATACATCAAACTCTCCTCGGGGCTTCGCACTCAAAATAAACCTTTCAAAAAATAAAAGGTATTGTGGTCTTCTTAGGTTGTTAGGATTAATATGATACTTGAATGAGTAAACATATGATACACGAAACTTAATTGTTAAGATAGAAAAATGTTATATCGCAAGCAAGAAACCTCAAACGTTTACCTTTAACTTAAAGCCTGAGTCTCAGTGTCTTGGGTTGGAAAGTGATGGGATGGGCCTAAGCAACCTCTACGCGTACGCTGGTATAGATGTTACGCAATATAAAACATGCAGGAAGGCGTCCTTGATATCAGAAAAGATGTACAACATTGGCATCGAACGGCTGCAGGAATAGTTAGTTAAATCATTTAAAATAGTTAGTTAAAATAATTACGTTTCTTTTTGTCAGATTAAATCTGACTCTAAAAGCAATTTTTTTTTGAAAAGGGGCAAGATAAACTCACGGGACCACAGGGGACAAGTACGTTGCGTCAGGAATTTGTTGTTACTACTTTTATATTTTATATTAAGTATTTGGAGAAAGTGTTTTTTCGATTAAAAGTCTTAGGACTTCATTTATTAAGTTGCTCATATAATCTTTAAACATTAAATGCTCTTGTATACAAATTAAGTTAATAATACAATACTATGCATGCTCACACTAAATATAAAAAAGAAACGGTCACAATTTTTTTGTGACAATACTGTATACTTGTGGAAACAAGATTATTTGAAGGCTTGGAAAATAAACACTGAATATGAAAAATAAACATCCGATTTAATTTGTTGTAATTTTTTATAACCAATAATAACAATTAGTCATTCTGATGAAAAGGTGACAAAAATGATCTTCAGATAATTATAAAATAACTTTTTATATCAACCAACTCTATGTTATTTTATAATCATCTGGAGTGTAAAGATCGTGTTTTTCTCAACCTATTTATCAAAACGCATTAATCCTTCAGGAAGCACAACAAATTTAGAAAGATAACAATGATCCCTGTTTTATGTATATATGCGTTCTGAAAATGATGTACTGTAAGTGAGAATTTCGTGACGTTTACACTATAACAATTATTATGAACGTAGTGTGTGACAGTTGATTCTGACGTTTAGTAATAAACTTAAACTTGAAGAGTGTTGTGTGATAATTTAAAAATGGTCCGTATGATGCAATAAATAAAAAAAATAAATAGTCGTTATATTTTCTCAGTCTTCTTACGTGATCCTTCTTCATGTGATCTCTCGACAGTAGGACACTAGTCCTCTCCTTGTCTTCAAACACTCCCTTATGACTTGTGTTGTAAGTGTATCACTAAACTAGTGCTGCTCGTGTCTTCAAATACTGCCTTATAACTTGTGTTGCAAGTCTATCTCTCGACAGTAAGAGAGCAGTGCTTCTTCTGTCTTCAAACACTCCTCTATGGCTTGTGTTGTACCTCTTGACAGTAAGAAAACAATGCTGTTCATGTCTTGAAACACTGCTGTAAAACTTGTGTGGTAAGAATATTTCTCGACAATAAGAGAGAAGTGCAGCTCGTATCTTCAAACATTGTCTTATGACTTGTATGGTCAGTTTATTCCTCGACAATAAAAGAACAGTGCTGCTGGTGTCTTTAAACACTGTCTTATAATTTGTGCTATAAGTCTGTCTCTCGATAGTAAGAGAACAATTCTACCGGTGTCTTATGAGTTGTGTTGTAAATCTATCCCTCGACAGTCAGAGAGCAGTGCTAAATATGTCTTCAAACACTGTCATAATTTGTATTGTAAGTCTATCTCTCGACAGTAAGAAAGCAGTGTTGTCCATGTCTTCAAACACTACCCACGCGGGATGGTTAAGGTTTGCCCTTATCAGTAGCGTGTTTGTTCTTGGGTCTGTATGCCTATCTATGTCAATTTTAGTAATTAAAGGGGTTAAGTAGAATTTCTCGTATAGATGATGAAAAGAATCAAATACTAAGCTTACAGTTTTTAGGAATAACCCACAAACTCGAGAGTTCTTTTTTTTATAGTTTTCGTGGCAAACAGTGTATAAATATCCCATTGTGTAGCTTTGTACAGAAGAAAGAACAATGTATTTTTATAGTTTATTTAATAATCCTTCTGTTTTATATTATATTTATTTGAAAGTCACTGGAATATCATTTTACAAGAAAACATAAGATAAAGGCATTCGGGGTTAATGAATGTAGCAGGCTAGCTCTTCTACGAACACAATTTTTTTATTTTATAATTAATGAATTTATTGTTACACTCAAACAACATGTACAAATGCACGAATTCCTTAGTTACTGAAAAACAAAGATAATCATTAGACAGAAATTGAGCTTAACCAGAAATAGGGCTGAACAAATATTACCCATATCGGTGCAGGTCTATAATTTGCGTGCAACTTGTCTTTTTATGGCCAACACTTTCATTTTTCATTGGTGTTTTATGCTAACTTTATGGCTACATAACTACTCGGACAGGTAACGGTAAACAATAAATAAACATATATTATAAATCTCAAACAATGTAGAATTCACTGGATATATAAAATGAAAATTTCTGATAATTAATAATTTTAAAATCCTAGTTTTTCTTTTCTAATTCATAGTTGTTATTTTTATTGGATGTCAGAGCTTATGTGAACAAATGAGTGTGCTGTTATTAAAACAAACACAAACACAAGAACTGTAGTTTTATTGAAAACATAACACCACCGAATACACCTGCAAAAGTGTAGGCACAAACTAAAAAACAGGAAATTACGACTATAGGAAAATTTAAAATAATAATATCGCTTTTTTACGCAGAAATTAAATGCTATGTAAAAAGTATGTATCGAATATTCGTGCATTTTGGTTAAATACTTTAAGTGTAAAATTAAA
The DNA here is from genome assembly GCA_011833715.1 of Carcinoscorpius rotundicauda. Taxonomy (NCBI): domain Eukaryota; kingdom Metazoa; phylum Arthropoda; class Merostomata; order Xiphosura; family Limulidae; genus Carcinoscorpius; species Carcinoscorpius rotundicauda. Next base: position 39,643,860 of record CM022395.1, on the reverse strand, counting down.
AATAAGAGGGTATCACTGATACCCTGCTAGTCCATAAAGAGATAAAGGTGAAGATTCTTACACCGTTTGGATATTCGTATGTTTTTATAGTACTATGTAATTCGTCAAAACTAAATATGGTTACCATATCTGCATGCAATTGTAGCTCATATAAGGATTTCTGTAGTGTAAGTATCTCTTACATGTCACCATAGTCATATTGGTTAAAGTATCTGTACAAGAAAACCTTGCTTTGATTCTTCATCCACATTACATGACCGATATCCCCATGTTTTAAGGTTGTGTTAGCTCTAAGCTTTTAGAAATACCAAAATGAAGTACTTGTGAATTTGAATTGCTAAACAGTTCATTCTGTTAATGTATCATACTTTGGAACTTGATTACCTATAAGCTTTATTTCATGCAATCATAATCAAACGGAGTCATGTCTTACCAGCATGAGTTCAACCAGAGCTAGACTTATGTTTTCCAAACTTTGACGTAAGTTGTTACATTGACTTAATTTGATGGTTTAGAGATGCTTGAGGCCACAAGTGCCATTAGAATGCTTGACATTGTTGCATGGATTTCTAGATTGCTTTATATTACAGTTTCTGGAGGTTTTCACACACGAGATAAATTACTCCCAGCATCATGTATCTTGTGTCAAACAGAGACGACACTCAAGGCGAGGGTTAGCAAAACCAAGGTTTATACAGGAGTGTCTGTTACCTTGAAACTTAAAATTTTTTAATGGTTCACCTGAGTATATCACTAAAATGTTATTAGTGTTCTTGTCTGCATTCAAGGTGCACTGTCAGGCATTGAAGTCACACAGTTGTCACACAGGTATCTGACTAAAACTGTCAAACTTCAGTAGGGTGTGCTGTATTATCTTTTATGAACACATTAATGAATTAGATGTGTTTAAGTAAGGCTTGGAATGGCGATTATTCCGCTAATAACTGTCATATTGTTCATAACAGATGTTGTTAACATATCAAACTGCAGGAGACATCTAAATCCCTGGAACAGCATGTGTAAAACCGGTGGAATATGATGCATTTTTTGTGTATGTTTTAAATATCGGATTGAATTTTCTGTTCGTGTTTTTCTCCTATTAATCATCTGAGGTCCGCTGATGAATGTTGGAGCTTCTTTGTTCCTACAGACACCTGCCTGGGTACCAATTTTTAGCGTATCATTGTTTGTAGGTAATACATTAACTACTCACTTTTCAGGACCCTGTTGATAGTTCTATCTACCCTAACAAAACAAGTGAGTGACAGTAATCTATAAGAATTGGACTACCATTATCGGGGTGAGAGAAAACGGTACAAAAGTGCCCACGATATTGAAAAGCTTTCTTGGCTTATAATTGAGAGTTATGTCTATTAGTGTCGTTTCCACCATGTAGGAAGAGAGTGTGTTAGGTATTCTCTCTGTTTGATGACCTGTCAGCCTAACTATTATCTGTGGTACTTTCTGGTTTTGCTTGCAATTCTAAGTTTTATGTCCATGCTCCTATATCTCGCAGATTCAATAACACCATTATTGCACATAAATGAGGTTCACGGAGGTTTAATACTCGACTGATCTTACTAACAGATCAGTTACTTTCTGAGATTTGTTGCTATTTAACATTAATATTATAACTATAATTAAGCGTGTGAAAATTGTATACTTTTAGTACAATTCGATTCATAATTACTCTAATTGTAATTCAAATTAAATGCTAGTTCTATAACTAAACATAGCAATTCTCTAATTATGCCTATAACCGAACACATAGAAACACTGTATGTAACACAAAAGAAACACAAGTTAATTCTGTTTTTGAAACTAAATCATTATAATTTGTATTAAACCTACAAAATTAATAAATGTGCATTATATCGAGCCCCATGACACGCTGAACTAAAACTTATAACATAGCAACCGGTAAGTGTATAATAATAATATATTAAACCATCTGGTAAATTATGTTTATTAAATTCCACAAAATGACGAAAACTGCTATTAACCTGTAAATAGAACTTACTTGATTGAACTGTGACATCAGCATGTGTATTAAAAACCTTTCACTTTACTCTAAATCACAATATTGTTTTTCTTATTTTACCTTCTATAAAAATAATGTCGCAATGACCATCACAAACATTATTTTACTATCTAAAAAGTATAATACAAATATATCTTTTTCACATTTGTACACCATACAGTCTCAAATTATATCATAAATATTGAGTGTTGGATAGTTTTCACAAGTTTTATTACATACTCGATGCCTACAACGTTCAGTAGTCTAAAGTTTTGAAATGGCTTATATTTTATTATTTTTTATTAAACTTTATGACCCTTACTATATGTGGTATAAAATAGAAGGTATTTTTCTTCAAAAACATTACTCTTTTTTACACTGTTTGTATATTCCTATATTATATAACTGTAACTCAAGTAGTTCGTATATGTATATGTTTTCTCTTCTATTATTTACATTTCATTTTCTATCTAAAACTTTTATGTATTTTCGATATGATTTCTATCACTACGATTTTCAAAATAATATGTTAACTAGGCGCAACCGTCGGCTATTCTTTTACCGACGAATAGTAGGATTTACCGTCAATTTATAACATCCCTATGGTTGAAAGGGTGAGCATGTTTGGTGTAACGGAGATTCAGATCCGAGATCTTCTAATCGTCGAGTGTCGTAACCATGCAGGGCGTGGAGGAATGAAACAAAACGTATATTAAATACTATGTCCTTATTGCGGTCAGAATTAATAATATTGTTCACTACTATTTACTTCGTACTCAAGAAAGAAGCCAATTATAAACTAAGCTGTAGATACTTGTATGTAAATACTAAGTATATTATCTTGGTTATAGTTCATGTCGCCACGTTTGATCATTCTTTGTCTAAGGTTCATGCATTTTGACAATAATTCTGCAGCACAGCTTCTACTAAAAAAACTGCCATTATTAAAACATACCATTCCTTTCTACAATATTTCGTATGGAATGAATGAATACCCATTTTATTCTTCAGCTGCTGGAAGTATGCAACAGTCTAATAAAAGTTATGATAAAAACTTATCTTGATGACTTTATGTTTTGTTGGCCTCATTTTCCGTCAGAAGTTGCTATTGATTTCGAAACTTACTGTTTACTAGAGCACGTGGGAGGTTTTGTTAACTGATCTTTGTGGTTACGAATACTCACCTGTGACAAACTGTCACACAGTACATACTTCTCTTGGGTCTTCCTCTGCGTTGTATTGGCTCTTCAGTTTGATTCATATACCTTTGTTTCCCAAAGTCACTAAATACATTATGTATTTCCGTCTTTGAAATATCAAATTCCAGATCTTAATACCAGTCATATGATGTGAAATAATGAATACTGAGCGTTTAGAAAGCTTTTAAATACCATTCCCAAATGTGATAAGTGCTTAATAGTATCACTTCATCTACATTATGTTAAACAATGTAAGAATATAATTTTGTTACACTCTATTCCACTGCAATTTCATATCAGCTGTAGTTTTTGCATATATTTGTGATTAGTATATAATTTACTCAGCTTTGCATACCAGTAAATACCAGGGTATGTAACAATATGTCACGATACCTAGAAATAATTAGAATCAACGACTTTCTCAGGAACAAAGGGTTACTATGACTTTGGCACGAATATTTATATGCAAACAATATAGATTATTTTTATTGTATGTACTGATATGATATCTGTGTGTGCCTATACAATTGCTTGTTGTAAATTTGCATACAGTCAGTTAAAAGCAAAATTATAGAAATAGGACTCATATAATCAAATTGACTACATTATCTCTTGGTGACGGTATATTTGGTAAACTAATAACGTGGAGCCAGAATCATTTGAAACACTGGTACTGGCAGTGAAACAGATGCTGTGTGAGTGTATCTTGGGTTGGTGAACGCTTTACTGTGTCCTAAATTTGTGCAAATGTTTCTGCCTGAAGTGAATTTGGACTTGTTATGACAGATAATGGATCATACACCTTTACCACAAAGAATTCTGTTGCAATGAGGTCCAGTTTTCCTGTTTCATCCATAGCAAATGAGTCTATAAAGTAAGTAATAAAATCAACAGTGGGAATTCTTACCATTCCCCCTTAACTAACTGAATATCTCACAGTAGGCATAAAGTGATGGAAGAACACACACGCCCTTTGTACAGATGTATATACATAGCGATTTGTAATGAACCGAACTTTCTTATTGTACCAGAGCCAATACATACCTGTGCTAAGAAGCGTTGCTTGTGGTACATGAACATTACAAACACAACAGTATCCTTGCAATGAGCAACAATATGAGTGTATGCTTTATGAGAGACTTTCAAGATGTGCAGCACCATCTGAGTGTCTGGCTTATTCATGTGTAAAAAACAAAGAGAGGCAAGAATATCCAGTTGATTACGTAACTATCTCTGTATTGGCAAATCTGACAATCACCAACTCAGAAACGTTTGGAAGGCTCTCAGTCTGCATTAGTTCACTATCCACGGATTGTTGTACGTCTTGATTTTATCTATCGTGCTGGAGAAATTTGGCTACAGTACTGGTAAGAGTATTTTCTAAAGATCTTTCACTGTCATAACTGCTTTCACTGAATCGAGTTTGGAGACATCAACCACAATGACTTCACAGATGCAAATATACGTAGGTGGTGGAATTGGTTAAAAAGAGCTCACACATTGATTTCTCTCACACTGGTAGATGCAATGAGAAATTATATAAACATATTTTTTATTTTCACCTGTCTTAACAGAGTTTATTTTTAGAGAGTTTTAAACGCCTTACCTTTGTTTATGTATTTTGTTATGAAACTTTATGGAAGCTTCCTCTACCAGATGATTTTGTTGCCAACAGCTAAGTAATTCTTCCTTTCCATTAAGTAGAATCACGTTATATTAAGGAGGTTTTCTTTGTCACTTTAGAATGAACTGAACTCACAAAAGTGATCCATGATTATCTGCACATTCTCCTCCTCGATCACAAGTGTTTGAAACCTAGAATTGAACTGAAAGCCCACCAACTGCAAACTTCATTTTTCAACTTTACTTGATCATAACAAGGTCAGTATTCAATGTATTTCATGTACTCTAGGGCTTGATCGGTGAAAATTTAATTGAAAAAGCCCAATGATTCCTTTATTACAAACGTTTATGCCTGGAACTATATATATGTATGTATATACACATATATGAATCATTCTAAACTGTTACTTTGTCTTCACTGTTTGTTTGCGATCTATTATACGGTACTAAATATTTCAAGTGTTTAAGGTTTGATCCCCTGTTGGGCAGCGGTAAATCTGGGGATTTATATGTGTAAAACTTGAATTTCGATATGTGTACTTAACAACTAACGAGTGAGATAGATTTAAATGTTCTATTATTTTAGTTATTTTATATAAATTACCGTTGATAAATGCCAATCTATTATCTTTAGGATCTCTTCATTATAAAAAAAAATAGTTTTGTCTTTCATTTAGAAATCATTTGTAGTATTTGTTTCATTTAAAATAATTGAGAAGGTTTTTGATGAAAAATATCTAATGGAGTTATGTACACACATATGTATATATTTAAAAAGTATTTTCAAAAGTGCAATGTCTAATACTTGGCATCAAACACTATTTTTAAACAGGATCTTTACCTTGGTTTCTTAGGAGGACGATTATCTGCTTGAAATTCTCACGCCTTCACAAAAAACAAGTAATCTTATAAATTTAGCACCACCTGTTTGCAAAATACTAAGCCAAGAACACCAATTTGTTGTTTATTAAGAATTTTGAATGAATTGTACAGTTTACATTCTCAAAACAAAAGCCTATCCCAGTGAAAATGCACCAAGCTGACAGACTTACAAATAAAATAATCTGGAGTTAGATTATCTGCTGTGTACAAAGTGTATCTTTGCGCTGAGAAAGCAGTGACAGCTATATTAGAATAAAAAATATGCAGTTTGTAAAAATGAGAAACCAAAAGTTGAAAGTGATACTCTTAGTTGTTGCTTTAGAAAATGTTCTAAACAAAATGAATCGCATTAAATTAACTATTCTACGTCTAACAAGAGATTTTCGTTTTGGTATATTGTCCTGTACCCTTAGTTGTCCAGTCTTAGGAGAGTACTTGGTGTATGTTTATAACACTATTAAGCCATACTATTATTAGATATTTCAATGGAAATATATACAAATACATTTTTCCTAACAAATGGAAACTGCTGTATCTATATCACTAGGTAACACAAATTTTATTCCTGGATTGTATGTATTATTTCCTAACTGTTAATGTTGTAAAAGTAAAGAAAATGGTCATTATTCCTTTCAAACTTTGCTTTTGTGACCTGGATGGTGAAATTTAGAAATTAATATATTTTTTATGTAAAAACAGGCAAATTTGCACATTTTTATTTACATAAGGTCTGAATAAAACAATATATGAATCAAGATTTACATGTATTTAGTTATACAAAAAGTGAACACAAATTTTTAGAAGTGAGTAGTTATTCGAGATTTGCGACTGTAATGTAAGTCACTTTCACGTATCAGCCCCAAGTATATAATCTCCCATCATGTTTTCGTTGTACGCTCCTTGATACGGGCGTTCAAAGTCCAATATATCTTGGCAGAAGCGCTCGCCTTGCTTCTCTGAGTATGCTCTCACGTTCTCCTTGAATTTATTAAGATGATCGTCAAGGATATGGACTTTCATGGACATCCTGCAACCCATTTTGCCGTAGTCCTTCATCAGAGCCTCCACCAGTTCCACATAATTTTCGGCCTTGTGATTGCTCAAAGGCAAAGATAACACGGAAACTAGATAAAGTCTCCTTGGCGACCCATCAGGAATGCCACCATTTTGAAGTCTTCAATAACCTCCCAAACGTGCTCATCATAGTTCAAGGCTTCTAGCAACGTCTTGACGCTGTTGTATTCCTCTTTGAGGTGCACCGAATGAACCAAAGGAAAAAACGAATACTTATTCAAGTTATAGAGCAGCACAGCTTTGAGGCTTCTGAATGAGCTACCAATGAAAAGGTGTCACTCGTTCGGGTTACAGGCAATTCCAATTGCCTCGCATAGACCGGATACATTGTGGCAGAAGCAGTGCTCACCTTGACAAGTAAAGAAGCTTAAAATTGTCGGTGACACTTCCTCTGATTTCCGATTTACCCTACAAATCCCATTCCTTGAGCTTAGATGTCAAATGCTCGGTATTCGACTTTGTTAAACCGAGGTCTCTTTGGTTGAGGTAGTATGGATTTCTCTCACCAGCTGCACCTCTGAAATTATAATCTGGATCTTCAATGTCTATCTCCTCTTCTGATTTGCTGTTCTTTTTGAGGATGGCTGCTTTCTCCCAGGCGGAGTGGGTACAAGGAGCTCAGGACAGTGTGGATGATGGAAGGTCCGGATACATGAGAGAAGATGCATTTTTGTCAGCCCGACGTTTGTAAGGGTTTACCATGCAGAAGTAGCAATTGCTTGAGTGGTCAATGGGTTCACGCCAAATTCTTGGAATAGCGAACTACATTGCTCTTTTTCCTTTTTGTACCATCCTTCAAAAGAGCAAAATAAAATTATTATGAAGAATAGATTTATTTCATTCACAGTTAATGTGTAAGAGGTGCATGTAAAATATTTTATTTGTGATGCTTTTTTGCTATTGGAAATTTTAAAAAAGATATTTAAATTGTAAAAGATCTAAAATTTGTATAATATAAAATCTTACTATTCAAGCAAGTAAATATATAGTTATATATATTACTATGGAAAGTTGTAGAAAATTTTAAACGATTCTTAAATTCTCGTAAGTTTTATAGCATTCTAGAAAATTCTTGTAAGTTCGAGAAAAAAATTTTCTGTCAGCTACTCAGCACTGCATCTATCTGGAATGTTCTAGAAAACGGATAAGTTTGAAAATTTCATTGCCCAGATCACAAAAGCAAAGTTTGAAGAGAAAAATATGTCTTTTCCATTTACTTCAGACATAAGCAATTGGGAAATAACAATTTCTGCCCAGGAACAAGAAAAAGTAAACATTTTGTTACAAAGTGTATTTCAAAAGTCTCTTTAACAGCTGGAAATCATTCCAATACAAAAACTGGTAACTGTTATATCTGTCTTTTATAAACTTTTAAAACCAACTCCAAGAACTGAAAGCTATGTTTATAGGCAGCATCTATTAATTATTATGTATGTTTCAGATCTATGCATATGTTGAGCTGTTAAAAACGATGTTCTTTGAATTCTAAAACTGAGGAACCGACAAATGTATTTACCCGTGATATTTACTAATGAGATTCATGTTCTTCATCTTGCAATTCGCAATCTTAGATCCCCGCTACAAGAAACATGCTCACCCCTTCAGCCGTGGGAACGTTATAAAGTAACGGTCAATCCCACTGTTCATTGATAAAACAAGTCGCCAAGAAGTTGGCTATGGGTGGTAATGACTAGCTGCATTAGGGGGTGGTAGCTCGGATAGCCCTCGTGTAAATTTGCACTAGATTCAAATTATACCATTTAGTGATTAGCAATGACTTCTGTAATTCAAGAAGAAATTTAAATGTACCGCCGATTCTTGGGGTACTCTTTTACCAACGAATAATGGGATTGACCGTAACATTATAACGCCCCCACAGCTGAAAGGGTAAGGATGTTCGATGAGACGGAAATTCACACCCGCGACCCTTAGATTGCAAGTCGAGCGCCCTAAACACCCCTGACATGCCAGGGCTATAAATATTTGATATAGTGTTCTTTATGATAGAAAGTGAAAACATTAAGCGAAACACACCGCCTATATGGCTACTTTTAACCGACGAAGAGAATTAACTGTAACTTTTTCTCTAGCGAAAAGCTAAAAGTACAGAGCGTATTCAGGAGTATTATCATACCAAACTAATCACAGTTTAAACTTTGGACTTCCTACACGCAGCCCAACACAATAAACATTAGGTTAAGTCTGCTTGAATAGAAGCCATGGACGTCTGAAGACATAATGCCCAATAAAAAGTACAATGTATTTCATTTTAACAGTTATAATTTTAGCCGTGAATTTGTCTGGTGTTTACTTGCCCAATTGTTTTTATTTTTCATAAAACTTTTTGATATGAATAATAAATAACATTTCCTGTTTTATAATCGTGTAACACCTTTTCTGAGAAAAGAAATGCCACACCTAATGACTTAACGCCCCCGAAGTACTAGTAAAATACAGTACATCGTACGCTTGTGTCACAGGTCTTACCACGCAGTTTCAAGTTATAACACCTACTGGAGATGAGTAACGTTCCTATTAAGAAAAAACAAACAGTAAGCGAGGAGAGTTAGGATGAAAAAAAAAGAGAGACATTTGAAAACTCTTGCTACAGATGTAAATAATACAAAATAAAATATACGACAGATTGAAGAAAAAACAAAGCAAGAAGACATCGATATAATGCCTTGTTTGTTTTGGAATTTCGCACAAAGCTACTCGAGGGCTATCTGTGCTAGCCGTCCCTAATTTAGCAGTGTAAGACTAGAGGGAAGGCAACTAGTCATCACCACCCACCGCCAACTTTTTGGCTACTCTTTTTACCAACGAACAGTGGGATTGACCATAACATTATAACGCCCTCACGGCTGAAAGGGCGAGCATGTTTGGTGCGACAGGGATTACCCTCAGATTACGAGTCGCACGTCTTAACACGCTTGGTCTAGAGAAATTCCTAAAGAAACGTAAAGATAGCCGGATACTAACGATAGGAATAAAGTTTCCAAAGAGAATAATCATTTTATGTGAAATTGCTGGATCAGGACCCATAGGTTCAGACATAATCCGGCTTAATTTTAATATTCTGACCAGATGGCTGTAAACAGTTAGCTGGACTCACTGTCCTCAAATCATAACTTGGCATAATAATGGGATTAAGTGTCACATTTTTAGCTTGTGCAGATCCAAAACTGCATGTAGTACATTGACCTTGAACTTTTAACCTTCTTTTACACAGCTAACCACTAGGCGAAGTTAGATTTTAGTGTGTGTGTTTTCTTATAGCGAAGCCACATCGTGCTATTTTCTGAACCCACCGAGGGGATTCGAACCCCTGATTTTAGCGTTGTAAATCCATAGGCTTACTGCTGTACTAGTGGGGTGCGATTTCAGCAGAAACCATGGACTTCTGAAAGCGTAATGGTGTTAAAATGACATTGGATGAGTGCAAGCCAAAAAATAATACTAAATATAGTAACCTGTAAAGTTTTCTAGACTAATTAAATGTATAAAGTTTCGTTTTCAAATTTAACCATATTTGTATCTAGAACTTTATTTTTATGAAGAAAAATAATTCCTTTTTTTGTTCTTTAATAGAGTTACCGTTATACGTTTATTATGATATCTATTTGACAGAAGCCAATCTTAGAGCAAAAGCGGACATTTGCACTTCTTTGCACTTTCTTGAACATAACTCACTTTTTTGAACTGGTTAGTGACTGGAACTGAAAAATAGATATATTATAAAAATGTTAAGCACTACAAAGAGTAGCTCAGCGCAGATAAACTGGCTAAAGCACAGCCCAAAATGGATCTCTACACCAGGAAAGTCTTGTTAAGCGTTTGTTGGGATATTGTTGGCGTGATCCACTTTGAGTTGCTGCCACTCAATGTAACGAATTTTTCTTATTATAAATGAGTTTATACTACAATGTTTCACTGCGTTGGTCTAGTATCATCAGGTGTAATAACTACAATGAAAAACGCACAAATCTAGGTATCTAATAATGCCAGGCTAACCTGGTGAAATGTTATAATCACAGACACTTTGTGTATGTGATAATAAACGTTCTAAATGCTACGTTCTGTCCAGTAGGAATGACTTGAACGATCAAAAGTTTTTGGTTGTTTTTTTTTCTTTTACATGCAGCAAAATAACCCACAGAACACATTTTATTAAACGTTTTGTTTGTGATTATGGGATACAACTTTTGGGATACCCTGTATAATTTACATTGTTGTTTTTACCTATGCTATTTTCTAATTTTATCTCTTCTCTCTCGATCTTGGACAGGATCTTTATCTTTAAATAAATATTTCCTTTCAACTCATCCTAGTTATACAATTCCCTGATATTCTTGATCGAAGTGAGAGACGTCGTGGGGTTCACATTTTGAAAAAGCTAAGTCACCTATGTTGTTTTATTTCAAATCTTTCAAACGTAGTTTATATCTATCATGCTTATATATTAACGAGCCAACAAGTTATTACTGTGTTATCTTTCTTAAATATGCATGATCGTCTTTATAGAATAGTTTTTATTGATTTTTGAATGTATGTAAATTATTATGTAATCGTCAATATGGGGCAAGAAAGAATTTTTCTATATATACCCTATTTAAATAATGCACCAATATTTAGAAAATTAATGAAATTAAACCTATTTAAATTAAGTTAACTTTTAATTGCATTTCAGCTTATATGAGGTGATAAAATTGATTTAAATAACCTGCTAGTTGGTGTATACAACAGCCTGCTGCATTGATTTTGTCAAACAACAACAACAACAACATTGATTTACTAAACAATGGAAGTTGATAGTAATTTAAACAATTTTTATAGATAAAACATGCGTAACACGTTTTATATAAAGATTCAATATCTGAATTTCATCATGTTTTTTGCCGTTACTGTAAAATAACGTTCTGGACTGTTTCATTGGGCCCTCTAATTGCACAGAGGTATGTTTGCGCACTAACACAGCTAAAAACCAGGTTTCGATATCCGTGTTGAGCGGAGCATAGATAGTCCACTGTGTAGCAGTGTGATTAATTCCAAATAACCCAAACGGTTTTATTTGTGTAAGAAAGAGGGGGCGGTAGGTGGTGCTGACTAGCTTACTTACATTTACTCTCTGACTTCAAAAGTAAAACAAGCAAATAAATCATTCGATTTTGGTTTTCAACGTAAATCTACGCTATTTAGATATTTCTTCGAGTCATTCCGATTGGCTATTTAGGAATTTTTTGTGTTGTATGTTTTAACCAATATATTTATCAATTCTTACTCTATCTCTTTGTTATTGTGCCCTATTCTATTTACTGTTATTCTGATGTATCTATTTATGTGACAAACAAATAAAAAAATCTCAGTCGTGTTTAAGATTGTTCCCAAAATGTAGTATGTTTTACTATTTTACTTTCAATACATTTTAAAAATGACAATAATCAAATTACGTTCAAGTTTATTTTCATGTTACCTTTTTTATAATAATGTCTTTGAAAACAAATACCCGTACTTAGTTGAGTAAGAACGACTGGTATTATTATTATTTGTGTTGCTAAATACAGTGTTTTCGTCTTTCAAACACATACATTTCTATGTTTATATATTTGAAATTACAACACTTTGGTTAATTTAATCAGAACATTTTCATTTGAAGTAGATGACTTTATTGATTTCGCTTCATTTATTTCAGACAACTCACATAAATAAATCACAGAAAATCTCACAATTGACGTTCACCTCAACTGGTAAAAAAGAAGTAACTTGTGACAACTGACAGTTTGTAACACTGAGTTCAGGTTTAATCAATAAAACCTAATATTACATTTTTATGAACTTTCCGTACACTACTGGCCAAAATCTTAAGGCCAATGAACATAAAGAAAAAATATGTATTTTGCGTTGCTAGACTCAACCACTTATTTGAGTAAAGATTCGAAAGATGAAATTAAGAAAAGAGAAAATAAAAATAAAAACTTTTTATCATTTAATAAGGTAACTATGACCACTATGAAATTAGCCTAAATACTAGCTGGTCAAAAGTTTAATACCAGCGTCAATCGGTAAACACGTAATGAAATTTAGTCATTTGTGTTCAAGAATTAGCGTTGACAACATCTCTCACTGACATCTCCTGTGTTACATTGAGCAAAAACAGGCAAAGGCTATAAAGTTGACAGAGTTTGAACGTAGCAGAATTGTCAAGCTGCAAAAGCAAGGTCTCTCTCAACGTGACGCCTGGCATGGTCGAGCGCGTTAAGGCGTGCTCTCGTAATCCGAGGGTCGCGGGTTCGCGCCCGCGTCGCGCTAAATATACTCGCCCTCCCAGCCGTAGGGGTGTATAATGTGACGGTCAATCCCACTATTCGTTGGTAAAAGAGTAGCCCAAGAGTTGGCGATGGGTGGTAATGACTAGCTGCCTTCCCTCTAGTCTTACGCTGCTAAATTAGGGACGGCTAGCACAGATAGCCCTCGAGTAGCTTTGTGCGAAATTCCAAAACGAGCAAACAAACTCTCAATGTGCCATCGCTGGTGAGATAGGGCATAGTAAAACTGCTATTGCAAATTGTTTAAAAGACCCTGAGGTAAACAAAACGAGAATTTCAAGTGGTTGGACCAAGAAAATGTCGCCGGCGTTGAGCAGGAGGATTCGACGGGTTGTCCGGCAAGACACCAGCCGATCGACGAACCAGATTAAGGGCCTTACGGACGCAGAATGCAGGTCAAAAACAATAAAACAGCATCTAAGAGAGAAGGATTTTAAAAACCGCAAACGTCTTCAAAGGCCATGTCTCCTTCCACACCACGAAAGAGCTCGATTAAACTTTGCTGAGAAGAACCAAACATGGACGTAGAAAATTGGACGAAGGTTTTGTTCTCTGATGAGAAAAAAATTAATCTAGACGGTCCAGATGGCTTCAAACGTTACTGACACGATGAGGGTATCCCGTCGGAAACATATTCTACACAATACATTGGAGGAGGTTCCAATGTACTGTGTTGTGGGATGCTTTCTCCTTCCATTGAACAATGGAGCTTCAAGTTATATAGGGACGTAAAACAGCAGCTAGCTACATTGGCATGTTGAAGAGAGCATCCTTATTGACTGAAGGCCTTCTCTTGTGTGGAAATAAGTGGATCTTTCAGCAGAACAACGCTGTAATTTACAATGCCCGCAGGACAAAAGACTTTTTTATGGTGGATAACGGGATTCTTTTGGACCATCCAGTGTGTTCGTCCGAACTGAACTCTATTGCATATATTTGGGGGTGGATGGCAAGGGAAGTCTGTAGAAATTTTACGTCAATTCCAAACATTGCAAGATCTTCGTGAAGCCATCTTCATCTTGTAATACTATTCCAGCTAGCCTTCTGCAAACGCTTATGTCGACCATTCCAAAGCAAATGTTTGAAGTTATTCGCAATATAGGTCGTGCAACTCCCTAATGCGACCTCATGTTGGGCACTTCCTACCCTGTTTAGGATTTACTTTTGGTATGGTCTTAAACTTTTGACCAGCTGGTGTTTTGGTTAATTTTAGTGTTCACATTTTCCCTATTAAATGCTAAAAAGTTGTTTTTTATTTTCCCTTTTCTTATTTTCATCTTTTAAAGCTGTACTCAAATAAGTGGTTGAGTCTAACAACCCAAAATGCATATTTGTCTTTATGTTCATTGGCCTTAACGTGTTTGTTTGTTTTTGAATTTCGCACAAAGCTACTCGAGAGTTATCTGTGCTAGCCATCCCTAATTTAGCAGTGTAAGACTAGAGGGAAGGCAGCTTGTGATCACCACCCACCGCCATCTCTTTGGCTATTCTTACCAATGAATAGTGGGATTGGCCGTAACATTATAACGACCCCCAAAGCTGAAAGTGCGAGTATGTTGATGTGACGGGGATTCGAACCCGCGACCTTTGGATTACGAGTCAAGTACCTTAACCAGGTATCCAGTATCCAAGATTGTAAGTTGTTAAGACGAATAATAAAATTCTGATAGCTGTAACCGGTAAAAAATACTCTGAAACTCTAAGGAAATGGTTAAATTCCATTTCGGGGAACGTAAATGTATTAAACTTTTGTTAACACATCTTTTACATTTTTTTTTACTTGCATCGATTATGCCAATCTCTTTATATTCCAAGATGGCGTGTTATCGTAATATCAAATCTTCATGCAAATGGCTAATGCTCATTTTGTGATGATCTAAGTTGGTATATTACACATAGAGAGTTATTAATTTATTGTAAAAATATGTATAAATGAGATATTCTTTCCCTGTATATGACTAATGTCGGGATGGTTCTAGAACTACAATCACGTGATAACCTAATATCTATCCAGCATATAAAAGCAAACCTCACTGATTGCAGGCTTGAAATCATTGTTTCCGACTTCCACTACCGACTAAGTTCGTGGAACGCTGTCCCTCCAGTCAGGTGCACTACTCCTAGTAAATCTACCAACCTCTATTTGGGTTTCCTTAGAGATGTTCACTCATTTATTTCTACTGAAGACTTACGCCACTTTATAGAATCTGTTTACCTAACCCAACTTCAAGTTTTTCACCGCATTTACAACAAAACTACAAAATTTTCCCCACCACTTCATGAAAATAGTCATCACTTCCAGAACAATAGCCACATCTATCCTGAAATATGAAGTCACTTACTACCTGTTTCACTTCTCAGCCAAACCACCGCGCTGTAAATAACCACTTTCTCGTTCAATCAGCCAGTTCCTTTCAACAGTTCTAAGACCAATTCGCGCTTCTCACCATCTCGAGTCAGCTATTTCACGGTATGTACACGGATCCCAATCCCTAAATTAGCCCCTTCTTTTAACCAATCTATACGAACCGAAATACCATCAACTTTAGAATCATTAACAATAACCAACACCTAAACCTCGTCACGGAAGCTACTCAGACCAGATCCTATCGTCGGAAAAACACCATAGAGCACCGATCTCCTAAACACCCAACCTCCGTCCACTTCCATCCTAACAATCTTAACTTGTATCAGTTAAAGCTGTCTCCTTCACTACAGCCTCTCTCAACATTCAGTAACTCAATAGTGTCAAACGTCATGTTCTACTATAATCAACCCACAACCTCTGACATCTGACAGCAAAGATTAAACTACAGTTCAATGCACCACCTATCCCAAACACAGGAAAGATTAAACCACAGTTCGATGCACCACCTATCCCACACACAGCGAAGATTAAACAATAGTTCGATCCACCACATATCCCAAACCCGGCAAAGATTAAACCACAGTTCGATCCACCACATATCCCAAACCCGGCAAAGATTAAACCACAGTTCGATCCACCACATATCCCAAACACAGCGAAGATTGAACCTCAGTTCAATGCACCATCTATCCCAAACCCGGCAAAGATTAAACCACAGTTCGATGCACCACCTATTCCAAACCTTGCCTGAATAACTTGTATACCACCATAGATTTCATTAAGCACTTCCTTCCTCTCCACGTCAAGTCTCATAGGACACTACCTGGCACCAGCTAGTGAATGTGGTTTTTCTTGTAGTCCTCCCGTTTTCCCGCACATCCAATTCTTGATATAGAATCTACAGATCACCCGTCACCCTGAAAGACCGTTGATCGTGAAGCCAATCATTGCTTACTTACTTCAAGTTAATATTTAACACTTTTACTTTTGTCAACCTCATTTTTGAATTCTTACTTCCCCTATTTTTCCAATCTCATTTCATTTTTCTAAATTTTAATCTTTTTTCCCAGCACGTTGTTTTTAATATTAAGACTCCCCTGGATATTCAAAATAACGCGCGGGGAGAAGAGAAAGACAATTTCTGAGCGCCCCCGTTTATATCCAACTCCAAAGCGAAGCTTTGAGTCAGATAGACTCAAACTGAAACACCTGCTACGTGTTACGCTACATAGGATTGGAAAAAAGTCTTCCATATTTTATCAGCACATAGAGGGGGCATATGATAATTTTTTCTGAAGAGAAATATTTTAAAAGATAGATATTTAATGTGGAGTGAAAAGAAATAACAGATAAAAGAAAGTTATCTCTAAAGATAGAAAATTAGCACAACCGATCATTCATGACAATAACCAATGGTTTAAAAGCACAACTTAAACCAATCAGGATCGACATCCTCTTCTCTAAAGTGAAAGCTATGGTTGTGTTTGTTTCTTTCTTTTGAATTTTCGTTCAAAGCTACACGAGAGCTATCTGCACTAGTCATCCGTAATTGAGCAGTGTAAGGCTAGATGGTAGGAAACTAGTTATCATCACCCACTGCAACTCTTGGGCTACTTTTTTATCTATGAATAACAGGATTAACCGTCACATAAAGTTGAAGGGGTGAAAATGTATGGTGAGAGAGGGGATTCAAACCCGTGACCTCAGATTATGAGTCGAGTGTTCTAATCACCTGCCCAGTTATGATGAAAGTAGCTGTTCTTCTATATATTATTAAGAATAATAAACAAGAGTTTAAGTTGACTAAAACACAAAATACAATAGTTTATAAGTTTTAGTCACACCTTGAAATCAAAGGTGTTTGTATTAGAAATATAGCTGAAGAAACTGAAATTTTATGAAACCCCGTTTCACTACATATATTTAAGTCAAAAAATGCATAAATTCCTTTGTTTTTAATTTACTTAAAGGTGTACTTGGAAGTTGTAGGGATACTAAACAAGAAAAATTAGGAAACATTTGTGTGAGATGTGATTGTTCTCTGAAGAAGCGTGGTCTCATTGAAACATAATTGTAGGGCCATTACTAAAGAGAAGATGAAACCAATACAATGTTCATCGCTGAGGGCTGTGTGATTTTCGGTATTAGTATTTCAAATTTAATCATTGTTTTCAAAACATTAGGTCAACCTTATGTATTATGGCTTTCACTGGATTCAAAAGCTGTATAACATTATACAGAAACGAGTAGATTTTTCTGATGAATGTTATGTAAATATCATGTAAATGTTGTCGAGAGTGTTATGTAAATGTTATGTAAACGACAACCATGTCGAGTGCTATGTAAATGTCATGTAAATATCATGCATATGTTATGTAAATATAATGTAATGTCGTGTTTGAATTCCCATATTTATTATTTATAACTCTATATTTATATTATTGTTTTGAGGTTTAAATCGGTGAAATTTAAAATAACATTTTAAAATTAATTAAAATTCATTTAGAATTATTCATGTAGAAATTTTTAAAACTAGATAGATTGATCACTTGTATTGGCCTGGTGTTTGTACTGTGGAATTCTGGGAAGTTACGCGATATAGTATATAAACAGACGGCAATGCGAGGGAAGAAAGTCATCCATTTTTACTCGGATCAAGAAGTTTGTCTCGTTTGAAAAAGTTTAAACTGAATTTGTGAATAGAGCTAGATCGACTAAAGCGGTGAAATTTTTATTTCGTCAATCTTTACAATTCAGTCGGGTTACGGATCATACCGAAAGTCAATACGAATTGGACTGTGAATTTTTGTTTGAAATTACCCATTCAAACTTCGAAAATTTCTCCGTGGGACTGAATTCAACGCCTAGATTGGAACTTTGGATTTCGGATTTGGACACTTATTCTGGATCATATTATTAAGCACAGGCCAGTACTTTTTTGTATTGTAAGTTGTTTTGATGGTTGAAACTGGATATCTGTTATTGCCATTGGATAATTTATTTTGTGTCTATCACATAAGTAGATAATTATAATAAATTATACAAGCTGCTATCTGTGTCTTTCTGTTGCGTTCAGTCCACATAAAAAACGTAACAATGAACAACACGTTACGTGTGATATTTGATAAAACTCAAATGTTATACCAATCTAGCAAACTACCAAAGCTTCAACCTTAAATTCTATAAGCATAAATTTATACCTATAACCTTTCTCAACTTTTAATTCCTATTTAACCAAACACAGGGCTGCATTAACCGTAGCTCAGTTATGTCCAGACCCCACCTGGTGAGGAGCACTACTAATGATCCAGACTATCAGTTTAACTCTTTCATTTTTCAACAAATCTTCACATTTTGTGTGTAGTTTTCTATTCTTACTTAATAGAGACTAGATCAATTTGATCGATCTCGTAATCCCCATAAAATAAATCAAAGTAATATTTTTCTTTCTAGAATTACTTCAAATTGTAGTAGGAAATAACATTTCTTCAAACTAAATAGTTTAAAACTACTAAATCGTACATTACTGTTTATAACTAAATCACATTATTTTATTGCTCTTTGGACTGTGGTTATTAAAATTCTCGCCACTTTAAGAGTTAATATATGCAGTAAAATGAAGAAAATGTTACACTAACCAAGTTAGATAAAGCTCAAGCTACCTGTGATTGTTAGTCCTAGCAAGTGTATTTCGTAGAAAAATATTATATTTATTTTACCTAATTTAACCTTATATAGCCTAAAACGTTTCTAACTTTATATTTATAGCTACTTTTATACAAAAAATAAAGAGTATCTAAGGAAAACAATAAGTATATCACTAACTTGTGTGGTCGGTTTTTTGTTGTTGTTGTTTTGCCATCGAGCCCAGCATGGCCTAGTGGTTAAGGACTCGACTTGAACTCCGAGGGTCGCGGTTTAGAGTCCTTGTCACACCAAACATGCTCACCCTTTCAGCTGGGAGGGCATTATAATGTTTCGGTTAATCACCACTATTCGTTGGTAGAAGAGTAGCCCAAGACTTTGCGGTGGGCGGTGCCTTCTAGTCTTACACTGCTAAATTAGGGACGGCTAACGTAAACAGCCCACATGTAGCTTTGCGCGATATTCAAAAACAAACAAACAAAGTTTGCCGTCGACTGTTCTTTTATGCTAGTACCACTACTTTACATCAGTACTACTGGTCCATAAAATATTTTTACAATAAGCAGTGCATGGAATAATACAGAATAATTTTATGTGAATAGTTGAGAAACTAGTCTTTCCGTGAGACTTTTTATGGCTCTTTAATCACGTGGCTTTAGTAGTTATAATTTCAAGGTGAAATTAGTTTATATGAAACTCAGATGTTTCGCGTAGAAAATTTAATACCGGTTGCTGAGAAATGTATTTGAAAAATCGACTTGCTGCATATAAAACGACAGAAATGAAGTCTGTTTTTCTATCTAATGCCAAAAATTAGACTGAAATTTTTGCTACAGCTAAGCGGCTAGAAGACATATACTCTGCAGATTTATACAGCTCTTTCCCAATGAAATGGTGAAATTTGCGAAATTTTTTGATAGTGAAACAATGCATAAAAGCAATGAGAACACCCAACTTAAATCTGATTTTCCTAATGACAATGTAACATTAAAAATATACAAGTGCCTATAAGCTACAAACTTCATTACAGAGAGAGCTTTTTCTAAAATGGGTATAGTAAAAATGTATTGCGTGCTTCAATTTAAATGAAGCCTCAAATGCCCTTTCCTTGCTCACAATAGAAAGGACATTGCTCAGGCAAATATATTATGAAAATATAACTGGAAATTTCGCTTCCTCTAAAGCAAAAAAAAAAACAAACAAAAACGATCTTAGGATAATGTTCTGTAATATTGTGCAATAACTATTGCTTTTTATGTGTACATAATTTATTCCTACTTGACATGTACAATTAAGTAATAAAAATTATAATTGTTTAAGTTAAAAGTAACACACATTATAATCTAATTTACTTCAAATAATCAGTTCTTAATTAGCATACATTAATTATAATTAACTTCAAATTTTCTTGTACCCTATTCGAGGGGTCTCAACAAAAATAAGTGCGCCAGGGCTTCAAACTACTTTAATATGTTGTTGTTTTTAAATTTTTGCAAAGTTACACGAGGGCTATCTAGTCATCACCATCCACCGCCAACTCTTGAGCGACTCTTCTACCAACGACTAGTAGGATTGACCGTACATTATAACGCTCCAACAGCTGAAAGGGCAACCATGTTTGGTGCAACGGTGATTCAAGCCCGCGACCCTCAGATTACAAGTCGAATGCCATTTGGCCATGCCAGGTCACCTTAATATGAGTTTGACTAAACATTACCCAAAAATCATTAAATGAGCAGGTATATTTAATTAATATAATTTGAAAAACAGCTCATAAACGTATTTATAAAACTGTCAAATGAATAGTTTTTTTTTTTTGCTCCACCTACCATGTTTCATTAATTGCATGACAGATTCGTTCGGAAATATTGTATCTTTTGATGACGAGAGTGATTGCACGATGATGGTAAATTTTGTATATCTCTACACTATATCTAACGGTATCAGTCAAAAGTAATCTTTCTTCACACATTAGTTATCTGCGTTTACTTACATATTTTATTGCGTAATTTACAAACACCCTTTTCACCATGATACATTTTTGGTTTATTGACCAATACGAGACAGTTTCTGCTGAACCAATAATACGTATGCAGTAGGAATGTTACGTTTTACCACATAACGTAATCGAAAGAAATAAGATTGGGAACACACTTTCTTTCTACGTGTGGAAATAAAAAGCATTTTACAGATTTTGTACAGATTCTTCACTGAATACTGACACGTCTAGAATCCAGAGGCATCACTAGATATTTAAAAGATTTTGGACTCATACGTGTTGCAATGTATCATAATTATACTATATTATGTATGTTAAATTATTATTATTTTTTATAAGCGAGAATTTGAATTTAATTTTAATTTAATATTAATATGTATTTATGGTATTTGTTAACAAGATCGATACATACAGTTTTATTTCTTAGCACAAATATATTTTAATATTCGAATAATAATACAATTTATAATAACGATTATTAGAAATAGTTATCACGAATAAGGATTTATATACTATGGTTTTACAAACTTACAGACAATACTGGGTCTTATATCTAGTATAAAACTGAATATTTTATCGAAGATCCAGGTCCACTACAAACAAATTTATTCTGACTTGATATTATTACACCTTGCTTGAGCTAGTTAACTTGTTTCTTATTTGGCCTCACACCGCTTACAAGCTGACTTTTCCTGGCGAAGATATTTAATGTCATCGTGAAAATAATAACGTCCGAAGTAATTCACTATGGGTGAACAGTTTACATTGTTCGAAGTTAATAAATGTTCCTGGTCAAATTCTGTAGTTTTCCGATTAATAGATGTTAATCACAATTGTAGCTTCCTCGGCCTATATGACACTGCCTGTAACTAACCAATAATAATCTTCTTCGGATTTATCGAAGTTTCATACGAATATTTTTTGTTATTACTCCCAGGACTATTTTACAAATTTCGAGAATGGGCGTGTCTTGCGCAATACGCAGTCAACAATATACGTCACATGCCAAAAAACAAAACCATACCAGAACAAGCGCAGTTATGAAAATAAACGTATAAGAGTAAATCCGTTACGCTATAAACACGGGATTTATTGGTTTTCAGTGTGATATCAACCATAGTTTTATTATGATTTTTCAAAACATTAACTCGGGTTTCGGGTCAGGTAAGTTTCGTGTGCAGGTGTCTAGTGAAGCCTCTGCTAGAATCTATACTACAGTTACACCTGCACAAAAATGTGTATCTAAGCCTTTACAAAACAGAATAATTTAAACCTATTCTACCATCAATATTTCTTCTATATAACTGTAATATCAAAAAAGTATAACCATTGCTTTATTGATGTAAATTAACTTTTTTACCATCAGAAACATCTCAATTTAACAGTATTTTGTTAATTTTATTTAGCATTTGTTTGACACAAATATACCTTCCCTCTACAAATCGATTATATTTTATTCTCGCTCTTTTGTTTCGTTTTTTTTTTTTCAGTAAAAATCAAAACACAAAACTGCATTCTTACGATCCGTATCTATGGAAACCACGAGTACAAACTACGATAAACTCATATATTTACGTCACCGACCCAAAGCCTTTTACATTACTAAAAGTACTATGAAATTCTAAAGTAATATGTTATTGATAAGGATATTATCTTAAACTATCATACTTAAATATAGTAATTGTCTGGTACGTTTGCTTAAGGCAATCCACTTTTCCGGCCATACCAGACGAAAACGCCACGTTTTTTTCCTAAGCACGTGACCTTATACAGGCAGAACTGAAAACAAAACTCAGCATCGAAGGTAGATTCAGAAGCGGGTGTTAAAAAAGAGTAGGTGTCTAGGCGGGCCTGGAAATGAGTGTAGAAGAATATTGGGTTAACTTTGGAAGTAACTAGTTTTAATTTAGTTTCAAGGCTCTGACTACTAAAAACAATAAAATTTGGTATAAGAAATGATTTGTTTAAACTATTACGTATTTTTAATACTAGGAAAGTTTTCAATCAACAAGAGGAAAGGTCGAGTCCGTAGATGAATGTAGCGTCTCATTATTTACTCATTTATAAATACGTATAGGGGTCCTGCTATAACACGGCCCAGGAGGTCGATATCTTGGAATCGCATTACAACGAGAACATTTTAAAATCATCAAGCCAGTTGCAGAACTACAGATAGCTTATTTGAAAACGCCTCGTCAACTGATAAATGGGTATGAAACTTTTGGGGTTCAAGATGAATCTGTGCGTTAGGACGCGTTCCGCCTATAATGGGCCGCGTTAAGCTTATCTGTACTGTATAAGTTTTGAACATGCTTGACTATTAACTACATATTGCCCCGAGTGGCTCAGTGATAACTCTGCACGCTTACAACAGTAAAAGTATGGTTTTTGTATCAGTGATGTGCAGACCACAGGTACCCAATGTGTAACTTTGTGTTTAAAAACAACAAACGACAACAATAATATTAATATATTTATTGAATAAAAAATCATTAAACCTACTCGCATGAACTACTCATGATATTTTTTACGTGTTGATCAACATTGTTTTAAAGGAACGGAGATTATATAGGTTTTTCAATGTTACATAACAGTTAAACTCCATCTATCGATATATGTACCTATTTATATATACCACGCAAACTTCGAGAGCTATTAAAATCAAGTGAAGCATATATTCTCCAATAGAATCACAGACTAACTTAAAACGTAATCTCAGCACGTGGTGCAACCTTGCTGCGGAATGCGAGCAAGGCCGAAAATACCAGATTATAACCGGTGGATTATAGGGTGGAGCTGTCTGACAACTGTGTGTACACCAGCTAGCTACAGGCGGAAATCGGATATCTGGAATAAAGGAGAATTTTGGTTAATTACTGCGTGAATAATACGAAAAAATAACGGTGGTGAATGGTGCCATAAAGTCAGTTTAATACTAGTTCCTATCACTCGCATCTATACACTATATTTTATATAACCGGAGATATTGATCTAATATATGGTACGTTTTAATATATCTAATTTACTTTTGAACAGCACGGGAGGTCGTAGTAGCACTTGTGCCGAAACAGGAAGGGTCGGGGCACGTGTCCTGTTAGTTAAATTGGGTTTGAATCTCAATGCTTCGCCCAATATTCTGTTGACAACAACTTTTACTTCCGTCCCCAGTGACACAGTAGGATTATGAGGACTTATATTGCTATAAACCGAGTTTCGATATCTGTGATGCTGCTTTGTGCTTACTGCATATACTTTTTATATGCAATCGGCATGTTTAAAACCCGCACCGTAATAAATGTGTATGATGAAGCAAAAATATATTAACTTATTATTTTGTAGTACGGAGCAGTTAACGTGACTTATATGTACAATACAATACTTATTGTAAAACGTTGTGGAATAATACTTCAAAGAATTTTTATTGACTCTCAGACATTTTTTTATTAATTTACGACAGCCCCTTCCACAACGTTTGTCCCCTTTCGATGTACCTGATAATACTCACATGTATCGTATATTACGTTTTGTGTGTACGGTTCAAGTTACGATTGAAATGCCAAAAACTGGTAAGGCATTTATTCATAGAAACAAATAGGTCAAATACTTCAGACAAAGACAAAAATCTTAAAAAACTTATTTTTGTTTCACTTTTCTTTTTGTTTTGATATTGAAAAAAATCTTTTGACCCGTGGGAGACATAATATTTATTATATAATAATAATATTCTTTTATTTGGTATCCGAAACGCTGAAAAGATGGGCTTTTGCTACAACTATTTTGTTTGTTTTCTTATAGCAAAGCCACATCGGAGTATCTGCTCAGCCCACCGAGGGGAATCGAACCCCTGATTGTAGCGTTGTAAATCCGGAGACATACCGCTGGGATAGCGGGGACCTGCAAATATTAAACCTGTTGATACATAAATACACACGTAGAGTTACGATGAAAAGAATGAGATAATATTTGGAATGTATTTTGCAACTAGTTTTATGATTTATTTACTACGCAGCTTTGACAACACAAATCATTTTGGTTGGTTATTTGTATTAACGTAATTACTCTATGGAATTAATGAAGATATGTTACTGATAAACTACATAAATTGATAACGTTGGTTACAACTATTTTGTTTCCTGAACATAACGAATAATCATGAGCCAGCATAGAACATAACACGTAGTCATGGTTTAGAACCTGGACAATAACACGTACGTATATATAATCATACTTCATAACATTATAAGCAGCGCTTATTCACGTTCAAGTGCAGGCCCAGAAATATGGTAATTTTTATATGTGTGAGTATTTACATTGTTTGTTTTAATACATTTCATACGGGGAAATTTGATAGAATTTTCTAGCAGTGGTAGGATCAACCAAACATAACAAAAGTATAATTTAGAAGGAATTCGTATCTTTGTTTAGGGTAAACTTTTAAGTACAGGTGAGTATATGGCTTTACACGGGTCGGCGTATCAACGAATATTAGCTATATACCAGGAGTATTAGTTAATTACTATGGTAATTATAAGCAGCCTCATTCGACATGCGTTTACAAGATAATGTATCAGTCTAAAACATCAGGTAGTCTATTAGGTTTTGATAATGAAAACTTCGTAATTTTGTAGTGAAGTACACAATGGAGCTAATAACATTCTTTCCTGAATAGAATACGGTGAAAGTTTTGATTGCACCTGAGTTATTATTATTATTTTCCAACTTGTCACTTGTTACAATTTCTTTAGTTTCTCTGCCAGTACGCATTCCTGTATTAAGCAATAACTGGTCTGCGTTATTGGGCAGGTCATTAAGGCATATATTCTTTACTATATTTTCCTGAAAAACGTGAACTTACCCAATTTGCACAGTGTTGATTGGTTGAGAAGGATTTACATTACATAGCACCAGATTTATCTGGTTTATTTAAGCTAAAAAAGTGAATTAAGGAAGGTTGGAAAGTACGGAGCCAAGTATAGAATAAAACACACATCCAAAACGTCAGTACTTTTTAAGTATAATCAAACATTAAACAGATTTTAAAAATAACTATAATCTATAAGAGAGTTAAAAACGATGACTAACCAGCACTCTGTCGACATCGCCAGATGGTTAAGGCACTCGACTCGTAATGCGACAGTCGCGCGTTCGAAAACCTTTCACACCACACATGGTTTTTCGGTCCCCCTCTAGTACAGCGGTAAGTCTACAGATTTATAACACTCAAATCAGGCGTTCGATTCTTCTCGGTGGGCTCAGCAGATAACCCGATGTGGCTTTGCCATAAGAAAAAGAAACACACACTATTGTCATTGGGTAAAACGGTTAAAACGATATCGTAGCTGGTATTCGAAACGAAGAGACGAAGAGACGTGTAAAGTTGTGACTTCAATGTAACAGATGCTGCATACGGACGGGTCATTCCGTATTATAAAAGAACTCGTGGGAAATATTAAATTTTTCACAATTAATAAGGAAATATTATAACTTTTTACATTATGTAATATGTATGTATTTTCTTATAGTAAAGCCACAACGAGCTATCTGCTGAGTCCACCGAGAGGGAATCAAACAGCTAATTTTAGCGTTGTAAATCCGTATACTTACGTCTGTACTAACGGGGAACATTATAGAATGTTGTCAGACGCTTATTAGACATAATCCAAAATAAATAAACGAATAACTAGCTTCAAATATTAAACTGTTCATTCTTTTTATCAACGTTTTGGCTTCCACCATTTTCAGGATAAGACTGAACATCTTAATGAAGGCGTAAGCCAAAATGTTGATAAAGATATTAAAAACATCAAACCGTTTAATACATAAATTTAATGTTTTTTGTTCATTTTAAATTGACAAGAAAAATCCACTAAAGATTTATTAGCCTGTGAGAAGTTATGGTAATTTAATATTTGATTTAATTTAATTTAATAAAGAATGCTGAATGGAATCTAGAGGAAATGTTAGAAAACAAACAAGCATGGCCACATAAAATGTATACAGTTTTCCCCATGATAATTTCTTTACCTTTTATGGGGACTTCGTTGCGGTTCACAAAACAAGATTATGGTTCTTTGAGTTTGTAATTACGCTAAATGTACAATTTGGGAAAGATCAGCCGCAAGAAGATATATGTTAAACAACTCACCACGTGGCCCGCACATCATAAAAAATATTCTACATCAGTCCTAATTTGCACAGTCTTGGCCATTTTACTAAGATGCGTAACTAAAATCGTGCACAGGATATGCCCTTAATGAAGCTGTAAAGTGGAAAGTCGCGTTAAAGCAGATGTTTCCGGAAGTTATACGGTTGTCTCTTTATTTTAACGTATTTTCATTTATTTGTTTCTTTTTATGCGCAATATTTTACAGTTTTTCTTGGAGCACTAAATTTGTGTAAAGAGAAATCAGTAAGTTCCATTAATGACCTCAGTTGAGTTGTGTGAGGCTTTTGCTGAAATGTAAAAACCCTCAGATGTGTGGAAAAAAACTTTTAATATCGTCCAAACGTAAGACATTTCTGACTCAAAACAATGCCACGTCTTAAATGTATCTCAATAACATATTCCTTGAGTTATTCCTGTGTAAAAATCCTATTATATCTTCCAGTCTGAGCTCGTGGGTATACAAAAACACTTAACAATTGTTACTTCAAAAACACCTACCAAAATCTAGCCTCTTGAAAATATTCTTTATATATTTTTGAATCATCAGATTGTTTGTTGTTTATGGGTAATTATTTTTTCTGTTTGAACACACTCAACATTTCAATAAGAAATGTTAGTAAACATTTTTGGAAAGCTAATGACTTGGTGTTTCTATGTACTCCAGTTGGATTAAGCTGTTCGTTCATTTAATGTTAATCGCGAAGTTACACATTTGGCTGTCTCTGCTTTGACTACCGCATTCATCAAAACTTGGTGTTTAGCATTATAACTTCTCAGGCTCACCGTTGAGTTAACGAGGATATACAACATTCTTTTAAAAAAAAGAATATTTCATATCTTTTTTCTTTGAATTTATTTATTAGAGATATACTAATGAGGTCATTTTTAAACTGTCATGCATTTAATTTAGGTTTGATCCTTTAAATGTGAGAAAGATTAAACACGAAATTGAAGAATTCTCTGATATTTTGAAGTTAAACAATGAACCACAATTTATTACTTTTTGTTGAAGAAATTTACTGGTGATCAAATGATACTGAAGAAAATAACCATGTAACTGACAGGCGTATTGGTATGTCTTGGAACAAACTTCGTATTCTGTGGCACTACACAAAAATATTCCTAACATATCGAAACAATATATATATATGTATGAAAAACAGATTTAATAAAATGTAAGTGATCAAAGAATTCTAACTAAATAACAATATATTACAATAATTATTTATACTTGATGCATTCCACTAACGAAATAGCTCTTCACATGATTTATTCTTGTTAATTTGATATTGTCAATAGTTAATGAATTTTTTAAACAATCTTTTAACCCAAAAATGAACCTTGAATTTGTGCTCATTTGTGTTCTTTGGAAAATTTTATATTAAGAAAATGGTTCAATGAAGTTACTTGCAACAAAAGAAGCCATTACAGTTGTAGGAGATGCTTAAAGATTTAAAACTGCTAACTTTAAGTAGTCAGTGGTATCAAAAATTGCAACAGAATTTATAGGCAACTATCACTGCAGTGTCAATAACCACTTTATGGCAGACCAGCGTGAAGAAATCACTACCTCGATGATACGTGGTTCAAAAGATAATTAATTACGTTAAGCCAATAAAGTTCTACTCACATTTAAAACGGCGAGAAACAGGTTACATCTCACATTTTTTGGTTGAAATGTTGCATTCTATAAGATACTCAAATTAATACATATTCTGAAATATATAAGTTTTTAAAACTGATTTATATATACTCTTCAAAAAAAAAAGAAACGCAAAAGAGATATTTTTTTATTTAAAAGAGAAATATATATATTAACGTTGCAAGCTCAGAGTATGTGATGTTACACGTGTTAAAGCACTGATTGTCAGACCAAAATGACAATAAAACTTGTGCACTTTGAAAACGAAGGAAAACATCGGAGTTTTCGCAAAAACGCATTCGTGTCCAAAAAATTTGTTTGAGAGATCTGTGTGTTCTGCAAGTGCAAAATCCCTATAAAAGTGACGGGTTCTCGGTTTCCATAGCTCAGTGTTAAGCCACCGACATGCAATACAGTTACGCCAAGCCTACTGAAGCACAATGCAACAACGCCATTGGTCAGTGGAAACAGGCGAATCTCGATCAGATGTTGCCAGAGCTGTGAATGTCCACCCATGCACCGTCACAAGGCTATGGAATCGTCACCAACAACATCGATCAGCTCGTGACCGTCCACGATTTGGCAGAACTCGTGAGACCACGCCTGCCCAAGATCGTTACATCCGGTAGAGTCACCTTCGGGATAGGACCACCACTGCGACGTCTACTGGCTCAACCATACCAGGGTTGCGTAGGATTTCCGATCAAACCTTTCGCAACCGTCTACGAGATCCAGTAATCCGACCTCGACGTCCAGTCAAAGGCGTCATCCTCACCCAGTAACATCGTCAAGCATGGCTGCAATGGACTCAGGCACATCGGGTATTGCCTCATCGACGATGGAAGCATGTTTAGTTCAACGATGAATCACGTTTTATGCTTCGTAGGCAGGATGGAAGGACCCCTGTTTACCGTCGCCGAGGTGAATGTTTTGCAGCAAACTGTGTGCGGGAAGTTGACAGATTTGGTGGTGGCAGCGTCATAATGTAAGCTGCCATCGTCTACAATGCTAGAACAGACCTTTTGCACATTCGAAGGAATCTTACGGCTTAACGATACGTCGACGAGATTCTTAGGCCCCATGTGCAACTTATCATGGTGAACGTCAACGACGTTTCTCAACATGACAACGCCCGTCCTCACACAGCCCGACTCACCACTTTCTTCTTGAGACACCACAACATCAACGTTTTTCCCGGCCCTCCAGATCACCAGATTTAAACCCCATCGAACATCTTTGGGACGAGTTGGACCGACGTCTGCGACAGCGACAACCTCAACCGTAGACTCTACCTCAGCTTGCAGCAGCTTTGCAGGCTGAGTGGACAGCCATTTCACAGGATGTGATTCGTCATCTCATCGCTTCCATGGGCAGGAGATGCCAAGCAGTTATTGATGCTCACGAGGGGCATACTCGTGTTTCACACATGTCATACAAAACTACCTGGAATAAACTTGTTCACAATTTGTCTCAAATTTTGCCTTTTGCGTTTCTTTTTTTGAAAAGTATACTTTAACTTCATCTTGTAACATATTTATTATTATAAATTTATTTTAATATGTACGTTTGTTTCAGTTTAAGGCATGTAACGTATATTGCTAAATGTGTATTGCACAAGACCCGCCTGGTCTCTAAATTTGTAGAATATTCTCGAGCGTAATAACCAACAATGTGTGTATTTTAAAATACTCGATATTGTTAGCATTATTGTCAACTGAATTTTCGAGAACCTCGCCTAATGAGCATAAAAGGTGACTAACGCAATACGCGGGGAGACAAAAATATTGTTAATCTGTTACAGTCAGTATACTATAATCCTCGGAAGCTATAATTGTTATTAAAGCTTATTAAATGGAATTCTACAGAATTTGACCAGTAATATTTATAGATATCAAATATTACAAATCGTTCAACATTAGTGAATTAAATTTGGACGTTAGAATTTCCACGAGGGCGTTAGATGTCGTCGGTGAAAAACGTACATGAACTTTAAGCTAGCTAGCTGTCACAAGAAATGTACAGTGTATCAACTCACAATAAACTTACTCATCGTGGACCTTGACCATCGATAAGATATTCAGTTCCAGACCAGAAACAAGACTCAGTATAGTTTGCAAGTTTGTGAAACTTTTGTATATGAACAGTTATTTGAATTCACCATTTGTAATAACCGTTATTATAAATAGTATTGTTGTTTATAGGTTTGTTACGTATTTTTTAATGTTTTATGTTCTTCGTAGACTAAACGCAACAGAAAAAAGCAGATAACAGCTTGTATAATTTATTACACTAAACTATTAACAAATATAACAGATATAACACAAATTATATATAATAACAGTGACAGATATTAAGTTATAACATTCGAAATTAATTACAAAACAAAATAATATTAGTTTCAAACTTCAAAATTAATCACAATACAAAACGTTACTGGCCTGTATCTAATACAATGATCTAAAATGAAAGTTTCAAATTTCAGTCTAGGGTGTGAATTTGGTCCCACGAAGAGATTCCGAAACAGTTCACAGTTCAATAAATTCGCCGACTCTCAGCACAAGCAGTAATTCAGATGTATCGTAGAGATTGACGAAATAAAATCACAGCTTCCGTAGATCTAACTTTTGTCACAAATCCAAGTTGAATAATCACAGCAAACACTTAATCTTTCTCAAATAACTAAAACTGATGCCTGAATCTCACTCTTATTCTTCGAATAAAACTAATGACTGAATCTATCTTCTTTTTTCGAATAAAAACTGATGACTCAATCTCTCTCTTTTTCTTCGAATAAAAACTGATGACTGAATATCTCTCACGTCACCGTCTTTTATACCGATAGGCCTACTTCTCGAACAATCTTGAAATTTCCATACAACTCCAGAGCTATCCACGCATATCCGTTCTTGCACGAGACTACACGTCTAGACAGGAAGTCACCAGCACTCATTTACAAACATATGATTGGTCTACTTAATTCAAGAAAATTCTAAAATGTTACCCTAAATGAATAACAAAATATTAGCTTAAACTTCGAAACAATAATATCAATATGGAAAAATGAATAAAACAAATGAAAATTCAAACACAACACGACATGTTGTCGTTTACAAAATATTTACACATATACATAACAAGGTTAAAGTATATTTGTGTTAAGAAAGAAAATTGCATGTATCAATCTTGTTGGCAAATGTCATATATTTGATACATATTAACATTCATTTAACTTGAAAACTAAAATTAAATTTTTCAGCTATTAGAAATCGTAATACGTAACGTATGTAGTATAATAAATTGAGATAGATTATAATACATATAGTCTTTATATTACTTTGTCAGTAATAGCACTGAATGGATCAATATCGAAAAATAATATTGCCAAAAATAGACATAAGTAGAAAAAATTAGCCCGAAAGTAAACTCCTAATTTACTCGTGATAGAATTAGTTTCTTTCAACGTTTCTCAATTCGTCTTTTTTTTTTCTTTTAATAAATTATCAGAACTAGCCTGTTTCGGTGTTATTACACCCTCCTATTTTTCATTGAGTTTTATCATTATTGTTTTGAAAACGTTCTTGCTGTTACTAAGCGTGCCTTCCAGTGGCTCAGTGGTATGTCTGCTGACTTACACGCTAAAATCCGCGTTTCGATACCCGTGGTGGGCAGAGCACAGATAGCCCCTTGTGTAGCTTTGTGCTTAATTCAAAACAACAACGAGTTACTAAGCATATATACACATATGTGTATAATACTGTATAATCTTTTATAGAGCGAAGTCTAGTAATCGTTATGCACTTCATTATGACCTGAAAAATGATTAATCTCTTTGTTCTTCAATATATTATTTAGTTTTGATCGTTTGCTGCTTCTTGCGCATTCATTTTTTCTTCGGCACCTACGCCCGGCATGGCTAGGTGATTAAGGCGCTCGACTTGTAATCTGAGGGTCACGGATTCGAATCCCCGTCACACCAAACATGCTCGCCCTTTCAATTGTGTGGGTGTTATAATGTGACGGCAATTCCACTATTCATTGGTAGCAGAGTAGCCCAAGAGTTGGCGATGGGTAGTGATGACTAGCTGCCCTCTCTCTAGTCTCACACTGCTAAATTAGGGACGGCTAGCGCAGATACCCTCGTATTGCTTCAAATGAAATTCAAAAACAAACAAACAAACAATCGACATTTAATTTTTGTTATTCACAAAACTACCTATCGGATATTAAAAGAAGTTTGATTTTTTTCTGCTGCAATACATGAATTTTGAACCAAAGTTTGCTGATGCCAAGGTTCTGGCTCAGAATGTTATTTTATATTGTTATTTATTTTGTAACGTTATTTCCTTACTTAATCAAGCTTTTTTTTATTTTTATAGAAAGGGCATGTCTTAGAAACGTTTGAAATACATTGCGAGTGTGGATGTGATTTACATGAATAGGGGCAGTTTTAAACTAAAATAAGTCTTAAAGACATAATGCTCCAAAACGTTTGAAACAACTGTTTGGTGTTAGGTTAAGAGCTAAAGTTAAAGTGTAATTTCTGTTCATCAATATTAATATCATACAAGTTTGATATCTTTGACTTTTATTCAGCAGACATACGTGTTGAAATAATGAATTCCTTAGTTTCAGTTTTTTTTTAGGCTTTTGTTTCATTTTATTAATTAACATGGCCAAAGTACAATTTTATATATGTAACATTATTATCAGCACAAAATTAAAAGTATTATCGTCCTCAGGCTATAAATTCAACACAGCCCCGATTTTCCTTCAAGCAATTTTTTTCTATATATTGGATTGGACGTACCTGAGTGTAGATCCCAAAATTCTCGCTTCGTTACTTGTTTTTACAAAAAAAAATACACTTCGCATTTTGGAGCCCTCACTACACTGTAAAACCGAAAGTACAAAAAGGTTCTAT
Source organism: Carcinoscorpius rotundicauda (assembly GCA_011833715.1). Lineage (NCBI taxonomy): Eukaryota > Metazoa > Arthropoda > Merostomata > Xiphosura > Limulidae > Carcinoscorpius > Carcinoscorpius rotundicauda. Next base: position 39,609,995 of record CM022395.1, on the reverse strand, counting down.
ATCAAATATTTATTATTAATTATTTCTAAAAATAAATGGTTAACCCTTACATTTTTGCGTTCGTTTATTAATGTAGCAGATTGTAAAATATAACAAAAACAACTAGTGTTCTACAAAACAAAAAACTAGAAATTCATTTTTACTCTCACGGTTCATACTGAGTATCGAAAGTCCAGATAAAATTTACCCAAAATTACATCTTTACTCGGCCTGGCATGGCCGAGCGCGTAAGGCGTGCGACTCGTAATCCGAGGGTCGCGGGTTCGCGCTAAACATGCTCGCCCTCCCAGCCGTGGGGGTGTATAATGTTACGGTCAATCCCACTATTCGTTGGTAAAAGAGTAGCCCAAGAGTTGGCGGTGGGTGGTGATGACTAGCTGCCTTCCCTCTAGTCTTACACTGCAAAATTAGGGACGGCTAGCACAGATAGCCATCAAGTAGCTTTGTGCGAAATTCCAAAACAAACCAAACATCTTTACTCATATTATGCAAACTCTTTCGAAAATATCTCATTGTGGCAAATTCTGTTATTCAGACCTATAACATGAATCTTGAAATTAAAACCATTTTAAACTAAAGTGGCAATCGGTAGAACGTATACCTTCACCAGCCAGAGTTGGTCATATTCTGTCCTTAAAAAAAATATGAAAAGGTATCCGTATATCCAAGTTATTTGAAAAATCGGACCATTTTTGTCAAGACAACGAAGAATAATATTGCACATACGTCACCAACTTTAATCAAAATCTCAATATTTTTGAGGGAAATATAGGCCAAAAAATAACGTGCAAACTCAGTCTCCAGCATAAGGCACAATGATTTTTTTTATATTTTTTAAACCTTTACCTTGACCATCTATAAAATAATCACTTTTGAATTGGGTCATAGTTCAAATGTATCAATGCGTAAAACTTTCGTCCAACAAACACTTTCAAACAAATAAAGACACTCAGAGGTGAAAACATAACTTTCGTCATCTTTGGTGGCGGAGGTAACAATTAATCTTATTAGCTCACGCGTTAATGCATAAAACGTAAATCAAACTAACCCTTAACTGTTCCTAAACTACAAAATTTAAACCACACATTCTCTCTTGAAATACTTTTTATTAATTATGTGTGCTTTAATATCTGAACCATACTATACGTCTAAAACAGTTACTGACGTTATAATAACAAGCATCTGAACCTCACTGTATGTCTGAAACAATCACTGATGTCGAACAGCTAATACCTGGGCCATACTACATGTATGAAACAGTTACTGACGTATAACAAATAATATCTGGACCATACTACATGTCTGCAACAGTAACTGACGTATAACAAATAAAATCTGGGCCCTACCACGTGACTGAAACAGTTACTGACATTATAATATCCGCCTCATTATGTTGTAAAATAATGTGACGGGAAATTAAAAACAAAACAAAAAAAACACAGTTAAAACAATTCTTATTAATATTTCAAAACTTTTTTAATGGTTAATTTACTCAATATTCTCAGACAACTGTTTGAATCAGTGAAGATTTATTTAGGTTCTACATAATACCCACTTTGGATCTTTTCTAAAGTCAAATTAAATATGAAATTAAATTTTGTATAATCTAGAGAATAAGATCATAAAAAAGAGGCCTGCTGGTTAGAGCAGTCGACTCACAATCCCTAATTTGCGGGAACGAACCCTGTCACAGAACATGTTTGCCTTTTTCAGCCATAAGGGTATTATGTTGTTGCAACCAATCCCACTCTCTTTTAATAAAAAAAAAAGCCCAATACCCGGCCAATTGGCCGGTGTGGTGTTGACTAGTTAGTTATCTTTCCTCTAATTTATCACCTCAAAATTAAAAACGCATGTCTAAGATGACCCACTACTAGCTTTGGGCGAAATTAAAAACGAACTAAATAAATACATTTCCAAAGTGTTATAAATAAACCCTTTCACGTGTCGTATCAGTAATATAAGTAATTTTGATTTTTTTAACCACATATATATAATAGACTCTATACAGTATATTCAGAAGCTTCTTCAAAAATATTGAAGTTTAGGAAAACAGTTGTTGTGGCGTGTGTATGGTAATGTTCGGTTTAAAATGTTTCATTTGTTGTTATCCAAACTTTTGTTATGATGTATGGTGTGTATTAATAAACGTTTCGAAGTTGATCTTGAATTATATCGATATAATTATAGGGTAGGCCAACAACACCTCATTTCATACTGCCCCCAGTGGCTCAGCGGTATGTCTGCGGACTTACCCGCTATAAATCCGGGTTTCGATACCCGTGGTTGGCAGAGCACAGATAGCCCCTTGTGTAGCTTTGTGCTTAATTCAAAACAGCATCATTTCATACCACTAATAATTAGTTTCCTATCCTTTATTTCTTAATCATTTGCCATTCAATAAAAATCAGAATCACCTACTATAAGAGTATGTACGGAGATGTGAGTAATGTATTAATATACACACATACACTTGTAAAAATTATTATTTCCTGGACTTTATGTAATTTATAGGAATTAAACATAATCACTGAAACGTTGTTGTGTTAAGAAAATATTTCTTTAGAGCTTCTTCGAATGAACACAGTGCAAAGTTGTTGTTTTTTTTTAATTTCGCGCAAAGCTACATGAGTGATATCTACAGTAGCCGCCTAATTTTACAGTGTAAGGCAGCTAGTTATCACCACTCACCGCCAATTTTGGGGCTATTCTTTTACCAACGAATAGTGGGATTGGCATTATAACGCTCCCCTGACTAAAAGGGCAAGCATGTTTAATGCAACGAAGATTCGAACTCGCGACCCTCAGATTATGAGTCGAGTCCCTTAACCACATGGCCGTGTCGGGCCCCACAGGGCAAATAGCCCACCGTGTAGCTTTGCGCTAAAAACAAAACAAAAACAACCAATGTAATGAGATGTGTCCTTTTACAAATTCTACCCATACTATTTGTGTATTTAACATCGAAGCAATAAGTTCAAATTTCCAAAATATCTAAATCTTGAGATTTATTACTACTGTAATAAAAATACAGTGTTAACAAGTTTTACTTAAAAATACTTATTCATGATCATAAAATAACAGATGGTCTGAAAAAATCTAAAACAGTAATTCGCAAGAAGATTTTTACTTGCTTACTATAAACTAGAGAAAACAAATTCCCTGCAAGGAATTGAAGACCTACTTTATTTGATGTTATTTCATTTTTCTTAGCTGAACACACTTGGCTCTGTGCTTTTCCTTCCTATGAAGAAAAACATGTTATTGCAAATAAATTATTACACCACTTCTTTAATTATACTTGTACGTCTTTTCAGGTCCCAGACTGTCACGCCTTAGACCATTAAGGGTTGAAACGAAACTGGATCATTGATTTTTTTTCTGCTTGGAATAAGTATATTGAAATTATTGTGAAACAACTGTAATGTCTAATGACTTTTAAATGACACTACATCATCTGAGTCTAAAAAATATTGGCACAGTGCAAATCTCTGTGTGAATAAAAATAATTAGAGTCTATTAAAATATTAAATCAAACAATACACATTATTCTAGTCTTCTTCTGTCGTTATATAAACTGCTTCAAATAATACAAAGCAGATACGATTATTAGACAACTACCGTTAATTATAAATAAAACTTTCAAGAATTAGATATTACCAGACTTTACAAAGCTTACAACAGGATGGTCGGACAACATTTATTCTGGAAATTAAGTGAAATGTTTATTCTTTGATCACACAAGTTGTCATGCAGGTGCCATGGATAAAGACTAAGCCTACACATTTCTCTTATATCCAAATTCATTACACTTAAGATCTCACCTGATCATACTAAGTACATTAATGGTTCACTAGAAAATAACCACAGAATAATTTACCGTTTGTATATAATGAAACAGCAACGAATGATGATTAAAATGGATATTATGTAACTAAACATAAACACTGTGACACTTAAACATAAGCCTACCTTTTTTAAACTGTTAACTCAACTCGTTTTTCTATACTTTCATGAGGTATGAAAAGAAAAGGCATCAAGTGCAGTGAAAAGTTCCTACGGTCGTGGATGGTAACAAACGACAAAAAATCCAAAAATCCAAATAAATCTGAAACATCTGGATGTTGTTTTGAATTAAGCACAAAGCTACACAATGGGCTATCTGTGCTCTGCCCACCACGGGTATCGAAATCCGGTTTTTAGCGTTGGAGGCCCGCAGACATACCACAAAGCCATTGGGAGGCGCCTCGTTGGAATAGCTGCAAATCTACGGATTTATAACGCTGAAATCAGGGGTTCGATTTCACACGGTGGACACAGTAGATAACCTGATGTGGATTTGCGCAAAGAAAAACATTCACACATTCAAAAAAATAAATGCTTTTGCACTCTTTTTTTAAACAAAACATCTACATGTTATGTCATATTACTTCATTATTGAGAAAAGTCAACAAGTTTTTATTGACACAGCGGTATTAATTAATTACAATGTGTGTTTGTGTTTTTCGTATAGCAAAGCCACAAAGAGCTATCAACTCAGCCCACCGAGGTGAATCGAACCCCTGATTTTGGCGTTATAAATTCGGAGACAAACCGCTGTACTAGCGGGGGCTAATTAATTACAAACAAAATTCATGTAAAATCAAAGTAGGCATGATCTTATATCTGTAAGACTTTACAACAATTTTATACTTGGATCTAAAGAGATAATCAGATGGCTTGTTTGAAAGGGGTGTCTGCTTTAGACAGTCTGCTGTAGCGGATAGACTGGGGAGAAAGCAGCTATAGTCAACATCGCCTAGCATTGACCCTGAACAACTGGATTTTATCATCACTATTCTATAGTTTTTTTTTGTTCTGAAGAAGTTGCACTATTTCATTTGTTATTATTGTTTTAGATTATATTTCGTTCAAGAAGGTAGGCATCCGCCTTTCAGTGGAAAAGTATAAATCTGCACATGCAACTGCGAGCCAAAAGTGAGTCTCAATGAACCAGAATCGTAACTATAATTATAAGGAAATAAATGTGAAGAGCCATCTTTTGTAGCTACGCCGCTGCTTGCAGTTAATGTTTATGGACTTATAATAATAAATACGTAAAATAAACTAGAAGTAATGATGTTTCATAAGAAATTATTTATTTACTCTGCACATTTTAACTGGAATAGTAAATTTTGATTAGATTTTCATCATATTATCATGTTCTTTATTTTCACATCTGTGACATAAGAAAGACAAGGACGTTGTATTCCAAAACTCGTTTTCAAGTAAAACTTGTTCCATCTGCTCAGTCTCATGATAAAAGCTACACAAATCAGAAACACGGCTAACAAGATTTACCTTTGTTGCATATGAATGAAGTATTTTACTTCCTCTGAGATGTATTCGGATTAACAGGTTTTTTTTTTCAATTTGAGAAAGTATTCCAAAGCTTAAGCCCATATCTCGTTACATTATTATCTGCATTGCTGTGGCTAACGTTAGGGTTGAAAACCTCTGACAAAACCGAATCGTTACTATGATGCTAAACCTTTCAGTTTCGCTAGATGACAGTTTGTTGTAGACTCTTAATCACTATCGCATGGTTTTGACATAACTGAACACCAAAACTATTTCATACTTTTTATAAATGAGTCTGTTTTGACAGCTAAACATGAAGTTTAAGAAACCTAACACCTTATTTTTTGATATATTTCTAATTTAGTTTCGTGATTAGTTTGTGACAGAGATACTAAAAAACAACAACTCGTATTCAAATGTATCGACATAAATATATTGATATAACACAAACTAGTACGTGTTTAGCCTCTAAATGATACACGACCAGATATGTTAGAAGTATAATGACGTATCTTGTGGGGTTAACAGACCTGAACCCAAGAAAATACGAGTAATGGTTACAATTGTATGTCAGTTAAATACCTGTTTTTACAGAATTTCTTTCTAGCTGAAATCTTATTTTAGTCTGAGAAAAGAGCTAACAGAACTACCAGGTTAGCAGGTACTAGAATCACTAGACACATTTACTTAGTTTTGATCCTGGTGTTGTTTTATTTGTCTATTGTTGTTTTCTGGGCGGGGACGAAGTATTCTATGTATACAAAGAAACTGCGCTAACATCGAGCTATAGCGAGTCTCAACACCCACTAAAGTAAATTACAGTGGACCAGTTTGTGAATTTATCTCCTCTTGCAGGGAGTTAAAGTCGATCAATAAATTTTACTTCCTACAAGACTTTAACTTCAATTAATACGTAACTTCTATTGCGATCATATAATCTGATAGAACATTAAGATCTAAACAGAAGTTACGTATTAATCAAAGTTAAAGTATAACAGAAAAGCATATTGAAAAATACACAGCTTTTATAAACATGTTTTTGAAAATTTTCTTAATCCACTTAAAACCTGGATGACATAATACAGGAAATATCTGGTCCGTCATATAAGTAGACTTGTGTCGTAGTTGTTTCAATTTATCTACTCAAACTGACTACTTCACTAGACAAATTATTGGAGAAAAAACTAAATCTTTATTTTTTGGTTCTTGTAAGCTTCTTTAAGACGAACCATCAATACCTGCAGTTGAAAGGTTTTAGTATTTTCCAGATTCAGAAGACATGAAAAATGGGCTGATTTTTCAGGTACACGTGAGACTTAGATGTTAAATAATCTTACAAATTGGTAACTAATATACCACAGATTTGACATGAGTTTAGGTATTACTGGAAAATTAGATTTAGGTACTAACCAGGAAATAAGTAAATAAAGGTGACTAAATGTAAAACAACGAAAGTAACTGATCCACACTAATCTCTTTCAAAACATTCTTAATGTTTTGAATTCATTATTCTGAAAGGTCTGTTAAAATTAAAGATAGCGTGTGGATCTTGGGTTCACTGTTGTTAATAAAAAAACTCTACTTTTTAATTAACCCTTAAACATAAGTAGAAAAAATAAAGGTCGTATATAACTCGATATAAATTAAATGTTTATCAACCATGACTGTTTGTCTGTTCTACTATAAATTAATTCTCTCTATACTTTAACTGTGATTGACTAAGCAACTATAATTTAGTGTTTACTGTATTTTATCTGCTCTCCTGTTTTGTTATACATCCTATACGCTTTGTGTCTCATCTCTGCTTTTATATTTGTTATATAATAGAGTTGTATTTCTTTTGGTTGTTCTTGAAATTCGTTTAAACAGGTGTTTTGTGTTTCATAGCTGTCCTCCAACCTTCACGCTAACTTACCATCCTGTGTGTTTCTTAGGTTTTTTTAGCTCTTTTGATAATCCAGTGTTATTTATCTTGAAACAATACAGTTTCCTTTGACTACCATTTTTGACTTTTAACGTGAATTTGGATCTTGTTCTATTAGCTATCATGTTTTATTTACATCATTTACACTAAATAAAATCATGCACATTTCTCTGGACTATCAGCTCTTTGACATAAATGTCAAAAAACACTCTGAGTGAAAATCCAGTCTCCATCACTAAGAGGTATTTCTTTATAAATATCACTAGCACCAGCAAGAGTGCTCATGCCATGTTCTGCATTTAGTTTGTTGACCTGAGATGGCGGGACGGGATGTGTGTATTTTATTCACAGGCAGTAGCAATTTTTAATTAAAATGGCTACCACACTCGTAAAAAAGAAAAAAAGAAAAAGATAAATTAGAAATTTTAGAATCCCTGTTGATATAGCCAAGGAGGACCGGAAGTTGAAAACCTTTCGTTACAGACAGATAAGCAAACATGAGCTACTTGGGGATCTTCTGATCCCGATAGAGTTATTTGTAAAAATTGACAAGAACACTCAATCTGATGAAGACTTAAATGTTAAGTGTGAATAGATAACTAACATCATACCAGTATTATCAAAGCTATAAGAGTTTGTCATCTTTATCTTTCATTCTTCACGGTCCTTGTTGCTTAAAGTGCGGGGTCATGCCACTTTTTATAACCTATATAATAACATTAAGAACAGGTATTTCAAGAGACTGCACAGTTTAAAAGGTCGTTTACTTGCTTGTTTTGATTATGTTTAGTGTGCGAAAAAGACCTGTATATATGTATATATATATATACATATATAAGGAAATGAAACATGTCTAATACTATAAACTATATCAATTGCATGCGGGCGATAAAATCAGCACTATATTACAACGATGAAGATTTGTATATCAGCCAAAACTGAGATGTCTTGAGTGTATTTCTATTCTAAGTTTGTTACCCGTTATATATTAACCAGATAAACTTGTTAAAACTACTTACATGTTTATTATAGTTATGCTATGCCTTTGTATGGTATATAGGCCCGGAACGTTGGAACTCCAGTTTTTAGTATCACAAGTGGATAAAAATGGTGACCCATTCCACCTTGAACAGGATATATGGTGGAACAAGTGGAATAAAGTGTCGTTCCCCAAAACACTAACTACAGTATGAAACGGGCTGCCTTCGGACTCGCATCTACCCGACTATGCGTCAAAAGCTTGACACCATTAAGCAATAATGTCCCTTATATAAAATAAAGTAAAAGATAGGCAGAAATTACGATCATACTGTGTATGGAAGAGAAAATAAATCAAATCTGAAAATTTAAAAGTTATCAGTTTAACAATAAATTTAAGTTATTAAATAAAAATGTATTAGTAATTGTAAAAATTCCGTGGCATGCCTGAGACTCTTCGGCGGCGTAATTGTGTGCAGTGGCATATCGTTTGGGAAACAGTGATTAATAGTGCTAGGTTTTCTTGTCTTTTTATTTTCAGGCTGCTTCCGACCGTTGGGACATTTTAAATTAGGGTGATTTATCACTGATTCTCGGGCTGATTTATTGGTGACACCAATCTCTTCTTCAGGTAGTCGTCCCTAATATAGTAATGAAAGACTAAAGGGAAGGCAGTAACTCAACACTCTCCATCGCCAAATCTTGGGTTATACTTTTTCCAACGAATGATGGGATTGACAGTCACATTATTATAATGCTTCTATCGCTAAAAAAACAAACACGTTCTGCGACTGGAATTCGAACTCGCAACTCGCAGATTACGAACTGAGCACCCTAAACACTAAGCCAAGGCAAATGTTTGTTACTTAGTAATAAGTATCTAAAGAGTAGCGGTTACGTGTCTAACAAGGGTAGAAGATAAAAGTGACTCTTAATAACAAATTATTTTCTACTATGATGTTGTTTTCAAAAAGATCTAAAGTATTAAGAAGGGTCAACGTAACTGAAATACTTAATGGTGCAGCGGTTTAAAAGCCTTTACTTCAATATTCGAATACTGACATCTGACTGAAATTAAACAATCAAAGTACTAAAACCTGATCACTTTGATGATTAGAAAAAGGTGTTATGGATAGATGAGTCCAAATTTGAAATAAGTGGTTTAAAGGGTAGGTTGTAAATTCAGCGTAAGAAAAATAAAAGATACTTACCTGAATGCATAGACCTAACATGAAGCATAAGGGTGGTATTCTGTTGAGTTGGGGTGTTTTGTTTTGCTGAGGCAAGAGGAAATATTTGCATACTAGATGGAATAATGGACCTGCGCAAGTATCATCAGATACTGATCCAATATGGTATATTACCAAGAAGGTAATGACCTCAAACATTCATTCAACCCACGCAAAAATTACTTAGCTAAATAAGAAGCTGCTGGAGTCATTCGAATGATGCAATGGTCCTCACAGAGCACTGATCTCACCCCAGTTGAGCAGATCTGGGATTTGGTAGATCAAAAGTTTCTTCCAAAGAAACTTTATGGAAATGTATTAGAGATATTTGGAGTAAAATACCAAAGGACACGTCGATTAAATATGTTGGTTAGTATTTTATGGCGCAAAGCAACTGGTAAAAAAAAATAAAAGTAAAGTAAAATTGTTAAAATTCGTGAAAAGGAATCATGTTAATACAAAATAAATTCCAATTCTGAATTAACAAATAAATAGCGTTAAAAAAGCCAATGATCCTTAAAAAACTAAAAAACATCTGTACAGTGGACACTGTCATCATCGCCAATAACATTGCCCAGCGTCAGGGTTAAACCTGTGGACAAAATATGTTGCAAAAATGTCCTAAAGACATTTATCAAAATAAAAGAGGGCACACAAAATATTAACTGTTTGCTAAACTCAAGTACTTTCACTGGGTTTCTGTTGTACTAAATATGAATATTAATAAAATATTGATGTTTTACTTGTAATTTACCTTTAATTGTTTTTTTAAAAATAGCCTGAAATCTATTTTTTGACTCGTTCTAATGTATTTATGTACAGCACTGTATTGACCAAACATAATACTATTAATTAGCTCGAAACATTCTTCTTTCTATATTTTTGTTTCTGTGGTAATAATTCAGACACAATGATTTAAGTACGAACAATATGTTCTGTATCTGCAGTTCAATTACAAAAATTATTAGAATTAGAATAATTATTTTATGATTACACAATATGCTTTAACTTAGTTCCTTACGAAATTTGGATTTCATATTATTTCGACTAAATGTTATTTCAATTTCTGACTTAACATAAAACTGTTATTAAATATTGTGGGTTTCAGATACTGTTAGTTGGTAAATACTTGGTTAAAAGTGATACTCGTTCAGAAATATGTAAGAAAACCCTAAGATAATCCCTTACTTCTTTTTGGTTAGTTATATCCTTTTAGGTAATAATTAATTGAGTGAGTGGGGTGAGAAAATTTCTTCAGAACTTTTCTGAATGGTAGTATTATTTTAATTATATCCAGGGTCAGTTATTTGGGTCACATTGTTTTAGTTTTGTGTTTCTTTTGACTGTTACCAAGATTTTGTGTCATATGACACTTGATACAAATCTTTTCTCTCATATAAAGTGATACGTGTGAGAATCAGCTGTTTAAATCTTTATGGAATGTGTTATAAAACAATATAGGAAAATCACATATCAACAAAATCATCGTGAAAGACTATTACGTTCTGGTATTTTAATGGTTTAAAGTTTATATTACATTTAAAATTCACAGCAATACGCATTAATAATAACGCAAATAAAATAAACTTTGTTTGTTTTGGAATTTCGCACAAAGCTACTTGAGGGCTATCTGTCTTTGATCAATGTAAAATCTTAATACCAAACACTTGCATAAAATTAAAAGGTTTGGTTATTTTAGAGCGTGTGTGTTTGTTTGTTTTTGAATTTCGCGCAAAACTACTCAAGATCTATCTGCGCTAGCCGTTCCTACTTTAGCAATGTAAGACTAGTCATCACCACCCACCGCCAACTGTTGGGCTACTCTTTTACCAACGAATAGTGGGATTGACCTCACATTATGACGCCCTCACGGCTGAAAGGACTAGCATGTTTAGTGCGACACGCCATGCCGGGCGTGTGTGTGTGTTTTCTTAGTGTATTCAGTGTGTATTCAGGCGCACTGGTATTCAACAGATAACCAACAGCATGACCCACGATAATATCCAAGCTTATTCTCAACAAGTAACTAACATTATTATCCTCGATAACACTCAGGCCTACTTCTAAACAAAAAAATTTTGGTGTTGTGGAAAACAACAAATTTTTCAGATTCTTTCAAATTTGGTTTCGGCTTGAAATTTGCCTCACGTTCCACTAGGTGTGCTTACAACGATTTTCAGATGTTACAGTTGGATTTTACAGATATAAAAAATAGATATATCTCTTTAAGCTTTTTTATTCTATTAGAAGTAAAAAACTCTAGTAACATTTATTTATCTACCAGTTTTGTCGGTATTTCAGAATCTCTTGTCATTTTAACTGACTACTTGAATGAGAATATTGGATTTTCTACATGAAGACAATAAAGCGAAATGTGAAACCTACAGTAACTTGTCGAAAAGGCCCCCCAGTGGCTCAGCGGTATGTTTGCGGACTTACACGCTAAAATCCGGGTTTGGATACCCGTGGTGGGCAGAGCACGGATAGCCCATTGTGTAGCTTTGTGCTTAATTCAAAACAACAACAACAACTTGTCGAAAAAATAAAATAGGACGCAAACCCAAATCGTACGTCACAATGAAATGAGTCTATATAATAATACACTGTCAAAATTCAAGTGTAAAATAAATATGGTGTCTATCAACCTTATTTATGTTTCATTGTATTGTGACTGTATTTACGAGTATATTGTAAGTTGGTTTATAATTTCTGTCCTAATCACAGGAAAGATGTGTGATTGTTGTTGCTTGTCTCGATATTATGAAGTCGTAAAATTATCTTATTGGGTAAGATGGTCAGAATGCCTACACCAATATTATAAACACCATCCAAGATGAGCATTGTTTTTAACTTAAGCTAAGTTCAGAGATAATGATTTTTGATAATATATATTGATAATTGCTATATACTTTAAATGTACAGGACTTTATTAAGTCAAATATACTATTAAATCACATGCTTTATTCACTTTTTTCTTGTTCATGCTGTTCTTACAGTTTATCTTATCTGATTATATTTTATAGCTAAGTGAAAACAAAACGAGCCTAAATAGTTAGGCCAGTTTGCTCATCCTTTGAGCCGTGAGGGCGTTATAATGTGACAGTCAATCCCATTATTCGTTGATAAAAGAGTGCCCTAAGAGTTGGCAGTGGGTGGTAATGACTAGATGCTTTCCCTCTCGTCTTACACTGCTAAATTAGTGACGGCTAGCACAGATAGTCCTCCAGTAGCTTTGTACGAAATTCAAAACAAACAAACAAACATTACCAACTTGTCTAAACAAGTTACATAATGAAATCTATGTGATTAGTCAGTTCGAGTGAATGCAAAGAAAACCTTTTTCAGAACTAAATTAATATATAAGAAATGCTTTTCAAATGTAATGTTACAAAATAAAAACATATGAAGTACACAATTAAGATAATATACGTTTCATGCATAAGTTGACAATAGTTATGACTCGGTAGGGTATGTTGAGCCAGTGTTACTTGTGAGTTAAAAACATGTGCTCTGAAATGGTAGTGAATATCTAAGCAATATTCATGTTTTACTATGCTAATGATATGAAAACGATTCATATTTTTATGTTTAGTCGTTTGATATTATTTATTTCAGAGCTTGCTACCAATGTTTAATTGTGTAGTTTATATGAAACACTTATCTAAACATTTTAAATTTAATAATCACGAAAACAAGAAACTATTTATTGAGGATAATATTCAAGGTGAAAACAGATTTAATAAAAATGATATTGTTTATGAGAATAATGCTTTTGCAGTATTTGTTCAGACAATGGACATACTTCTTCTGATGGAGATGCACTGAATATTAATTAATAGATCCAAAGATAATGATAACTTCATTGAAGGTAAGGTCTCTAAGTGTAAAGGTTTAAAACCAAAGTAATTACTTAACATACATATAGTGGTATATTAGAGTTCATAGCTTGACACATTTCTACATTGAGAAGGTTGAAATTCTATCATCAACTTAAACATCATCCGATTCTCTAATGTATCATAACAATTAAATGAAGATTATTATAATGAATTGGAATACATCCAAACCGCTGTGGAAGAAGTCAAGATTTATTTATATATTGATCGAAATCGGATAAATAGAAAAATAAACTACGTCAATTTTATGTGGGCTTTCACGTACTTCGTGAAGATAAAAGCCTGCCAAACACTAAGCCTAAATTCATTGGAGCGAGATGAAAAAACCTCCTAAAATTTTCCAATGTATCGTTAATTTGTTTTTTCCTTTGATGTTTGATGATCTCTGTCTACCCAAAATACCTCTGCTTTTCAGTTGTCGTTAAACAAGCACGAGCAGGATACATCTCAGTACCTGCCCTTTAATATCACAAGCGACCCAAACCAGCACTCGTCGGTGGAGAAAGGCTACCCAGATGACAGATCATCGGGATGCCGTATTTCCACCACCCACTAATCCATGGAATCGATCAGCGGAATCACCACCACCTACTACCTCGTTCTAGAGTTACTTTTTACAGCATTCATCATCAACATACCCGCTGCCTCGTTATTTGCCGATCGAATGCCTAAGTCGTGACACGGAAAATATCTAACACTTCAAGCCTGTGACATTTTCTAAGTACACCTAGATCTGAAATCGAACCACGTCAGTTTGCCAGACCTTTCTTCTTGTTCGTACTAACTTTGGGTAGATAAAGATCATCAAATATTAAAGGAAAAATACAAATTAACAGTATACTGGCGCCGATGAAGCCAGCTAGTGAAAGTGGATTTTCTCATGATTTTCCCGTTTTCCCCACTTTAAAAATTTGGCATCGGATTTATAGATCCTCCCTGTCCTGATGGACCCTAAGGCCAATATTGATCGTCGACTTTGTGCTCGATTCTCACACTCATGATTAGTGCCTGTCATCGGCTCTCTTTCGTTGAAATTGCTTGCGTTTTTGTGTTTGTTTTTTCGGGTTGCATCTTCAAAATACAATTTCAGGAGTGGGAGGGAAAAAAGAAATTTTCTGAACACCCCCGGTTATCTGAGTTTCCAAGCAATGGAGACAGAGAGATTTAAACCAAAATACCTGTCAGTCTGTTGTTTGTTTGTTTTTTGTTTCATGGAGCTCTATTCTCTGACTCTTTGTGTATTCAAAGCAAATTAGCTGGCTGGATTCTCTCAATAAATAAACTGGTTAAATCATGTTCAAGATGTCTGCATCACCATCAGAAAACTTACTCAAGATAACCGTGTCTGTAAGGGGCCATCATCTGGAAATGAACTGAAACTGACATTATGGCTGTTCAACCTCAGCGGATATGATGTCATTAAAGATGATGTCATTATTGGAAGCCAAAAAGCAAAAACAACATGGTATAATATAATACGACCTTTTGAGCTAAGGACATATCAAGAACAAAGGTCAGAAGTCAAGCGAACTTACTTTGTTCAATAAAACTGGAACAATTTTATGACATTTTGTAGTCATTTACCTGTATAAGTAATTTGCCAAAATGAATCGGACAAGTTGATTTTCTTACGTATGATATACTGTAAAAACTTTTCTAATAGTTATTCTTTCAGTTTTTGACCTATTTCGGTTTCCTCTCTCAATCAAAATAAATATTCGTTGAGTCATCATAGGAATTTTACTCCCGGTTGGGGAAATTTTCGAAACAGTCTCACTCAGTAAAACTAGATAGACACTGTCAAAGAAAAACCCAACCTTTTCTCTTTCTGATAAAATCTACTGTCTTAATTGGTTCGGTTTCAATTTCGCGCAAAGTTAAACGAGAGCTATCTGCGCTAGCCGTAACTAATTTGGCAGTGAAAGACTAGAGGGAAAACAAGTAGTCATCATCTCTCACCGCCAACACTTGGGCTACTCTTCTACGAACAGTGGGATTTAACGTTACATTACAACGACCACACGGCTAAAAGGGCTAGTATGTTTGGCTGGATGGGGATTCGAGTTCGCAATCCTTAGATTACGATCTAAACAACCTGACCACCTGGCCATTACAAGTCCTTGTGTTATAATCAAAATAAAAACCCTCCATGAGGCACTCAAACTTTCATTATCATGCTGATTTTTATGATTGATGTATGTATTGTTAAGAAAAGGTCTAGTTTACAAATAATGTTACGCAGATTCTAACAATGTACTGTTACACAAACTAGTAGACCTAAGTATAATGCCAGTTCTAGATAAAAAGTTTTTCAGGTTAAATACAACCTAGGTTTTACTGAAATTTACTAAAGACATAAGAGTTTATTTCAGTCGTTTTTTTACTTTGTATGTGTGTATTGAAACTATATCCCATGTTTTATTACTTGCTTGTGTATAAAGAGTAATGGGTAAAGGAACCACCGAGGTTATTTACGTGAACAGTCATGTAACTTTCTTTAAATTTAATCATTATGAAAATGAACATGGCAACACTATACATATTAAAATAATTCCAGTTTTGATAGCAGCTGGAAAGCTGAATAGTATATTTTTAATAAAAAATAGTTATGTTACTTTCTACATTGAGATCAAATGTAAAATGAAATAATTTTGAATATTGTTCAATGAAAAGTCTCCAAAAGTCCAGAACTGGAAAAGTTCTGTACACACGCGACTCTTTTTTATTTTAATTAATTGCTAGATCTTTGTGAGAAATATGACTTATAACGACACGGCATTACAAAAGGTGGAGTGAATAAATTGAATCCATAAATCCATGAACGGTGCAAAACGCTCAAGTGAAACATGGCTAATCGTTATTTCTTCTGACATGATCATTCAGAGCTGTTAATGTATATTGTACTGATTTGTGCTACATTATGTTACGTTGCATGATATCCCTGTATTTCGTCCCTAAGACACTTGAATAAGATAGTGTAGTGCCACACCAATTTCCCCCTCAACCTCGGCTTTCACCAATTTTAAAATCACGTGATTTTGTCGTCACTTACCTGATCTGTTTGAAAAATTATGTCAGAGGCTTGTACTTGATATACGGACCATTCACAAGATAAGCGAGTGGGCTGAAGTTTTAAACTAACAGGTAAGACGGAAACAAGTTTTAACCCAAGTCCTAGTTGACGCTAAAGGCTAGAGAAACGTGCAGAGGTACTTTAGCAGTGAGGAAAATCACCATCTCAGTTTTGCTTCATAGAATTTAGCGTATTTATTATGGATGAATGTACCAGAAGAATGTAAAGTGTTAATGTTGTATATTATGTTCACGAGATAGTTGTCTTCACAACAACAGGATGATGAGAGACAAACGAACCCGCATCAGAAAAATGATGCAAGTCTTCCAGTGGCTATTTGGCGCTAGTCTTCTTCTGGAATTAACATCTTTACCCTTAGGTAAAAAAATATTTATTTCTTATTTTGTTGAACAACTGTACCTGACTTTTATTGTATTCACATCCATCAGTGTAGTGTGCACATTTTACATTTGTTATCCGTATTTTCAAGAAGTGAAAGGTTATACGTCGTTTGTTTAATGTTAAACACAAAGCTACACAATGGGCTATTCTAACGTTGCAAATCGGCAGTCATACCGTTGTGTCACAGAGAAGGGGTGCAAGGTGAAAGAAATGTTTCAAAGAAATGTAAATGGGCTGGTTTTTGAATAGAATAGAATATAGGTAAAGCGACACTAAAGGAACGTTAGCTTATAATTAGCTTGTATCAGGGATGTTTTATTCAAAAACAAGTTTCTCAACATAAAAGTTACTGGTAAAAACTATAATTTTTAATAATATATTTTAAGGTATTTCAAAGCGTAGTTTTTTCAAGAGTCAAGTTAATGAAATATATCTGAATACTTTTCAGTTTATTTTAATCATATAAGGCACTATATGTTTAATTTTCACACATTTGATATTTTTTACTTCATCAAGCGAACTGAACATTTTCAAATTTGCTTGTAAACTACATCCTAGTGTGTTTTTTGGATTTAAAAAATTCTGCACAAACATATTAGTGCTTCGCAGTGAAACCCAACCCGTTCATAATACAGGTTATAACTAAGTATGTAGTGTAGAAAGAATGATGGAAGTCAAGAAGCACGATCGAATATTTCCACCCAAGCTCCACAGAAATAGACATACAGAATGGACTTAGGTGGGTGTCTTAATTTCGGTCACTTCTGTTTACCAGAAGTGTTTTACCACTGGTTGATCGAGCATTCAAATCAACTAACACAGGCTCTAAGCCTGGAAACCTGTTCTCATTTAGGTCAGTGTGGGCCTGTTATACTGACGTCTGGGCTTTCTCAATAAAGTGCTATTTTATCTGTTTCTCTGCATCCATAATTTCTTTATCTTCAGTAAAGACTTTCTAAGATTGTGAGATTTGATCAGAGAATAATGAATTTTTTGATGATGTATTGAAATGTAAGAAATAAAGAAATACGTTTTTAAACTAAAAATGTGCGATATTAAATAATGAGGCATATTTGTAGTTAGTATTATTTCAGTTATATACTTTCGTCTTGAAAATGGTCATGATAATTTCCAAACTCTACATACACTTCACAACAATTTTTTAAAAAAGTTTTGCTTCTTAAAAAGATTTTGGTCATTGTGACAGGTACCTGATGGGTGTGAACAAATACATTTTTGGTTTTGCTTCATCACTTAGGAACTCTGCTAAATAGACAATTAACTGTTCACTGGCAATAACGTATTTAATTGCGTTTGTGTTTTTAATACGCTATTAAGTTCAACATAATCAAAAGTGTTTTGCTCCTGATTTTCATTTGTATTTAATGTCCGGTGCATCACGTTGCAGTGTATAACAATAGTCAACAAGCATTGACAGATTCCAGTTGCCCTGATATCGTTTGTCCGTTCTAGCAATGTCCTGGTGAAACAAAGGTTTCGGTGAAACGGTAAGTGATAGGCAAATTTGGATGCGATTTTTGTAATCAGCAGCCAAATATCTATAAGGAACACCCAACAATGTTCAAAAAATAAAAACTTTGTTGTGCAGTGAAATGTCAAGTTACCGCTTGATCATTTTAAAGATAAATCGAAAAAAACAACAACCAATTAACAGTATGAATTTACAACAACTAATTTGAAAATGATAAAATTTAGAGTTTGAAAAATATATTGTTAAAAAAGAAAAAGAAATAACAAAGTTTCAGAGCGAAATGTAGCGACACATAAATACATATGCATATATAACAGAGTCTTCTTTCTTTCTACCTGTTTTACTGACGTCACAAGTTGTTGTAAGAAAGTGGTTAAACCAACTTTGACAAAATTTCATACAAAATGTCAGGTAGAAATAGGATTTAACTGGATAAACTATCTGACGAACGTTTAAAATTTGGTAGTCATATGAATTTTTA
Source organism: Carcinoscorpius rotundicauda (assembly GCA_011833715.1). Taxonomy (NCBI): domain Eukaryota; kingdom Metazoa; phylum Arthropoda; class Merostomata; order Xiphosura; family Limulidae; genus Carcinoscorpius; species Carcinoscorpius rotundicauda. The sequence goes on along the minus strand of CM022395.1, from coordinate 39,591,180 downwards.
GAGCGTGAAGCAAACGTTAAACGACAGTGACATTTAACGGCGTGCGTAGCACGGATATTTTTGCTAAGTGCCAGTAGCCTACTCAGTAAATCTACATAGAATGGTGTAAAATCACGCACATTTAACAAAATAGATGCAGGTAGAGGCGCAGATACATGTAGTTTTAATTACATAACATTAGCTCATGGTCATAGCCATGAATGTTATACAGCGAGATTCAGTTACGTTTTCAATAAAGAAATAAATGATAGTAGTGTTAAGGTACTTTTTTGGTGTGTTTTTTACGAATAAGTTACACTTAAATTTAGGAGGAGAAACTCTACAGTAAGAAATGTCCAAACTAAATTCGAAACAATGACACCGTTTGATGAAATTACAAAACAATACTTTTATTTTCGTGGTTCGAAAAAAAAAGAACATATTTTATTAAAGATAGTTATAAACAAACCCTAGCGTCCTCTCTCAACACATGGGTGTTACAAATTCAGTATTAAAGCGTGATAGAGCTACAGGCAAAACTACTTCAAGTAAGGTTTTACAGTTTGGAGGCTTTCACTTCGTCCTTGTAAAACTAGGGCAGTCAGGTTTTGGCAACCTGTACATAATAGTTGAGACACGTTAAACAAGCCCGGATTATTTTTTTTTTTTTTTGCCACTCGGTACAACTTACAAAAAAGGCTCAAAATAAGAGGTGCTATAGTTAGTTTTCAGCAGAAACAAACTAAACCAATCATATTATGAAACTCCATTTGCTTTTTTCGAATAATTCGATTAATTTTGATAAGTATAAAAGTCTCATTCAATGTCATTTGTATTTTAGCACCAACTATAAGGGTTTAATTATGATTCGACTTTTCTATATAACAATAAGTCTCACTGATTATTTCTGATTTAAGGACTTTTAAAACATGATAATTACCAGCAAACATTACAAACATGTTATTAAGTTATTATTCCTTTACAAAAATCACGTTTGATACCTAAAGTATGCAAAGGAATAAATTAAACACTAAAAAAATTATAGGAGAATTGTCATCACCTTAGGCCTAAAAATGTTCCATTTATGGAAATAGCTCACGTTTGGAATTGCATAAAAATCAAGGAATTGTGCACGAGTATGCAGAGACATTTGAAGAAATGTTATTTATATAAAACTATTACGTTTATTCATTTCTTTTCCAATCAGAACTTGATTAAAAATTAATGTCTCATCTCTTTTTCAACACGTCGACTATCTTGCATTCTCAAAATAATCTTATTTTTTCACTAAGGCGATTGGAAAAGTTGTTTCATCAGTTTTTATGAATTTTATTTCAAGTGATTCTAATTTGATTCATTAAATAAATTACTACCGAACTCAGTAAAGAAATAAAAACTGTTTTATTACATTTAAATGTACATTTCATTTTTTATCATTTAATACAATTTACAGTTAGGAACAACTAACTGAATGTTTGGAAAAAATATGATTTTAAATATTTTAACACCTACCACACGAGCTGACATGCTGATGTTGACAAAAAAAAGCTTTTCTGGAAAGGTGTGTGTTTTCTTGCAGCAAAGTTACACTGGGCTATCTGCTAAGTCCACCGGCGAGGGGGTCAAACCGCTGATTTTAGCGTTCTAAATTCATAGACTTGCTGCTGTACTAGCGGGGAAGTTCTGGAAAGGTCTGTTTGATTAGACAAAAATATCATTTGACACTATTATCGAGGTCTAGGTCGCTGAATCATGCTCACGATATGATTTTAGATCATAAGAGCCAATATAGAAAAGTTAACTTATAAGTTTAAAGTAAAACGAGACAGCAATGTTTGAAATATTTTAGATGTATTTGTGAATGAAGTGGTTGTAGCGATTAAGATAAACCTTGGATCCAGGTCGGATGAAGGAAGTACTTATTTGAAGATATCCAACCGCTTTGACATGCCAGCTGAATCGGAGATTCGTCAGTTGATTACTTCATAAAAAAAAAAAAACGAGCAAAATAGTATCGCTATCTTAAAGCTGGGGCTGCTTAGAATCGTCTCCAAGAAATCATTAGTTTCAGTATCTTGTGAAACTAATAAACGGAAAGCCAAGAGATGCAGGGTTGATGTTGAAGTAGATGCACGATGCAGTACAAGTTTATTTGCCAAGCGATTCTCAAATTATAAATGCCATTCTTTTAATGAAAAGTAAATATAAGAAGGATGCTATCATGTTTCATACCTCCATTACACGTTACATATAGACGTCATAATTTAATTAATATTTACTTCGGATTAGAAACTGTTGCCAAGCTTCATTCATTGAAAGCCATTGAATTATCCCTAAGTCACCAGCTTCTAGAATGGGTCCTTGTTTACCATCCTAGGCTCAGTATTAAAAGATGCTGGGATGGCTCGATGGTAGGTGTTTATAAGTACAAGAAGTAACATATTAGCTTATAAGTGTGATTAGGTGTGTTTAATTTTGATGTTGGATATTTTTAAATAAACTTTAATCGATGCTACACAATGGGCTATCTGTACTCTGCCCACCACGGATAACGAAAGCCCGTTTCTGGAGTTGTAAGTACTCAGACGTACCGGTATACACTGGGGGGCGCTTGTTATTTCAAAATGACGATTTATTTTCAATACCTAAAAACACAAACTATTTTTGTAAATAATTGTTATTTATAGAAGGCGTTTAGCATATACAAATTTAAAAATGTTTGGTGGTTATTTATATCACCTTGTATTATTAGAACTTAATATAATTCTTATGATAATAATTTGTACTGAAGAGCAATAGAACGTTTAGTTCTTGCATATCAACTTATTGCAAACTCTAGTTCACAATTATCAGAATGTCCGTGTACTTAATCTACGCATGAGAATAAATCTCAGTTTTTTCTGTAATTGTAACTAAAAGGTAGAAAACTGTTTTTTTAAAGTCTGATTATTGTCTATATTCAGTATGCCTGGCATGGCCAAGCGCGTAAGGCGTGCGACTTGTAATCCGAGGGTCGCGGGTTCGCGCCCACGTCGCGCTAATCATGCTCGCCCTCCCAGCCGTGGGGGTGTATAATGTGACGGTCAATCCCACTATTCGTTGGTAAAAGAGTAGCCCAAGAGTTGGCGGTGGGTGGTGATGACTAGCTGCCTTCCCTCTAGTCTTACACTGCTAAATTAGGGACGGCTAGCACAGATAGCCCTCGAGTATCTTTGTGCAAAATTCCAAAACAAACAAACAAAGTATATTCAGTAACTACAATAATTTTATACAATATGATACCATCACTTTGAATTTCTTTGTTGCCATATCGAAACCGGTTCTAATGCTGGAGAATTTTAACGTTACGGTTCATTACAGTTCAAGAATTCCATGAGAGAGTGTTTGTTTGCTTTCGGACAATCCTATAAAGTTATCTGTGCTAGCCGTCTCCAATTTTGAACTTATAGACTAAAAGGAAGACAACTAATTAGCCAGTTTTTGGTCTACTGTGGGTGATAGAAGATTTGAGTTTCACTGTTACCCTTATAACAAAATAATACTACAAAGTTTGGAGTGCAATATACTTTTCTAACGCTGACGCTGAGCTATCAGATCCATAGTGCACCATGCTAATTACAGAGCCACTCTCGGTCCAGCGATGAAGTTTTTGTTTGTTTTTTAAATTAAATTTATTATCGATAACTCAACTAACAAGATGAGGATAACATTTGTATTTAACCATACTATAATACAAGTTTTACCGTTGAGTTAAAACACTAAAATACGCCTGAAACAAACTTTCCCCTGTAGGTATATAGTTTGCAAGCTACCTATGCAATATAGTAATTTCAGATTCGTTAAATTGAGAAAGAATGAATGATATCTTTCGTATAAGATGAGTAAACAAGTACTGATTGTTACTATTAGTTAAATAGTGTTAATATTAAGATTTGTTGCACGCGGTTAGCTTTCTGCAATTTGTTAATTTGGGAAACAGAATAGTTGTACTACCGTTCTTTATTTAAAAAAAAATTAGATTGTCAACTCAGTGTATGTTTGTCTTTGAAAAAAATGTCTGATATGCGTTAGAATGACAATCAATAACTTGGTAGTATAAACAGATCATTTTATGGGCAATTCTGACTCCTCGTGATACAGCCATTAAACTACATAAAATAATAATTATTATTATATCTCCAAAGATTTGGTCTGTTAATTGTAAAAGAAAAAAAAATGTTTTAACGGTTTTACAGGTCCAAGTAGATATCATATTTATTCATGCTTCTAATTTTATTCAAATAGTACTGAGCTAAGCCTACCATAAAAAACTAAACAAATCATTTTAATTGCAAGTAAAATGGGAAGAGTCAAACATGTTTGAGGGTTGGGATTCAAACGCGCGACCATCAGTTTACGCGTCAAGAGCCCTTAACCATCTGACCAGCTTCAAGATAGCTCAGCTTCTGTTAGTGAAGTTGAAACGATGCGAAAACAATTAAATATTTAAGTACAGTTAACATTTTTTTTTATAAAATTAGGCCTAATTAACCACATTGCAATTTTAATTTTTATTAATACTTAAAAAAAGAAGTTTTAAATGTTAAATTAATTATTTCTGAAAATATGGAGAAGAATAAGTCACGAAGCAGAGCCCATATAAATCTTATTTTCTGAATTAGCTAGTGGACTTCAAGACGAAAGTGTGGGTGAGTGGTCAGCATGTTAAAAGCTGTTACTCGTGATCAAAATCTTGTGAGAGGTTGTACATCTCGTCTACAGGCTTTAAACACGACAACTAAATACGGCAAAGACAAGCCGAGTCATTACATTATGTTGTGGACGGTGTAAAAAAAATGTTTTTTGTGTGGAACGTGGATGGTTGTGATTATGTTGAATAACATTTTGGTTTTTTTTATCACCATTAAATATTTGTTTACTGAGTGAAAAATGTGTGGCTGTTACGAAACAAGTGACAGATAAAGTTTTCATGTGTCGACAGTCCCTAATTCAGGATGCTAAACATTTTTATTAAAATATATAGCATATGCGATCTGAGCTGTGCCAACTGCTAGAATATAACTTCTAGTTTTGGTATTATAAGCCATCGATCTTAAGACTAAGTCACTGGGACTCCAGCAAAGGTTATAATGAAAAAATCGCCAGACAGTTTCGTTGTTTTTTCTTTAACAATTAAATTGATAGAATTGTAAAGAAGAATACAGATATTAGAGAAAAACGGAAGTAATCCAAGACGTTATCAAAGAAAGAAAAGAAGAGAGTAATCAACCCGTACCAAAACTTTTGGTACTTTGCTGAAGCATTAGTTAAAATGATGGTAATCCAAGTGGAGAAGCTACAAAACTAAAAATTTAGTCTTAACGTATCTGATGAATTAATTTAGTAAAATGTGTGCTGGATTTGTTCTATACACAATCTATTCATGAACTACCTACAGCAAAGTAACCTGAAAAGATACTAAAATAATCTTCACAATTATTCAGCAGTTTAGTTCGTTATAATGAAGATATAAGTGATCTTTATAAACTTGTTGTTGCTGATTTTTATGTTATATCACCCAGCTTAACTCATGCTCTTATATAATTTGTGTAATTTATATTACCAAACTTACATTATGTTCTGTCTTGTTTAATGTTGTATAACCGAGTTTACATTAGGGTCTGGTTCGGTTTGTCGTGAATTTTCGCGCACAGCTACACAAGGGCTATCTGTGCTAGTTGTCCCTAATTTTGCGATATAAGACTAAAAGGAAAGCAATTAATCATCTCTTTTACCAACGAATAGTGACATTGACTGTACATTATAACGCCCCCGCAGCTTAAAGAGTGAGCATGTTTGGTGTTATTTGAACCCGCGACCCAAGGATTACAAGTCGAGTGCCTTAACCACCTGGTGATGTCGAATCCCATTAAGGTGTCCCTTGCTTAATATTAAATCACCCAGCTTACATTATGCTCTGGTTGTTTAATAAGGATTTCTCTACATATTTTGTCGTAGCTTTGATAATACAGGGATTAAACTGCTCTGTTGGTGCTGATCAGAAACGACCGTTGGAAAAGTGTTCTACAAAGTGAATGATTGTGTAACTGATGATAGTTAAAATATCATAATATTTTAGTTCATTTTAAGTGTTCTCAGGATTATCACACAATTAAACAGGAAGTTTTTAACATAAAAGGTTGAAGGCTTAGTTATTAAAAGTGCCGTTTCACTTAATATCAGATGTCTCAGTTTGTTTTAACTGTATCTTTTGTACAAATCTAATACAAATTTATCTTAATTTGAAACAAAATTATAACTAGTATGTGCAAAACGTGTAATTTACCCAATTTGAAACTATTAGATTTCACCTGTAAGCGTATGAGTAAAATAGTTTGTTTTAACACAGATCTTTACAATGGGTTATTTATGCTTCATTCAATATATATTATATCGTTCTGTACTTGGCTGAGTTTGCTGAATTTTGCACAAGACTTGCACAAGTTAGCAGTAAAATACTAGAAGGAAGGCAGCCAGCCATCATCATTCACCGCCAAATCGTGGGCTATTCTTTTACCAACGAATAGTCAGATTAATAATCACATTATACCTTTCTCATTGCTGAAAAAATGAGCGTGTTTGGTGCGACTGGGATAGGCGTTATAATGTATAGAAAAGTGAGAAATATATTGAATCATGGCTGGCAAGGTCTAATTCTGAACAAAAAGAAATGTCGTTGACAAAACATTTAGTTTACGAAAATAAATAGAAGTATTTAACCTGTTGCAAATTTTATGTCTTCAGTAAACAACTATAAAAAATTATGGTTCTTTGCTGTAAGAAAACACACTCCCGTCAACTAATGTGTAAGTTGCGTCTCAGGCAGCATGATGAAATCTGGATTTAGTGAAACCTAGCGATAGAAATGGATGTTAGGGACATAGTGTTTATGAAATACTATTATACACTTTTACTCGTTTCAGAAAGTCTTAAGGGATTGAATAAAGAATGTAGTGTTATAATAGGTGTAATAATCCATTCTCATGCTAAATAAAATAAAATAATAAATATAATTACAAAAATGGGAACATACGTAAGTTAAAATAAATTTTAAAACATACATAAAATATATTTATACATAAGAATAAATTGGACTGCTTTAACGTGATGAAAAATCCACGTTTAACATCGAACGCTAATTAACTTATTTCGTTTTTTACTTTAGTTCAGTAAACTGTCTTTTTATGTTAACAACAGAGTCATCTTCCGTCAGTAATTGTATTTTATAATCATCCTAGGTCAAATCCTTCGAAATATTTTGACTCGTTACATTACAATTTAAATAATTTTTAATAATATAAATTGAGAATCATTTCATAATTAACACCTTTTCCATCAAACAAATGATCAAATAATGCAACTGCAGTTAATGAAAAATATGTTACTTTCATTAAATTGTGAATAAAAATACTGTATAGAATGTTTATTGAAAGTGTTTATCTATCGATAGCTGTTAACAGGTTGATTCATTGATAATTTAAAAAAAAAGTTTATATTAACCTCCTTAGTGGGCTCGCAGCAACTCAGCAGGCATGCGATGTTAAAAGTTGGGTTTCCATGCCCGCAGCGACTCAGCAGGAGTACGATGTCAAAAGTTGGGTTTCTGTCCTCCTCAGTGGGCTCGCATCGACTCAGCAGGCTCAGATGTTAAAAGTTGGGTTTCAATTCACGTGATTTTGTAGCTTTTTGTTTAAAAGCAGTAGTTTTTTTTATCTGATTTAAATAGTTTTATTAATCTTTCTTCACCGGTTTAACAGTGAACTACATTTATTATTTAATTCTTTTACACGAGGGCTGTTCAAAAAATACGCGAACTGACGTCATAAAACAAAATGTACTTTATTTAGAAGTTACAGGTTTGGGTCCCCATGAAAGTACTCTCCTCCCGAACGCACACACTTGTGGAAACAGTCCTGGTTCGCTTCTTTTGTAATGTCTTCCAGCTCCTTCGTCGCATTTGCCTTAATCTCGGTAATCGTCTCAAATCTTCTTTCTTTCAAGGGTCTTTTGAGTTTGAAGAACAAGAAAAATCGCAAAGAGCAAGGTCAGGTGAGTAGGGGGGTGGGGAAGAACAGTGATCGAGTGTTTGGCCAGAAACACATGAGTTCTGAGGCACAAATTTCGCAGCAACGCGGTGCATCTTCAAATTTTCGGTCAAGATCTCGTAACAAGATTCAACTGATATCCACACTCTTCAGCAAGCTCCTTGACAGTCAGACGTCGATTTGCCCGCACCAGGGTGTTGATTTTGTCGACGTGTGGATCGTCAGTTGATGTGGAAGGACGTCCAGGACGCTCATCATCTTCAATGGACTGTCGACCATCCTTAAAACGTTCATGCCACTTGAAACATGCCGTACGCTTCATAGCAACATCACCGTAAGCTGTGTTAAGCATAGCAAAAATTTTAGTCGCATATTTTCCAAGTTTAACACAAAATTTCACAGCAAGTCGTTACTCTTTCAGGTCATTCATTTTGAAATCCAACAAACGAAAAAATCGCACTTCACTTAAAATCGCGTAGCTAATATACAAATGAAGATATCTGCAATCGAAAAATGGCGTTGGAATCAGCTGATCTGTGCAAACCTAGCAACACCAAGCAGATTCCTTTGAAACCAACTGGAGCCGCGCAATTCAAACAGTCCGCGTATTTTTTAACATACCTCGTATATATATTTTCTGAGCTGGTAGTTGTAACAAATCTTAAACCTATTAATATTGTAGTAAAGCTGCAGTGATGAAGTGTTGAGAGAATTGAACCAATAAGCTTTAACAGTTATTTACGAATTGTTTTTGTGAGCAAATGGTCTACACTGCAGCTTTATGATCTTTGTCGTTATTGTGTCAGTTGCAAAACGTTCTGAGCCGCTGATGATTAATTGAAGAACAGTGATTGTTTTAAGATATAGGCTTATGAATTTATACCTTTAGAATATTCAAATTACATAATAAATTTGAATATGATACAACTAGTTGCACCAAACGGGCAGGTTTTCAATCCTCTGTTGAAAAATTATCTCAAAGGCAATATGTTTGTTATATTACGTAATCGCACGTTGCGTCAGAAATATGGCACTCCCTTCGGAAATCTAGGTAAACCACTTTCACAACATAAACTGGAAAACACTTTGAATAGATTCTTAAAACAATAACCAAGTACCCGGAAAAGGTGAAGAAACTTCATTTTGCACCATTTGAAGATGAATATGAAGATGTCTATTCGCAAATGTCCTTCAGAGTTCTGATGATTTAAAACAATGTTGAAAACAATGTGGACACTTAAAAGCTTTTTTTATTTTTTAAGTGAAGGGTTTCATGTTCATATATTTATAGCTTCTAGAACAGATGTGTTGCCTGATTTCTTATGATATTATTGTATGCAACAATGTAACGATTCTGAGTGAAGGTCGTTAACTTCCTTATGACAATTGAAAACAAATAAATTGGAAGATTGGTGTTTGTATTTTAATTGGCTAGTCAATCAATGTTAGCTACTGTTTGCTGTTATAACACCTGAGGTGTATCATATATACATATATATATATAGATAGAGAACGGGTGTGAAAAAATTTAATATACTGTTGGTATTATATGGTTGGCTTAGGAATACTACACGGCTTACACTAAAAAAAATATTACCAAGTTAATAATAGTTTGTTTCAAAGTAAGTCATTAGAAATTTAGCTATTAAACTATATTTAAAATGAAATAACTATATAGTCTCTTTTGTCGAATCCTGTAAGTTTAAGGCTTCCTTAGATCGACTATAGTTGAATCTCAAGAACACTTGATTTTAGACCTAATTCATTGAAAATATGATGTTATCCACATCGGGCTATCTGCTGAGCCCGTCGAGGGGAATTGAACCCCTGATTTTAGCCTTGTAAATCGGTAGACTTGCCACTGTACTAGCGTAAGGCCTAAACTAGCTGGTACACTTTCTTCAGGATTAGAAATGTTGAGAACAGAAACCTACCGAGTCACACAGCAGTCATGAAAGCTACAATACTTGAAATAATTAGTGAAGATACGAAATGTTTCTTCAGGTGTTTGAAATCACATGGAGATGCATTTATTTTTGAAAAAATTCAATCACTAAGTTTTTAGCTATTTATTGTCAAAAGTTCCGCGTAACACTATACTATAAGTTCTTGAAACTTTGAAGAAAATCGATTTTACATATATTTTTAAAGCTTACAGTTAAAGTATGGAAAGTATAACATCCTGAAGTTTTACAGTTTGTGGTAAATATTAAGCACTTTAAATATTTAACACAAATGAAGTGTTAATAATTTATTTTATCTACTTAATGACAATATCATTTCCAGATTTGTCTTCTGCGTTGTGTTTTGGTTATTTGTTGCTTGTTAAACACAGATCTGTGTATTACTTATCTGTGCTGTGCCGTCACGTATCTCGAAATACGGTTTATAGTGTTATAAAATTTTAAATATATCTTTGATCTACTGAGGAAACGATACTTGTTGTCAGTCGTACAAATGGTTTAAATGGACAATACAAAACAAGGAATGATAAACTAGTTTATAATATTGTTGTTTTCACAATAGTTATACTAATATTATAAATTTGCGTCCAATATTACTTTAGTTAATAATTATGCAAATGAGGCATCTGATAATATAATTAGTCATGTTGTCAAAAATGCAAATGATTTGTAACTTATGTTAGGTATCTTAGTAGTCTCATAGAGTTTTATCCTATTTGTCGTTATGAAATAGGCAATAAAACGTTTCTTAGAAGAGCTTGTTAACCATTATTAGACCTCAAAAGTTATATCTAGATATTTTGTTCACCTTGAGAGACATTTGACAAATTAAATTGACCAATCACAGCAGAATGTTGCAATCTGATTGTAAATGTTCCAAAATAAAAATATAGAATGTGACACAGTTGGAAGAGTAAAATATATCATCATCATTATGAAAGGAGGCTGCCACTATCTATTGTTTATGGCTCTCTGCAATTTTAGGATACCTGCTTTAGATGAAATACAACGCAATATTCTTTCTATATGTGTGAGAACCTAGAATTAGAATCTTTAACATTTTTACGTAAAAATGTGACTCAAACGGTAGTGGAAGAAGTATGGTAAGAACAGAAATAAACATTGGTGGAGGCATGTGTATTGAAATGATACAATGTACAGAGTACATGGACCTCTGTACTGTCATATGTCAGCTCATCTATCAAATGTGAATCAGCCTAATGAGTGATAAATCCAGCCCTCACTGTGCTAACTTGTTTTACATATGTTTGACGAAGAAGGAGCGTGTAGTGGCCTTAACATTCACAGAACTTTGATGCCCTCGAGTATCTACGTAATATTCTTGGAAGATATGTAATATCCATTCAAATGATTCCAGACGTTAAAAATACCCTTGCAACAATCGTTTCAGAAGAGTGGTCGAGAACTGCTCAGAGCTTATTACCAATCTGATTTTCAATGTGTTGCTCTATGTTGAAATGAAATATCCTAAACTATAAAAAAGAGAAGCTATCTATACACGTGTTGATGCCCCCCGCTAGTTCAGCGGTATGTCTGCGGATTTACAACACTAAAATCAGGGGTTTTATTCTCCTCGCTGGGCTGAGCAGATAGCTCTTTGTGGCTTTGTAATACGAAAAACACACACACAAATGTTGATCTAAGAGGCTGAGCAAAACGAACAGTTATTTTAATTTTAGATAACTTGCATGACAGTTAACTAAAAGTTGATGGTTGAATAGTGGTTTTACCTTGCTTAACTAAAATATCATAAGTTATTTAATAATTTTATATAGCATACAATAAGCTGTTAATGCTACATAAAATTATTAAACAACAATTATAACTTATAATAGATTGAATACTATTGATATTAATTAAATTTATCTCTTCGGGTAGAGTTGAAGGAAGAGACATTTCTTCAAGTTTTTTTACTCAAATATGTTGAAGGAAACACCAACAATTTTACAAATACAAATGTCGCTTCAAAAGTACTGAAGAATCAGTTGGTAAGTTTGGTTGTCTTTCTTGTAGCTCCATGCAGATAAAAAGTAATCAATTTAAAAAATAATAATACTAAACAGGAAGGTTAAATTTCATAAAAAGCTCTATTATCTCAGCACTTAGGTATAACATGGATATAGTCCTATCTTAAACTAAGATAAATAAATTCAATTTCCATTAGTATTATTTGCCATCCAATCATTAATTCATATAGATCTGTAGATGATAAGATACAATTCTGCGTTCTATAGTGACATGTATAAAAGTTCGTTGTCGCAACATAAGACGTACAAGAATTATAAATGGTATAACACACATACATATAAATACACTACACGACCAAAAGTATGTGGACACCCGACCATCACACCATATCTGCTTGTTGAACATTTCATTTCAAAACCATGGGCATTAATGACGAATTTGTCTCCCCTTTTCTGCTATAACAGTCTCCACTTTTATGGGAAGGCTTTTCACTAGATTTTGGAACATGACTGCGGGGATTCGCTCCTATTCAGCCACAAGAGCATTAGTGAGGTCTGACACTGATGTCAGGTGAGAAGGCCTGGCTAGCAGTCAGCGATCCAATCCATCACAAAGGTGTTCGATGGAGTTGAGGTCAGGGCTCTGTGCAGGCCAGTCAAGTTCTTCCACGCCAACCTCAACAAACCACGTCTTTATCGACCTCGCTTTGTGCACGGGGACATTGTCATGCTGAAATAAAAAAGGAACTTTCCCAAACTGTGGCCACAAAGTTGGAAGCACACAATTCTTTAGAATGTCATTGTATGCTGTAGCATTAAGATTTACCTTTACTGGAACTAAACGCCAAAACATGAAAAACAGCTCAGACCATTATTCCTTCTCCACAAAACTTTATAGTTGGTACTATGCATTCAAGCAGGTAGCGTTTTCCTGGCATCCGACAAACCCAGATTTGTTTGTCAGATTGCCAGGAAGTGAAACATGATTCATCATTCCAGAGAACCCATTGCCACTATTCCCGAGTCCAATGGCGATGTGCTTTACACCCCTCCAGCCAAAGTTTGGCATTGCACATGGTGATCTTAGGCTTGCGTGCAGCTGCTCGGCCATGGAAACCCATTTCACGTAGCTCCCGATGAACAGTTCTTGCGTTGACGTTGCTTCCCGAAACAGTTTGGATCTCGGTAGTGAGTATCGTAACTGTGGACAGACAATGTTTACGCGCTAAGCACTTCAGAACTCGGCGGTTCCGTTCTGTGAGCTTGTGTGGCCTACTGCTTTGTGGCTGAGCTGTTGTCGCTCCTAAACATTTTTACTTCACAATAATAGCACTTACAGTTGATCGGGGCAGCTCTAGCAGGGCAGAAATTTGACGAACTGACTTGTTCGAAAGGTGACATCCTGTGACAGAGCCACGTTGAACTTCACTGAGCTCTTCAGTTTGACCCATTCTACTGCCAATGTTTGTCTATGGAGATTGCATGGCTGTATGCTTGGTTTTATGCAACTGTTAGCAATGGGTAGGGCTGAAATAACCGAACCCACTAATTAGAAAGGGTGTCCACACACTTTTGGCCATAAAGTGTATATATGGGTGGAGAACAAAAAGTGCCCCTTGAAAATGTTGTTAATTTGTCATATCTTATATTAAATTATAGAAACATATATAAAACTATATGTGTTTAGAATACTCGATAGAATCTGTTCATGCATGATTTCAGATCCCAATTTTAACATTGGCTTTCGTAAATACCTGAACTCTTTATGGTTTTAGTTACAAGTGTTGTGCACCTGATGTAGTTACTTAAATCTTCTTATTCCAGTTAGTCTACAAAATGAAACAAGTTTTTCTGCAATAAATTATCGAACGTAGAAATAAAACTCAAAATAACACAAACAAGTTAATACTTTGTCATCATTCCCTTGGATTTCAGTTCTGCTTCATGTCGACATGACATGCTTTCAACGAGTCTGTGCAGATATTCTTGAGTGATTGACTGCCAGCCTTCTTTGTGTACTTCAAAAAGTACGTCTTTCATGTATGGCTTGCAATTTCTCGTTAATCGGTTAAACTCAGCCCTAAATTTTCAATGAGATTGACAGCAGGTGATTGATTCGACCACACCATAACATCAATTATTTTGTTTCTAAGATATCTGTCAAAAGATATCGTTAAAGACTCCACAACTGCAGAGAAACTTGTTTGATTGTTCTGTAGACCAATTTGAATAAAAATATCCAAGAAACTACAGCAGGTGCACGTTACTTTTCATGATAAAATGTAACTAAATTCATGAGAAGTTCAGGTGTTTATAAAAGTCATTGTTAAAATTAAAACTTAAGATCATATTTGAACAGGTCTCGTTGAGTAAATTCTGAAAACATATAGTTTCATATATTTTCTGTTACATAATAAAAATATATAACAAATAAAAAACCTTTTCAATGGGGGCCACTTTTTTGCCCAACCCTATATATATATATATATATATATATATATATATATTAGCAATCGTAAATTCTAATACACTTATAAAGGTTTTCACTATTTTATAACGGAAATACATCATACATAAATACAAAAAAGAAAAAAGGCATACTCATTGAAAAATGTTTTGATTCAAATTTATAGATTTTTGATTAAAATCTTATTAGAAATTCCTATTAAAAATATCTAGAAAAATGTTCATAATATCTGAAAAATATAAAAATTCTGGAGCCTGTAATGAAGAATGTTAAACCAGATAAAAACGTGTATCGTTATAATAAACAATTAGTTAGATCATTTAATACTGCAGGAACCATACTATAATGGAACCCTTGATCATAGGATACTGGAAAAACCTTTTTATTTCGTGATGTGCAACCCACAACTTCGCAAAATTTTTATCCTGTGTGTATGTAGATTTTCAATTGGGGTCACAACTTTCCTGTTTTGTCTCCGTTTTCCGCTGCGAAGAACTTTCTCTATTATCAGGGCGAAGATATGACGTGATGAATACGTCACACTCGGATCTAATGCACTGGCACCACGGAAAATTAAATATAATTTTTCTACTTACGATATAGTATAACTGATCTTCCAAAAATAATTTTTAGACTAAACAGATAAATCTAAAAATGTCGTTACGATTACTTCAAACTCACAGTGACAAAAAATATGAAGATTTTGAACCCAAAACAAACATTATTTATTTTTATTACGCAAGTAAAAGTACGTGAACCTTCTTGTTTCTAATAATATCGCTATTAACTATCACTTCAGTGAAGTTCTACCATAGGCTGCACTTATGTCTGTTAGTTGTGTTCTATTTAAAAAAGTTCTACCACAGGCTGGACTTATATCTGTTAGTTGTATTCTGTTTTATAAGTTCTACCATAGGCTGCACTTATGTCTATTAGTTGTGTTCTATTTAAAAAGTTCTACCACAGGCTAGACTTATGTCTATTAGTTGTATTCTATTTTATAAGCTCTACCAAAAGCTTGAGTTATGTCTGTTAGTTGTATTTATTTTATAAGTTCTACCACAAGCTAGATTTATGTCAGTTAGTTTTATTCTATTTTATAAGATTTATGAAATATTACCAAATTTTTCTTAAGTAATTTTACTGCAAAATATCTGAGTTTCATTGAATTAAAATTTAAAAGGCGTTTTCTATTCATCCTATATTTTGAAACAAGTTTATTTTGGACTAAAACCATAATATGTAGTTCATACTCTCTCAGTAAGCGTCAGTAAAAGAAAAATAAGTTATGCCTGATCTATTTTTAACTTTAAAACATCACATCAAAGATCACGATAACAATTTAAATTTGTGACGTGCGGTTTAACTCTAAGGAAATTATTCGGCTTTAAAACATAGGTTTACCAACGTACGTAATTGTACTGTAAAACCTACACACACCCACACGCACACATGTATATATAACACAGGTTTGTGTGTATACTTATTACTTTCCAACTACATTTGAGTGCGTTATATAAACAGCTTATAAATCCAAGATGTTGTAGGAAATGAAATATTAATGTCATATAATATTAGTAACATATCACTGTTATTCGTCTCAGTTCCGGAAGTAATCTAATGAATAATTTATAGCAAAAATTGTTGTATCTAGATTGTTTGTTTAGTATTAACGCAAAGCCATGTTGGAGTAACTGCTGTCTTCATCAAAGTGGCTCGAACTGTAGGATTCATGGTTCTAAGTCCGTAAACTATTGCTGAGCTACTAGAAGACTCGTTTGAAAAACCCTTAAATTGTAATGCGTTGAAACTCATGTTCTATGTTAAAACTCGATGCCTGTTACACAAAAAAACACCTATTAATCAACCAACCTAAATAATTTATCCTTAACTACTAATAAGGTGCATTTGCTTTTTTAAATATTAGAGAGAAGCCAAGGTAATTTACATTTTTTTGTGTATTTACTGCGTTCTACAGCGAGTAAATGCATGTATGAAATGAGTAAATACAAGTTCCAATTCATGGCTTGTATAGCTATTGTGTAATATATTACATCAAATAGAAAAATAAAACATATACGCTTCAATGATATCGTTTGAAGATTCAATGACAATATGGACAATTTCTAAGGATATATTCCTTGTATCGTGTCATATGTGTAGCCTTATAAATAATTAGGAAAGGATCCAAACTAAAACAGAAGAAATAACGTTACTCCACCTCCAATGACACACTTTATCTTGTTAGAAGAAAAATCATTACTTCACCTAACGCTGTACAACTTAGAAACAACACAAGAATGCCAGCTTGATCATGTTTATATGGATATGTGTCTGTAAAATATTTTCAGACTGTATTAAGACTTAATATAGGCCAGATTTTCAAAGATAATAAAGTAATCCAATGGTATTCAAATGGGTTTTCTCCGTATTTTCACTCAGCACAAAATACCATGAAGCACAATTAGACATATTACATGTCATCCATTCTCCAGAAGTTACAAATTATGCAGCGCTGAAACTGTGCTTTCACACTTGTATCTCAGATAAGCAGTTTTTAGACTTGTTGCTGGCTACTGTAAATACCTTTTTAAATGTCTGTCCTTCGTGTGGTATTGTTGCCGAATCACTCATCACTATTGAAGGACCCAATTAATTTGTTTACAGTCTGGCATCTATAGTATTTGAAATCTTGATCCCTCTCAGTCAGTTGCTAGTGTTTGATACGAAGAGTTTTTCCACGTGACAAATGTATTTCCTTTTGATTACCACTGTTATAGATTCAGAGTAACAACCACTTAAAGAAACTATTTTTTTAACAACGTTCTTGCAAGATAGACACTACTGTCACGCACCTCAGAAAGCCAAAATTAATCCTTCTTATTACCCATTGGTAATGTTTTGCATGTGAGAATATTAAAAGTATTTGATAAAAACGAACGCTATTTCTAGTGTTAATTACAGCCAGTTTATGTGTGTCTGTAAATTTAATACATCTACTTGTGTTAGAGTAGTTCTCAGCAAAACCTTGTTCGATGATACAATTTTATCATATTATTTGCTTGTTTCTTTTATTGATTTATAAAAATATTAAAATCATGATTATAATTTAATTAAAAGGACCAATGAAAACGTGTTATGACTTGAAAGGTTTCATCAAGAACTAATATGCTGCACGCATATAGTTTAATACAAATATCTCTGTATATACAGGTACTGTTCTTTTTATTTTTATAAGAACGTATGTGTGCAGACTCCGAAATATGCACGTTTAGCAACCTTTCAGCCTAGTTAAACAGGTTATAAGCCACACTTCTTGAAAATAGGTTACTTGTATAACAGTGTGGACTAGCCCAATGATAAGTTATCGCCTTCTTGTTCTTCCAACTATTACAACCTGACAAAATACAGGAATATAAATAGAATTTTTAGAATGACTGACAAAGATAGAGAAATCGCAGATTTTTTTTTTCAAAATAATCCCCATCATTATGGAAATAGTAACGTAACCGCTACCCTATTTACGCTTAAACATCCCATTAATATATTGTCTGATTATTCTTCAGTGGAAGTCATTATATATATATAATGTGTTGGTTATTAAAATTTTAGTATGGAAGATTTGCATTCACTTATTTATTGACTTTAACACATACGTTAATTTAATTTTCAATATATAAATTACTAAACACCATGCAAACTATGGCCTAAACTAAAAGGCGATAAGGTATTCAGATTTTTGTTTTTCTCTTAATCTTTATTAAATCCACGGTGGATCAGTGTTAAGTTTACATGATTACAGTGGTAAAATATGTAGTTCGATTCCTTGCAGAAACAGAGAGTAGATAGTTCATTGAGTAACCATACGCTAAGAAAGCAGTTTTTTCATAAAAAATATTTTTAGGCATGAAATTTCTGATTCTTCCTATACGTATATATATTATATTCGTAGCCAATAAATGAAAATCCATAGACACTTTACACTGTTTTAAAAAAATAATAAAAGTCAGAGTTGCAAATAGAAACATTACCCAGTAGACTTGAGACGAAAATCGCTCAAGTTTGGAAAGGTCCACACATTCTTAAAGTGTGTGGATGTAATTTATTGCTTAGTCTATAACTAAAACAAATATTCAATATTTGTCTGAGGAACAAATTAACTGTTTATTCGTTTCTTTTGTGTGTGGAATAATAATAATTGAATATTTTAAAAAGCGTCTGTGATATATACTGTTTAGAAGCACTTACATATATTTTAAATACTACAAAATTAATCAGAGTTTCTCGAAGAAAATATCTGAGTTAGTGATGTCTTTATAGTTACTAACTATATTTAGGGACAAAAATAAACACCTGCAAAATTCTGGCCTTCTAAAACAGCTTTAGTTGTACGTTAATAACACATTCTCGCGAGAATAATACACCTACGAAAGAGATTTCTTTTTCTGTCAAAATTATTTTTCAGGCTGATACTTATACCACTGCTGTTCGTGAGTGTCTGTATGCCACAAGAGAGATTTTATAACTTTGTTAATTGTTTTAAAAGCACAGAATACTTAAGATTTAAGATCCCAACCAATCAGTTAATCGGTCAAATTGGAATCTATTTGGTAGTATAAGTGTTATCATATTGTCGATTGAATATTTTTATTGTAGTTCATGAACGTAGCCGTTCTGGTATCTTCATAGTTTTGTTTTGTTTTTCAAACGTAGGTGGTTTCTATTAAACACCATCCTCTTTCTTATGAGAACTTGAACTAAATCCTGTCCTGTCATGGTAATAACAAACAAATTTACAGGCACATGTTTTATTGTATGATCATAGCAAACTTTTCTCTAAATACAAATACGTAAAAAAAACATATTTTGCAACCTAAATTTTATAAAAAACCCTAAACCAACAATACAGTTGTACATTCTTTTTGTATCATTAGTACAAAATAGTAGAAAATGTTGCATGATTGAATACTCTTTGGTTATTAACACTAAATTTGCATAGTAAACGTATATCAATCAGCCAGTGCCAATGATAACCAATTCTGATAACGATACAACTGAAGGGTTAGTGTAGGTGGTAACACCTACTCTTTCATTTACGTTTATTTCTCACAGTTTTAGACCTGTAGAAGTGAGAAGGATCACAAACATGTAATATGTTTATGTTTATGTAAGAGCGAAGAGTATTTTAATAATTCCTTTTTGTATGTCTTTTGCAGTTTTTGCCAGCACTAGTCTTTGCAACGAAGCAACAGAATTTACGTGTAGAAGCAACACTACAATTTGTATTCCTTTGGATCAGTTTCATGACGGGAAACCGGACTGTCCTGATAAATCTGATGAAGGTAAGGAGTGAATAATTTACTTGTCACGTTTAGATATTCACTAGCGTGGGTGGGACAAACCTACGAAGTCTAAGAAATACGCATAATAACTTGTTTTGTTCAGTTAGGAGTGACACAAGTCACGGTCATATAAAAAACGCATAATGTTAACAGAAAATACACCTACTAACTTCTCTTATTATTTAGTTTTTATCAAAGTAAATATTACCTGGCATATATTGTTAATTGCAAATCGTATTACGAATTTCTAAGACTCTTTATCACGAACCGCATGTCATGCACGTTCAAGCTAATTTTGTGCACAAAGTAAAAACTGATTTTTAAGACGTTTAGGACCAAACAACTGAACTGCTGTAACCACAACGTGGTTGTTGGGTCAAATAACTCACTGACTTGCTAGAAAACTACTGTGGGAAATTGTCCATCCTAATGTATACAGTTTGACAAGTACTTAAACATTTTGGAAAATTTATTTATTAGAATTTCATGCTTAGTGACAAGGATTATCTGCACATGGCCGTCCCTTCTTTTGAACTGATCCAGTAGAGGGAAATCAGGTAGCCAACTTCACCCACCGCCAAATTTTGAGGTATGGTCACAGCATGGCCAGGTGGGTTAAGGCGTTCGACTCGTAGTCTGAAGGTCGCGGGTTCGACTCCCCGTCGCACCAAACATGCTCTCCCTTTCAGTCGTGGGAGCGTTATAATGTAACAGCCAATCCCACTATTCGTTGGTAAAAAAGTAGCCCAAGCGTTGGCGGTGGGTGGTGATGACTAGCTACCTTTCCTCTAGTCTTATACTGCAAAATTAGGGACGGCTAGCGCACATAGCCCTCGTGACGCTTTGCGCGAAATTTAAAACAAACAATCTTGAGGTACTCCTGTCTGATTGAATTGTATAATTTGAGCACCCACGGTCTCAAAATTGGCTACATAACACAAATCATGGATTTCATATTCACAGTACGCTAGTCATAAGGCTACGCCTGTTTCTCAACAGTCTATAGCTATATTGTGTTGTCATAAATTTTCTAGTAACTCCAGAAAACCGAGTTAAAAATCAGGTTACTCTAACATGAAACACAGTGTTATTCATATTGAGATGATTTGATTCACGAATGTCAGAAAATGGGTAATTACATGTTTTTAGAATTTTAAACCGACTCAACAGTAAAATGCTTCGTTATTTCAGATATTAAATAATAAAACATTATAATATTTAGTAGTCGGTAACGACTCTTTATTGATGTTTAGAGAACATTTTCTCAGAATTGACACATACATTGAATCACGTGATAAATGATCACTCTATTCATTTTAAATTGTCTTTGTTGAAACGGATATTGTGCCAGCAAGTTAGTGAAAAAAGCTCGTTTAAAACTGACGCAGCTGACTTTATTTTCATTAAGATAGACCAGGCATAGGATTATGATATATTTCAAACTACGTATTAAAATCAGTTGTATTTTTGAAAGTATATTGATGAAAAAATATTTAAGTATCCTATAAAACAAAATAATTGTTTTACATATTTAGGATTGTTTGTTTTTAAATTTCGCCCAAAACTACACGAGGACTATCTGCGCTAGCTGTCCCTAATTTAGCAGTGTAAGACAGCTAGTCATCATCACCCACCGCCAGCTCTTTACCCCCAAAATCGCCATTAATAACAAGAATAACCAAATACATTCACTATACTGGTGAATATTTTACTTTCTGTTGAAATACGAATAGTAAGATTAATCGTTAAGTTATAACGCCCCAAGGCTAAAAGGGCGAGCATATTTATTGTGACGGGGATTTAATACTGGGACTCTCAGATTTTGAGTCGAGTGCCCTAGCAATCTGGTCATGCTAGACTTTCACATATTTAGGATCTTGGTAATTGAATGTAGAAAACTTAGCTCTACAAGAAATACTAGTTATTATAGTTTCGTGTAAAAAAAGTTTATGGTTCTCTTTAAAGGATTAAGAAAGTAAACATGAACAGTCCAAGGTTATCTTTTTTCGTCTACAGTATAAATTAGGTTATCCACGCCCTATATGAAAATCTGCAAAGATGAAATGGCAATGGAGAAGTTAGCCTTGAGATCAATTTTAAAATTGTTTTATGGTTTTAAGTGCTCACTAAATGTACTAAAACTAATAAACACATAAAATGTTAGATCTTTTGCCACAACTCTATATTCGAGTACAACAAAATGCCAATTGTTTCAAAGGATGGAATTAGAAGTTATAAAATACGTAATTTATTACCTTATTACCTTCAAAATACCTTATTTGAAGTTTATTATGATTCCTAGAAAAACCCTCTTTAATAATAGACAAGGAGAAACCCGTTAGTTATCGTACGGGACTGTTGATGGGATGATCGGAGTTATAAGACATGATTTCTCTGAAAGTGCACTGTAAAAATAGATCTGGCAACATAGCGCATGCGCTTGTAAGTTGCTGCTCAGGTTGAAAATTTGAAATTGAAATATGATGTATATATATATATATATATAATGAAACGAAATTGGTAAAAATATGATAATTCTCTGACGACAATTCATGTCCTGGTATGTTCTAGTGGTTATAGCACGCGACTTGTAATCTGCGGGTTGCGAGCACTAATTTCGTCCCCGAACATGCTTATTCTTTCAGGAGTGGAGGCGTTTTAACGTGATGGTCAATTGCGCTATTTATCAGTAAAAGAACAACCCAATAGTTGGAGGTTGATGATGTTGTCTATCGTTTCAAAATTGTGAAAGGCTAGTGCAGATAGCCTTGGAGTAGCTTTGAGAAAAATTCAACAAATATTTATCTTTTTTTTGCGTAATCTTATGAAAATAGATGTTATCAGTTTCCAAACGAGAGGGCCAATAGCTTGAAACAGCTGCAACCTATGCATAATACGCAAAGATTGTTAACGTAATTTGTACTAAAGAAAGAAATCACGTCATATTAGAAGCAGTAATTAATATAGAATTTCACTAACACAAAAAATGTTTATTCTAAGTAACTATATTTTGCTTTTGTTAATCTTTTATATGCAGCCTAATCTTTTCAATTTTGGCAGTTTAACTATGTTACAGGTGATGGTATAACTATCTCCAAGTTTAAGTTATTAACTAAACATTGGTAAACTACACAAAAACACTCACTGTCGCCATAGTTTTGTCTAGTTGTTTTTAAATCGAAAA
The DNA here is from genome assembly GCA_011833715.1 of Carcinoscorpius rotundicauda. Taxonomy (NCBI): domain Eukaryota; kingdom Metazoa; phylum Arthropoda; class Merostomata; order Xiphosura; family Limulidae; genus Carcinoscorpius; species Carcinoscorpius rotundicauda. Next base: position 39,568,172 of record CM022395.1, on the reverse strand, counting down.
CTGAGAAGACCATAGCTGAAATTCTGGTCAAGGTATCACGTCTCGAACCTTCGCCCCTACAACCCGAAGCCTCACAGGCTAACTATGAGACAGTCCGTTACATAATTTAATAGGTATTTTGTATTTGAGCAATTTCTACATGTTAATAAAATATTAACTAAAAATACATACATAGATTTGATAATTTGACGACTTATAAGCACCTATATATTTTGTCTTGTTGCTTAATGGATTTATTCATATTCAAATTTCAAACTACGAACAAGTTTATCTTGAAGAGTGGGTTTTAGGTTACCCCAAAAATCGCCATTAATAACAAGAATAACCAAATACATTCACTATACTGGTGAATATTTTACTTTCTGTTGAAATACTTGTTTTCATATGTTTAATTTCTATTTTGACGATAACGAGACTCCAACCACATCCACTGCACCTCAAATTCACAGTCCAGCATGCTGATCATTGGGCAGCGCTCAGCCAATTTTAGCAAAAAATGTTTGAAGAGTTTCCTAGTAAACCATATATCAATACAGACATTATTGAATATTACATTCACTAGTGTTTGTATTCGTTTTTACTGAGTACAGATCTTCTGAAAGCTTGAGAAAATAGTATTTTACAGTTTACTAGAATATCTCGAACTTCGTTTGGTTCGAGGTGTACAACAATGAGCCAGCAGCAACAAAAATATCTTCTAATAATCACTGCGATATACGCGGCGTTCTTTCATCGTAACTGGTCCAGCTTATAACAATATGATATTATAATAACGAATGACAAGTTTTGTAGAAGTATAGCAAAACAGCGTAGGTTTTATTGCTGTGGGTCGAACATAACCTGATTGCTAATAGATTGTGGGTGATGTTGACTGTGTAAATAGCCTTTCAGCAACCTTTCTCGAATATTCTAAAACACAAATGCTAAATTTATGACTGCAATAATCAATATATAATCATGCTGGCTAAAGTTCATTCTCTCTCTCTTATCGTTATTTGGGTATTTGTGTTTGTATACCCGGAAAGGTCATGTTTCGTCGACTTCCTCCTCCTTCCTTTACATTGATATTACCAACTGTCAGGTGTGTTTGTACATTTTACACGAAGGTTAGAGTAACCCGCATTTACTCAAACCCCTTTGAGGGCAATGTCCATGCACTGTCTACACACACACTTAGAACAAATATCTAATTTCTCTCGAAAGTTCCATAACAATTTCCACTTTTGCTAGACAGGCATTAACCATAAAATATTTACATATATCACTTTCAATATTTATTATTTATTCCATAAACTAATGTATAGTCTAGCCTATAGGTGGCCTTTTTGTTTTATTTGAATATATGTGTATTTACTGGGGAAAGGTGTTTAGGGCTACCCTCATCATGTATGCAGTATCTGTCATGTTCGCTTGCAAGTTTATTTTTTTCTCCAATTTTTGTCAAAATAATTTATTGTATTATGTATGAGACTATCTGCTACTGTTGCTATATGTGCATATTTATGCATGGATTCTGATAATGTAGTTCTGGGTACTTTTAAAGTTGCTGTGAGTAGTGTATTTTGTATTGTTTGTAGTTTGGCTTGTAATAGTTTTTTACTTTTATCTATGCAGGGGCTGCATAGTCAATGACAGGTCTAATGTATGTTCTATGTATTTTTATGATTTTCTGTCGTAGCTCCACTGTTTTTAACCAGTTAATTGTTTGTTTGTTTGTTTTGGAATTTCGCACAAAGCTACTCGAGGGCTATCTGTGCTAGCCGTCCCTAATTTTGCAGTGTAAGACTAGAGGGAAGGCAGCTAGTCATCACCACCCACCGCCAACTCTTGGGCTACTCTTTTACGAATAGTGGGATTGACCGTCACATTATACACCCCCACGGCTGGGAGGGCGAGCATGTTTAGCGCGACGCGGGCGCGAACCCGCGACCCTCGGATTACGAGTGCACGCCTTAACGCGCTCGGCCATGCCAGGCCTTTTAACCAGTTAAACTCCCAGCATAATTTCTTCTTCGCCAAATTTTTGTTTTAATATTATTTATGTTAGTTTTGAGTCGAAAGTAATTCCTAAAAATTTTGCAGATGTAGCAGTCTGGAGTAGTTCTCCATTCATATTTTATGTAACTTTCACCTACACCGCTAAAGTTTTTGTTAGGTACAATTTCGATAGTGTAGGCCTAACAGGTTGCTATCAGTTTAGCTATTTAAAGTAAATTTATAAGATGACAAGGACTGCTGCGATCTAGTTGCTGGCAAAACCACATTATAATAACTAAATTTTCTAAAATATGAATATTACATAAAGTATGGACATCAAAACTTTTAGAACGATAGAATCTCCCAAAGTTAAGATGTCATCATTATTGTTATTTTTATGATTCACTGAACATAATAGTGAAGCATCTTTTGAATAAAGGAAGTAATAAGTTCAGTGGATGGCTTGATTTATCTTATTGGATGGAGGATAGATTAAAGGTGGAGGTCAAAGGTGTATGTCGTCATCCAGCTACCTCTTGGCTTTTTCCTTTCATTTTAGATATCCTGTTTACGATTGTTATGTTTTTAAAGTTAAAGATGTCACTGTTTTCACAAGCAGGCTTGAATACCTTTTGTGTATCTGAATTATAGCTTCTAATATCTGTCGGGGTTTCAGACATTTGCATATGTTTTTATTGTACTTCGATTACCAAGTTAAGCGACTGAAATTAAATGCTACCGAGATATTGTGATGTTATATTTTAAATCACTTTTATTAATTTCTTTAACTTAAAATTGACAAATATAAGATAATTTACAATGACTTACGTTATCGTTTAATTAAAATATAACTAAGTTGAATGTCATAAAAGTAAGTGGCAACAATAAAAATGAAATGATTAAAGTTATTAACTAAAACCAGCCTCAGATGAAATACCACAATACTAACGGAACTGATACATCGTCTTTAGTAACCATCGTACTAGCGAAGGTAAGACTAATGGCAGCTACGTACTAGACTGGTTCAGTGGCAAAGTTTTTTTTGTGTATTGTTAAATGCATAGCTGCACAATAGGCTATTAGTGTTGTGTTCACCACTCGTATCGAAACCCAGTCGTTTAGCTTTACAAGCCTTCAAACTTAACGCTGAGCCACTGAGGGCGTGAATTTCTAAAAGTTCTTTGACACTTTTAGATTCATAATTTATAGCAAGAAGCTTGATGAATACATTTATTGTTCAAAATGTGATATTATATCCCTATTTTGAGAAAAATAAGAGTGAGTATTTGTGTTCACTAACTTGAAGCTTTAATTTACGAAGATTATCAAAAGATCTTGAAACTGTTGTTGTTATTTTTTAAAATCTCAAGTCTGTTGCAATAAGTCCACTGGTTTAAAAGTCAAATTTAGAATTATATCCTGAATGTGCTTTAATATATGTATTCTTTTCGTTGTGATTTACGTGTAAAATGTATTTGAAAACTGCTAGCTACATAAACATCACACATTCTATGAATATCGCAACCAGATTTCTCCCCATTTAGTGGTAATTTGTAAGAAAAGAAATTGACCTTGATATTGTCATAAAATCAAAATGCGCCTGTCACCATATGTGTGATCTGTGGCAAGTGTAGCAACACAATTCTCCAGAATGTCCTTGTTCTGTCCTTGGCCTAGTTAGAAAATTGATACGAGACGAGACTTTGGCAGACGTTCGGGTTGTTCACATGTGCCTACTGAAGAACTAAGGACACGTGTACATGTTTTTTTACAAAACAAAACCGGTAGAGATATAAATATATATTTGTATAATGGTTTTTAATACGCTTCTTACTTTAAACTAGTCGTGTCAAGTTTCTACTCTCGCACTCACTTATTTGAATTTAGATGAAGACGAAGAAAGAGTACGAGCAACTTTTCGCAGATCCGAAAACAACAGAAAACGATAACTCTATTAGTATGTGTTAAATTTGTTGCTTCACATTGTGAAATACATTTTTTGTTTTAATTTTGATTAGGGATATTAAAAGTGTTGATAGACTTGAAAAAAATAGTTAATTATTTGTTTGTTTTTGAATTTCGCTCAAAATTACACGAGGACTATCTGTGCTAGCTGTCCCTAATTTGGCAGAGTAAGACTAGACGGAAAGCAGCTAGTCATCGCCACCCAATGCCAACTCTTGGGTTACTTTTTCACCAATGGATAGTGGGATTGACCGTCACTTTATAACGCCCTCACGGCTGGAAGGGCGAGCATAATTGGTGAGACGAGTATTCGAACCCGCGACCCTCACATTACGAGTCGAGTGCCTTATCCACCTGACCATGCCGTGCCAAATTAGTTGACAATAAATAAAAATATTAGGATCTTATTCTCAATAAATATAGATATGAAAAAAATTAAAAATATTGGTCTTAGCACTCTATAACCTTGTAGTATCTCCTAGTAACCTCAGAAATCAAGTATATCGATACTTTTGTCGATCTAATTTTGCCACATAGCATCTCCTAACTAACCGGGACTGGTGAGAAAGGAGGCACGACCATACTTTCTAAAAAACATCAATAGTTACTGACATGTTAATTTATGTTATAATGTAACCGTTGTTCTTCTCAAAAACATACTTTAGTACAGAGAAATTATTCATTAAGGAACGACACAAAATAGAAGTATACCTGTTTTTACCAGTGGGATATTTGAATATTACTGTGGTAAGGCGATAATATAAAAATTGGATCAAGATATTAGAGTATATATATCAAATATGAGTCCTTATAAAAAAGGTATCCTTCTATGAAATATATAAAACTGGGTCAAGATATAAGAAAATATATATCAAGTGTTCCTTCTAATGGTAGCGTTATGTTGCAGAATATTTTTTGTGAATGACTCAGAATGAAACACGTCGAGATTTCTGGGCCATCAGAACACAAACAGGCTGAAAGTCACATGATGTCTAAAACGTTAATTAAATAATGTTTTTTATATTAAATAAAAGAAACAGTTACTACCAATATAAAACGTTGTCTTCTGGTTACTAGGTTACCAGTGCTATTGTTAGCTACTTATCAAAGAACTATGATATCGAGTAGTTCATTTTACTTTCCATTTACTAAAAAATCTTTTAGTTGAATAAAAAACAAAGAAAACAAGAAAGCACCTAGCTCGGTATGACAAGCTTTGTTATATTTCAATAAAGCGACGTGGTTTCATTGATTTCTCTCTTTGTACTAGGGTGTGGCCTTTATTTAAGCTGAAAAGATAATATTTTGAAATTGCATTTGTTTCGACTGTGTCATTAAGTTTCAAACAGATTTAGCGTTGGTTTATTCGTGACAACAGAGGTTGAGCACGTTATATTAAAATTATTCAGACCCTCACCACATCGTTACACTGTATGACACCATATCCAATCATAGTCTATCAGACAAACGTGCATCTTGACAATAACTGTACAGCTTATTTTCTATTGTAAAAGAATTCACCATAAAATTTTCATAACAAAAGCACACCCCTCCTTTTCACAGTTCATTTAGTGCACAAGGATGACGGTTTCCCAGTGCTATTTCAAAAATATATTCCCAGAGAAGTCATTAGGGGATGTGTTCAGCAACTTGATGGTATTTTCTGGTGTTGGTCATGGCTTGAATCTCGTCATCAAACATGCACGACCATTTAGCATTATAATGTAAAGACTAACCGCATTATTCATTGGTAAAAAAGTAATCTAGAGCTAGCGGCGAATAGTGTTGAATGGCTGTTGTTCCTGTAGTCGGTTAAAATTTAGAAAGGATTAACATAGATAACCCTTGAGTAACTTTTTTAGCTGCTTGAAGAATACAAAAGTCAAACGGATATATCGTGGAAATAACTTATATAAACGTGAGTGTGTTGCAGTTTCAGAGGAATATTTTTTCTTGATCATGTTGCGTACTGTTGATTAGGTAATGTAGACAGATCTTGTTTTGATATTTGTATTTGTAGATCCTCATTCGTTACAAAACATCGCTTTGATACAACAACCAGAGTATGAATTTTCGTAGGTCTCGTTTTGGGTGATCCTGGTACCCCAAGTTAATTTATATTCTTTTATAATTTCTAATGGTAGCGTTATGCTAAAAAAAAATTTATTGGTATGAGAAGTTTTGTTGTTTTTCTACACGAAATTTTGGTGTAGAGTTCTTTAGAGCTCTGACATAGCCATCCATAAATCAGAACCGTTACCTAGAAAAAGGGAAGGATACCAATCAGAAATACCAACTACCTACTTAGTTAATTTTAACTGAATAGCATGATTAGATATCAATAATACAACTCTCTTACAATTCAAATTATGGAAATCCTGAGCTTAAGACAAACAATTTTAAATTGCGGTTTTCATAGATGAAAGTCCATTGTGATTTTTATACCAGCTGTGATTGTTTCTTGAAGTTCTGACATGAAAATTAAAACATTTTAATATATTGTAATGATTTACCTGTATATATATTAGAGTTTTAAAAAAACTAATACTTATAGCCACTCTATAAAATATTGACTGTTATTCCCGTTAGTTTTAAAAAATATTTGCATCATTAATAGGTTTAAGGGATGTAGTGGCTTCCTAATCTAATATATGAAAATTAAACTATTTGAATAGAAAATGCATTGCTACTTTGAAATATAAATTGTTTTTCCAAATCATCCGTGAGTCGTGCTATTAGCTATTTTCTTTAACTTCATTAGCTTTCATAATAAAATATATAGCCTATTTTACACAGTTTCCAACCCAAAATACTGTAAAACCTTGAAAGTCCCAATACAGCTGTTGCAAATATAATTTACATTACCTAACTATTTAAACCAAAAAATTGATTTTTCCTTTCAGTATCACCAGCTCCATTGTTGTTGTTGTTTGCTGTTTTTGAATTAAGCACAAAGCTACACAATGGGCTATCTGTGCTCTGCCCACCACGGGTATCGAAACCCGGATTTTAGCGTGTAAGTCCGCAGACATACCGCTGAGCCACTGGGGGGCAGCTCCACTGTTTTTAGTTGAATTTGTGTAAACAGATATGCTGTTTTTTTTATCACCGATTCATTTATAAGTTCCTATAAAATTGCAATAAACGATACTATTTTTGCCTGCATTATATCATTATGATTTACCACGTTTCAAATTATACTTATTAAACAAAAACAAACATTATTACGATGTTCTGCTTTTTATCTGGTATCAGCGGTCAATTCGAAACTACTCGGTTGTATCGGGTGTTTAAACCGAGTAATTGGATTCACTATCACTCTTGTTATAACGTATAGACAGCTGACAATGCCAGCATGTTCAGTGACATTGTGGCAGATTCCAGTGTGCAACCGACAATTTACCCACTATGTCTTACCTAGCTTCTTAGCTATCTACAATACGGTCCGGCATAGTCAGGTGGTTAGGGCACTCGACTCGTAATCTCAGGCTCCCGGGTTCGAATTCCCGTCACACCAAACATGATTGCCCATTCAGCCGTGGGAGCGTTATAATGTGAAGGTTAATCCCACTATTCTTTGGTAAAAGAATAGCCCAGTAGTTGCTAAAGTAGAGATAGCCAGGGGAAAAAGTCCTCGTGTGGCTTTGCACGAATTTCGAAAACAAACAAACTGTCTACAACATCGTCAAAATATTTATTTCTATTGAGGTTTCGGACATAAATTATTTTTTTTTGTTTTGTTCAGTTAATGTAGACCTTCAACAATATACGCTTATAAAGAATAATTATTACAAACAGTTAACTTTTGTAATATCCAATTTTGTATGAAAATGCATCTAGAGCTCTTACATAGCCGTACCGAGTTCAGAACCGTTGACTAGAAGGAGGGCAACGTACCAGTCAGGAACACCAGCCACCCACTTAATTACCTTTAACCGAATAGCAGGATTATATATCGAGGATACAACGCCCTCACAGTTCAAATCACAGAATCCTGAGCATTTACTACCAAACCACGCCCAACTTCTAGTTACAAAGAATATTTTAAAACAATAACTGCCTGAACATACGTTGTCTAAAAGTCTCTTTTTTAAAGTTCTAAAAGTAAGTTGCACGTAAGATTATTACACTTACTAAGTTTTCTGAAAACTCTCATGAATATGTTTCGCATACTTTTGGTACTCAATCACTGTAAAGGAATAAAGCAGATAGTTTATCCTTTCTAATGCACAATAGTGCATGATCTATAAGAAATATTTTGTATGTGTTTGCTTTAGAGTAAAGTCACAAAAAATAACTATTAATAATTTTCTTTGGGCAATAAATACACTGGTTTAATTGATCTTTGTACTAATTTTCATGTTTACGGTTTTTGTAATAGAATGAGAGACCTGGCATGGCCTAGCGCGTTAAGGCGTGCGCTTCGTAATCTGAGGGTCGCGGGTTCTCGCCCGAGTCACGCCAAACATGCTCACCCTCCCAGCCGTCGGAGCTTTATAATGTTACGGTCAATCCCGTTATTCGTTGGTAAAAAAGTAGCCAAAGAGTTGGCGGTGGGTGCTGATGACTAGCTGCTTTTCGTCTAGTCTTACACTGCTAAATTAGGGACGGCTAGCACAGATAGCCCTCAGGTAGCTTTGTGCGAAATTCCGAAACAAACAAACAAGTAATAGAATGATTCGTGTTTCATCTGTTTACTGGGGCAAATAAAATAATAAATTTTGATTTAATTACTATTGTAATTATTAAATATACTCCTTAATTTAGAAAATAAGATCAAGGTCTGGAAGGATCGTGCTTTATTATTTAACTGTCTTCTTTGAGCTTAAAATTTCTCTCAGTACTCAAAGATGCTTTATCTTCGGAAGATTTTTCAGATGTCACTATGATCAAATAAATACAGAATAAAAACTTCGGAGCTGATTAATAATTATAAAAAAACCGAGATGAGCAGTCGTATTTTGTAATCAAGAGGGAAATCTCAATAGCTACGGCAATTGAAATTCTCAAAAAAAACATTTCCTAGAACAGTAAAAGAGTTTATTATGGAAAAAAATAAAACGGTGACCAATAGGAAGTAAGTACAAATAAATATATTTTTAAAACAAAATATTTCCTAGAACAGTAAATTTCTTCATTCCCAAAAATCACCACAGAGAGCTAATAAACTATCACACTAAACTTGATCAAAAATAAAATTGAATCAGAAATTAATTGAATAAGTTAACTGAAAAAGAGAATAATAAAATAGCTGAATAACTTGCTAGAAAGAGGAAGTATATCATTATGTAACAAGTACGTACACAATAACTTATGTTTGTAAAGGTACGATTTCTATAAAGTAATTTCTCTGTTCGAGTTCTTCAGACATGATAGTGGTTCCATTAGACATGATAGTGATTCCTTTAAACATGATAGTGGTTTCTTTAAACATGATAGTGGTTTCTTTAGATATGATAGTGGTTCCGTTAGACATGATAGTGATTCCTTTAAACATGATAGTGGTTCCGTTAGACATGATAGTGATTCCTTTAAACAGGATAGTGGTTTCTTTAGATATGATAGTGGTTCCGTTAGACATAATAGTGATTCCTTTAAACATGATAGTGGTTCCGTTAGACATGATAGTGATTCCTTTAAACATGATAGTGGTTTCTTTAGATATGATAGTGGTTCCTTTTCTAATATTCCGATAATCTAATCTCTATACATACAGAAAACTTTAAAATTAAATATTTAATTGCTGCGTCCCTTTGTTGCAGTAAAATGCACCTGCAGTTATTTAATACGGCAGTAAAATACCGCGACAGTCATATGTCAGCAGTAGAACTGTAGTTCACCATGTCAGCCACTTGGCGCTGTATGACAAAGTTGTATTGTAGTTCACCACGTAAGTCACTCAATGCTACATAAACGCTCAATTCAAATTAATCACATAAGTCACCTGCTGCTGGATAAGAGTTGAACTATATAGTTTGCCATGTAAGTCACCCATTGCTATGTGAAAGCTGATCTGTAGTTTACGATGTAATTAACCAACTGCTAGATAAACTTATTCGCAGATTTTACCACTTTCAAGGATGTTCCAAATAACATATGTGAAACAAAAGCACATTACAATAAAAGGCTCTTTTACATCATAATTTCAAGTAAAATATACACAGAAATTATATCATGTTATATTCTAGCATCATATTGGTACTATACAGCAGAGTCATACGAACATAATATCCTAAAATGTTGTTGGCCAATGAGTTTGATAGAAGTAATTAAAAAGGTATATGGAATAATATTTATACCTCGAATGGAACTGCTAAAAATTATGTTATTGAAAAAATCGGCAGAATCAATCGATGTACCAGTATACTTTCATAAGACAAGAACCAACTCAAAGTTCGTTTGTATACATTTAATTAAAATTGTGAACATGCATAAACATTTATTTATCTTGTAGTCTAATTCTTACATAGTTGATTTCAAATAAAGTGTCACTATATTCAATGGATGAAATGATGACGTTTACGAGCATAATTAATATTGATTTCTTATGAAAGCCAGCTACTTTCAAAGATACCAAACATATATATTTAGCAAAGAGCATAGTTAGTTAAATATAGCATTCGAATTATGCTATTTATAGCGACAACCATTTTTTCATTTAATAATTTGAGTATCTTTTTCCATTAGTTCAGTATCCTTGCTGATGTAGATGTTTACAGTGGGATTTTAGGCCGTAAACCTAATAAAACCTTTAAAGACGTTCAGCAAGCCTAGAAGTCTTACGTTATCCTAAATCAATATACTAGACTAACAGTGAAGAAAAAACAATATAATTAAATAATAAACAAAACAAAAACGAATTTGAAACAGAGAAAAGTAAAAGGAAACATTAAACATTCTAATCAATAATATCTGTCTACATTGTACTAAAAGTTTCATTTGTTTAGGTTTATGAAGATGGATAAATCACTACCCCACGACAAAAATTATGTTGAGCTTAAACAGCTCAGTAGACTCAGTATTAAATTCATAAAGTGTGATAACAACACGTGATAATCCTTATAAGTAATATAGAAACTTTTCAAAATATTAAACAATCAAAATAAACTTCGCATTCAGTATGTTTTTACTATTGTTGGATTATAATTAAATATACAATTAAACTTTTAACCTATTGTAAAAAACGCCTTTATTCAGTGGTGTCCACTGAAACCAAAAGGCTTGTAGCAAGCCTTTTATTTGGGCATCCCATACCACAGAACTTTCAGCTTTAGTTTCAGTCAGACTATTTTTTACAAAATTGTCCACACTAAATGTATTAGAAATGTCTTTAAAGGCAAATTCCATCTTTTGTATTTTCTGAAAAAAAACAACTTAAAAATTACCATCTAATGAAAGATAACAAAAATCCACATTTTAATGATAGTTATATGCATTCCTGGACATTCTACTATAATTTATGAAAGGTTTGTCCTATATCTTTAGAGCTTTATGTTTTTAGGAGCGACTAGTAGATGGACGTTATATTCGAAGATTTATGGTGCTTGGGTGGCTCCATTTTTCGTCTATTCAAAACACTATTCGCTACATTTTAAAATAAAAATATAAATTATTTGTTTATAATTATATTGTACATAACTGCAAAGTTTTACATATACGCTTTATATATATATATATATCGTTTCGGATTTAATTAAGTTCGCCTATTCTACTTGACATTGTCAGCTGATTTGATCGAAGCGATGGCTTGCTGGCTATCCCTGACGTAATACTACGTAATATACATAAAGCGTTCCTTGTATTTGTTCGTGATATTGTTACGCTAGATGGAATACCTGTTACCTTGGCGAAAGGTATGTAAATTCATGATTCAATGACTTGTTTGTTTTTAAATTTCGCGAACCCGCGACCATCGGATTATGAATCGCACGCATTACGCGCTTGGCCATGCCAAGCCTTTGCCAATGACATATCTACAAAAAAATTCCACAAAAAAAAATTTCATAAGCCGCTCAACATGTATCGCACAGGTAAATCTATTTGCAATGGTGGTGTTATACAGTAGTGACATAAAGGAAATAGAGAACAAATTGTGTGAAGACTTGAAAATAGAGAAACTTGTATTCTACTCATTCGTTTCTTCTTTTCAGTTTCACATTTTCAGAAAAAAATGGTAATGAAAAGTTACTTTTTGAATATCTTTTTTCATAAGTTTAGGAAACTGTAGACATGTTCAGAAAAAAAAATATTTCCTTTACAACAGTCACAACATATAGGGTTATAAAATGAATGCTCACAATGACATTACTGGAATTGTAACACAGTAAGCTATGGCTTTATTCATATAAGCACGTGACATGTTGGCGTAGATAAATTAGCCAAAGTTTTGCGTTTCTCTATACCCGGTTTGCTACCCTCCTTCCTGTAGGTAGTATTGCAAATTTATTCATCCGTATTTATTATGTATGAAGAAGTCGTTTTGATGAAGTGATAAGGGATGAAAGAGAACTAAATGTGAATTGGATAAGATGCAGGTGAATTTCATAACGTGACGATGTATTTTGTCAGAATGTTTCCCTGGAGAATTCCAGTGTCGTACAGACCTGTCATGTATTCCTGGTAATCGGGTTCATGATGGCTGGAAGGACTGTCCGGATGGTTCTGATGAAGGTAAGCCCGATACTAAGTTTTTAGGAAGCGAAAATCAAATTACGATTTCATCCTCTCAAAAGTAATTCAAAAGTTAAGTCAAAAGATTAACTCTATTAAAAAAAGGGATACGTTGAATAATGTCAATATATAACTCCTAACTATTTAAAACATTCAAATATTACATAAAAGTAAGGTTTTGACACTTACAATGTACAGGTAGCACATTGTAAGCTAAGTGTTTAATCATAAACAAACATCAATTTCTGTCTTAAAATAATAATGAGAACTTGATGATTAGTGGCTATGCTATGATAAACGATAACTATCGTTGATGGATATATATTATATTGAATATGATGAATATTGATTATTAGTGACTAACTGCTATACTGAATATCGTGAAAGTTGAGTATTAGTGATGTTACGTATTTTTTGATGTTTTATATTCTTCGTAGATTAAACGCAACAGAAAAACACAGATAACAGCTTGTATAATTTATTACACTAAACTATTAACAAATATAACAGATATAACATAAATTATATGATAACAGTGTCAGATATTAAGTTATAACATTCGAAATTAATTACAAAACAAAATATTTGTTTCAAACTTCACAATTAATCACAACACAAAACGGTACTGGCCTGTATCTAATACAATGATCTAAAATGAAAGTCTCAAATTCCAGTCTAGGGTGTGAATTTGGTCCCACGAAGAGATTCCGAAACAGTTCACAGTTCAATAAATTCGCCGACTCTCAGCACAAGCAGTACTTCAGAAGTATCGTAGAGATTGACGAAATAAAATCACGGCTTCCGTAGATCTAATTTCAATCACAAATCCAAGTTGAATATTCACAGCAAACACTCAATCTTTCTCAAATAACTAACTCTCTTCTTTTGAAATGAAACTGGTGTCTGAATCTCACTCTTTGTCTTCGAATAAAAACTGATGACTGAATATCTCTCTTTTCGAATAAAAACTGATGACTGAATCTCTCTCTTGTCACCGTCTTTTATACCGATAGGCCTATTTCTCGAACAATCTTGCAATTTCCATACAACTCCAGAGCTATCCACGCATATCCGTTCTTGCACGAGACTACACGTCTAGACAGGAAGTCACCAGCACTCATTTACAAACCTATAATTGGTCTACTTAATTCGAGAAAATTCTAAAATGTTACCCTAAATAAATGACAAAATATTAGTTTAAACTTCGAAACAATAATATCAATATGGAAAAATGAATAATTGAAAATGAAAATTCAAACACAACACGACATGTTGTCGTTAACAAAATATTTACACGTATACATAACAGTGATTAGCTGCTATACCATGACAAGCTATGAACATTACTGAAGGCTAGTTACTACACCGTCTATAGTAAGTTGTGACTGTTAATAACGTTCTCTATGTGGTGTATATTGATGATTAGCTAGTATATTTTGTTATTTATAACTATAAAATAAAACTAGTTATCAAGCTTCAACGTTGTTTAACTTGTTCTAGAGCTCTATTCTGAGTAGAAGTTTGTGTTTTGAATAAAGTAATATAGTCTTGTGGTGAGATATTCTAGTATGTTTGTCAACCAGAATGTAGAAAAGGTCAACACAAATGTGAGTGCGGACTTCCCCGCTGTGTAGATAGCAAATATGTTGGGAACGGAGTCAGCGACTGTCTGGATGGATCCGACGAAGGTTTGTTAAATATCAAATATTATGTTAAAATAGAAATACTTTACTACGTTTTGACAGCATTGTGCCAATACCTTTATTATAATTTACAAAATAAAACTTAATGAGCACAAACGAACATGTTTTATTGCACAAAAACTCTGGAATCTTATATTTCAATATGAATTCGTTGACCAACTAAAAAGAGAATAATTACATCATAAAATTGTATACACTAACTTTATGAAATGTCTCTAGGTTTCTACACTTTTGCTGGAATTAAAGAATCACAAAGTAGCATCTCTTTTGTTTTTTGATGTTTTTTTATTTCGCACAGAGCTATGTTTGTTTGTTTTGAATTAAGCACAAAGCTACACAATGGGCTCTGCCCACCACGGGTATCGAAACCCGGATTTTAGCGTGTAAGTCCGCAGACATACAGCTGAGCCACTGGGAGGCTTGCACAAAGCTACTCGAGGGTTATCTGTGCTAGCTGTCCTTAATTTAGCAGTGTAAAACTAGAGAGAAGGCAGCTAGTCATCACCACCCACCGCCAACTCTTGTGCTACTCTTTTACCAACGAAAAGTGGGATTGACCGTCACATTATAACGCACCCACGGCTGAGAGGGTGAGCATGTTTGGCGCGACGGGAATGCAAACTTGCGACCCTCAGATTACGAGTCGCACGCCTTAACACGCTTGGCCATGCTGGGCCTAGTAGTATCTCTAAAAATATTTATCGTTACAGATTGTTTGACATAGATTGGATCACCTATGATTTATAAATTTTTTGTTTTGTTGACTAACATAAATTCCAAGTTAAAAAGCAAGTTTCAAGTACAAACAAACAAATTCATTAATTATCCTAGCAAAATTAATTGGTTTGCAGAATAAGTTGGAATAGTTTTCAGGCCCAGGATGGCCAAGCGTATTAAGGCGTGCGACGCGTACCGTAAATTCCGGCGTATAAGTCGAAAATTTGACACCAAATTTCAAGTTTAAAAATCCATACTTATACGGCGGTGACGTTTTTCATAACATGAATTCCAGTTAATTCAAATTCGAGAAAACCATCGGAAATCAAATAACAATGACATGACATATAGGTATTTATTTATAAAATAGTAAAATACTAGTAATCGTACTCAACATGAAATTGATCAAACACAAAGTCCCATTCCTCATATCTGTTTTTTTCGATTTTAATGCTTTTTTCGTAGTATCCGTTAAATGTGATTTGAACATGTCCCACACTAACAACGATTTGGATTTAAGCATGGCACCTGTCCGATGGGCCCACACTTGGTTAATCCATTTGACACATCCACTATTGTTTATCCATCCTTTTTCATGTGAGTGAAAGCGCGACGAAGCGCAAGAATGAGTCAGCGAAAATGACGCAGTTGATTATTGAATACCATTTCCTTAGCTACGCCTCGCCTCTGATGCCGACTGAAATATTCCGACCAAGCGATTTGAGCCAGAGAAGGGGTCGACTTATACGGCACGTACATGTCAAAAAACAGGATTTTTAGGCCAAACTTATAGACCTCGACTTATACGCCGGAATTTACGGTAATTGAAGATCGCGAGTTCGCATCCCGGTCGCGCCAAACATGCTCACCCTCCCAGCCGTGGAGGCGTTATAATGTGACGGTCAATCCCACTATTCGTTGGCAAAAGAGTAGCCCAAGAGTTGGCGGTGGGTGGTGATGACTAGCTGCCTTCCCTCTAGTCTTACACTGCTAAAATAGGGACGGCTAGCACAGATAGCTCTCGAGTAGCTTTGTGCAAAATTCAAAAACAAACAAACAGGAACAATTTTGTTAATTAGCTTGTTAAAATTACATAATGTCTTTTGTTTCAGACGTTCCCTGTCCCATGGCAGCATTTAGAAATATTTTCTTTTTGCTAATTATTTTAGGGAAACAAAATGGCATAAGAAGAGTACCAGGTAAAAAATGTTAAATAAAATTATGTTATAATAAACAAGTGGAAACGAACTTGAATCAAAAAGCTAGAGTTTATATAATGTCAGTATCGTAATAGTTTCCTAATAACACTTTTTCCATATAGGCATGTCTCAGAACAAGTCTACTTATATGTGTCCAGATGAAGACAACCTTCAAGACATCTTGGCTGCTGAACGGAAGAAACGAGAAGCAGGTAATTTAATATTGTCCTACGGCGGACAAGTGATTTATTTATTTTTATTGTTATTTGGAATTGTAAGACACAGTGTAGGGTACTGAAACACCGTAGTTTATGTCACGCGATAAATACAGCTTTGAAGTTGGTAAATATGTGCTTTTGCTTGGTTAGAACATGAATCATTAACTTTCCGTCTGCTGGTGTGTTTAGTAAATGGTTAAATAACACAAGGTTTTATGCTCTAATAATGGGAGCTTTTACCACCTTTAATTTCCGAAAGTTCTTGATGTTTTAACACCTGGAGTTCCTTGCTGCTTCAATGTAAGAGTTATCTAAGTGCTCAAGCATTGTTGCATTACATCACCTTCCCACTAACAATGAGTTTCTTATGTACACATATGGCAAAAGGTATAGAAGAATAAAATATTAACACAATAAATAAAAAATATGGTTCACTTGAATAATATTAAACCAATTTTTTATTGAAATGAGCTACAGAAAGAGAGGACTGATAAAATGTAACATTTCTTATATATATAAGAATCGTGTTTTATTATTCTTATAGCTTTAGCTTACATTCAACGTATTGTTATAAAATGTTTCCAATGGTTCTATTCAGATGAAGTCGGACAAGAATTATTCAGCTCAATGATGAACTCAGACGTAAGTAGTGACGCATCATTATACACAGTGGAAGTACACGACACATATATGGGTAGCAGTTACACTACGATGCCTAGTGCTAAGTATCAACCTACAAAAAAATCAGCTCTTGACAGTCAGAAACCATCTTTTGCAACCCCAATCACCGAAAATGGTAAAAATGGAAAGTTTAAAGGTGATATGTTCACAATAAGCCCTACAAAAGTGGTTTATCCTATTGGGCTTCTTTCTGCTATTACAGGTACAGAAATAAATAGTGACAAAACAACGGTTTATACAACAGAAATTCACAGAGATTATATTGATGGAACGTATGCTCAGATCCTGAAAAGTTTTTCAACAATTATATATTCAGCTTCTGATAATTATGTACACCCCGAGTATCCTGTATATCGAGTTACAAGCGGCTCTGAAAGGTTTGCTTCCTTAACATCTGGAAAAGTCTATCAAACTGCAGTTAATGAGCTGGTTTCCTCCCTGAGTTCTTCTAGTCGCCGTCAGTATGAAACTGAAGACTTTGCAGATGCAATCTCTACAATGCAAAACTACTATCCACTTGAGAAACTAAGAACGGTACCTGCAGGTTTTTTCCTTATGGGTGATAGATTAATACAAAATGATGGAGATCAACATAAAACGGATCAAGATGTAGTTGTCAATAAGGGTGAAGTACAACCGCGTGCAGTGTACAAACTAGAAGGTGAGAGAAAAGAAGTGGGAAGGAATTATCAACTTATCTATGGGCAGGTTCAAACAGAAGGAGAGCTCATGGAAGATACGTTGATTAACGGACCTAGATTAAAAATTCAAGAAGTAATTGAAGAAATTTCAAAAAAACTCCCTACAAATACAGCAAAGGTTGATGTAAGAAAACGTAGAAAGAATATAAACAGTTCACGTATGCCTTATAGTGTACATGAAGACACAGATGTAAAAAAGGCTGATCGTATTACAGTTGGTAAATTTGGAACGGTTAAGATCACAGACGTCAAAGGTGTAACTGCGTATCCTCAATACTATTACAAAAGAGTCCCACATGAGAATTCGCATCAGGAACCTCGTGAACTGAGGACAGGAGCAGGAATAATTGGGAGAAGAGTTGAACTTTTAGAGGATGACTTTATTGTTTCGGATCCTATCGTATCCATACAGAAGACTGATAGTGTTTTTGGACGGGAGTGGTACTTGAAGAGAAAGTCCACTAGAAATAATGTGTTAAAGAACTCTGTAGAGCAATTATCCACAAATTTCATGAATCCTGAAATCAATAAGAAAAATGCAATATTCCAACCACTAAAAGCTACTTCACAACATGATATCAGACTTACAAAGACCATTGGCACATTTGGGCCTATTTACGATCCTCTACTTGAGGAAAATGATTATGATACAAGAGATAAACAAGTCGCATATACTTCTTTTTATTCTGCCTTTGATAAAACTACTATGAAAGACAAAGTCATAGCTGAAAAAACAAAACATTTATTAGGCGAAATTAGCTCAACGATAACATTATTTGGCTTTGATGAATTTTCTACAAAAATTTCTGGAACTGAAGTAATGTTCTTGCCATCTTCTGCCCTCACACCTCAAACAACAAATGTTTATGGTATGATGTCTGATAATCCTGTTACAGTACATACAAAAGAAAAGCTGCTTGATAACAGTAAAAAGGCAAACATTAATGAGAAACGTAGATATAGCAATGAGGCGTATATAAATAAGACTGGTGAAGATAATGAGAGACATCGAACGTCAGACCCTTTGTTCATTAAAGAAAACTTATCCATTTTAAAGTCCACTGATTTAGAGACGGATGACGCCATAGAAAAAGGTTCAAGTGAAAAAGAAAAGACAAATAAAGAACACTATTCCAGCAAGCTAAATATACCTTTTAATAGTAAAAGAGGTGAGGTATTGTCTGAATCTTTTTTCTTAGGTACAGAAGAGAAGGATTCAAGTGAAGAAACAGAACATTCGGGAAAACACGCCATAGATTACTTGACAACAAATACACTTACAACTGATCTTCTTACTTCATTAACGCAGGTAGATATCGAAAATTCAGAATTTTTTACGGAAACTCCAATTTACCCCACAGGTTTAGTATCATCATTAACTGGTAATGATGTCAATGATGGGGTAACAACAGAATGGAAAACACTTGTTTTCGGTACCTACATTGAAGGAAAGTATGCTCATGTCATACAAAGCACATCAAGCATATTCTACACTGTTCAAAAGACAAACGATTATAATATCGATACAATTTTCACTTCTAAAGGTGGTGAAACAAAAACTCTGAGTTCCATTGGAAGCTCAACAGAAAATGGAAAGAGTGGCTATTACTATTCAGTTTTCCCTTCATTAGAAACTCCTCAGTATGAACAAAAACATTCATCGTTTTCGTCATTAGATATGAATTTTGGCGGTATTTTAAGCTTTTCCATTGAGAAGACGAAGAAAACCGCTATTCAAAATACAGCGGGCGAAAACACTGATGTGGTAGAAACTGATGGAACTAAAACACACATAACTGCAGAAACAGATCTGTTAAAGAGCTCTAGCAATATTTTATATGAATCTTCCTTTGCTTCCCTTTCATTTATATCCGGCCTGTTTGATAGAAACAAAGTTACATCAACAAGTTACATTACAAATACTGTACAGCAACTTGAATCTGGAATTCCATCCTCTCGTTTGTCCAGTTTTTTACAGGATGATAACTCAACATTACTAACCATCGCAGTAAGTTTGGTTTTGCCAAGCATTTCAACAATATATCAGGTGCCTATCGTTTCTAAAGAAATGCTGGAAGAAAGTTTTCCTGAAACTTTTGACTCAGAAGATAAAAATAATTTTGTGCCTTCATCGAAAGAAACAGTTGAAGCACCGAGAAATTTGCATATACAATCCTCGTCAACTGTTTTAACACAGGGGTTTATTCAACTTAATTCTGTACCTGATTCAGGAAATGAGATCATACTAACCAACAGCACAACTGAAAGTAAGCCATCTATCCAAAGATCTGTATTAATTGCTTCACTATCTACAGCATTAACAGGAAACGTTGTTATTCCTGAAACAAATTACGACAACATTCCGCCTGTTGTAGAAAGTTTATCTGAAACAATTTCAACAACTTCTACTGACCCGACAAATTATCACTCTCAAATATCACAAAGGGTTATATCAGGGAGTGACAATCCTGTGCTTATTAGCTCGTTTAAGGTGCCATATGAAATATTTACTTATTTTATTACTTCACATGAAGGTACATCAAGTGTTGAACATGACGAAGAAGTAAACAAAAAAATTAATAAAAACAACAACGAAGAAACTAACGTAAAACAAACAACTTTAAAATCTTCTCTTTTGTCGATTATCGATGGATCAAAATTAATTAGCACGTTATTCGGAAATCTGGAGGGTTTTACAACAAACACCATGGCAGGGTCTAAAAAAAAAGATATCAATACTCGTTATTTAAAACCAACCGATGAAAACCAAACGAAAAAACTCGGTAAAGAAAACATTAACTCACATAACACCAGCATCAAACATACAAAACACAATACAACGTACTTTAGTACATTACCTA
The DNA here is from genome assembly GCA_011833715.1 of Carcinoscorpius rotundicauda. Lineage (NCBI taxonomy): Eukaryota > Metazoa > Arthropoda > Merostomata > Xiphosura > Limulidae > Carcinoscorpius > Carcinoscorpius rotundicauda. Next base: position 39,547,480 of record CM022395.1, on the reverse strand, counting down.
AACACCACATGACGACAAAAATTAGACATTTCACAAAAGTTAAAAACTTAACGACAGATATCAATACTTCATTAAATCTAAATATATTAAATGAGGCTAATAAAAATGAAAATGAATACGTAACAAGAAAGATCAGAAAAAAGCGAGATATTGTAGCTACGCCAGTAACTTTCTACACAACGACTACGCACTTCACGACAGTATTAAACCAACATGGTGGTTCCTCCATTTTAAGTAACGTTGAAGTTAAGTCTTCCATTAAGTATCCCGATCAGTATGTTGTTGATTCAAGAACATATGTGCCTGATGCAGTGTACCACACACAAGTTCCGTCAGGTCAAAATAACAGGTTCGTCCATGAAACACAAGGACACCAGAAAGTTGTGTGCAGAAATTGCAAAGTAAACGATCCACACACTATCTATTCTACTTATACGTATTACACGACTCACTACGTCAACGGAAGACCAGTCGTTAAAACCCGTTATGAAACTGTTGCTAATGAAATAAGCGTAACGATATCAGAAAACCAAAAACCGGAATACGAACGAAGAAATCTGCAACATGTTTATGATACTGGTCCACCTAACGTTCATCACACAACCTACACATATTACACAACGAAATTCAGAGACGAAACTGCCTTTGTAGAAACTCATAAAGACACGGTCACCAACCTAAATAGACACACCACACCAATAATCTGTCATACGTGTAAGCCAAGCCCCACTAAGGCCAGCTTTTATAAACCAGGTTTCAAAGAAACGTCTTATGTACCTTCCGGCTATTATCCATCAGAAACAAGTAAACCTCAGGGACGAAGAGGACAACCTCGTTACGTTTCCAGTTGCGATGGAAGCAGTGGAAGATGCGGAGGTAGAGCATCAAGTACTAATTATGTAAAGGATCTATTAACTGGGAGGCGGGGAGTTTCCTATAAAAGACCAGAAAGAATTCATAAAGTCAAAGATTATGTAACATCTGATAGCTACAGAAAAGTAAATTATGCACCAACGGAGATACACCATCCTGGAAATCCTATCACACCTACCCCAGTAACTTACTATACGACATACACCTACTTTACAACATTACTGGAGGATGGAAAAGAATCTGTTTCAAGTCGAGAAGAAACTAAAACAAACATTGTCACTGATCTTGTAGTTCCTACTCCCGTTCCATTCAAGCAACGATACAAACGCTCAAAGAAATATTATTCTCCATTAGAAGACCCTATGGATTTAGGGAAAATTGTTCTCTCTGCGCGTAAAAGAAAACTATACAGTCCTTCCTTGACCAATTCAAGCGTACTTAACATTTTAGGAAAAGGAAAGAAAATGAGAAAGAAGCGAGATATTGTAGCTACTCCAGTAACCTTCTACACAACGACTACGCACTTCACGACAGTATTAAACCAACATGGTGGTTCCTCCATTTTAAGTAACGTTGAAGTTAAGTCTTCCATTAAGTATCCCGATCAGTATGTTGTTGATTCAAGAACATATGTGCCTGATGCAGTGTACCACACACAAGCTCCGTCAGGTCAAAATAACAGGTTGGTCTATGAAACACAAGGACACCAGAAAGTTGTGTGCAGAAATTGCAAAGCAAACGATCCACATATTATCTATTCTACTTATACGTATTACACGACTCACTATGTCAACGGAAGACCAGTCGTTAAAACCCGTTATGAAACTGTTGCTAATGAAATAAGCGTAACGATATCAGAAAACCAAAAACCGGAATACGAACGAAGAAATCTGCAACATGTTTATGATACTGGTCCACCTAACGTTCATCACACGACCTACACATATTACACAACGAAATTCAGAGACGGAACTGCCTTTGTAGAAACTCATAAAGACACGGTCACCAACCTAAATAGACACACCACACCAATAATCTGTCATACGTGTAAGCCAAGCCCCACTAAGGCCAGCTTTTATAAACCAGGTTTCAAAGAAACGTCTTATGTACCTTCCGGCTATTATCCATCAGAAACAAGTAAACCTCAGGGACGAAGAGGACAACCTCGTTACGTTTCCAGTTGCGATGGAAGCAGTGGAAGATGCGGAGGTAGAGCATCAAGTACTAATTATGTAAAGGATCTATTAACTGGGAGGCGGGGAGTTTCCTATAAAAGACCAGAAAGAATTCATAAAGTCAAAGATTATGTAACATCTGATAGCTACAGAAAAGTAAATTATGCACCAACGGAGATACACCATCCTGGAAATCCTATCACACCTACCCCAGTAACTTACTATACGACATACACCTACTTTACAACATTACTGGAGGATGGAAAAGAATCTGTTTCAAGTCGAGAAGAAACTAAAACAAACATTGTCACTGATCTTGTAGTTCCTACTCCCGTTCCATTCAAGCAACGATACAAACGCTCAAAGAAATATTATTCTCCATTAGAAGACCCTATGGATTTAGGGAAAATTGTTCTCTCTGCGCGTAAAAGAAAACTATACAGTCCTTCCTTGACCAATTCAAGCGTACTTAACATTTTAGGAAAAGGAAAGAAAATGAGAAAGAAGCGAGATATTGTAGCTACTCCAGTAACCTTCTACACAACGACTACGCACTTCACGACAGTATTAAACCAACATGGTGGTTCCTCCATTTTAAGTAACGTTGAAGTTAAGTCTTCCATTAAGTATCCCGATCAGTATGTTGTTGATTCAAGAACATATGTGCCTGATGCAGTGTACCACACACAAGCTCCGTCAGGTCAAAATAACAGGTTGGTCTATGAAACACAAGGACACCAGAAAGTTGTGTGCAGAAATTGCAAAGCAAACGATCCACATATTATCTATTCTACTTATACGTATTACACGACTCACTACGTCAACGGAAGACCAGTCGTTAAAACCCGTTATGAAACTGTTGCTAATGAGATAAGCGTAACGATATCAGAAAACCAAACACCTGAATACGAACGAAGAAATCTGCAACATGTTTATGATACTGGTCCACCTAACGTTCATCACACAACCTACACATATTACACAACGAAATTCAGAGACGGAACTGCCTTTGTAGAAACTCATAAAGACACGGTCACCAACCTAAATAGACACACCACACCAATAATCTGTCATACGTGTAAGCCAAGCCCCACTAAGGCCAGCTTTTATAAACCAGGTTTCAAAGAAACGTCTTATGTACCTTCCGGCTATTATCCATCAGAAACAAGTAAACCTCAGGGACGAAGAGGACAACCTCGTTACGTTTCCAGTTGCGATGGAAGCAGTGGAAGATGCGGAGGTAGAGCATCAAGTACTAATTATGTAAAGGATCTATTAACTGGGAGGCGGGGAGTTTCCTATAAAAGACCAGAAAGAATTCATAAAGTCAAAGATCATGTAACACCTGATAGCTACAGAAAAGTAAATTATGCACCAACGGAGATACACCATCCTGGAAATCCTATCACACCTACCCCAGTAACTTTCTATACGACATACACCTACTTTACAACATTACTGGAGGATGGAAAAGAATCTGTTTCAAGTCGAGAAGAAACTAAAACAAACATTGTCACTGATCTTGTAGTTCCTACTCCCGTTCCATTCAAGCAACGATACAAACGCTCAAAGAAATATTATTCTCCATTAGAAGACCCTATGGATTTAGGGAAAATTGTTCTCTCTGCGCGTAAAAGAAAACTATACAGTCCTTCCTTGACCAATTCAAGCGTACTTAACATTTTAGGAAAAGGAAAGAAAATGAGAAAGAAGCGAGATATTGTAGCTACTCCAGTAACCTTCTACACAACGACTACGCACTTCACGACAGTATTAAACCAACATGGTGGTTCCTCCATTTTAAGTAACGTTGAAGTTAAGTCTTCCATTAAGTATCCCGATCAGTATGTTGTTGATTCAAGAACATATGTGCCTGATGCAGTGTACCACACACAAGCTCCGTCAGGTCAAAATAACAGGTTGGTCTATGAAACACAAGGACACCAGAAAGTTGTGTGCAGAAATTGCAAAGCAAACGATCCACATATTATCTATTCTACTTATACGTATTACACGACTCACTACGTCAACGGAAGACCAGTCGTTAAAACCCGTTATGAAACTGTTGCTAATGAGATAAGCGTAACGATATCAGAAAACCAAACACCTGAATACGAACGAAGAAATCTGCAACATGTTTATGATACTGGTCCACCTAACGTTCATCACACTACCTACACATATTACACAACGAAATTCAGAGACGGAACTGCCTTTGTAGAAACTCATAAAGACACGGTCACCAACCTAAATAGACACACCACACCAATAATCTGTCATACGTGTAAGCCAAGCCCCACCAAGGCCAGCTTTTATAAACCAGGTTTCAAAGAAACGTCTTATGTACCTTCCGGCTATTATCCATCAGAAACAAGTAAACCTCAGGGACGAAGAGGACAACCTCGTTACGTTTCCAGTTGCGATGGAAGCAGTGGAAGATGCGGAGGTAGAGCATCAAGTACTAATTATGTAAAGGATCTATTAACTGGGAGGCGGGGAGTTTCCTATAAAAGACCAGAAAGAATTCATAAAGTCAAAGATCATGTAACACCTGATAGCTACAGAAAAGTAAATTATGCACCAACGGAGATACACCATCCTGGAAATCCTATCACACCTACCCCAGTAACTTTCTATACGACATACACCTACTTTACAACATTACTGGAGGATGGAAAAGAATCTGTTTCAAGTCGAGAAGAAACTAAAACAAACATTGTCACTGATCTTGTAGTTCCTACTCCCGTTCCATTCAAGCAACGATACAAACGCTCAAAGAAATATTATTCTCCATTAGAAGACCCTATGGATTTAGGGAAAATTGTTCTCTCTGCGCGTAAAAGAAAACTATACAGTCCTTCCTTGACCAATTCAAGCGTACTTAACATTTTAGGAAAAGGAAAGAAAATGAGAAAGAAGCGAGATATTGTAGCTACTCCAGTAACCTTCTACACAACGACTACGCACTTCACGACAGTATTAAACCAACATGGTGGTTCCTCCATTTTAAGTAACGTTGAAGTTAAGTCTTCCATTAAGTATCCCGATCAGTATGTTGTTGATTCAAGAACATATGTGCCTGATGCAGTGTACCACACACAAGCTCCGTCAGGTCAAAATAACAGGTTGGTCTATGAAACACAAGGACACCAGAAAGTTGTGTGCAGAAATTGCAAAGCAAACGATCCACATATTATCTATTCTACTTATACGTATTACACGACTCACTACGTCAACGGAAGACCAGTCGTTAAAACCCGTTATGAAACTGTTGCTAATGAGATAAGCGTAACGATATCAGAAAACCAAACACCTGAATACGAACGAAGAAATCTGCAACATGTTTATGATACTGGTCCACCTAACGTTCATCACACTACCTACACATATTACACAACGAAATTCAGAGACGGAACTGCCTTTGTAGAAACTCATAAAGACACGGTCACCAACCTAAATAGACACACCACACCAATAATCTGTCATACGTGTAAGCCAAGCCCCACCAAGGCCAGCTTTTATAAACCAGGTTTCAAAGAAACGTCTTATGTACCTTCCGGCTATTATCCATCAGAAACAAGTAAACCTCAGGGACGAAGAGGACAACCTCGTTACGTTTCCAGTTGCGATGGAAGCAGTGGAAGATGCGGAGGTAGAGCATCAAGTACTAATTATGTAAAGGATCTATTAACTGGGAGGCGGGGAGTTTCCTATAAAAGACCAGAAAGAATTCATAAAGTCAAAGATCATGTAACACCTGATAGCTACAGAAAAGTAAATTATGCACCAACGGAGATACACCATCCTGGAAATCCTATCACACCTACCCCAGTAACTTTCTATACGACATACACCTACTTTACAACATTACTGGAGGATGGAAAAGAATCTGTTTCAAGTCGAGAAGAAACTAAAACAAACATTGTCACTGATCTTGTAGTTCCTACTCCCGTTCCATTCAAGCAACGATACAAACGCTCAAAGAAATATTATTCTCCATTAGAAGACCCTATGGATTTAGGGAAAATTGTTCTCTCTGCGCGTAAAAGAAAACTATACAGTCCTTCCTTGACCAATTCAAGCGTACTTAACATTTTAGGAAAAGGAAAGAAAATGAGAAAGAAGCGAGATATTGTAGCTACTCCAGTAACCTTCTACACAACGACTACGCACTTCACGACAGTATTAAACCAACATGGTGGTTCCTCCATTTTAAGTAACGTTGAAGTTAAGTCTTCCATTAAGTATCCCGATCAGTATGTTGTTGATTCAAGAACATATGTGCCTGATGCAGTGTACCACACACAAGCTCCGTCAGGTCAAAATAACAGGTTGGTCTATGAAACACAAGGACACCAGAAAGTTGTGTGCAGAAATTGCAAAGCAAACGATCCACATATTATCTATTCTACTTATACGTATTACACGACTCACTACGTCAACGGAAGACCAGTCGTTAAAACCCGTTATGAAACTGTTGCTAATGAAATAAGCGTAACGATATCAGAAAACCAAACACCTGAATACGAACGAAGAAATCTGCAACATGTTTATGATACTGGTCCACCTAACGTTCATCACACAACCTACACATATTACACAACGAAATTCAGAGACGGAACTGCCTTTGTAGAAACTCATAAAGACACGGTCACCAACCTAAATAGACACACCACACCAATAATCTGTCATACGTGTAAGCCAAGCCCCACTAAGGCCAGCTTTTATAAACCAGGTTTCAAAGAAACGTCTTATGTACCTTCCGGCTATTATCCATCAGAAACAAGTAAACCTCAGGGACGAAGAGGACAACCTCGTTACGTTTCCAGTTGCGATGGAAGCAGTGGAAGATGCGGAGGTAGAGCATCAAGTACTAATTATGTAAAGGATCTATTAACTGGGAGGCGGGGAGTTTCCTATAAAAGACCAGAAAGAATTCATAAAGTCAAAGATCATGTAACACCTGATAGCTACAGAAAAGTAAATTATGCACCAACGGAGATACACCATCCTGGAAATCCTATCACACCTACCCCAGTAACTTACTATACGACATACACCTACTTTACAACATTACTGGAGGATGGAAAAGAATCTGTTTCAAGTCGAGAAGAAACTAAAACAAACATTGTCACTGATCTTGTAGTTCCTACTCCCGTTCCATTCAAGCAACGATACAAACGCTCAAAGAAATATTATTCTCCATTAGAAGACCCTATGGATTTAGGGAAAATTGTTCTCTCTGCGCGTAAAAGAAAACTATACAGTCCTTCCTTGACCAATTCAAGCGTACTTAACATTTTAGGAAAAGGAAAGAAAATGAGAAAGAAGCGAGGTATTGTAGCTACTCCAGTAACCTTCTACACAACGACTACGCACTTCACGACAGTATTAAACCAACATGGTGGTTCCTCCATTTTAAGTAACGTTGAAGTTAAGTCTTCCATTAAGTATCCCGATCAGTATGTTGTTGATTCAAGAACATATGTGCCTGATGCAGTGTATCACACACAAGCTCCGTCAGGTCAAAATAACAGGTTGGTCTATGAAACACAAGGACACCAGAAAGTTGTGTGCAGAAATTGCAAAGCAAACGATCCACATATTATCTATTCTACTTATACGTATTACACGACTCACTACGTCAACGGAAGACCAGTCGTTAAAACCCGTTATGAAACTGTTGCTAATGAGATAAGCGTAACGATATCAGAAAACCAAACACCTGAATACGAACGAAGAAATCTGCAACATGTTTATGATACTGGTCCACCTAATGTTCATCACACAACCTACACATATTACACAACGAAATTCAGAGACGGAACTGCCTTTGTAGAAACTCATAAAGACACGGTCACCAACCTAAATAGACACACCACACCAATAATCTGTCATACGTGTAAGCCAAGCCCCACTAAGGCCAGCTTTTATAAACCAGGTTTCAAAGAAACGTCTTATGTACCTTCCGGCTATTATCCATCAGAAACAAGTAAACCTCAGGGACGAAGAGGACAACCTCGTTACGTTTCCAGTTGCGATGGAAGCAGTGGAAGATGCGGAGGTAGAGCATCAAGTACTAATTATGTAAAGGATCTATTAACTGGGAGGCGGGGAGTTTCCTATAAAAGACCCGAAAGAATTTATAAAGTCAAAGATCATGTAACACCTGATAGCTACAGAAAAGTAAATTATGCACCAACGGAGATACACCATCCTGGAAATCCTATCACACCTACCCCAGTAACTTTCTATACGACATACACCTACTTTACAACATTACTGGAGGATGGAAAAGAATCTGTTTCAAGTCGAGAAGAAACTAAAACAAACATTGTCACTGATCTTGTAGTTCCTACTCCCGTTCCATTCAAGCAACGATACAAACGCTCAAAGAAATATTATTCTCCATTAGAAGACCCTATGGATTTAGGGAAAATTGTTCTCTCTGCGCGTAAAAGAAAACTATACAGTCCTTCCTTGACCAATTCAAGCGTACTTAACATTTTAGGAAAAGGAAAGAAAATGAGAAAGAAGCGAGATATTGTAGCTACTCCAGTAACCTTCTACACAACGACTACGCACTTCACGACAGTATTAAACCAACATGGTGGTTCCTCCATTTTAAGTAACGTTGAAGTTAAGTCTTCCATTAAGTATCCCGATCAGTATGTTGTTGATTCAAGAACATATGTGCCTGATGCAGTGTACCACACACAAGCTCCGTCAGGTCAAAATAACAGGTTGGTCTATGAAACACAAGGACACCAGAAAGTTGTGTGCAGAAATTGCAAAGCAAACGATCCACATATTATCTATTCTACTTATACGTATTACACGACTCACTACGTCAACGGAAGACCAGTCGTTAAAACCCGTTATGAAACTGTTGCTAATGAGATAAGCGTAACGATATCAGAAAACCAAACACCTGAATACGAACGAAGAAATCTGCAACATGTTTATGATACTGGTCCACCTAATGTTCATCACACAACCTACACATATTACACAACGAAATTCAGAGACGGAACTGCCTTTGTAGAAACTCATAAAGACACGGTCACCAACCTAAATAGACACACCACACCAATAATCTGTCATACGTGTAAGCCAAGCCCCACTAAGGCCAGCTTTTATAAACCAGGTTTCAAAGAAACGTCTTATGTACCTTCCGGCTATTATCCATCAGAAACAAGTAAACCTCAGGGACGAAGAGGACAACCTCGTTACGTTTCCAGTTGCGATGGAAGCAGTGGAAGATGCGGAGGTAGAGCATCAAGTACTAATTATGTAAAGGATCTATTAACTGGGAGGCGGGGAGTTTCCTATAAAAGACCAGAAAGAATTCATAAAGTCAAAAATCATGTAACACCTGATAGCTACAGAAAAGTAAATTATGCACCAACGGAGATACACCATCCTGGAAATCCTATCACACCTACCCCAGTAACTTACTATACGACATACACCTACTTTACAACATTACTGGAGGATGGAAAAGAATCTGTTTCAAGTCGAGAAGAAACTAAAACAAACATTGTCACTGATCTTGTAGTTCCTACTCCCGTTCCATTCAAGCAACGATACAAACGCTCAAAGAAATATTATTCTCCATTAGAAGACCCTATGGATTTAGGGAAAATTGTTCTCTCTGCGCGTAAAAGAAAACTATACAGTCCTTCCTTGACCAATTCAAGCGTACTTAACATTTTAGGAAAAGGAAAGAAAATGAGAAAGAAGCGAGATATTGTAGCTACTCCAGTAACCTTCTACACAACGACTACGCACTTCACGACAGTATTAAACCAACATGGTGGTTCCTCCATTTTAAGTAACGTTGAAGTTAAGTCTTCCATTAAGTATCCCGATCAGTATGTTGTTGATTCAAGAACATATGTGCCTGATGCAGTGTATCACACACAAGCTCCGTCAGGTCAAAATAACAGGTTGGTCTATGAAACACAAGGACACCAGAAAGTTGTGTGCAGAAATTGCAAAGCAAACGATCCACATATTATCTATTCTACTTATACGTATTACACGACTCACTACGTCAACGGAAGACCAGTCGTTAAAACCCGTTATGAAACTGTTGCTAATGAGATAAGCGTAACGATATCAGAAAACCAAACACCTGAATACGAACGAAGAAATCTGCAACATGTTTATGATACTGGTCCACCTAACGTTCATCACACAACCTACACATATTACACAACGAAATTCAGAGACGGAACTGCCTTTGTAGAAACTCATAAAGACACGGTCACCAACCTAAATAGACACACCACACCAATAATCTGTCATACGTGTAAGCCAAGCCCCACTAAGGCCAGCTTTTATAAACCAGGTTTCAAAGAAACGTCTTATGTACCTTCCGGCTATTATCCATCAGAAACAAGTAAACCTCAGGGACGAAGAGGACAACCTCGTTACGTTTCCAGTTGCGATGGAAGCAGTGGAAGATGCGGAGGTAGAGCATCAAGTACTAATTATGTAAAGGATCTATTAACTGGGAGGCGGGGAGTTTCCTATAAAAGACCAGAAAGAATTCATAAAGTCAAAAATCATGTAACACCTGATAGCTACAGAAAAGTAAATTATGCACCAACGGAGATACACCATCCTGGAAATCCTATCACACCTACCCCAGTAACTTACTATACGACATACACCTACTTTACAACATTACTGGAGGATGGAAAAGAATCTGTTTCAAGTCGAGAAGAAACTAAAACAATCATTGTCACTGATCTTGTAGTTCCTACTCCCGTTCCATTCAAGCAACGATACAAACGCTCGATTACGGAACGGTCTTCATCAAAAGAAAACTATTTGGTGTTATCTCCTAGTGAACTTTATGTACCTTCTTTTATTGGCCCTTATAAAAAGTTAGGGATTATTTTTCCAAAAGATGAAGTAAAGACTAAGCTTTTTTATTATCCTAGGCAATTTTCTAATTCTTTTGTTAGGAGGATTCTTTCAGAAAGTGTTGTAGGAAAGAGTACATTTTTCTCTAATAAACGTAAAGATTTCTTTTCCTCCAGTCAACCATTTTTTTTAACAAGAGTAGAATTTTTCAAGATGAATCGTTTAAGTAATTTGTATCCCAACACCGAATTTTCATCTAACACTTTAATTAAACCAACCGAAACAACTGATTTTGCAAATATAGTTTTATCAACAACCTTACTGTCGTCAAGTTATAGCTCTTCTGCTGATTCGTATATACATAATTCATACAATAATGATTTGTTGAATGAATTTAACCACAGTTTGCAAGAAAATGTTAAGACGCCGCCTAGAAGAAAACTTCTTAGTTTTGAAGACTTTGATGATTATTCTGAAAATATTCTAGGAAAGGACGATGATAAATTTTTTTATTCATTCAAGGAAGATAATAAAAGATTAGTTAAACGTTCCATTAGTGACCCAAATAGCTTGTATCCAACAGGCCTTATTCAGTCTCTCGAAGCAAAGGATATAAGCAATGGAATAACAACAGTTTATGCCACAAAAGTTTATGGAACATATCTAGGAAGTTCTTACACACAAATTGTTCATAGAGATATTCATACATATTCAAATGCCATAAATACTTTTGACAAAAGAGTTATTTCATCAATCAATCCAACACCTATTGGAAGCATTGGTATTAATTCCCATACAAATAACAAATTGTCAAGAACTGGGCTTTTGTCTTCATTTGTTAATACCGACGTAAATGATGAAACTACAACGTTGTACACTACGAATATAATTGGAACATATATTGGTGAAATATATGCTCATATAGCCAAAACTACATCGTCAATAATGAAAGAACACTTAACGTCTACAGTCTCCAGCAAAGCATCATTGGGGTTGCTATCATCTGTAACCAGAACTGATATTCACGGACCATCCACAACATTGTGGACTACTGAAATATATGGTACTTACTTAAGTGGATTTTATGCCCACGTTGCATCTACTTTTTCTAATATTTACCTTTCATACGGAAGCGGTAGTGATGGTCATAGCTTTTCAGCAAACAGTAATGCTTATAAAGAAAAGTTATTTTTACCAGATCGCACGGTTTCTTCTGATTTTACTGACAATGAAAAAGAAGAATTTTATGCAGAAGCTACAGCTGAAGACTCGAAAAACTTGTATTCTAGTTTCATTGACCCTGATGAAAACAGATATGATTTTAAGGAGCAAGAAAATCCCATACAACCTAATCCAAAAGTAAATAAGTATAAAACTGGGCCTGTGAGAAGTCATATATTTACTACCATTAGCAATACCAATACTATACTTTATACTACGAACATCTATGGAACTTTTATAGAAGGAATCTATTCGCAAGTTGCACAAACAACATCACAAACACTCTCATATTTTAAACAATCGTTTACAAACACATCAAAAGCTATCCAACCATCAGAAGTTGACATTTCGCACGTAACTGGTTTGGTTTCTTCTATTATTAACACGCAAGTGACTGGAGACACGACGATATATTATACTACTGAAATACATGGCACTTATATTGGTCAGTATTATGCTCAGTTAGCACGTACACGGTCCAGAACTGAAACAAAACTCTCTGAAACAAAAATACTTACTTCTAAGCCGAGTGAATATAAAACCGGTATATTGTCTACAAGTATTTATAACATTGAAATAAACAACGATTTGACAACTCATCATATTTACCAAATTCATGGAACTTTTGTTGGTGGAGTATATGCTCATATTCAAAGATCAACCACTAAAATATTGCCAATTAAACCAACTCCATTAAAGAACACGGTTTCTTCTAAAACAGGTCTTGTGTCTGTTACTACAAGTACAGAAGTAAATGATGGAACAACAACTGTCCATACTTCTCAGATTTATGGAACATACGTTGGAGGATTCTATGCACATGTAGCTAGACAAACATCTGAAGTGTTGCCAGTTATTAAGTCCAAAGAACAAGATAAAACAGGGAATAACCGAAATATAGAAGGTATAGTATCATCAACTGTAAGTACAGAAATACATGATCGGACTACAACCATTTACACCACGGAAGTGTATGGGACTTATTTCAATGGATTTTATGCGCATGTGGCGCGTAGTAGTTCTAGTATTATTACACCGACCTCGACAAAAAGAAACACCCAAGTTACAGGATTGATATCCACTGAAACTTCAAGTGAGATCAATGATGGAACCACTACTATTCACACCACTCAAATTTATGGGACACATTTTAATGGATTTTACGCACATGTAGCAAAAAGCACGTCCAGGATATTAGAAAGTTCTGTAAAATTAGCGCATGTTAAGAATATTTATGAAACACCAGCAAGCTATTATCTTGTCGATGATATTTTGTCCACGCCAAAGAATGAAAATCAAATCTATAAATTGACTACAGAAATTGAAACATCTTTGTCTTTGAATATCTTCCACTCTAAAGAAAATAGCTTTTCCATAGAATTTACAAATAGTGAAGATAATGGAATTGAAGAAGTTGATACACAATTTCCTGTAACAAAACCTACTCAAGATATTAATTCTCACTCAACTTTGAATGAAGAAACTAGATTGTATCCAAGCCCAGATGTAGGTTCAGATAATATATTGCACTCTTTTGACGTTTCTGTTACTTCACCTTTAACCCCACAAGATATTGATTATAGTGACAATGGTAATAAGAAGCAAAGCAAGCACCTAGTCCATAGTGAAGAACCTAAACTACAAAAAAGCGAAACCATTTATGAAGAAGGAACCTCACAAAAAGTTATACATTTTCCTTCACCGTTAAAACCAACAAAAAGAAACGAAATAAGAACAGATGATGAAGATATAGATTACGATTATTTTCATGAATACAGTGAAGAAATTTCCACAAGTGGAAAGGTAATCGATGATATTGAAGAAACAGAGGGTGAAGTCTTTAATAATGGTCTGAAAAACTCAAATTCTGACAAATCTTTGCTTGCACGAAATAAAGAAAACGACGACATTAATTATTATGATGACGATCGTTACAAAAGTGACAAGAAAAATCATGATAATTATGAAGATGAAGAGGCAACAGGACGACCAGTAAGTTTTGTTTTAGGCCGAAATAGACTTGATAGATCAAGGAATTATTTCAGTACTAGCAGGTTTCGATCTTTTTCTAGGCATTCAAAAACTTCTGAAGAAATAACTGATGATTATGACAGTGAGAGTTTTAACATTGCAGAAGACAAGACCAGTACAGAAGCTCCTATTGACGAACAAAAGTATAAAATCCGAATTCGACCATTTCGTTCCAGGCCTAGGCCTACATTTCTTTCACCAATAAAATCATCAAGTCAGTCCTCCTTCACTTTGAAACTTCGTCGAACATCATTCACCCGTCGATTTAATCCTTTTGGAAAGGAGTTGGAGGAAGAAAATGAAAAACTAGAAAGAGATCACACAACAGAGAATGGAGAACATGATGAATTAGAAGCAAGTGAAGCAATATTAAATACAGCAGATCCTCAGAATCTTCCATCTGACCAATTGGAAAGTAATAAAAGGCGTCCCTTCTTGTCAAGACCAACAAATCGCTACCTTGGAAGACGAAGGAGACTTCCTTTTTTAAAGGGACGAAGTTCTACTTTTTCTTCTTCGTTGCAATTAGCAGCACGATCTGACCAAGAAAACACAGCTTTTGAGGAAGATAATAACACAGAAGACTATGAAATTACAGAATCACCTAATAAGGAACAAACTGTGGAAGAAAGGCCAGCACAATACAGCCGAACTAATTTTAGACGACGATATAGAACATTTGGAAGAAGAAGCTTCGGGACATTTCGAAGAACATCTAAAACAAATGAAGAAGAAATAAAAAATGAAGAAGAAAACGTTTTTACATTAAACAGTCGCAAAAATAAAGTTCGAATGAGACGTCCTGAAGTAAACATTTTCAGGCAGCGCAGTCATGGTATGCGAACTTCCTCTAATTCTGTGAGTCAAGATGAATCTGAAGATGATAGAGTAACGTCACGCAATAGATTTCACTTACGGAATCAAAGAAATTGGCCATCATTTGATGCTAGGTCTAGAAGAAAGTCGTATTTAACTTCTACATACTACTCGACTTTAAAATCATCTCATCCTATCAAAACTCCAGTAACTGTTAGTTCTGTTATTACAAAAGTAAAAACTTTACCTATTTATCATGGATTTCGGACATCATATGCCACCTTAACGACAACTGCTATAGAATCAAGTGTTATTGATCCTTCCGAGTATTCGACTGTCACGTCAGATGGTACAGTAAAAACAATATACTCTTCTAAAATTGGAATTCCTGATTTAAATGGCCCAACCGATAATTTGTATACAACAGTTACAGAAATAGTAATAACAACTACTTCATGGGAGTCGATTAGAACTGTCCAGAGATTGATTGGTTACAGTACAAGAACTGACACAGTAACTAGTCATCAGGTCTATACAACGCTTTCAACGTTATACAGCACTATTACTCCGGAAATACAAACTCCTTCTGTTCTCCAACAACCTTTTCCTGCTCCATTTTTCCCTCCTCCTGGGTTAAATAGTGTGAGCTATATAACATCCTCGAACTCCTTTGTGACAACTGAAACAATTTTGTCTACAAAGGTTCTTCCAGTATTCTTAAGAGGTAGAACACATTATCGAACTCTTACAAGCACAACTTTCTCTGAGAGCACTGTCGTTAAAACGTCAACTATCAAAATTCCACAAATTCAAACCCCTCCATCTTTTATTCCACAGCAATATTTTCCATTTCAACAGTTAACCACGCAACTAACATTTTATGTAACTGGAATTGATGGCGGTATAAAGCCTGTTGTTACCAATGTAGCTGTTCCCTTTTTTCAACAGCCTATGATTCATACAAAAGCTGCAAGAAGTTTGCACAGTACATTCTTAAGACCAGAAGCCTCAGTTACTGTGGAATCTTTGTTCTCACTTTATCCCAATAAAAATGATATTGAAGAGATTAATTTAAATCTGTTAAGCTCTGGGGAAGGAATTTTTAGTGGAGTGATTGATATAAGTAATTCAGCTATCCAAACAGAATCATTAAAAAATAAAAAGAACCAGGTTCTGAGCACAGGAACTCCAGGTGACGTTACAACTGTATTTAAAGGTCCAAGGAGTGAAATCTATGAAGCTTCTGCCATGTTTTGGAATAATGTTGCCAAAAATTTCAAAGATGTGCTGAAAGTGCAAAAGCTTGAAACAAACAAATTATCGGAAATGAAAAAACGAAAACATTTTGAAGATAAGTATGATTTTAATTATTCATTCAAGAAAAGAAAACTTCAACAAATTGACACACGCAAAAATGATGCTGATTATGAAGATTATCAAGGCGTCACGTCTATAGAAACCAAAGATAAGCAGCCAGACTCCTACAGAACAGTTGCTCCAATAACCTCAAATCTTGGTGAGTTTGATTGTTCTAGCCAGGTAAAGCTCATAGTAGTAACTTAAGTAAATACAATTTTCATCTCTAACTCATTAAATTTAAACAATAAATCATTTTAATAGATTCAGTAAATTATTGTGATATTCCTTCGTAATAAACATTTTTTTCTGTCGTATCTTTATTAGTGTAATAATTATAAGTTTAGTTAAATCATCAAGTTTGTTTTTGTGTAAAATTCAGAGAAATCTCAGATATTTAATAGCAAAATGTTGTTGCGAATCTGAGGGCCCAGCATTCAAATTCTATTTCTGTATAAACTCTCGTATTTCAAAATCATGTTTAAATCTGCTTTTTTATTAGAATTGTCCAACAGCTAGCGTGCTGTACATTAAGTGCCTCAACTCTAGTCTAACAGCTCAAAATTAGATACAATAGCTCAGATGTCCCTTGTTTAGTTTTTCGCAAATTTCTGCAACATATAAACTTGTTATTTTTAGTATCATTGAAAAATAATTATTTTTGATAGGTTTACAGACAGAAGGAGGGATTGGAGAACAATTTCAAACACCGATTGATGAGTCTGCTATTGAAAGAATTAGTGTTTTAAGGAAGAGAAAGAAAGGCCGAACTGTTATTCGCAGAATTAAACCTTCTAGCTATAATGTAGATAATAAAATCCTAAGAAAAAGACCTATAATAATAAGAAAAACTAGGGTAAATCAGGTTTTACCTTCACTAATTACAACACCAGTACACAAGATGGATTTACAAAGTACATTGTTAGATATGGATCATATTCTCCCGTTAAATAATTCAGTGAACAAAAGTGAAAAAGCTTCAACTCCTGAAAATGTAAGACGCATAATTCGTTTAAAACGTCCATTAGGGCGAGCAGTAGGAAAGCAGCGAATTATTGTAACCAAAAGGTTGCCTTTCAAAATACCGTCACAAAGTCCTGTTTCTTTACAAACAAAGAAACCTGTACTTGGTAGAGATGTCAATAACGAAGAAAGTACTAATGTTTTAAAAGTTCAATCATTTTATAAACTTCTGTATTCTACTGCCTTGCCTCTAACTTTTTACACCACTTTTACTTACTTTACTACATTTCTTCAAGGAACTGTTCCTCTTTATACTAGCAGAGAAGCTGTGCGATCCAGTATTGTACTACAAACACCAAGTCCTGATATAGTGAGCATCATTCAAAATCATTCTGGCTATAAAACGGTTCTAGGAGATAAAAAAATTACACCTCTTGGTTCTAGATCCCGTGAAGGAACAACGACTATAGTTAATCTTGGGTCCAGAGTTCAAGTTTTCAATAATGATATTCAACGTGCAGTATTCGCAACACCATCTGCTCAAACATTTGATGAGATGCAGACAGTCAATTTAAGCTTCTTAGATTCTATTGTAAAGACATACTATACACATTTCACTTATTATTACACGTTTTATAATAGTTTTGAGACCCAGACGTCAACTCGCAGTGAAATCACATCAAGAACACTAGTACCAGGAGACAATTTTCCGAACTACTCTTTTGTAAATACTATAGATAGCAATGGCTTTCTTACTGTTCGCCCAGCAAGTCGTTTAATAAATCTCGGATCAACAAATGTAGATGGTACAACAACACACATTCAACTTGGGCTTAAAACACGTCTGAAACTGAATGAAATTCAAAATGCTATTCTTGTAACAGACTTGTCAAAGACCACACCAGAACCATCTAAAACCACCAGCACAATTTTATCATCAAACTACGTAAATAACGTCATTGGCTCTTCAACAAATGACTATTCCTCGTTTGATCGTGCACAGTTACACGCGTCATACTTTTCAGTTGAAGATTCTAGTTTTTCAAACCATCACTCTCTTGTGTTTGACGCTACGCCAGAAATCCCATCCGCAAAACAAATAGATTCTACTGTGTTTGCCGACAAACCTAAAGCACGCGTGATCACATCCATTATACGACGACCTTCCGGTTCTTTGAGAAGTCATACATTTCCCCAAAGGCCTGGTGTGCGCATTCGAGTGAAATCTGTTACTTTAAAACCTATAACAATAACTGACTTCAAAGGCTCAGCTCAATCTAGTACCTTAACATATTTAGACTCACGTTTGAGTAGCAGTTTATCATTCCCAACAAACGTTCTTGCATCTTTATCCGAAAATACATTAGCGAACGTAGAATTGGATGAAAATTTAGTTAGTGATATTGAACAAACATCTCCTAATATTGTTCCAACCCCAATACTGACATCATCGTTAGATCATTCAATTGAAAGCATATCTCCATTGATTACATCGGAAATTGAAACAGCATCTATGTCTCGAAAAAGATTAAAAATTACAGTTCGAAGACCTATTACAGGTATAAAATCGAGTAGAACGAGTACAAGATTTGTTTTGCCGTCTCGACTTGATGTCACACGTCGACCTAAGTACTATGTTGTTACCAGAACCAACCCACTTGGTATTGTTCATCCATCAGTGAGACCCTATGGAATTAAAGTGAGTAAAAGATTTAGACATCCTATTATCAAAGAATCAATCTTAAGAACTGGAGCTCATGGCTACAATGACACTTCGAGGTTACCACAAACAGCGAAACCGACTGAGGCAGTTGTACTTACATTCTTCACGACTACAACCTTCACTGTTCCTTACACAGTAGGAGATCAGACCCTGTACACAACCTTGGAGCAAACCAATTCACGAATTGTGACGCAGCCTGTTGGTGAGTATTTATCATATATTTTTGAAAATTATCACCTTCAAAGTAAAAAAAGAAAATAAACTCATTAGAAATATTTTGGCTTTATTTTAAGAAATTGTTGCATACGAACTAATATAACAATTTATTTATCTTAAAAAATTCCAATAAAAAATATAAATATATTCTATGAAACAAAATCCTGGATCTCAGGTTAACCTGATGATGACCTAGGAAGGTTGAAATGTTGTTCTCTGCATTATTAGTAAAGGTGTTAATACCCGTACAAGTAGTTCTGCATTATTAGTAAAGGTGTTAATAACCGTACAAGTAGTTCTGCATTATTAGTAAAGGTGTTAATACCAGTACCAGTAGTTCTGCATTATTAGTAAAGGTGTTGATACCCGTACCAGTCTTACTGGGATACATTTTTATTTCAAAAGGGTTTCTCGTCATCGAAGAAAACAAAATCCTATAGATTCTCTTAGTAAAATAATTCAAGTTTGTCTTTTAAATAACTTGTAGAATGTGTTTAAATAAACCTAAATAATGTACGTAAATATTTTTAGTAATGGGGGACATCTTTCCTTATCTATTCTAAACACTTTTGAATATATTATATTTGTTTATTTGTTTGAAGTTAAGCACAGAGCTACACAATAAGTTGTCTTTGCTCTACTCACCAGGATACTGAAACTTGTTTCTAGCGTTATAAGTTTGCAGATATATTGTCTCGCCACTGGAGGGTATGGGTAGGCAAGACATTGTGCAGAAGTTCTGAAGATCTTTAAAGAAATTCTATAAAACAACTATTTTTAATTTCTCAGAATTCTATTGATTCCGAGAATAGTCTATAAATTAACTTTTCTTGACTTATTGTGAGAATGTCTTCATAATTTTAAGTTTTCATAAGACACAGCAGAATGCTTTTTCTTAGTAATAAAACAGTTCTAATAAATCTACTTACAACACATGGTACAAAGCTATGATGGTCTCAGCAGATAGCTCAATGTGGCTTTGCTATAAGACACACACACACACAAACAAAGCTATGAAAACAAATGACACTAGAGTTATTAATTATCAAGGAGGTCTAGCAAACCTTATAGAATTGCTAAATAATTATATTCTGCAATGATGGTATACAGTTTATATATAATATAAATCAGTTGTTGCACACATATGTTTTAAAAGATAACTCAGAATAAACTTCAGTTAATATGAATTATATTCATAGTCACCCGAATGAATAAATCTGTCCATGGAAAAACATTCTCTCTAGGTTTTCATAAAATAAAACCTGGTCGATATTAGAGATGATTATTTATATTTTGATTGTTAATTATAAGTATTTCTTCGATAAACTATTGTGGCATTTCATTGTACTGACATTTATGGAAAACAGTATAATTCTCGTGTGAGTGCAAACATTCACAAATAATATTCTTAATGTGATTATTCATTCATATGTAGCAACTTTCGTTTGGACTTGTTTTGAACTAAATAAATTTCTCGATTTGTTTAGGGCAATCCTTTAAATTTGAAGTTACGCCATCTCTTAGTCATTCTACAGTATCTAGGCAAAGCACTTCATTTGTCGACACTATTCTTACCAGATCTGCATATCCTAAATTGTCAAGCTCCCTTTCTACAGAGCGAACTTCAAGTGCTTTTGAGAAGCTGGATTCATTATCGTCATTTTTAATGTCGTCCGGTAAGTATGCAATAAATTACTGGGGAAATTGGAAACGAAATTTATTCCTTGATTATAAAACAATAATTATTATATTTAGATCAAGGTAGCAGAAGATGATATTTCCTTATGGATCTAAGCACTAAAATTACAATTATCATTAAAATTAAATTGTGTTATTATTCAGTTTTTGACGTGCAAACTATACAAAAGTTACTTCTAAGAATCGGTCATAAACATTTCTGTGATTATTTTTAATGAATGTTTAAAATAAGCTTAAAAATAGAACATACATCTTCAATAACAAAAAAATTCAAAAATAACCTGACTAATGATAACTTTAAATCAACGTTTAAATTTAAAAATTTAATTTTAACAACCAATATATATCTTAGTTTACTATTTCTTATACACATTTTCTCACTCGATTTTAGAAAATTAATAAAAGTAATTTACTTTTATCTATTAGGAACAGAGAATACTATACCAACGTTCACGCCCGAAGAACTTATTGAGCTTCAAAAGTCCGTAAACAATGCATTGAAAGTCCCCCCTCAATCAGTTACCTCCTCAAACTCTGATAATCAGACACTTTTAATAACCGGTGATTTAGATGAATTATTGACGTTTTATGACCATTCATCTACACCTGTACTGACCGAAGCAGTGGAAACAGTGAATGCCATTCCTACCGAATCCCCCATTGTTGACACGGTTTCTTACAACTTAGAAACAGAGTACACTACTTTTACTCTTTACACTACACTTTTCTCTGGAAGCTCTACTATTACTTCTAGTTTTGAAAAGGTGATTTCTAACGTCATTACTCTCCCTGCTTCAGAAGAGCTAACGACTTTACTCTCTTCGCCTTCTCTTAATACTCAATTATCTAAAGAGGTTCTAATATCCGATAGGTCTTCTACGATGGTAGAAACAAGTGAAGTACTCAAAACTAGCACTGTATTTAGCACCTCCACTTTCTTTGCTACACTCTTCAATGGTACAAGCTCATTTGTGTCGCCAATAGAAGACGTCCATTCTGAAGTTTATACTATTACTGAACTTATTACGTTCACTCGAACGTTTGGTTCAACTTCATCGCCATCCGTTTCTATTTCAATACCAGTTAAATATTCCAAACCTGTAAAATCCACTCCAGTGTACTCCACTGTAACCGAATACACTACTTATACCAACTTCCTTACTCTCTTTCAAGAAGATTCTTCCATAATTTCAAGCATCGAAGAAGTGGATTCTAACGTGTACACCATTACCTTACATGGTTCGATTGCAGAATTAAGCACTGCAAACCCAGCGACATCACATGATTCTACACAATCATTATCTATTAGCAGTATTTTGGTTCCATCCTTTAGCAGCTTCTTACCTTCAACCAGCACTTTTTCATCTTCTGAAGACAATTATTTATTACCTGTTGAGACACTTTCACCTGTTGCCAGAAACACCTCGAAAAAGAGCTCCACAGTGTTACTAGAAGCCTTACCTTCGTCATCCCTCACTACTACTGACATTCTTGATGCTTTTACCTTTGTTAGCAGCACATCAGAAACAACGGAAGAACCTGAGGTTGTAATCACAAGAACCACAACTCAAACAATTTATTCTACAAATACCCATTACGTTACTCTGTTTAGTGGCACACAAACAATATTGTCCTCCATTGAAGACGTACAATCCAGACTGCTAGCGACAACTGTTACAGAGACAATTAAGGGTTCCATTACCCTGAATACCGTTAGTATGAGCACTATTAACAAAATAACGTTCAGAAGAAAAACTTCAGTTCCTTCTAAGACACTCCCTACAGAGTTACTTGAAATCTCTTATCCTAAACTTGTACCATCTTTGCAGACATATCTTACAACCTATACTTACTTCACAACACTAAAGAGTGGTACCAACGCGATTGTGTCTAGCAAAGAAGAGATAGCAACTTCATACATCACCCTTTTTGTTCCAGAATCATCTGTTATCGAGAGCAGTGAACTCTCCATGGACTCTGTAACCAAACCTTACGTGTCTTACAGAACTACAACGGAGTACAGCACCTACACATTTTTCACAACATTATTTGGTGGTGAGGACCAAGTTACTATTACAAATGAGCAAGTTATTCCACAAGTTAAGACATCAACCATAACTGTATCACCTGCAGATTTCTCAACCATAACGCCAATGACGTCGACCGAGAGTGTACTGACTTTTTACTCCACTTACACATATTATACAACCTTTGTAACTGGAACCAAAACAACAATTTCTTCTAGCTTAAGCTCAGTCACACAGTTTGTAACTGTGCATTCAGCTACAAGTAAGGAAAAGACAAAATCAAGTTCTTTATTAGTTGAACCATCAACTCCTGTAAGTATAGACACTATGTCTTCCACAACCGAATCACTAGAAACTGCGGTTATTTTAACTAAGGCGACCACTTCTTCCACCATCACTACAAACACAGAAGTTTTTGTAAGTAGTGAAACGGTGGAAAGTTCTCTAAGTACGGTAAGTCTGAAAGAATCCACTTCTCTAATAACAACCAGTAGTGAATTGGAAGACATAGTAAGTATAGTTACCATAGTGTCCACTGCTGTTTCAACTGAAGAGGCTACTTTGGACGTTGCTTCTTCTGTAAAAGAAGAAATTTCCTCAGTGCATATAGAAACAATAATTTCTGTTCATAGTAGTGTGTCTGTTGATAGCAACATAGCATCCCAGTTAGTCCCTAGTGTGATTACCAGAGTAGAGACAGTCACTAGTTTAGAAAGTAGCTCTTTTGTAGCAGTTGGCGAAAAACAAAGTGTAACACCCACCTTTAAAAACGCAGATGTATTTTTTATTTCTAGTACTAAACCTTCAGAAACTGAAGAATTGAGTAAAAATATTATATCATCGGTTCAAATCGAAGAAAGTCCTGTTGTTGAGATTAAAGAAATTGTAACTACAACAGGAACAATTAGCGATACTCCTTTTAACAGCGGAACTTCCACAAAAATAATTGGTGGGTCAACTGTTGTTTTCTTTACTGATTTTATATTACCAGATCCTAAACAAACGTCTTTAAAAGTATCTGCCACATCCTCTACAACCGTTGTATCAGACGGTAATGACTATAGTAGCTCATTAGAACCATCCACTTATGTGCTTCCACCGAGTTTTATTGATCACGAAACAGATCTTGTAAGTACAACAGAAAACATTTCAGATAATACAACTGTTGTTAAGATTAAAGAAATTGTAACTACAACAGGAACAATTAGCGATACTCCTTCTTTTAATAGCGGAACTTCCACAAAAATAATTGGTGGGTCAACTGTTGTTTTCTTTACTGATTTTATATTACCAGGTCCTAAACAAACGTCTTTGAAAATATCTGCGACATCCTCTACAACTGTTGTATCAGACGGTAATGACTATAGTAGTTCATTAGAACCATCCACTTATGTGCTTCCACCGAGTTTCATTGATCAGGAAACAGATCTTGTAAGTCCAAGGGAACACATTTCAGATAATACAACTGAAATTGTTACCATTGATTCAAGGGAATATACAGGAATTGTAAATGAGCTTTATTTGTCATCGGTTAATTTAGATGACTTAAAAATGCATAATAAAACAACAACTGAAGAAAAAGATGACATTCAGTCAGGGTCGGTCATAGATTTGTCAGACCTTCTTGGAGGAAATGCTAATATAGCTGGTAATCTGGCAGAGGCAGTGAAAGGTATTTTACACAAAATTAATATTAAAGGAGGCGATACAAATGAATCAAAAGAGAATATTCCAACCCTAGTATACGATAAAAATGAAACGGAGACATCTATAAGGCCTAGTGATAGTGAAATACCAAAGAATATCCCAAGCCTGGGATATGACGAAAGTAAGACTGAGACATCTGTAAATCCTAGTAACAGTGAAACAACAAAGAATATTCCGAACCTGGAATACGATGAAAGTAAAATGGAATTATCTACAAGACCTATTACTATTGTTAAAACAATAAATCCAACTGGAAAACGTTTAGAAACTTCTGCCAATGAGAATATCAATGTTAATTTAAAATCAGAAGACCCTGATCTGTCATCTCATGACAGTCAAGAAACACAAATTTTTACAGGAATAAAAACAATATTTTTTGATCCAACAGCTGTTTTTGAAAAGACTATAAAACCAACAGTGTCACTTGATCCTTCAAATTCCGGGTCAAAAGACGAAGACAGGCTGAAATCTCAGGAAAGTGTTATAGCTGTTCCTGGACGTATATCTAGTAATGTTTCTACACTTGAAGTAGGAGTAAGTACATCTGTAATAACCGGCTTCAAAACTGTATTCATAGACACGTCCATGGGAGATATTGAAGACAGAAAATCTTCTCTAAAAGAAACTGAAACAGAATCAACAGCTCCTTTGGACGTATTAGATCAAGTTGGTACAAAAATACAGGTTTTGGATAAAACCACAATACTGGAAAGCAGCTCTTCGCGACTCTTATTAGATTCTGAGTCAGGTAGAAATGATACAACTCTTATTTCAGATGAGCAAATAATCATAACTAAAACATCAACAGGAACTAAAACAATATTCTTCCCGTTTTTTGACAAAGAAAGCCAAGCTCCTAGGCTTCCAGAAAAAGATAATTCAAGAGTTGATTATACACCTACACGATACGTTACTAGTGTGGAATCGTCAACACGAACGTTGGCATTAACAACTACAAAGATATATTACACCAGAGACAGTCCTCTCACTATAACATCTGTTTACACTACCACAATTCCACCACGTACTTTCGTGTCCACTATAATTGGTAGCAAGACAATTCTTGGCACTTTGCTAGAGCCGACAGAGTCAGTAAAGTTTGAAAAATCAACGTTACCCTCAGAGTCAATGACCAAAGTTACTACAACAACGCTTGTTTTTAACTCCATTACTACAACAGTGGTCCGTACGCTGGTTCTCCGAACAGAAGATTTAATACCATCTACAACGTCAGCTTTAACTTCAACCAGTGATGTTGTGAATGTATCCAAAAAAGATACTAGTCCTAAGATGTCTTCAACAAATTCAACCACTTCTAATCCAAAATATAGCATTTTGACAACGGACAGATCATTTGAAGCTTCCATAGAAAGAGAAGAGCCGTCCAAATCTGTATCAAGACAGCCCAAAGAGCTAACAAAACCCGAAAATCTTTTAGTAAGTCTGACCACTGAGCTTACAGAATTAGTTCCGACATTGAGACACCCGTCAAACCCAGTTACTATTTCTGGCACGTCCTCTCCTTCTTCGAAATTAACGAATTTAAATACAAAAGGTTTCAGGGAGGAAAGCACACAAGAGTACTGTATTCCTCAATGTGATCCGAAAAACAGAGAACATTGTAAGAAGACAGATGACACTTGGTCATGTGAATGTAGACCAGGTTTCGCTCGGACGGAAACATCCACGAAATGTGAAGGTAAAGTTAATAATATCCATTAAAGACAGTTTCTCTTGTAAAAATTCGTATATTTTTAGTTGTTTATCAATGTTTTTAGGTTCACTATAGTTTTTTTTGTATCCAAGCTATTTGGTCTGCAATTCCTCAGATATAGTTACTTGTAAAAGGCTTGAAGTCAGTATTATTTTAATATTTGAAAATGTTTGTTGTTTATTTTCAGAGGTAAAGAGTTATGTTGTATTGCTACGCTTGGCGAAGATGAAGGACTCTTCGCTTACCTACAGAAATGAGTTGTCCAACACCACATCTCCTGTATTTCAAAAGCTCGCCAAGCTGGCGAAGAAAGGCGTATGTATCTGACACATTCTTGTTGGAAATAACACAGTACTCTAGAACAACAACTGCATTGCTTTCCATTATCCATAATGACAATTTTCTCTTTTACAGTTAGTTATCCGAAAACTAGTGTTTGACATTCAAATAATAAAATAACAAAAATTGTTGCTAGAATAATGTTTTCATAATTCAAAGCATACTTAACAAGTTTCTGTTATACTAACAATGTATTTGTGCTCTATTTTGTTCAATAAAAACTTCATTTAGAAAACAATCTTGAATCTATCTAGAGGCTTATAAATGTTTACTATAAATATTTCATAAATACTTTTACAAAAACACAATAAATTTGTCATTATTTGTGTTCTGTAAACTGCGGATCACTAAAGCTCCAACTTAACTAATCGTAAGCTATTTATCACTCTCATTAAAATTGCAAATATTACTTGACCCAAAGTTATTACAAATATATGTTTTCTTTTTTTTTCACAACTGATAGGTTACCCAAGCATACAAAGACTCTAGAATCAGGCAGAGTTACGTCAATGTTGATGTAAACAGCATTATCAACATCAAGAAATTGAATATGTCAGACCACATGGACGGAGTTTTGGTGAACTTTACAGTTCGTGTTAAACGTAGTTCTTTAACCGATGAAATACTCTTGAAGGAAGAGCTCTCTCGTTCTATCTCAGCCTCCAACTACAGTGTTGGAAACACGGAGCTTTATGTTAGTCCTTTGGTTCAAAGTGTGGAGGACGTCCAAGGTTGGTAAAAAAAAATAATTTTTAAGCATTTTTTACTAATTCATGAAATATTTTATGTCTTCCACAGGAATGTTTAAAAATAATTCGTGAAGACTTACCGTAACAGATTAAAGTGTGTTGCACGCAAACTCAAACGGTTGGATAATATATGAAGCTCTTTGAAAGGCTCAGATTGAATCAAAATGGAGAGATTTAGGACAATATCCAAGTACGGATGTATTTTACGCTCGCATTTTATCAAAATAATTCTTCAATTTTTACCATATCAAAACTTTTACTATTTATAGAAGTTAAAAGAAAACTGACATATTGGAAGAAAAGTACGTTTTATTTAAGTGTTTGCTATTTGTTTCTGAAGTAAGATAGTAAATGATAAGCAAAAACAATTTAGATACAATGCCAGTGTATTATATGTATTAAAATTAACCTATTAAGCAGATTACACAGGGAAGACACCAACATAGAAAGTTCATATAATTTTATGACTGATAATGCAAGAGAGGTTTCTGTATTTTACTTCTTAAGCAAGCCAGTTTTATGTTAATAGCAGAACAGAAGTTTGCCTTATTCTTTCCTTTCCTGTGGGTGAACAACGTGGCTCGGCATGGCCAGGTGGTTAAGGCACTCGACTCGTAAGCCGAGAGTCTCGGGTTCAAATCCCAGTCACACTAAATATGCTCTCCCTTTCAGCCGTGGGGGTGTTATAATCTTGTTCTGAATCCTATTATTTGTTCGTAAAAGATTAACTCAAGAGTTGGCAGTGGGTAGTGATGAGAAGCTGCCTTTCCTCTAGTTTTACACTGCTAATTTAGGGATGGCTAGCGCAGATAGCCCTCGTGTAGCTTTGTGCAAAATTCAAAACATACTGTTTTTAATCACGTTTTTATTACTTATAGATTTTGACGAATGTTCGGAAGGTTACAATGACTGTGCAACAACAGCTTCGTGTATTAACCAGCCTGGAACATACACGTGTAAATGTAAGAAGGGGTATGACGACCTTGATCCGGATCTACCGGGACGTGTATGTTTAGGTAAGACATTTGTTGATTATTGATCAGGTTGAATTGGGTACTTTGCCTTAAAGACCTGTAAATCAGCAAGCATTTAAAACAGATTTATTAGAATACTCAAGTCTCTTAATTGTATACTCTAGAGCCCGACAAATAAATGATTTGGACTAATATGGTATAAATAAATGCTTTAACTATTTAAATATATGATCATAAAATTAATTTAGCAAAACACAGCATTTGGACTTTAAGTCTGTTTGTTCAGATAAAATAGTTATTTTTCGTAAAGCAACTAACATTTTGTTTACAGCAATATATAGAACTACTGTATACAATGCTACATTCAGTACAAATTCGTTTTTAGCTAAAGATTTTGCTAATCCACTTGACATTATAGGTGATATCAAAGGATGTGTTTACTGTAACGGTCGGGGAGATTGTATCATGGTCGATGGAGGTGCAAGAATTTGCAGGTAAAATAAAAACATTTAACCACAGTTTGAGGTTTAACATATTTGTATGTGTATATACATCACGATTTCTATGTAATAGTAATGGCCTGATTATCCGTGTTTCATTTATATGGAGTTCTAAATACGAATTATTCCTCAGCGTTTCTCTTTCATTTATATAAAACTTTTTTGTATATGTGGGTTTCTATACTTTTTGTGTTTTCCACTTATAATGAAATATACTATATATTTGTGTGTGTGTAGCATGGTATTATTCTATCTGTGTTTCAGTGATATGAATATGTTGTAAATATGCGTCATGATTTTTATATTTATCAGTTGTCATCGAATGTATTTCGGTAGGCGATGCGAAGTCAATGGCCTTGGTAAGTGCAGTTTTGCTATTATTGTTCTTTTCATTAAATAAAGAACAAATATTTTTATAGATATAAGTGGGTTCACGCACCGAAAGTGAATAATTTTTTTTTTAAATATTCAACGAAACGATTTGTTTGTTTGTAATTAACCACAAAGCTACTCAATGAGCCATCTGTGCTCTGCCCACTCTGGGTATTGAAACCCAGTTTATAATATTGTAAGTTCGAAAATATACCGCTGAGCCACTAGGGGCGATGTAATAAAATGACCTGCATCTAAATGTTAAACCTTTCTATCTAAATACAGTTAACTGTGTTTTACATTTTTTACAGGTTTCTTTGTAATAAATACATGTATGTTATGTCGATACCTGGACATCACGCTTAAATACTTATTTTCCCATGTTAATGTCCATCTTGATTTTTAGACTTAAAACACTAAAATTCAGAGCTGAATCCACACAATTTACACAGTGAATGTAGTCCATTGTATAATGTTGCATTAAGGCATGTGAATTTAGTCGATAACACTCTAGACTTGTGTTTAAAAACCCATAACAGATTTTATCTTTTCCTCCCTCTTTATCGTCGCGTTTTTAATTCGTGAATGAGATTCTGTAAACTCTCTCTACAAAATACTGATTCCCGTGAAATTGTTGATGAAAATTTTCTTTCGATAAAGTGATATTGTTTTACGTGGGTTTTTGGTGTTGCACACGTGCGCGCAGTCTTCACATTTCACAATGGATCGTACGAGATCCTCACGTTTCCACACTTTTGCAACGATTTGAGTTTTCCTCTATTTAATGAGACATTAGTTTGTTGTATCCCAACGACACATATACGTTTGTATCAACTGCTAAAGACTAGAATATTTTACTTTTAAAATAACACATAAAACCTTTCAAAGTATAAAACTGTCCAAAGTTCGCGTACCTTTTAGTTTCTTCCCATTATTAACCGTTACTTATTTGGAGATTATACTTTAATAAGCTTTCAATTTTTCGTAATAATTACACCTGTAATAAAAGACGCTCAAAATGTACCACACAAATACCTTTCTCTAGATTCCCTCGGTGGCACAGCAAAATGTCTGCGAATTCACAATACTAGAAACCAGCTTTCGATACCCCTGGAGAGGACAGAGCACATATAAGCCATTGTGTATCCTTGTGCTTAATTCCAAACAAACAAACCTTTCTGTAGAAATGAGCGTCTACTTGAAACAAACCCAAAATGCTTACCATAAATTTTGGTGTCAAAGTTCACCTAGTTAGCCTACAAGACTATGGATGCGAGAAATAATGATTCACATGTGATACCGAAAAAAAGTCCTCTGTACTCTGGGACAACACGTGCTCTATAAAGGTGATGGCCAAATCTCACTGTTCGACGAAAGTAACTCAAGGTTAGATGGTGACTGTTGTCCAATAAATGACTTCTTTTCAGTCTATCGGTTAAAAATCTCGGGCGCCGCAGATATCTTTTGTGTACTTTTATTCAAACATAAGAAACAAACAAACTGTTATTAAATTATATTTTCAATGGCTTGTAGTGGTATTTTGCCGCCACATGTATAACACATAACAGTCCTAACTGTTACACCTTTTTCAGTTTTTCTTTAGTGTTCAATTGACCTGAGAGCCGCCCGAAGAATGTACTAAAATATTTGTGTTTGAAAATAGTTTTTACGTAGTATAAACTTATTTCAAACCAGGGTGGTTAAGGTGCTCAACTCATAATGTGCTCACCTTTCCAGTAGTGGGGGCGTTTTAAGTTACAGTCATTCTCACTATTCGTTAGTAAAAGAGTAGCCGACGAGTTGGTGGTGGGTGGTGATGACTAGCTGCCTTCCCTGTAGTCTTACACTGCTAAATTATGTAGTAGCTATGGGTAAAATTTAAAAAACAAACAATAAACTTATATAGTGTGGCTAGTTTACTGCTTTTAGAGTGTTTTTAGATGATTTTTGGTTTTAAAACTATAACTTTGAACTATGTATGTCATACGCTTTAAAATTTACCCTCTAGTGAATTCTTTTTGCATTGAGAATATGATGTTCAAATACTCTGTTATTGTCCGCTTCTTCTTAGCAACGTCTTTGAAGAATTTATTGTGGAGGATTGTTTGTATTTTTCAACAACATTCCAAATCTTCTCCTGTTATCGTTATTTTTATATTTATCAAATGAGAGATTTTTGTCACAATTTCTCAAACAGCGTGGTTGATACAAATAGCATCATGAAATATGTCCTACTCACTCTTACTTTTATTACTACTAACAGAATTCCATGTAATGGCTTTTTTTAATATTTAATTTCTCTGATATGATAATGTCGGACGAATTTAATACTATAACATTTGAGCTGAATTCGCCTTTGTCATAGATACTGTGTTACAAAATCAATTATGTTTTATTATTTCAGTGTTAGCCATCTCGCTACCTCTCGCTGTCATCTTGCTTGTTCTACTTACTTGTTGCTTGTTGTATTGCTGCCGTTGGTGGCGCCACAAGCGTCACAAAAGCGCGAAAAAGAAAGCCATGATACGAGCAATGGGAATGAATAACGGAAGTCCAGTTGAAGGCATCGTTGATAAAAAAGCTATGATCCTGGATTCCTCTAGTGATATTAGTGTAGACCACGGTATTCGTCACCCATACATGTTTGATGGTCCTTATCAGGTGATGACTTAAGTTTAAGACTTTTCACAGTACTTCTTCTAGTAATCGTTAGTTATGTTTCATCGAACTTATAGTTTCTTTTATAAAGAAAACAAAAACAACATGATTAGTTATTTAGGTTTTCTACGAGATTGAAGTGACAAGTTCATTCTAAGAAAGTAACTATATATTAAATAACTAATTAATAATTTAATTAAACTTCAACATCTGTAAACAAATCCAGATAACATAGCGAAGTTTTTTATCTATCTCTGTCTGAAAACTTAACAGCTATTTGTCAAAGATTTCTGAGTTAAAATAATTAATTTAGTACATAGTACTACTGAAATATGCATGTATTAGGCATGTACAAATTTTATATACACACACATACAATATCCACAAACATCAATGTATATTTCAGAAATACAAATATTATATATTAATTCATACTCACACGCATAACATTCCTATAACAGTATCAGTAAATAAAAATATACATACATTTTGACAATATTAATTTATTTATTTCGTGTTATTCAAAACAATAACAACATATCAAAAAGAAATTGTATTCAGATTGTATTATACTAAAATAATAAATTCAGTTTTTTAAAATCGGTCTTTTACTAACATGAGTATCATGAAAGTTTCATGCAAGTATTCTTCAGAAACGCTTCTGTATTCTATAACTAACGTTAAGCCTGATTTTGTGTTTTCATACGTACCTTGATACAACCTTAAACTTACCTTCTAGATCGTAATATTTTACCTTTATTCTTAATATAAACACTTGCTATAATGTCTGTTTCAAGAAAATGTAATATAATTAATTATCGGTAGGTCTATTTTTATTAAAATACGTTTAGAATTTTGGACATGTCAATCATAAAACATTAAATTTAGTTTTAACATTTTGGTAAACCTGTGTAGAAGATAAAAGTTTGGTGACAGAGGTCAATTATAGAAACATACATATTACTTAAATAGAACCTTTTATAGTGGGTAACCTGATGGAGAAGGAATGAATATTAATATTTGGGTTAGAAAAGTTATCATTAGGACATTTCCCTAAAAGTCAACATTTCATGACTGATTATAAGAAACTGTAAAACCAGCCATAGCTGTTCTAACATAAGATAAATTGAAAATATTACCGTGAAATCAAAGTTAGGACAACAATTGAAATTCATCACTGTGATGTTTTTAAGAGTGCACATGTTAACATATAAGGTATTAGTAATTTTAAAATTATCATTATAAACTCTTCTCAATTTCTGATGAAACATGAAAGTTTTAATTTTTCTGACGTATAATTCTACGAAAAAGCATACTTTCTACGAATCACATAGATATATCTACAGCCATTATATTAGAAGCATAAGATCCACGTAACATAAACCTGCCTTTGTACATAGCTGGAAGACAGTACTTTACAGAAGAAGAGCAGCGGAAAGAGTGAACTTAGTCTTGACCGAAGTTTATCTACCGGTTTTGCTGTGTCACCAATGGTCATTCCCCGCGCCAAACACCACGGCCAGCACCTTCCCAAAAATCTAAATTATGGAATGTATCAGGGGCAGGTATACGCCTGGTGAAGCAGACTTGTAATGACGAGTACAAGTTCCTCCACGTTATGTAGGCTGCTTCTTCAATATGAGAAAGGATATGTTCAGTGGGATGTAGTTCAATCATGAAGTGGTAGTGTTTGCAAAGCGTGCTACTATTGCACACACATAAGAACCACATAAGGTACTCAGATATTCAACGTGAACAGACTTGTATCATATAAATATTTGTATAAATGATCTGAACAGAACAAAATTCGATGTGCCGATTGTGTTAGACAAGTAACACTATCTATCTATCTATATATATATGTGTGTGTGTGTGTGATTTTTTTATATAGAGGAAAGTAGATATTGTTTAGTAAGATGAATTATTCAGTGCCAGAATTTTTCTTTCACTAATTTTAACAAACAGATCCGGTTTTCAGGTTCTCTCTTTTAGATAATATGGAATACAGCAATTAACGAAGAAATTTAGTTTGACTTTTAAGATGTTTTTATTGGATTGTTCTGAGGACTAAAATAAAGGTACATTTTAATATATATTGATTGTGTTTCTTGTGCTATTTAAAATTTAGTGTTTAAATCTAAAGCAGAATAACTTGAAACCAGAGAGTTTCACTTGCATAAATCAATAATAATTTTATATTGTTTTAAAATTTTTCAAACGTTTCACGCTGTGGTATTCAGAAATACTGATGGCAGTGAGTGAGTTACCCCAAAAGTATACCAACAAAGGGCAGATTCCAGAAACTTTATGTAGATATTTAATCGAACTTGAACAGAAAAGGAAAGAAACACACACATAAGCAAACAAGTGAAATTCAATTCTTATTTATAGTGAAAGATGCGAATGTCTGCAGCTTACGAACTGATAGGTTTTTCGTGACTTGAATTTTCTTTCATGATTGACAGGAGTCATTTTGTTTCTTCGTTTGCAGAATACAAGGACAAGAGGAATTTTTTTACACCAGCTTTGCCTAAAAGTGCAGTACACAATAATTCTTTTCGTTATATACATCACTGTCTGCTCCAAAATAACATGCACGAGGAAGAAATCCTAAATATATACCAATCTGTACAAATCTTTGCATCACCTCTGAGATGAGCTTGCCCCTCTTACACTTGTGGGGTTGCAAGCGATAGCTGTACCGCTGGGTCACAGGGGTTATAACACTAAACATCTGATTTTGATACTCACTGTCGGCAAAGCACACCGAACAAGCCCATTGTATAATTTTTTTTTATTAGCTACAAAACCAAACAAGTGATAGCTGTTTGTAACATGTAACCTCATCCAAACAAGAGAATTAACACGTGTTTTACAACCTTTGACATCGAGTAATTACATACTAAACACAAATATATAAAGTTCTATTTGTCATTAAATTTACCACTTACGTATAATATACATTCCACCTCCATAAAACTAGTCTTGCTATTTTGAGTTGGAATTGTACTGAGTTATTTATGAGAAGTGGAGGGGCCTGGCATGGCCTAGCGCGTTAAGGCGTGCGCTTCGTAATCCGAGGGTCACGGGTTCGCGCCTGGATCGCGCCAAACATGCTCGCCCTCCCAGCCGTGGGGGTGTATAATGTGACGGTCAATCCCACTTTTTGTTGGTAAAAGAGTAGCCCAAGAGTTGGCGGTGGGTGGTGATGACTAGCTGCCTTCCCTCTAGTCTTACACTGCTAAATTAGGGACGGCTAGCACAGATAGCCCTCGAGTAGCTTTGTGCGAAATTCCAAAACAAACAAATGAGAAGTGGAATCATCAGAAACCTGTATAACTAAGTGATAAATGGTGGAAAATTGCACAATAGGTATTCACATTCATCTTTTGTTATTTTATACAAACCGTCTCCTAAATAATTCTTAAGAATAAATTAGTAGTATCTATGTTAAATATTCCTCAAATCTATTTGAATATAAGTTCGCTTAAGTGAATAACAAACAATTCAAAATACCATACATATGATATACATTCCGGAACTATAAGATGCCTTACTTTAGATGAAAAGCAACCTTTCGGGAATTGGACATCATCCTTTTGATTACAGATACATTTCAGATATTGTGGATTTTATCATTATCTCCCTTAACACTTTTAGTTCTAGTTTCGCCCATGTTCTGGAAGATGATTCTTTCTATTTTTTACGAGTCCTAGAAGTTTTTGTCATTATTATTTTCTTAAAACATGGTAAGCTAGCACGTAATGTGAGTTTTTACTATTCTATCAGTTTTATTAGGGTTTCTCGTAAGACCTTTGGACATATCCTGGTTCCATCAGTTCATTGCTATTTGTAGCCTGTTGTCGAATACTTAAGCTGGATTTTGTCCACATCACTCCATCATGTTTCAACTTCTGCAGTTATTTGACTCTCTTGTCAAACGTATTAACTCTCACAAATTTTTATGTACGTTACTTTTTGTTTCCAGCGTGATTTGACTCGGTGTGATAATAGGGTTTACTTTACAAGTTCTGTCTTCCAGTTCCCTATATTCATCTTATTTATTCTTTCCTCTGCAGTTGGGGAGATGTTTTCTCCGTTGATGGGGTTTTATCTCGTTCCTTTACTCTATTTTTGTTGGTGTTCCTCAAAGATCGGTTCTTTCCCTTTTCTTGTATATGATTTAAGTTGCCGATATGCCTCGTCAGAGGTTTCCTATTCAGTTGTACCAGTATGCTGATGATACTGTTTTAGTTCACATTGTCCGACTATGTCTACTCTAAATAAGGTTCTTCAATCTGCTATCAATTCATTTTTAGTTTGATGTCGTTTCTAGCGTTTTACCCTCAATGTACCCAAAACACTTGGTATTGTTTTTGGTCCTACGTGCCGAAATTTTCGCCCGTGTCGTGAACCATCCTTATTTGATTTCTGTATTTACAATGTTTCTATTTAACTTTCTTACCCAGTGACATATTTTGGTGTCGTCCTTGATCCACATTTCATGTTAAAGCCACACCTATCTGATAAAGTCTATTATAGGAACCTTTTGGAACTTAAATCTACCTCTTTCATTGCACACGTACAAGACCTATATTCGACCCTGTCTAAAAATGGTCATACAGCTTGGATTTCCGATTCTTCAGTTTCTTATTCCCGTCTATAAGTTTTGGAATGTCACGCTTATCGATTTGCTTTCACTGTTAACTTGCCCAGTCGCACCAAGAAGTTATACGACCGTCTGCCTTTTTCACATATACTGTTCTATCTACGACAACTTCATACTCATTATATTACCATATTATTTCTTTCTCAAAGTGTGATCTTCTCTGATGCCTTTGCCATCAAAGTGTGTACCACAAGGATGGTATTAGTAATTTTATATCATCTTTTCAACTTGTATTCTATGTAACTTATTCCTGATTATTCTAATCGTGTTGAAGTACCCATGTCTGAGCTACAACCTTCTATTTGGAGGTAGCGGATTCAAATCTCCGTCACACCAAATGCTCGATTTTCAGCCGTGGGAGCGTTATTATGTCACGATTAATCCTATTATTTGCTGGTAAAAGAAAAGCCCAAACGTTGGCGATGGGTGGTGATGAATAGCTGCCTTCCCTCTGGTGTTACACTGCTAAATTAGGGACGCCTGGCGCAAATAGCTCTCGAGTAGCTTTAAGCGAATTTCAAAAAACAAACAAACGTAGGCACTAAGTAAATCTGTGACACTTAATTTGTTTTGCATTTTGTGGAAAACAATAAGAATTGAAGTTGTAGCTGTACGCAAAATTAAAAAAAACAAACAACACATAATTCTATTAGTTCCTTAAATTAATTAAGAATTGATTGGCATGCCTAGTTAGTCAAGAGTACATTCTTCATATAAATATTGTCTCTGCATCAATAACACTATTTTCTTTTTCAATTAATATTCAATTACAAGTGATCCATTGTTATCGCATACATAAAATGAGTAATTGTACCAACATTTTGGTCAGTTATTTAAACCAAGTGTTTTAACAATGCAAAAATGTAAAATTTCATAATAACTACGAAATACACTAACTTATTACATCACAATACAAAGACGTAGTTTGTTTGTTTGTTTGGTTGTTTTTGAATTTTGCCCAAAGTTGCTCGGGGGCTATCTGTGCTAGTCGTTCCTAATTTAGCTGTATAAGACTAGAGGGAAGGCAGCTGGTCATCACCACCAAGCGCCAACTCTTGGGCTACTCTTTTACCATCGAATAGTGGGACTGACCATCACATTATAACGCCCTCACGGATGAAAGGGCGAGCATGTTTGGCGCGACGGGAATGCGAACCCGCGAACCTCAGATTACGAGTCGCATACCTTAACGCGCTCGGCCATGCCGAGCCAAAGACGTAGTTCACATTTATAAACGGCTGGCACTTCAAGCTCAAATTTTCCTAATTTCAGCTGCTTTCAGAATATCTTCTTTAAATTACTAGACTTCTGAAGATTACGTTACGTTTATTAGTGATGACAATAAGCAGTTTAAGTGAAGAAAGTTGTTATTCATCTGTTGATAAAATTATTGGCTGTACTGATAACGAAAGTTAAGGCGATACTTATAAAAACTAAAAATATATTTGTAAAAAAAATAAAAAGTGGAGAAGTTTACTTTGGCAAGATATCAGGGAGATGTCCAAATGTTTGCAAAAAAATGTCATGTCCCGCAAGATAGGCAACAAAAATACTGAGGGAAAACTATCTACATTTAACTCATTTGTGAAGAAAAACTTTAAAGAGTGGTATGTTTGCAGACTTACGACTTTGGAATCATGGTTTTGACATATTTGGTGGGCAGAGCATGCATAGCCCATCATGTTGCTTTGTGCTTAACTTCATCCAAAGAAACTTTTGTTTCTTGTTCAAAACAAATCTACGGCCCCCCCAGTGGCTCAGCGGTATGTCTGCGGACTTACACGCTAAAATATGGGTTTCGATACCCGTGGTGGGCAGAGCACAGATAGCCCATTGTGTAGCTTTGTGCTTAATTCAAAACAACAACAAATCTACGCAATGGGTTTCCTGTTCTATGCCCACCGCAGGCAACGAAACCCAATTTTAGAGTTATAAGCTGATTGATTTACTTATGACGGAAACACTGAAATGAAAAAAACAATGGAGTTCATATATTGAGATTAAGTTATATTATTTAGATTATAAACTAACTTTGTTTGTTTTTCTTATAGCAAAGCCACATTGGACTATCTGCTCAGCCTACCGAGGGGAATCGAACTCCTGATTTTAGCGTTGTAAATCCGGAGATATACCGCTGTACTAGTGGGGGGCGTAAACTAACTTCAATAATTCTTCAGTGTCGTGAAACCAATTAATATTTATAAATCAAAAGCAAACCATTTCAAAAGTTTTAAGTCAGAACACTGATGGGCAAATACTTTAACAATGGTAGATTTCATACAATTTCGTCAAGACACTGTCGATTTCATAATACTGAGTAGGAAGGAAAATGTAAACATAAGAGAAAGATGTGATCCTATCAGAAGGATCTTCAATAATGTAATGCATGCTCTCAGCGGTAACATGTGCCATCATAAAAAGTCACCATTTCGGCAAAACCAATCACATTCGATACAAAAGCCCTTTCATACATTTCAAGCGAACCTGTAATCAGAAGTTGGGCTTGCTGTGACAGCGACGTATTTCATGGATGATAACCAATAATACACAGACAATATTTCTTTGTTGTTGAATTTCGCTCAAAGCTACAAGAGGGCTATCTGCGCTATCCGTACTTAATTTAACGGTAAATAACTAGAGGGAAGGCAACTAGTCATCACCGCGTACAGCTAACTCTTTGGTTACTCTTTTACCAACGAACTGGGAGACTGACCATCACATAGCTCTCCACGAATGAAAAGGCATGCATATCTGGTGGGACAGGGCTTCTAACTGACAACTCTAAAATCGAGATTCAAATACCTTAAACACCTGGCCATGCTGTACAGAATAAAAAATCAGCCACAAACACACACACAAAAGGAAATGGTTGTATTGAACGTACAAAATAGGGTACAATGTAACTTGTGATAATTTCTTTACAAGACTAAAATTGGCCAAGAAACGACCGAACATGTGACTTTATACTGTAACATATAGCTTAAAACGACGCTTTGTTTGTTTGTTTGAATTTCGCACAAAGCTACTCGAGGGCTATCTGCGATAGTTGTCCCTAATTTAGCAGTGTAAAACTAGAGAAAAGGCAGATAGTTATCACCACCCACCGCCAACTCTTTTTTGCGCTACTGTTTTACCAACGAATAGTGGAATTGACTGTAACATTATAACGCCCCCCACGGCTGAAAGGGCGAGCATGTTTGGCGCTCGGGGATGCGAACCCGCGACCATCGAATTACGAGCCGCACGCCTTAACGTGCCTGGCCATGATGGGCCTAAACCGACACACCAAGTTCTTAACTAAATATTCTTTATTGCATTTGCTGTCTTATTGTCTGAAGAAATGGAAAGTAGTTGTGCTACTAAGTAACGTATCAGAAATTGAAATGACAACAAAACAACAGTAGTGATTATCTTACATTACAACAGTACTTAAGTTGAAATGAATTAACCAACTAAAATGAGGTGAGACAGACATTTTATATTACATGTAAGAGCATTCCACAATACAGTTTTTAATTTATTACTGTTTAGTTTTCTAATTTACATATTATTCTGTACTTTGAAATCTTTAGTCTATATCTTTATCCATATAATTAAAACTACTGTGTAGGGGAGGAGGAAGAATTTTTAACTTTATTAACCTGTCATAGAACAGAATTAGGAGAAGGGAAATACGGGTGAAGTCACCACATGAGTAATGAAAATAGTGCTATGTATTACAAAGGGAAATATATTTATGGAATGGATCTGCCATCTCTCTAAGGTTTATCTCAGACAGCATTGTTTACGTTTTGAGGTTTTGCGTATGAATGTTTTCATTTTCTTAGGCGCGTTTAAAGTACCGGTAGCACAAGACTCTTAAATTGGAACCTGGAAGCAATATCACAGATAATGTACATTTGCCCCGACACCTAGGTTTAGAAAGCGTTACTACATCTGGGGTATGATACTAAATAAGTCGACTATCGGATTAAAATGTTTGTCTTTTTTAATGCCAGAGTTGTTTGGTAGGTATCATCTTCTATGGAACAAATTTAGCTCACTTAGTTTCAATCTCATAGTCGTTGAGACACCCCACACGGCCATTAGCATTAGATTTTTTCAGAATTCTGCATACATAAGCAAAATTAACCAACAAAAGTAAATATATCTCACGAATCAAAAAATCACGAAATCATATACTGCTGCATACCATATATTCCTGACATCAGCAGACAAATAACCAACATTTGGCAAAAACTAGTAACAAAATATGACATTCAAGTTAATACCAAATTTATTCAAAAACCAGGCACAAAACTGAGGTCTATACTATGTAAAAACTACACTGACAAACACCACACCAACATTATTTATAAAATACAATGTGATAACTGCCACGACTTCTATATTGGAGAAACAAGTAGAAAAATGGAAACCAGATTCAAAGAACATAAAAAGTCACCTTCACACGTTTTCGAAAACTGCAAGTCAAATAAACACAACATAACCATAGAAAACACTCAAATACTAAACAAAGAAACAAACATAAACAAACGCAAAATTAAAGAAGCCTTTCTTATACAACAACTTAAACCCAAAATTAACCAATATAAAGGAACGCCTTTATACCTATATTAATATAATTATATATTCAAACACTGTCCTCTACATTCCGACACTCAGTTACACAACCCCTTCCAAACACGTGGTCAGCTTCCCGTCACTTACCTCTTTCTGTGTGAACCTGACGATGACGAAAAAAGGTCGAAACGTTGTTCGCTTTTCTATGTAAAATATTTTCTCAACCCAAACGAGCCGTTTTTGAATATATATGTTATGTAGTAAACCTAGATTTGACAGTGAAATTTCTCATGCATAAATTAATGACGAAAAAATATTTGCACTTTTAATTTTTATGTTTGTAATTGATATATTTATTTATGCATAAAGAAATATAATTTTATATAAATGACTGGTAGATTCATGTTAATGGAAATCCAGGATCTATTTTTACAAGAAATATTTTTAAATAAATTTAAGCTCTTTTATTTACATGTTTCCAGTGTGAAATTGTAAAAGAGATATTGTCTTAGTCTGATAATAAAAGTATATTTATGGCACAAACTAATTAGATGATCACTATTTATAAACATTTTTGGGTGCCACACAAAAAACATTAAAATATTTTTATTAAAGCCATTTGAAAAACAGAGAAAACTGAATAAGAAATAATTAATAATACAGATGGTGATTTTTGCTAAATCGCCTTTGTTAGGCCTATGAATATATTCAGTTTGTAAAAGGTTTTCGTAGTCGTGCATCACACGATTTTAGGGTTACATATTCCACATTTATGTCATTCGATCAGATCTTTGTACTCAAGAATCAACGTTTAATTAAGCTGAGGATGACAAAGGAAGGTCAAAACGTTATCTCCTTATCAATAAAAGTATTAATATCCATACCAGCCGTTCTGAGATACAAAGTTTAGTCACAATTAACTCGTACAGTGTTTTATTCGACCTTCGATTACACTGATAATTAGGTCATTATTTCACTTTAATTATCATGTTAGATTATCCAGTATCAAAAACCTAAACTAATATATCATACGTATTTTTATCGGTAACACCACAAAGATTTTATTAAAACATTGTATCGAACTGGAAACAGCTTATTTTTTACTTTTTTGCATTTTCATAGTTTTGGCCATCCGTTAAAAACTTACATTTTGAAATATTTTCATAGCTCTAACATGTTTGAATTTACAATCGAATATTATAAAAAAAATTATAAGTAGGTTTTTAAGTAACAATTTCTCGTGCTGAAAAAAAAATTATAGATTTAATAACTTTGTTAGTTTATGTTTATAAATAGAAATAATAGCTTAGTGTGGAGATAAAAATAAATGCTTAAAATATCCCTAAGGGGTAAAAAGTTGGTGTGGTCAACTTTTGGGCCATACGATATATGTAAATTTCTCGAATTTTTTTCCTGCATTATACCTTAACTTTTCTATTTTTGCGCGACAACAGCGTACATAGCTTTTATTTGTTTGAAATTATGCACAAATTATGGACTATCTGTGCTGTGCACATCAGGGATACCGAAACCCGATTTCTTGCGTTGTAAGTTCATAGATATATCACTGTGCCACAAGGAGGGCACTTAAATATCATACGATAAAATTTGGTTTGGTTGTTGTGAAGCACAAAGCTACGCAATGGTTTATCTTTTCTCTATCCCCCCATGGGCGTCGAAACTTAAGTTTTAGCGTCGGAAATCTACTAACTTACCTCTGAATTGTTGGAGAGAATACTTTTATTTGGCTTCAGAAATACAATAAAGCAGTTTGAAGCAAAATTCTCTTTCCACCAATCATTTCGTAAAACACTAATTGTATTGATTATTAGCAGAATATGAACGAATCACGTAGTTTTATCAATGGCTATATTAAATGAGTTTAGAAAAACAAAAACTTGAGAGGTTATATTGATTCAGGACTTTTTCCGATTCACTAACGTGAATACAATTATATTGAAACAAATAGCACTAAAAAGAAATATTATTTTAAAATATGATTATTGCACTTAAACAT
The DNA here is from genome assembly GCA_011833715.1 of Carcinoscorpius rotundicauda. NCBI lineage: Eukaryota > Metazoa > Arthropoda > Merostomata > Xiphosura > Limulidae > Carcinoscorpius > Carcinoscorpius rotundicauda. The sequence continues at coordinate 39,504,245 of CM022395.1, read as the reverse complement.
TGAAGAGACGTGGATGAAAATATATCAGACGCCAAAAATTATATATATTTTGTCTTTGCTATGCTAGAATTGAAATTTAGTTCATAAACTACATGAACAGTAAAGAAAAATGTTAATCCAACCATAGGTACCAAAATCTAATTTTGATGTTAATAAGTTTTAAACTCTTCACTGAGCCACTTGTGGACGAACAAGTGGTAATGAAATTTGATTGATAAAAAGACTTAACATTTTTAGCGAAAATCTTTGCATGTCTATAATTAAAGATTCATAAAATAGGGTAACACATCTACTCACATGCATACTAGTTCATAGTTTTGTCTGTTGAAAGATAAATATAAACGTGTTAAACTGTTGTATTTAATATTTTCATAGTAACTAAAGGTTTTAATATCAAAATCACCATACGTAATCAACTTCTTTTGCATTTTATGTTTCATTCTATTAATATGATAAAACGTCTATCACTATAATATAGTAATAACTACGTTATTTTTATTTCTATATATTTGTATAGAACTTTCATTATTACATTCAAGTAACGTCATGCCTTTAAAAATACTCGTTGATTATACTTAATTAGTAACTCTAGCGTTCTTGTGCCCAAAATCCAAAAATACCCACAAATATTAACTTCAAATACTTATAACGATACCCTCCAGCGGCACAACTTTATGCCTGTGAATCACACCGCTAAAAACCAGGTTTCGATACCCGTGGTGGGCAGAGTACAGATAGCCCACTGTGTAGCTTTATGCTTAGTTCTAAACAAACTTAGAATGATATTAAATCGTCTAATTTAAGTTTGTGAGATATTTATTAAAAACTTAGAAAAATAAACTTTAAGTATACACTAGTCTGACAAGTAAGATTGATAAACTGCATAGATGTATAAATTTTTGTATGCGAATTTGACAAGAAACAAATTTACGGCTCAAACACTGTATGCATAGTAATACTTCTCACTAAATATTAGCAGTAACCCTGAAATAAAAATTGTACGAACACACACATATCAACAATTGTTATATAATTACTCTAGGTTATTGAATAAGCATCATCGATAACTTAGCCTATACTAAAAATTATTAATCTAAGAATCGCAAGTTCGAATCCCCGTCCCACCAAACACGCTCTCCCTTTCAGCCGTGGGGGCGTTATAATGTTTCAATCAATCCCACTATTCGTTGTTAAAAGAGTAGCCCAAGAGTTGGCGGTGGGTGGTGATGACTAGATGCCTTCCCTCCAGTTTTACACTGCCAAATGAGGGACGGCTAGCATAGATAGCCCTCGTGTAGCTTTGCGAGAAATTCAAAACAACACAAACCAAAAATTATTAGCCATATGACACATTTTAAAGTAAACATAACACATATATACCCGAACACTTACCATTAATATACCACTTCCTAGGCACTTGCTTTAGTTACTAAAAATAACCAAATACCAAATATTTACGAGTCATATTACATAGTTTTAATAGTTAACTACTAAGTATTAATTATTACCAAAATTGTTATTTCATAAATTATTCAACCTATTTTGCTGACAAAAATAATTATCAACAATTTCAATAACAAAATGAAACCTATACACACTTCACCATTTACGAAAACAAACTAGTAATAATAAAATCTTTCTTGATTACACTCAGAAACTTACTAACAATGTTTTCCGATACGACATCGTTTCCGGATATAACATGTTATTGCTTGGGAAAATATTGATATATATTTCTAGGCATATATCGCAGATGAGTAGCATTTCACACTTTCCCAAAGAATGAACAATATTTGCCGATACTTATGAGTCAATAATGAATATTTAAATAACATATAAACGAATTACTCATATACGTAAATAATATGATTATAAATTCTATCAGAAAATATCTCAAAAGTCTGCACTTATCAGCCACAAAAACAACTCTTACAGTGGTTACCAAGAGAGGTTAGGTTTGTAACAGAGTTTGTGAACCATAAAACAGAGAGTGGACCTCGTAAAGAACCGTATGCAATTATGATGGTAAGCAGAAAGCTTACATAAAACCAAGTTCGAAAGTTTCTGTGAATTGTATTAAAATAAAAGATAAAACATTATTGAAATATACGAAGAAATAAAACATTTTTTCTTCTTCAATGAGAAAATATTACATTACGGTGGTATGAAAACTGTGTACTACATGTAACAGTCATCGGCAGAATGACTGTTATAACACAAAGACAAAAGATACGAAAATAAAAAGTGAAAAATACATAGACATGGTTTTTGTAAATCTGAGTGCTATAACTTTAATAGCGTTGAAGACAGTTCGTCTCTTCATTTATACATCAACACAGGTGACATTCTGTTGTGCAAGAACGGATTAACACATTTATAATCTTAGATCTTACTTATAGTCGTACACCAATAAACTCAAATAAAGAAGAAACAATTCCACACAGGTAAAATAAATTAATGATGAAAATAAGATGGGTCATATTTTCTAACCATGCACAGACAAGAGTAACCTGTATTTCTCCATCGAGTTCCAAGTGAAAATAAAGCCTTTATGGAAGGTACCATTAGTTTTTGTTTGCACAAGTTCTCAATTTTCCGTAACGATACATAGACGTGTTCAAAGGAACATTAGAATGTTTTAATATATAATTTTTTTAAAACAATAAGTGTGATGTGGAGGAAAAAATCTGATGGTTCTTAATGTTTGTTTGTTTGTTTTTGAATTTCGCACAAAGCTACTCGAGGGCTATCTGCACTAGCCGTCCCTAATTTAGCAGTGTAAGACTAGAGGGAAGGCAGCTAGTCGTCACAATCCACCGCCAACTCTTGGGCTACTCTTTTACCAAGGATGGGTGGTAATGACTAGCTACCTTTCCTGTAGTCTTACACCGCTAGATTAGGAACGACTAGCGCCCTCGTGTAGCTTTGCGCAAAATTAAAAAAACAAACAAACTTTATTAATTTCCACGTGACCAAAAAAAACAACTTTAGTTTTTAAAAATTAAAACAACTAAAAATTTAATTTATTTTATAAGTTGTATAAAATAAAAATTCAAATTACGATAAAGAAACGGAATTTAAAAAAACAGTTAATAACAATAAATCGGAATGTTATTTTCCTCTTTAAAATTAAATTAATTTAAAATATAAATTGAAAAAAAGTGAAGTTGAAAGAGTTTTTGGTTTTGTTAAAAACTGTTTGAAACTGGTTGAAAAGGCAGTTTTGCGATGAAGATTTATAAAGTATTGTTTGAAAAAGCACATTAGTGTGTCCAATTCAAACGGCAGATTTAGAAATTCAATTTTTGAATATTGGTTGTTGTTGTTGTTTTGAATTAAGTACAAAGCCACACAAGGGGCTATCTGTGCTTTGCCCACCACGGGTATCGAAACCCGGATTTTAGTGTGTAAGTCCGCAGACATACCGCTGAGCCACTGGGGGGCTTGAATATTGGACTACCCCATCGTTTTTTTTATCTAAGTATAATAATTCAAACAAAACACAATAAACTAATAAACTTTACTTAACTTTTAAGTGTTCTATTTATTCAAGAAAACATTAACACGTAAGCTATTTATAACTAAAGGCCTGTTATCCACACGAAATGTTGGTATTTGTTATTCGTAGCGTAAACGACATATGAGCTAATTGCTCTAAATAGTTGGACTGATTGTTACACCATAACGCACCCACAGCTGTCAGTGCTGACTATGATTACCTACATACATCCGAGCTTTCACGTCCTCAGCCCTGCACTCTAATCTGTAGAAAACGCCTCGCCTGAAAAATAAACCGTTTGATATTGATGTAAATAAACGTTTGTGTTATTTTTCCATTTTGATGAATCTAACTTTATCGAATGTTGCTTTTTTTTCGTTCCAAAATACTATATGTAGCTACGTAGTTTTTGGAAAAGGAATACTTTTGTAGGAATAATAAATCCTCAGTTTATTTATTCTATCAATTATTGTTTTTTTCTCACAAGGGTATTTAACAACGCACGTTCAGTTATTAAATCTGTATTTATATATTAAAATTTACTCTTTCTGACCAAACACATATCAAAAATTATTAAAAATAAAATATGCTGTTATAACTTTACATAGATAACCAAAAATAGATTTCATCAGATTAAAACTAAAACCCACTAAACGAAAAAGACACACCATATCATAACCTCGCACATTCTGAATAACATTACACGAAACTATTTTCGATAATTATAATTTTATCTGACGTTAGACAGTAATGAATTGAGACATGCTTGTGTGTTTTAATAGAGACAAAGAAATTAAACATTAATATGCATATAAGTACTACAACCTCAGTTTTCAAAGTGATTTATTTCTAGGTTTTTAGTAAAACTGTTCAACAATTATTTTTAAGTTTCACACATAAATGATCTTGTAAGTTGGGAAATTTTAACCAGAATAACTCTGTAATTACTAATTTTGTGTAGTTTCTAAGTTTCGCGTTTTAGGAAGTTTCTAATTCTTAAAAGCTGAACTACAACAGTTCTATAAATTTAAGTTTTATATCAGGACTATTTTGTAGTTTTTATGTTTCGTTTTTTGACTTACTTGAAATTCCTAGATTCTGCGAAGGTAAGGAGCGTAATAATTCAATATTTAAATTTTGTATCGAGATGATCCTTTAATTTAAAGACTACAGTAAGGGTTATTTTTATAATAGCCAAGCTTGGCTTAGTGTTTACGATGTATTCACAACTTCTAAGAAACATGTTCTCTGATTGTAATATATCCACAATTTTTAAGAAGTTTATTCTCCAATTTTGTTGTATCTATCTGACCAAATTTATTCTCTGAGTTCTGTGTGTCCACGACTTCTAAGAAACTGCAAGAACAACAGTAACCCGTATTCTTTTGTTCTGAAATCATTTCAGACAGTCTTCGTTTTGTCTTCTCATTCCTGGGCTTAATTAAAACAAACTTATGTGTGGATATACTGGTAAACTTTACAAGGTATAAAACCTTAAATCATATACAGTTCTAATCCCTAAATCATTGAGAACTTCTGAAAAATTTGATATTTCATAATTGTTAGGATTTAAAGGTGAAACTAAACATAAATATTTCGGCCTAAGTTTATCATGACAGTATAATAATAGGTTAAATGAATAGGAAACTACGAGAACGTTTGTAATGCAATACTGTTTGTTTTCTTTTTATATGGCCCATGTGATGATAATTAATAATAATGTGATGAAATTCATGGTATCTTTTTTACATAGACCAATAATTTAATTCATAATGTTATTAATTTAAAATATTTCAGTCGTTATATCGGTAGTACTGAGTCTTTAGTACCAAAGAAAGCTGCTGCTCAAACACATAAATATATCTGATCTCAATATTGTTATCTGGCAGCGATAGCAATGTCCTAATTTGTAAAAAATGAATGATAACCTAAGTATATCATCTACAAAAATATAAAAGTCGCCTGATCCTGTTATCTTTTACATTTTGCTTTAAGCAACAGGAAACCGACACCAATAGTATATAAATGAAATAGCCAGTAACAAAAGTTAGTGTGTTTTTTTATTTTGATGCAGAGTTGACCTGGTTGATAGCAAGTGAGTACTATAATAAATATATTAACCTTTATTTACATTAATATTACTTTCTAAATAATTTATTTTCAATAATTCTTGCTCTCATTTTGTTTACTCTATATACGAGTTTGTTATTTTGTCTATTTTGTTACCTTTTTTACAGAAAGGTTCTATATGTAAGCTATTTAAAAGGTAGTTGGTATTCATGATTTTGACAAACCACCAGAAGTTCGCGCTTGAGACACGTACTCCATTTTGTTTCCTCACAATGAGTCAGGAACAATGTGTTTGTAAGTCATTCGTAGGAAATATAAAGAAAAGTAAGACTTAAAGGACAACGAGCTTGTAAGTCCTTTGTAGGTAGTATAGGGAAAGGTAAGACTTTAAGGATAGCATGCTTGTGGATTATTTGTCAGTAGCAGGAAAAATAAAAAGCACTTCAAATGGTATCAAATTTTCTGAAAAATCAATTATTTTTTGAGATAAAGGTATTTTAAAATATCCCTCTAAGGTATACTTAAAAACTAAAAGTTTCATACTGATTAGAGGTGGAACGTTGAAGCATTTTTATTACAGACAGACAAACAGTTTGTTTCTCAATTTCGCTTACAACTACGCGAGGGTTATCTGCACGAGCTGTCACAAATTTAGCAGTGTAAGGCTAGAGGGAAGACAGCTAGTCATCATCACCCACCAACAACTCTTGGACTACACTTTTACAAACAAATAGATGGATTAAACGTCACATTATATCGTCCTAACAGTTTGCAAGTCAAGCGTCCTAACCACCTAGCCATGCCGAGCGTCAGACAAACAACCAACCTCATAGATTTTCTTCACGCTCATCGAATAGAATTTCGTTTGTTGGTCTTAAGAATCACAGATATTCACAATTAAGAAAGCACGTGTTAATTAAGCATGAGCGAATAAAGTTGTAGATATTGGAATTTGAAGGGATATAAAAACCTAACAAATTTTCGAGCATCAGCATACGTCCAATCTTCGATTTCTTCCTATTTTTGAATTAAAGGTAATTTTCAGCTAATTGAGAGTGTTTTATATATTTTATTAAAACTAGTCGTAATATCTTTAGAGGCAGAGATAAGCTCAAAATTAATCTATAATTGGAGTCAACGTATATAATTTGATTTGTATTATAATAAAGATCTAGATGATATTAGATTTCAAGGACATGCATTTTTGCTTAAATTAATTTGAATAACAGCAGTACAAATACATTTTGTGTAATAATATTTTACTAAACAAATGAGAATTTGATACCTAAGGAAATGTTTATTAATTTCATTGCACCCTAATCTTAATGTTAGCAAAGAAAAAAATGTGCTTTTTTGACATTGAAATAAGTGAATAATTCACGTTTTCAAATAGTTCTGATCTGTGTGTGTTACCTCTACAGTAAATTGTCATTATTTTGTATATATGAAAACACAATGCTTTTAGCACATAACGTCTTCAACTAACTACTTCAACAATTTATCATTTGTTACGACAATGATCAATTATTTTCTAGTTTCTGGTTTTCATTAATATAATTCCGAAGTTTTCTTGTTTTGTATATTATTATACAAGTTAGAAATCATAAACAGTTGGAGTGAGAAAATCGAGCAGATAATAATTCTAAAAACCTACATATACACTCCTTGTAGTTCAGATCATCAGTTTATTCACCGAGTTTATACTTTTTAGTTTATAAATTTTAAACGAACCGTAAATGTTAATAAATATTTCTACTGATAATCGATGTGAAAAGCAGAGAGTCGTACACATTTGAAGTGAGCGTTGTCTTATATTAGATTTGGATTTCTTTATCAGATTGAATCATGGCTCAATGGCGAGAAGAAATCTTAAAAGGACTTTCTTCAGTGCGAAGGGAGGGAACTCCAGGAACGATCGTTGTGTGGGGAGATAATGCGGAACCCATTTTAACTGGGCAGAAAGAGAAAGATATATTAATAGCTGCAGCAGAATACGGAAAGGGACGGATCGTTCTCTTTACCCACACGTCCTATGGAAATGCATTTGAGTTCAATCAGAGTTGGTTTTCCCACCTCAGAGGTAATGTAATTAACTGGTTGGTTAAAGGTCAGAATCCACAAAATGTGAAGCTTATACGAGTAAAAGGCGGGGCCACATTTCCAATTTTGAAAGTTAACGAAAACATTGCTGTTGTGTATTCATCAGGACGAGCCGAAACCCCGACTTTTTTCCAAAAAGTGGAAAACTTTGTTTTATCTGGGGGAGCTCTATTTATTGCTGAAACTCCTTGGGGATTAATGCAAATAACTGGAATGACAACAGATTCTATTCCACATTACCAGTTTCTAAAAAAAGTTGGACTTTGCTTCACTAATGATTATTTCTCAGGTGACGAGCAGGTTAAAGTTCAAGGTAATTTGGCACCAAATGCACACCTTGGAAGACTTATGCGGCAGGCTCAAGAGAGCCAACAGAAATTACAGCAAGAGGCTAGCAAGATTACATCGATGATTACTCTCATACCCAAAGACCTTCTGATTTCTGTCAGCAGCTTTCAAGATTTTTTTACCAAATGTGAACAACATATTAAGCAAAGCCCTTTACCTTCACCAAAAACTCCTATATCTTCAAGGTCTGCTAAAGATATGTTGATATTGTATGACTTACTTCTGAGGGTGAATGGTGGAAAAGCTTCAGGAATTGAATACTTTCCAGGTGATTTTGAATCACCACCTTTCTTAACTCGAGCTACTATTTCCTTAACTTCTACTTTGAAGGATATCCATCCTACTGGTTACTACCTGCCTGCTGGACAGGAAATGACAGTAATTGTTAAAACATCCGATGTTCAAGGATGGAAACTACGTATTGGGTGTCATAGCGATAACTTAACTTTTATTAACGAAGCATGGAGACGCTGGCCATCTATAATGGTCGAACAAGCTCTTGAACAGGGTGAAACAACGATTTCAAGTCCTTATGGAGGTCTTATATACTTTGAAAGCCCAGATGGAAAAAAATCTCTGAACGTTGAGTTGGATTCGGTAGTACAGTCTCCCATATTTGATATCAAAAATCCAGAAGCCAATTCACTTTGGCAACATCACAGATTTGCACCAGGACTTTGGGCAGACATTATAGGAGAATATGTAATTGTGACACTACCATCTTCGGCTATTCGAAAACTTGACAATCTTACAGACGCAATGACATTTTGGGATCAGGTGTTAAGAGCTTACCATTACCTTCGTGGGACAGATATTACACTACATCGTCGTCAGTGGGCGGTTCCTGACGAGCAACCATCAGCAGGTTACATGCATGCAGGCTATCCTGTTGTTACTCACATGGACGTTGCAGATCCCAACACAGAATATTTTGTGCTCAATACAAAAACTAACAGGTCTAAGGGAAGCTGGGGATTTTTCCACGAATTTGGTCACAACATGCAAAGAGGAGAATGGACCTTTGAAGGTACAGGGGAGGTAACGTGTAACATTTTCACCTTGTATGCTATGGACGTTGTATGTAACGTGCCAATATGGATTCATGAATGGCTTAAAGATCAGTTAGGAGATATAAAAAGATATCTCCTTGCAGGCGCAAATTTCAACACTTGGAAAGGGAAAGCTGGAGTGGCATTGGGTATTTACGCTCAACTAGCCCATTGTTTCGGATGGGATCCTTACAAGAATGTTTTTCGAAAGTACGAAACGGATACCGGTTTAAAACCAACCTCGAATGAAGACAAGATTGACCTCTGGTACACCCGATTTTCCAATGCAGTTAACTACAATCTCTCTCCTTTGTTTGAGTTTTGGGGATTCCCTCTTTCGGCATCAGCCAAACAATCTGTGAGTTCTCTACAACCATTTATCTGCAAGGACGAAATGACCTCCTTTGCCCCTGACAGATTCAACAAAATAACTTCAAGTTATCCCAACATTTTTATAATGACATTTGAAATCCCAAATGTTTATGATATTGAAACTCCTAGAAAATATAATGGACCAAGATGTCTTGAAGCATGAATAGCTGTTCTTGAAATAAATTGTCTTGATTAATAGTTCACAATACAGCTAGAAATATTTTAACCGTAATTATCAACATAATGTGCAAAGTGAACTATTTCATACGCTGAAGAAAATCAGGATATATATAAAGGAATTATGAAACTGTTGACCAAATGTACCTAGTAGCTGATTGAGTTCATTTTTTCTTGTTTTTTAAAATCATGGATTGAGTGTACCATTAAAAGAAAAAATATATTCATATATTATATATTTCATGTATAAATCTGAAAATTATTTCATGTCTGACTTTTCATTACATGCAATTTTAGCCTACCAGTAATTCTGATTTTGTATAACAAAGCCACATTCAATTGTTTGTTGTGTCCACGTGAAGAATCGAGCTCCGAAGTTTTATGATGAAAGTCCATGAACGTACTGCTGTTTCATATTATTTCAATAAATCCAAAAGTCACTAATATATATAATTATCCGAACTTTTGAGATTGTAATATTATTTTCAGAAATTACTGTGCAAAAGCTCCACAGATTGGACTTTTATCCTTTTAGAATGGAAGTATTTGTATCATGCCAGTTTGTGATGGATAGATTATGATGAGCAAGATTTGACTTTAACGGATAATATTCAATGATATACGTTTTCTATGAACTTAACGTTTTAGAAGTTCCTCAGTTATCAACATCCAAAGATACTGTGAATTTATTAAGACTGTTTAGTAACAATAACGGAAGCATTGAAACCAAGAAACAAAACCACGCGATTACCAAAATTATGAGTGACAGACATTACACAACTGTCACAAGAATGACTTACAAATCATTTTGAGTTTATTTAGAATATTTGTCTTTAAAAGAAAACATTATTTTGTATTAATTTACTCTTTTTTTTACAAATTGTCATTAAATTAAATTATTTCAATTGTCTTAGTATCAGCTATCTGAATACATGACAAACTCAGCAATATATTACAATTTTAGGTTGTTTACTTGAAATAGTATTGATTGCAATGGTTGAATACTGTCATTTTTCTACAATATATCTGCAATTTCAGTACTTATAGTTACTAATTAATAAAATAATTTTGAAAAATTATATTTGGCTATTATATGAGATCCCAAGTACTTATAGCTATTATGACATGAAAGTATATTAAAATGTATAATTATAAAAGTATTGAAAATATCAATGCTTACATTTACCCTGATTAAAACAGTTTATTTGCTAATCATTTAGCTATGTCTTATTTAAAAATTTTAAGCCAATAAGGCCTAATTTTATCTGCATATTAGCGCTATACAATCACAGATCTTAAAACTTTTGGGAATGACCAAATCACAGTTCTACCTTCTACTTAACGGCCCAGTATGGCCAGGTGGTTAAGGCTCTCGACTGGTAATTCTTTGGTTCGGATCCCTGTTGCATCAAATATGCTCGCCCTTCTGGCTGTGGGGGCGTCATAATGATACGGTCAGCCTCACTATTCGTTGATAAAAGAGTAGACTAAGATCTAGTAGTGGGTAATGATGACTACCTGCCTTCCTTCCAGAGTTACACTGCTAAATCAGGGATGGCTAGCGCAGTTAGCCTTCGTATAGCTTTGTGCAAAATTCAAACCTTCTAATTAATTTGTTTTAATGCCAGAAAAATTTAACTGTACCTGAAGTTCTATGGTGTTTACGCCATTCAAAGGTCAATATTCAACTCTTTTAGACACTCATAGAACGTCTATACACATTTTGTTTCAAGCACAAACTTTTAAGTCATAGTTCCGTCATCTCTTGATCGAATTGAGAGTCTAATTACAGTTGGCTCAGGAGGTCAAGAAATTTCGTTTGATTTGTTTCACCACGTCCAAGGTCTCATAGATTAATCTCTCTAAACCTACCAAAATGAATTTTAGTTTGAGGGTAGGCTGGTAGAGATCCTGCTGATGATAAAATGGAATTGCGTGTTATTGCTGGCACACAAATATAACTAATAAAAAGGGGAAACAAAGGTATCATAGATTAATTTACACTAATTCTAGTTTTATGTGTATAGAGGATTTCCTCTGTTTTAGTTTCACAGTTAATGAAGTAGAATTATCTGCCATCTAGTTGTACAGTTTCTTCTGAAAAGTATTACGTTACTGATGCTCGACAGTCCTAAATAGTTCCAATTGCTAAATGTAATAACAAGTTTATTTGAGTTTCCTGGCGATTACTTTCCATAGAAACAAACTACTTGTTTGTTTTGCTTTAAGAGAAAAGCAAAGCACCAGATACAGAAGTTTCAGTTTCATTCGAAACCACTAACGTGCATACTTTCTGTAAGAACGGCTATAATAACAAATCCAAACTTTTCATGTTACTTTATCTCCACAATTAAAACGTTTCTACATAATTCCATCTTGTCTGAAAGACATCAGTAATTAGCATATGCACTTTAAGACTTAGTTTGAACAACAGTTCATACAAAATCTATTTAAATATAACTATATATTTATTACTTTATACGGATACCATTACTGTAGTCTGTATATCACTTTCAGCCTTTCCTACTTCCAAACTACAGTATTTAAAGTGTAACATCATACAACAGACAAAATTATGCGACTATAATAAAAATTACGTCAATAGTGGATAAAATTATAAAAGACTTGCTTCATATATTGAAAGACAGATTTTGGGTTTCAGTTATTCACATTATGCCCTGGGTTACACGCCTGACTTGCACTTTTTTGTGTAAAATATCTTATAAACACCAACTTTCACAGTTTTATCTTCTCCATTTTCAATTTTCACAGGAAATATCAATTTCAACATTATTTATTCACAACTATTTTTTTATTTTTGGAGTTTATGATTTTCATAATTCGAATAATTATACAATAGTTGGGCCCGCCATGGCCAAGTGTGCTAAGGCGTTCGACTTGTAATTCGAGGGTCGCAGGATCGAATCCCGGTCGCATTGAACATACTAGCCCTTTTAGCCTTGAGAGCGTTATAATGTTACGGTCAATTCCACTCTTCGTTGGTAAAAGTTTGTTTGTTTGTTTTTTAATTTCGCACAAAGCTACTCGAGGGCTATCTGTGCTAGCAGTGTAAGACTAGTGGGAAGGCAGCTAGTCATCACCACCCACCGCCAACTCTTGGGCTACTCTTTTACCAACGAATAGTGGGATTGACCGTCACATTATAACGCCCTCGCGGCTGAAAGGGCGAGCATGTTTGGCACGACGGGGATTCGAACCCGCGACCTTCAGATTACGAGTCGCACGCCTTAACACGCTTGGCCATGCCGGGCCTCGTTGGTAAAAGAGAAGCCCAAGAGTTGGCGGTGGGTGGTGATGATAAGCTGCCTTCCCTCTAGTCTTACACTGCTAAATTAGGGACGGCTAGTGCGGATATACCTCGAGTAGCTTTGCGCGAAATTCAAAACAAACAAACAAACATACAATACTTTGAAAAAGAGGGTATTTATAAGTTATTTGACATAATAAGATCTGTACTTTGTGGTGTAATGGAGTCTAACACCTCAAGATTATTTATGGTCAGTGGTGTCATTAAAACAGGTCAAAATTAACATCAATGATGGTTTGAACTGCTTCCAGGCGATAAAAAATCTCCTCCCACGCATGTGTCAACATCTCTGAAGTAATTGTCGTGATTATTTTGTTAGTTTCACACATGTGGAAATGGAAATTGTTCAGCCAGTGTAGTTTCCATTCTGTTCCATTAGTAAAGTGGCTCAATATCCTGTATATGTGAGGAGTATCTTAATGACATTTTAGTGATAATTATTATTTTTTTATCTTTTTATCAATACAAACGTGACTGTCAAATTTTACACTACTTGGTGAGACGAGAATAGTTCAAGAGTTTACTGAAGTTGCTGGTAATTAGCTGCCTTCCTTCTCGTCTATGACCCCGAGTTTCTTGAGTGAAAATTCAAAATAAAGAAGTCAAAATATTACATGTTTACATGTAATCAAAAGACATCTAAAACCCTTGCGTTTAATTTGTTGATCTTGATATCATCTAATTTTAACTAACTTTATAAAAACAAACTTACGTTTTAGATATATACTCTCATTAATGGGTAAAGTATTAGCATCAGTGCTACATATTCTTCAAGTCCTATATAAATATAGGTTCAATGTGATATGTACAAGATAACTTAAAACATATATATATGCTCCACCACAATAAGAAGCCTATCCTCAATGGATATTCTTTACTTGTCCTTATCCAGGTATAAAGCAATAACAAATGGTGAAATTTAAATTATAGACTGTACCTCATATTTAATTTTAGTATCATATTAGTGTAATTTGGTCTAATATCATATTAGCAGACGTTTACAATTACGTAGTATTAGATCAGTACTTTATTTTTATATATGTAAGTTATCATTCATTAAAAACAAACTCATATTCACTATTGTTTAATTTCTTTTTAAATTGATTCAGGTGTGCATATTTTATAATGGCATTGTTTGGAATTACTTGGGTTTGAATTCCTAAAGTATGTTTTTAAGGTTTACTTTTAATTCATTAAAACTTAATTTTCGGAGTTAAGTGGATTTGTTTTTGAGTGTCTGGAAGTTTCGGTTTCTTCACATTATATTTTCACAATTTATAACTTGAAGGCAAAAAGTAAGAATTGGCTTAGTAGTCTTTCTTTTTCTTCTTTTTTTCTCTATTCACCAAAAATAAACTTCCCTGTTAAAAAGCTCTCCAGTGGCACAGCAAAATGTCTGTAGACACACACTGCCAGAAACCACGTGACGGGCAGAGCATAGACAGCTCTTTGTGTAGCTTTGTGCTTAATTCCAAAACAATCAATCAATCAATTTATTAACAATTATAAAAGTGTAGTAATAATTTTGTCCTATGTATTTCACGGCTTTGTTTGCTTACATTTCTTAAGCTGTTAATATGAGACTTGTTATTATATATTTTCATGTTTAATTAGTTAGTAAAAACGTACTAAACAGAGCAACAATTCATTGATTGCTGTTGAATAAATACATCACACAAAATTGGTGTATAAAGATGGTATATATATGTTTTTTTTCTAACAACGAAGCTACAATGGGGTATCTGCTGTGTTCACAGAGGGGAATTAAATCCTTGATTGATCCTTATCCCAGCGAGGGAGATAAAAAGAGGGAAGAAAATAAAAAAAACATGTACACCTACATATGAACACCGGAAATTATATTATGATAGTTCAAAACTTCCACCATTTAAACCACAATTTCTCAATCATTCTGCAATATTTTTCACGATTGAAATATTTCCAGCATCTTGAAAAATTCATTTGCGAAAAAGTTAAGAAAAGTGGAAATGAATGATATATTTTTGTATTTATAAATAAAACATGTTAAAGTTTATACTTATCAATTTGAAATTTATCTAAATAATTGTTTTTTTAAGCACACGGTACTCGATCATCTCTGAAACAAGTGGTAAAGAAGAACGGTGTATAATTTTCAATGCACTTTTTCTGGTTTTTGTTTTTCGATTTGCCTCTTCTGGCTCAGAGGTAAGTCTGAGGGTTTATAATGTTAAATACTAGGTTTCGATACTTGTCATGTCCACAGCACAGATAGGTCATTTATTTGGCTTTGTGTTTCACAACAAATACAAAGTTTCATAATTTGCTTTTTCATAGAACAAAATTAAACATAACACTTTTCTCAAAATTAACTATAAATGAACATTAGCATATAACAATTCATACTGGAAGATGTCTTCAAGACTGTTATTTAATTAATTGTTCCAAATGGAAAATTTGAGATGTTAATGAAAAACGACCACTATGACATTCTTATAATTTTATTTAGCCATAGGTTGTTCTATACATTATCAGACTAAACTTTCATATCATATTTAATTACAGGTCTTCAAAATATAGTATTTAGTAAATTTCGATTTGTTGTGTCCAAATTCATTATACTTACGGAAATTAATTTATTGTCAGATACCTTTCAAGTTATGAAAATAACGTTTGTTAAAACTACTCTTCTTTCAAGCCTCTTGATAATTAAAACTAGAAGTTATATATTAGCATTTCATAGTTTTAATTAGGGTATTAAGGTACTAACTGCTGCCCTTTCAGCCGTGAGAGCGTCATAATGTGACAGTCAATCCAATTATTCGTTGGTAAAAGAGTAACCCAAGAGTTGGCGGTGGGTGGTGATGACTAGCTGCCTTCCCTCTAGTCTTACACTGCTAAATTAGGGACGGCTAGCACAGATAGCCCTCGAGTAGCTTTGTGCGAAATTCCAAAACAAACAAACAAACTGCTGCATATATAACGCTAAACTTTTTCTATGGATCTCTGATTTTATGAATGGTAATCTGTGATGTTTTCTGGTAATCAAAACTGTTTTATAATTATTTTTCTTTGTCTCTTGTACGTATAAGTTGATTCTCAAATAAAGTATCATGGGGTTTCTATACATAACCAGTTTTAAAGGGTTTGCTTGAAATTAAAAATTTAAGTATCTTACTTTTAGCCCCCCGCTAGAGCAGCAGTATGTCTACGGAGTTGCAAGGCTAAAATCAGGGGTTCGATTCCCCTCGGTGGGCTTAACAGATAGCCCGATGTGGCTTTGCTATAAGAAAAACCTACCTTACTTTTTAGTTTTTGTCATTTCTAGTGATCAATATGAATTATTGAAAACTGATGTTTATCGGTTTTTCATATGAATTTTACCAATTACCTATATACGTATATATATTGTTCCACTTTCCACTGAAAATATGTTTTACCTGCCAAAGTAAAACTTATGAACAAGTGGAAAGCCTAAGTATGCCACTTGGATTATGTGAATTGTTTATAAAAGAAATAGAAAGAAATGCCATTAGCGTAGCTTTACATTGTTTCCACGACGCATTTTGTTGATTTGAAGGCAACGACTATCAACGGGCATTTTTACAACACGCAAATAACGCCCACTTTAACCTCAAATTCAAACATGAAGAAGAAAATGAAAACTAGGTTTTAAATTACACGAACATAACAATAAAAAGGAGCTTCAACAGTTTTAACACAAATTTGGTAATTATAATAACTATATAAGATGAGACACGGCCTAGTCAACTCAACAAAAATTGTTGTTTACAAGAGAGCATTTAACAAATGTAGTAGCAGCAACTTGTGGCATAAGCTAGAATCAATATCTGATACATTAATTAAGGCATGTCGCTTCCCTAAACATATTATTACTAGAACCCAAGCCAAGTATGAAAAGAAACTCATAAACATAAAAAAGGGAAAGCAAAATACATAATCTCAGATATCTTGATGTCACATCATATCATGGGTGTGCAACCAAAACCATCATAAACATTGAGGAACATGTATCAGATAAAAATTAAGTTCTAAACAAAAAGTTATTTTTATTAAAAACTGAGCACTAAAATCAAAGTTTATCTAAAAAGATTTATTCTGACAATTTCAACGACTTAAGCACCTTCAAGTAACAGTGTGATCGATACGAAAGTACTTATGTAGGCGAAACAGGACACAACATAAACATTAGGATCAAAGAACGTAACAGTCCCATCACACATTAACTGACAACCGATCAGCATGCATTCAACATTAGTAAATAAAGAATTTTATATAATAAGAACAACATTAATAGGACAAAAATAAAAAAGCATTAATTATTCATGAACTAAAACCTTATTTAACTTAAATAAATACGCAGACATTGCCCGATATGATTAGAACAAAATGCTTGTGTAATATTTCATAGAACAAACGACAGTTATCTAATGATGACCACTGTTCGAAACATAGTAATAAAATTAAGTAAAAAATAAATAATCCAATCAAAAGTTGTATCTCTCGACTTTTGTATGAAAAAGCATGTTCTTTAATACTATTAGTAAAATTAAATTATCACTTACACGTTTATTTAATCATTGCATTATAAAGAAAACACTGGTAATATATGAACACATCGGCAGAACCAATTGTGTCTCGTACATCTCAAGAGCTATTAGGTGTTAGGAGCAAGCGATTATATACATAACATTGTTTATAATTACTACTTTATTAAACAACGATTATTATGTCGAATCCGTTCATTCAATCGCTTTGTATTAATAAGGTTAGACTTAACGTTTATTAATTGTTAAAATAACTTTAAAGGTGGGTTGCCTGTTGAATATAAATACTGATTTAAGTTCATAATTATTTGTTAAAGACATTATAAAAAACGATTTCAGAATAAATAACATTTTAATAATATAAGAATATGACTTAAACCTTAAAGTTGCAATTAGTGAGCATTATTTGCTTAATGATTTATTATTAACAAAATAAATCTGTAGTAGATATTTAGTAACATTTCAGAAAATAAGTAATTAACAAGCACTCCTGGTGTTTCTGAAATATTTAAAAAGCTGCAAATTAATGAAATCATTTTAGTTTCGGATGAATAATGCAAAAAGATATATTTAATCGCGATATAATTTAAAATGTTTCTGTTTAAAGTTTTAAATTTTTTTATGAAAGCTATTCCTGCAGGTTAGATAAACCCAACTTCTTGTGTGACAGAAGCATCTTTATTTCACAAATATCATATATATATCTATGTATCCAAGCAGCAAAGAGGGAAATCAATCTCTGGATAATGTAAAAAATTTGGCATGCAAGTTACATTTTCAATTATTAATTCAAAGCTATGTTGATATTTTCTACCAATTCAAGTCCAAAACAATAAACCACCTTTAAGATACCTGTACTTAGTAAGAAAACTTCAAAATGATACACGAATTACACCAGAGAAAAAAAGTAATTTATACAGTAAAATTAGAATATACATGACATACAGTATAAAAACACACTCTGGTAAACTGCAAGAAAACATATTTGCTCTTTACTGAAAAAATATGAAAATACTGTATAATACTGTAATATGACTTAAACATGCAATATATCAACATATCTTTCTTAACACATTACATAATATTTTTTTCTCCCCTTTAGAGTGTATAATGTCTGTATTATTTAATTAGATATTACACAATGAAGAAAAAGTGAAGAACATCTTGGGCATTACAATTTTGTTTTGATTTTACAAAATTACCAGTTGACAAGCTATGTTATCAACATACTTCGATTAAAACAAAGGAATGAAAAAGCTCTACTATGTACAGTATTCCACACTGAATGAAAACCTGAGTATATCGAAATCTTACAAAATATTACAGCATACGAGTTAGTAACTCAATTCGGGTATCATTTGTTTCAGATAATGTTTTCTAAAAATTAACGAAATCAGTTAAACCATCTAATAAATCACTTAATGCAAAAAACTTTAATTACACAGATGCAAAACAAGATATTCTAATAGATTGACTAGGATCTTAGTGTATAATTAAGATTATCTATTTGTTGATCATTGGTTACTTATTGAACTAAAGTAACCAATTATTGAAACATGCAATAATTATTAACTACCTTTGTATAAATGAATGTGCAACTAGCTATCTTAATGTTTCGTGGACAAGATAAAATAACTGAGTTTTAATTCATGTAATAAAACAAATTAATTGTAAAGGGGTTCATTGTAAAAGAGGATATTTTTTGTGATGAAAAATAACAAAACAAAAGTATTTAGTTGAGTTTTAATTCAAAAGTCACAATTTCCTTATATTTTCAAATCTTTACATTGGTTTTGTATTGGCAGCAAACAGTTTTTTATAGGTCAAAATGAAGATTTAGTACTGTAATATATATATATATGATAATGATAACTAAAACATGACCACAAATTTGATTAGAATATCACTCTAAGCAGCTTAAAAAAACTTATCTAAAAGGAAGCTTTCGATAAGCGACCTTATATCACCAAATTATTGTTTTTACTTAATTAGTTTTTCAAGGTTTCGATTGACAGTTTCTTCAGGAGTGTTCCACTAAAAATACAGTCTGAAATGCTCCTGAAGAAGCTGTAAAGTGAAACGTTAAATGTCTAATTAAGTAAAAGCACTAATTTGGTGTTAGAAGACTGTTTATTTTTAGTATTGAAATGTTTTCTATATAACAATGTACAGTACAGAAATTAAATAATCATGAATATCTATTTGTCACTTCAAGTGCACAATTCAGAAATACAAAATAATATTATAGTGTTTCAGTTTTCATATACTATTATAAATGCATGAAAAAACTGAATGCTCTTATTTATCTAAAATATTTAGGAAGTAATTGAAATGATTCCAATGTTTATTTAATATCAATACACATTAGGCAACAATAAAAAACAATAAATAACAGCTACCATACATCAAACAAAACAATAGATACTCTGATTTTAAAGTAATAAAAGAGGAACAAAATGTAAAATATCTGACAAATTTTATGATTAGTAGTCAAAAATTATTATAAAATTAAAGGAGAGTGTACTTCTTTATCTGCTAACAGATAACTTACACAGATATTGGTCAGATTGTGTTTAACAAATTATACCTAAGATATTAAATTCAGAAGTTTCCAGTAATAGAACTTCCAATACCAAGCATTCTCTTGTAATACTAAAGTCACCAATTCCTTTCCAATGGATCAATAAAAAGTTTTAATAGTCTTTGCTTTAAGCTGGAAAACCCTGTTAAATACATTTCAAACTTAAGTACATCCAAGAAATAAGCAGCAGGTATTTCTGATTTTAAGTATGCTATTTGCTTTGCAGAAGACATAAATTTTCAAAAATTATTGTTCTTTCCTTTTTTTAGAAAAAATATATTAAAAAACAATCTTCAGATGATTATGTTATGTATAATCTAACCTACTTCAATTAATTAAAAAAACGTATTTTTGTATTCTGAACTTGAGTTAAGACACAAACATAATGAGGTTCATGTTTTAAGGCTATGGTTACAATAGGCCAATTCAGAAAATGAGCTTATGCAAATTATCTGTTCATACAAAACTAAGGCACAATTTCTTGAATATTATTTTGGCTTAGACAGCTGAAAGAAATAATAAATGAAACTTAAAAGTGTTATAAACTCATATTTGGGCATGTCATTGATTGGCTTATATCTAGATTATATATAGTAAAATTTATAATTATAAAAACATATTATGTTTATCACACCCAAAAGTACTTTTACTTAATTTGTAATAAGAGTGAAATTTCTTGTAGTTGAAACACAAAATATTATGTTCAATTTTTTTTTTTTGCTTTAAGTTTGTTTATTTCCACATAAACTTTAATTTAAAATAATTTCTTTATATTTTTAAATACATAAATATGTATGTGGAATATCAACATATTTTAACTATTTTGCTCATAAAGTTGAATTTTTCTTGAAATACCTGATTAATCACTATGAATTAATCTAACATCAATGAAAACCCATGGTGCATACTACTATTTTCTAGATGTTTAATACATATAATGCACATATTAATGTGCTTTCTAACAATACACAATTTTGAAATATTATAAAGGATTTTAGGTAACCATGCCTCTACTTAAAGGCACAAACATAATGTTCTAACATAATGTATTTTTGTATTCTGAACTTGAGTTAAGACACAAACATAACGAGGTTCATGTTTTAAGGCTATGGTTACAATAGGCCAATTCAGAAAATGAGCTTATGCAAATTATCTGTTCATACAAAACTTTATAAACTAAAGAGGCTCCTTGGCTGTGGTTTCACTAATTAGTAGATAGGGACAGTGGGAACCTCGTTAATCCATTCATGCGCATCACTAATTAGATGACGAAACATTTGGCTACCTTAAGAGAGTCATAGAAATATTAGAGCAGTTACTCAAACTAAATAAAAATTCTCTCTCTCATCATTTGGCACACAAAATATTAGGCTCAAAACTAATAAGGAAATAGTACTTATGTAACCAATAAGAACAAAAATAACATGAAAACATGTTTAATTTTTTTTCTTCCCTTAAACTTGGTTTTACAATGATTTTTATAACATCTCAGAGGGCTTATCACAACTGGAACCAAATTAAATCAACACATAGAACAAAGTTACTGCTGATTTAATATTTCTAAAAGTTGAATTATACTCTATTTACAAGCCACAAAATTCATTAGAATTACTTATAATTTCTCATTTTAACTCTTCAAATGTGCAACACTAAAATTATTTATCAGTTCTTGTTTAGCTGTATAAACATGTAACACTGATAGATCCAAACTCCAATAAACAAAGATTTAAAAGCAAGTAATATAAAAATCACGGTGCTTACTTGTATTATGTACTATTTACACTAACTTCTTATTGAAAAGGATACTCTTATAGACTAAAGAGGTTCTTGGGCTAGAATTTCTCATTAAAAATACAGGAAATCAAGAAAATTGTTTATCAGGTATGATTTTAAGCAGTAAATTGCATGTGAATTTTTGAAACTGAAATTATTTGTTACTCTCCTAAAAAAAACATTAGAAAGTAAATGTAATTTTTAAGGATTTTTAAATTGAAAGACATAATGTTTAACATAAAAACATACCTGAAAATATGATATGTCTGACAAGTTGTGCATTGCTGACTTGTTTTCATAAATTAGGGAAAATTGTATTCACAATTAGGAATAACACAACAAATTTCAGAAATTAACATTTCATGTTACTATGTGATTGACAGTTTTATTAAATTGGCTGAGAAGTAAAAACATAAACTGAAAAAAGATAAGTATCAGGCTGATGGAAAACAAGTAATCGCATAGTTCTACAATAGCTCGTTTTACAATGTCGTGCTCAATAATACTGTAAAATACACATATTCAAAAATTTAGCAATACTTCTATGTGTGTTGATAAGTAGTACAACTATGTTTTGAGAAATAAATGCAAATGCAATGAAAAATCATATAAAAATAACTTCAATAGAAAGCATTTGAATTTACCATAAACTGATAAGCAATATTAGCAATTCCCAAACTCAGTTAATTTTATGCAACACAAAACCAGTATGTTTTGTAACTAAAACATTGTTTACATCCTGTTTTTCCTTAAGTAAGTTTTAATACTTTTAATCTAGAAAACAACGATGTACACACTGTAGGCAATCGAATCCAGGATTTTAACTTTGTAAGTATGTAGGCTTATTGTGTCTCACAAGGGATCTTCCTGAAAGAAGTTTTAATTATTTTAATTGCTAAAACAACATGTAAAGTGTGAGATTTTACATTCTCATAAGTATGCAAAATAGAATACCACAAATCCCAGATAAAAATTAAATATAGCTTTTTTGTGTACTATTTTTGTTGTTTTTAATTAAAATATACTCCAATTAATCCTGTGTTAATTAAAAAAATGTGTGTCACTTAAAGTGAACTTAAAATATTCAGTTTCATAGACTTTAATTTAATAACTGTCCTTCCTACTTTTTAGTGCTGGAGTGTGCACAAATATATAACAAAATGTACAGAAAATATTGTAAGGAGATAATGAAAGACGATAAGCTTTTGCACGAACTGGAATATTTGGATCTTTCTATATTTCTCTCAAGTGTTTTTACACACTTTTATAGTTGTATATTTTGTTACATTCACTTTTACTTGAAATGAACAGGGTTAATTCCACATTTCAAAGAACCACGAGTAATTAACCAAGTTCTGATAATTTGCAGAAAATTAATTTTTAACTGAAAAAAATACTTCATTAAAACTGGTCCTTACACTCTACTGATTAAACATAAATAAACACCTTTTTGTTTGTTTAATATAAGAGTACTGATAGCACGTAAGTTGGATATATAATAAAGCGTGCAGTCTATGATAACCTGTGTTGGAGAAACCCATTTTTATTGTAAATTGAAAGCAATGTTGTTTGGAAAAATGAAGCAGTTTTATACGTAATAGGCAATACAACATATGCAATAGGATCTCAAAAATTTAATATCACCACATGTTTTCAGGAACCAGAAAATTATGCTTCATGCTAAGAAAGATCCAACATTTAATTTGCTTAAACTTCATCTACATTATTATATAACATAAATAGCTGTATATCAAAAATTGAATGTAACTACACATTTTGAGGCACCTGAAGAATACGTTTCATGTTAATTAATGAAGGTTGAATACTATACTTGCTTATTTAATTTTGTCTTTTTACTTTCCTCCATCAACCTTTAACAAACACATCTTGTGTTGCTCATTGTATAGTAGATATTTTCAAACATTAAAATTTGTTTATTACTAGACAGTACGAAATTTATTTTGGTCAAAAACTGCTACTGCATACATTTTTAATGTGACTTATCACTCAAATTCTGCAGATGCATATTACAGAGCATATTACTCAAAAGTTTTTTTATTTTTTAGAGCTAAAGCATTATCTTATTTATATTTCAGATAAAATTTTAAAAATGAATATATTATAAACTTTCCTTTCAAAATGATTTAACAATTTCACAATTACGAGAACAAACCAAAACTTTCAGGTTATATTGGGTAATATATAAAAATGTAGAAAAGTAAAGTTTTAGGAAACTGGTTACCTATTAAGCATATTATAACTGTTCTATTTCATTCCAATACAAATTATTTCAAAACACAAACTTTAAAGGAAAAAATAATTTCAAAAAATATAATAATTTATAATTAACAAGATTGCCAACAGTGGTAGCTAATGGCCCACAATTTTGTTCAATAATATAATTAATAATTAGAGAATTTAGTACACTTCCTAATAGTTGTTAATAACGCACTAATTAACCTCCTTTCTAAGAATTATGTCTATTGTTCCCTATCAGGTTAATTAGAATATGTTTTAAACATATTTGATGACTTAACTAATTAACAAAGACAGTTTTGTTGAAATTCCATCTTAAGAGCTTATTGTAATTCTTCATTCATTCTTGAATATTTTTAATTTATTCTCTTGTTTATAAGCATATGTTTCATATTTGAAAACAAATGCTAACTTTCAAAACATGTAAAGGCACAGAACATATACCAATGTGTAAGATAACTGAGTGTAAAACTGATCTGTATGAAGGTTTCTACATTATAATAAAATATTTGTTCACTTGAAAGTAAAGAGTAAATATAACAAAATCATGTATAAATGATAAGTTTTGAAATTTATAAGTAATAATAATATGTAAAATTACCGTTTCAAGATTTCTCTAAATAAGAAAAATTCAGACACAAAATGTAACATGCTGATACACTGTCATTTTGTAAAATGTTATTTTATATTTTATAAATTAACTATTTTTATATGTTCTATAATTTAATAAAATATAACAAGGTTTAAAAATCTAGAGTTCTCCCCCTTAGATATACTAACTGTTATTAAATTCACATCTACCAATGGTTCTTTAAAATACAAAAGCTTAAAAACAAAAGTTTTTATTTTATTGTAAGATTGAAGATTTACAATATTATGAAAAAAAAACTGAAATATCTATAGAGTAAAATAATATCACATCACCCATGCAGTTTTCACAATAACACAAGTAACTTGATTCTTCATCAAATACACATATTTTAAATGTTTAGCTGAAGTAAGACTGGAGTGAATATTAAATCTTGACAGTAATTCATAGAAGGAAGTGTATACATTCATGTATATGTTTGTAGATGTGAAATGAAGCTTTTGAGTAAGATTTAGAAAACAGCACTACATCAACCTGTCGGGCTACTTGTTTCAAATGATTTCAAAATTTTACAGTGCCCTGTTTTAGCATATAGATTTTTTCAAGCTGCATAGACAAATCATTCCATTGATTATGGATTTTGTTCTATCTAAATCTATTCTAAAGAACTTACTAGTATGCTTAGTACACCTATATGACACATGTGAATTAGAAAGGTCACACATTTGATAATGATACCAATCATGCTTATATATTTCACATACAGTTTAGACAAGTTTAAGTGATATTAATGTCATTAATACAAACAATAATTACACATATTAATTAGATTTGTCAGTTATACACATACAGAAGCATTGTAAATATCTTAACTCATTTTCCTATCTCTGGTATACCAGGTAGGCTTTTATGGTTACTTTTAAATATTTGATAGCAGTGATGTCCTTTGGTAGTTTGTAGGTTCTTTTCTTGAGTCATATTTCCAGATCATATTATGTATCTGTTGGCATGAAAGTAAACTGGACTAATTTAGAATACATAAATATGAATATGCTCATAAAACTAGGCAATTTCCAAAAAAAGTTTACTGTAACCAAAGTAGTAACATTCCACTTTGAAATTTCAACCAAGAATTAAAATAAAGTAATTTTACTCGAGCCAAAATGGAATTCCATAACTTTAAAAGTACAGTAATATACGAATAGCTACAAACAGATATATCCTCAACATTTTAATGGATTTAAAGACCTTGTTTAGCGGTAAAATACAATTTTGACATACATATCATATATTCAAAACATATGGAGATATAACACTGGTATGTTATGTAGATGAACGTTTCCTACAATAGCTAAGAAAATCTATTTAGTCTTACTGATATTTTTCAATCTTCTAATACAGATTCAATTGAAAATTGAAAACTATAATATAATTAATACACCTCACTCTAGGCTTCCGCTAGCCATTAGCCACATCGCCATTAGCGGAAAAAAAAAAAAGCCTGTTGCTAAAAAATCTAGTGTTGGTTTCACCACAGTGGCGAAAGATAAAAACTTATTGGTCTTGAACAGCTTTCGTAGATTTCATCGCCATCCACGCCATTAATGATAACAAATGACCCAAGGCACCCCCCAGCGAGTTGTAGAAACGGGAAATGTCTTTGAAAACTACCAGTGACTGTAATCTATATTTTCTTTATACATATGTATTTTTATGATTTTAGGGATATGACAACTAACAAATTAAAAATTAAAAAATATTACTCAGCTGTGCTAATGATTTATTTTATTTTTATTTCTTATGCTACACAAACAGTAGTCAGAGAAAACCTGACTTTCGTCAAATCAACTTGCTCGTATGGTCTGTATCCAAGTGGAAATCTCAAGTTTCGTTTGACATGTATTTGAATTGAGATCATGACAACTCCTAGATCAGATAAGAAATACGTCTAAACAGATAAACCAAGTTTCTTTCAAAAGAAAGTCGAAGCAACTGATGGTGGGAAATCCACTTCCAAAAACTTTGTGAAGCATGCACGGTCAGAAGATTATCGCAGTGCAGTAGCATCACAAGTTTTGAAGAAGGACATATCAACTGCTGCTGTGAATGTGTATGTAGGGTGTAAAGTTGGCATTCAAGCACAGATGGCCACATTACTTTTACAAGCAAAAGAAGCCATCCAAACTCTGAAGTTTCATTCCCTCCTTTCACTACAAGTATTCAATGTAAAAATATTCTTCATTCTAGTATTAATAAGAGTTTGTTTTCTACAGTATTTTTTGAAACAAAAGGCAATTTGACAATATTCTTAAAGTGAAACATTTTGAAAATATCTATCAAAAATTAAGTCGCTAGCCAATTCTTCCAAATATCTGTGTTTATTATTTTAAATGGTCTTATTTCAAAACACAAGTTTTTATATATTTTTAACAGGGAGTAACCTCTTTAAAGAAACTACAGACTCGGTCACAAAGTGACTGAGCTTCATATACACCCACAGCCAGTTTCTGGATGATATGTACAGTGCCCTAAATTATGTAGTTTAGGATTAAATGCAGGCAGACTTTCGGGCATCGCCTTTCCCATTTTTTGCTCTTGAAGCCGATGAAGTAACTGATGCATAAAACACCTCTATATTGATAATTTATATCAGGTATCTTTCATCATTAGGTGAGGTTACAAGTCGACTCCTTACTGTGCGTGAGCTGATCAACACCGGAGCTGATTCTGTCTACAACACAATGCGTTCAGTCATAGCAGATCGAGGATTGTTTGATGTTAACTTGGTTGGACATGCAACTGATGGTGCAAATGTCATAGTGGGAATAAAAACAGATGTTGCTACAAAATTTAAGGAGGAATGTCCCTGGATAATAACAAGTCATTGTTTGCCACAGAGATTACAGTTGGCAGTCGAAAAGACAGCAAACCAGGTGCCATACCTTATGAAGTACATTTCAGTTTTGAACCAATTTGCAAAAAGTCTGAAATATTCTCCCAAGTTGTGTCGGGTTCTGGAAGAGAGTAAAGCATTGCATGGTGAGAAAAGCAACAAAATCAAGCAAATATTCTTCACACGACGGCTCTCTTTTAATGATTCTGCTGAAGCACTAGTCAACTGTATTGCATCTGTGATAAGCTGCCTGCAGGTCGTAACAATGGAACGTGGTATTCCAGACCAAGCCTTGCTACATGGTCTAGTCCAGTAAATGTCACGTTACAGATTTTTCATGATGACACATTTTTTGGCTAACGCTGTTGGCATTCTTGGACTTTTGTCAAGATCTCTACAAAGAGCTGAATTGTCTTATGATCATGCTAAAGCAATTATTGATGAGTCATTTCTGTTAATTCAGTCGCTGGTACACATCCCTAATCCTTACACACAGACTGCACTGAAGGAACTCCCACAAGCTCCTGATGCCAGTGGTTACACTTCTTACAGGAGCCATGACATCAAAGATATTGATAAACAACGTGAAACGTACAGATCAGCTGCTGAGTTATTTGTTTAGGTTGTCACAAGACTACAAGTAGCATTTCCAGACACTAACATCGTGTCATTTTTTCAATATTTAGCCCATGTCACAGCAGAGCAGTATCTGATGAGGATAATCTAAAGAAACTCATCAAGCACTTCTCTCCTTTCGTCAATGAGGATGAGGCATTAACTGAATGGCTGATACTAAGGAACATAATGGAACAGAATGCTCACAAAATCAGAAACATGAAGTGCTTCTACGAGGAATACATCCACCAGACCCATCAAACTTTATCAAATCTATCTCAGCTTGCAGCAATTGGATTAATAATTCTAGTTACATGTGTTGACTGTGGGCGCGGAATTAGCAGCTACAACAGCATCAAAGCAGATGCCAGGAGCAATCTGTCTGTGGCCAAGACAGAAATGTTACTGAACTTATCCATGGAGTCCAAACATTTAAATCATTTAACTTCAACTCTGCATTCCGGTCACTGGGTCAGTCACAAAGACAAACGTGGGTACCGTTTCCTGTTAAAGAAATGTGCTTCGGAACTTCAGGTGTCAACTTCTATTACATCTTCTGTTGAGAATGATTTGGCTGAAGAGCTGCCATTGGATTTATCTACTTACTAGTCATGCTACCGTATTCTAGTTTTAAGTCATTTTTTTGTTTCTGTGTTAATGTGAGAAATGTATCTCTTAATTTTCCTCTTTATGTTTATTTTGTTTGTTTTGTTTTTTTGGCTGGGAAGATTGCTGGGGAATAAAAAATAGTAGAACACTTAATCTCTTGTAGATTTTCACATAATTACAACTATTTTTTACTAGATGGGATTGTTGCATATTAAAAGTCATGCACCACAAAGTTTCTGGCGTCGTAAAATTGTGGCTAAATAACTGTCACTGTGGCTAAAAGAAAATTATTTTGTTTAGCCACAGTGGCTAAAAGAGTTATTTTTCTAGTGGAAGCCAAGTTACTGTAGAATAACCATAATTTTCTTTAAACCTAATCTGTATCGGTAAAGCATAAATACAGTGTTGTAAATACAAACCTACTTTACTACGCACCTTCGTTTTAAGATCGGGAAGAACTAACTGGAAAATGTTGTGTTGCTCTTTTCTGTTGTCCAGAAGACATTCGATTGCCTTTTTGTGTTGGAATGAGTGATTTCTGAGATGGATAACTTTTGGGCCTTCTGGGTTCTGATCCTCCTTTAACAGTAGAGTGCTTGGTGGAAATAGGTGAGTCGGAAATGCCCAAATTTAAATTATCAGAAGTTCTTCTGGGATTACGTTTTCTAATTGGGGAACTGGGTGCAGAAGAAACTCCTTTTTGTTTGACAGAGTTATTTGAGAATTGATTTAATGTAGTCACTTGCTTAACTGTAGGATTTGGTGGCCCACTTGTTGTTCTTGTCAGTGTTTTCCTTGTGGATGATCCTACAACAGGCTCCTTGTTTCCTCTAGAAGCAATATGCTTGGAAAAATTTGTGTTGCTTTGTGATGGTTGTTGATTAGAGGAAATTTCTTGAAAATTCGAAGAAGCCGGAAGAGATTTTTTTACTCTTGTAGTAGCTGTTGCTTGTCGTGACACTCGTGTACCTTCACGACACCCTAATTTATCTGAGTCAGATCTTGACTTAAAGGGTAGAGGAGGCCGCTTAGTTACTGTTGTTGTTACAGTTGTAGTCTGTTGTTTTCCATCGTTGCTAGGTAAAGATGTCAACTGCTCCCATTTCCGTTTCAGTTTTTCAAAACAGTTTCCCAAATGATCATCCTGTTCATTTTGCGATTCAGTTTTACAGCGTTCTATCTGTTTTTCCAACAAACTCTCTGTACTTGCTTTCCTAAAACACATGTCAGTATCTTGAATTTTGTTGTTGGAAAGATTACCCTCTGCTAAAGAACGCAATTCATCAGCTTCCCTTTCGCGTATTGGAGTCGTTGGAAAAGCTAAATCAACTGCTCTTTGAAGTATATCTCTCGCAGAATCCACATCTAGTGCTTTTGGTGGTTTTATTTCATGACCTTTATCAGTGTTTGGCTCCCTCTTTTGGAGTGGTGTTATGCCTACTACCGCTTCTAGTGCACTTTTGTTATAATTTTTATTCTCTTTTTTAACAACATTGCAGTTCGAGCAATTTTTCTTCAAAGGTGACGAATTTAAAAGTTTATCATCAAAGTAAGTTCTTGAAGGTTCATCCATAATAAAGTTTATAAGCTGATTAGTTTTCTTAGATCTTCTCAAAGGTGAAGCTATTACTTCTTCGTCCAAACTAAATTCATGAGCTATAGATTCACACTGAAGATTTTGAATTAGATTTGGTCTCTTGGCTAGTAATGAAGGTTCTTGCTCCGTAAGTGGTATCGATATTAAAAGATCTTTAGCAATTGTTTCCATTTCGTTGCTTGTAACAGTCATGTCTAAAGCAAATTTTAACTCAGAAAGAGACCTAAGTTTAATCAAAAGACCTTCACACAGTTTGGTAGCTAACGGAGAAGCCAGCAAACTAAGTAATGCATCTGACTGGTAATGCTGGCGAATCAATGGCTCACATGACGTCAGATGAAGAAACCACCAGTCAATGATTCCAAGGCTGCAAGTTGCCAACAATTTATATAAAGTGTTAATAATTTGTTTTTAGATATTTGAAAGGTGCCAGTAGAAATTTCATTATTAATGTGTTATTGCATTACAGTCTTTAAATACAACTTAAAAATTAAACTTTGTTCTACTAATGATTACAAATAATTAAAACTAATTAATTTATTGTTTTATATTAAACATTCAAATCCGGAAAAGTGAAGGAAATTAAATTAAGATAAAAGTATTAAAAGATTGTTCATATGAATAATTTTCATATAATTTCTTTTAGATGCCTCATAATTTCAGGCCTAGAAATGGCTTAAAGAAAAAAGACCCATTAAGATAAAGTTCACTTAGTTAAAAATTGTTTCTCTTTTTGTTAAGGGAGGTTTATGTGAGAAATCAGAAAGGTGCACATACTGATTTAAAAAAAATTTTGTTAAATTAAGACATTTTTGAAACAAGTAAATATCAAAATGTTATATGGGTTCAGATGATAAACTGCATATCAAAGAACATTTTCAAATGACAATAAATTTGATATTTTAATTCTTAACTGAAATAGATAAAAATGATTCACTAAAACCTACTTCAATAGACCGAGAATGAAGGTATAGAATCTACAAGTATGTCCAGTTAAGCACTCCTTTCCAGCAACGTAAACAACCAGATCTTCAAGCTCTTTAGTTGAATGTCCTAATAATATAACCAAGTATGAATGTAAAACAGTTGAAGATAGAAATAAATCACTCTTATAGCTAAATAAAATATCAAATATTCCTTATATGCATAATAAAATATTATGTACACACATGCTGCTTCTAATAAAAGCTTTATACGTTATAGCCAACTCAATTTTAATTTCCCTTAGTATAAACATATGTATATATATTTCCACAACGATATGTAGAAAACGATTTAAATAAAATTTGAAATTATTATGGTCATTTAATAAACTTAATACACACAATAAAGGTGCATGAATTATACTTCAATAAAGAACAAGAAATCAAGACAACAAATGTTCAACAAAGTTTAAACGTGTCACTATTTTCAGAAGTGTAATTGCTTTAAATACCAAAGCGTGAAGATGTTTCTGCCACTTTCCATGGTGAGTTGGGTGGAGAATCTGAACCATCATCAGAATGAAGTAGCCCGTTGGCTAAAACATTGTAGATAGCTGGACACAGGTACTTCAGAACCTAAAGATGAGAAACAAAAAGTAAGAAATAAAATGGCAAATGCTAAAACAAAAATTAAGAAATGTGTTTCTCTTGGATTCCTTTAACGTCTAATATATACTCAGTGTAGAAAGCTGTATGTCTAGAATTATTTAGTTTTCCCCACAGGCCCGGCATGGCCAGGCTGGTTAAGGCGTTCGACTCCTAATCTGAGGGTCGCAGGTTCGCATCCCCGTCGAATCAAACATGCTCGCCCTTTCAGCGGTGAGGGCATTATAATGTGACGGTCAACCCCACTATTCGTTGGTAAAAGAGTATCCCAAGAGTTGGCGGTGGGTGGTGATGACTAGCTGCCTTCCCTCTAGTCTTTCACTGCTAGCACAAATAGCCCTCGAGCAGCTTTCCGCAAAATTCAAAAACAGTTTTCCACATGTAAATTTATTATCGGTGCTGTAAACTTATTTCCCCCTTTCAATGGTTGTAGGTTTAAATTTATTTTTTCCTTCTGATATAAAAATTAAAACAATAACTTTTACTGGACTTTCCATTAAAATATTTACCGAAACTTTATCTAAAGAAAGCATTTCTTGACATTGTGTTTAACTTTAGTCAAAATGATCACAAACTAAATAAACCACAATATAATACGTACCTTTTCCCTTTGACTCTCCTCTTCCCTCTGATTGTTCAGGATTTGTTCTACAGCCACAGTTATATTCTTCAATAAGCCTTTGATAACAAACAAAATTTCTTGAAGTCAAATTGTAGCTGGTACAACGTTTAATTTTATTTTTTACAGAATTGTATGTTTGTGCCCCAAAATGTTTGAAATTTTGCCCAAGCATACTGAAGGAAACACTACACAAAATGCGTTGAGAGAAAACTTTTTTTTTTCAGACTGAATTTTCAACTAGACATAATATGCATTTATGATGAACACGTAATGGACTTTGTTATGGGATAATTGTAATAATTATTCAGAATATAATATGTACAACAGTATCCATGATACAATACATGGAAGTGTTACAGACAAAGTATACATCATATTAAGCATACATAAAAATCAAACAGCAAAAGTGAACATGGTAAGTGTTCATGATGGAAGTGCATATATTAAGTACTAATGCTAATGCTAAGTAAAATGAAAATTAGATATTGTGATAAATATAATAAATGTTTAAAATATAGAAAAATAATTTAGTTATGACTAGATATAGATATATATAAATTAAAATAAAAATTCGTAATAACAGTAAACATAATAACAGATGGAGAAAAAATGTACGTTTGTCAATTTCTACGTATATTTCACATCACTGTTTGCTACTGCTACTTATCGTTTAGCCCAGCATGGCCAGATGATTAAGGCACTTCACTCATACTCTGAATGTCGCGGGTTCGACTGTCTCTCACACCAAAAATACTCGTTCTTTCAGCCGTAGGGGCGTGATAATATGACAATCAATCCCACTTTTCGTTAGTAAAAGAGCAGTCCAAGAGTTGGCGGTGGGTGGTGATGATTAGCTGCCTTCTCTCTAGTCTTACACTGCAAAATTAGGGACAGCTAGCGCAGATAGCCCTCGTGTAGCTTTGTGCGAAATTTAAAACAAACCTATCGTTTAGTTAAAGGTTCATTGACATGTAAAATTTTCAATTATTGCTACGAAAATAATTTTCAACGACATATTTTATTTTTTTATAATTTAAGCTTCTATATCTGAGTGTAGTTTTCTCAGCTTTTATCACTTTCTAGACACAGGGTAATTCTTTATGGAATTATTATGTCTTGTCTATTACCATGCACAACGAATCACTACATCTCTTCCTGGAGCTGGATCCACAAATCTACAATAATTGCATAAACCAGACATTTATGTGCTGGGTTTATCTTTATAATACCAAGATTTTCAAAGAAATTAATTATATTCATTGAGTTATAAAATGGAGCATTTAACTCAGAAATTCTCTGTTTATCTTTCCATTAAAAATGTTTAAAATGATGCGACATTAAATAAAATTCAGTTTATTAAAATCAGCATATGTTTTCCTTTGTTATTATTTCGGACTTAAAATACCCGAATACGCAATCCAATCGTCTTTCTTTTTGTTCTAAGACCAAAATTGTGTTCACTGAATCAGTAAAGAGGGAAACAGATCCTCTCCCATTAGAGAGCTGCCCCCCAGCAGCCCGATCTAAGATATAGTCTTTTAAAATTTTTAAATTATTTACGCTTTGGCTCTCACTTACATGAAAATATTAACTCGACTGCTCCAAAATTAACTCTTTGCCCCTCTTATGCCCCCAAACTCAAAATATAGAAACTTAAGCGTCTAAAGACAAATACTGTCAAATATTTTCTTCTGAACAATAAGAGAGGGAAGGTGAAGCCGTCTGTCCATCAGAACATAAGACTGTGTAGCTTTGTGCTTAATAGCAATCACACACGAACATATCCTGAAATATTGATGCATTTTATGTTTCAACGTATACCCAATATTTGACAACGTCATGTCCCACTTATTAACAAATACGTAGCATAATGCTATTTCATACTTAAATAAAAACATACAGTCTATAAATATGTTATTATTGTGAATACTAAGAATATTGCAATAAAAACACTTGTAACCCACGTTTTTAATACGTAAACATAAAAAAATACAAAATTGTTATGCACTTTACCAAAGAGGTTTTATCAGAGTCAGCGCAAGATCCAAAATCTGTAAAATTTTGTTTATCGAAACTATTACTTAACAAAAGACTGTGTGTGTGAACGTGGATTTCTAACGGGGGGGGTCAGCTGGACCAATTGTTACAAAACCTGACATGTACTCTTACGGGTCTTCTGAAAGCAGCATGGGGGTACTTATTTATGGTTGCCCCACCCCCGAGAGCTCTATATCTTTATTTTGTTTTCGAATTTCGCGCAAAGCTACACAAGGGCTATCTGTGCTAGCCGTCCCTAATTTAGCAGTGTAAGACTAGAGGGAAGGCAGCTAGTCATCATAACCCACTGCCAACTCTTAGGCTACTCTTTTACCAACGAATAATGGGATTGATCATAACATTATAACGTCCCCACGGCTGGAAGGGCATGTTCGAACTCGCGACCCTCGGATTACCTGAACTCCTGTCTTACCCACCTGGTTATGTCTAGTTGCCCTATATCTTTCCCGTGAGAAAAATAAATAAAGACTGGAAACGAACAGATTCCAAAATTCTAGGAAATTTGAAGCTTTTTTCATAGGTTCTGTAAAAAATTATAAAGGTATACTTTATACTACAATAAACGGACTGACCCGTTTTATGATTCATATATAAATCAAGAATGTCAGTGGGCTTTGCATTCACGTCAGAGGAAATTATAGGTTGTGCGAACATTGAAGGCGACCCTTGTTGGGGTGATACAGCAAACTCTTGAGGTGGACTGTCGGAATCATCCTCGCTGTTCACTTCACCTCTCGGACTCTCCTGGGAAGCTAAGTAAAAAAATGGAAATAAAAAAGTGAAAAAGTTAAAACTATGAGAAAATAACAACATAAACATTTAATTGATAATATATTTTCACTTGTAATTGAAAGAGAAAACAGTTTTATTGAAGCAGAGACAATATTTATATGAAAAAATACTTCTGACTAGCTAGGAATACCACTCAGTTCTTAATTAATCTAACAATCTGTTTTGTTTTGAATTTCGCTCAAAGCTACATGAAGGCTGTCTGCGCCAGTCACCGATAATTTAGCAGTGTAACAACACAGGGAAGGCAGTTAGTCATCACCACCCACAGCCAACTTTTGAGCTTCTCTTTTACCAGCGAATAGTGGGTTGACCATGACATAATAACGCCCCCACAGTTGAAAGGGCAAGCATGTTTGATGTGACGGGGATCCAAACACGTGACCCTCAGATTACAAGTTGAGCGCCCTCACCTAGCCATGCCAGGGCTAGACTTATGTAACTAAAGAGAATTAGTTTCTGAAAGTTTAGCAATGATTATTACTTTTGTTAATTAATTCCTTAGTGAGGACCCTAACTCAAACACATTAAATGTCTGTGTTGAATTAACTGAATTACTCTCTGAAATTAAATACTTCATTACAAACGACAAAGAAAGATGAGAAACTTACTAGAAGTAATGTTGTTTTCCTTCGTGATACTTTCGTCATGAAAAGTGACGGACTTTTTTTCTCGAAAACAGCTGGATTGAGAAGAAATACTGCAGCAGTTCACTGCGTCTGGTGAGCCTTTTGTAGACAGCAAAGCTGCTGCCATCAGGTTCAGACTTGTGCTGGAGTTAAGTAGTTGTTGAAGTTGGTCACAGAGCTGATGTATTGGAGATGTTAGGGAGTTAAGGCTGCAAGAGCAACACTGACTTCCCCATTTGTTATTGTGTTCAGTGTTCGTACTGTTTTTACAAATGTAGGAAGCAGATTGAGAGTTGTGTTGAGACAGTTGTGGAAAGTGGGTTCCAAAAACTTGGTCTCTTGGACAATGTCCATCAGAGAGGGTTTTATCAACAGGATTAATCAAAATTCGATAATTTTCTGGTGTGCATGTTTCTCTCGGACTATTAATAACTCCAGAATTGTAATTAGTTTGGTCTGGTAAGGTTTCAATCAAGGACTTGTTATCAATGTTTTGTAATGGTGATTTGGTCATTTTAGCATACGTAGTTATATTTTCAGGTTGGGGGAGTTTTTCTGGAATATTTTCTAAGGATTGTGTGTATTGGTCTATTTGATTACATCTTTTTAAATTTAATTGGCAAGATACTCCACGACATGTCACATCACGTCTGTCATGACTTCTTTGTTTGTTACAATGGCCTGCTGATGACGATTTTCTCAAAATGCCTCGTGGAGAAGTATTACTTTCATACTGACCTTTTTCGAACATTAAGGAAAGAGAGCGTTTAGGTAAATGTCGAAGTTTTGCTTTGTTTTGCATGCCTAAGATATCAGTATGCGGATGTTCACTATCTCGTGAGCTAGATGTTGTAGTGGAGCTTGCACCAGAACAGGTAAATTCTCTATTCTTGTGAGTTTGATTTCCTACGTATTCTGTGCAACATCTATTAATTATACCAGAACAGCTGCAATGAAGTCCATTTTCGTCTAGACATCTGTGATCTAGATTATTATCAGTTTTCTGGTTATAGTTTGGAAGAACAGACTTTAATCCATTGGGAAGCAAAATACTTAATGAATCCCAATCTTTAATATGACTAAAATCGCTCTCTGAAAGTATTTCACTGTTTCCAAGATTAGAAATGGTTTTATCTTCAGTGTTCATTGGATTCATAATAACACTGGCACACGTTGAAAAGTTATCAGTTCGTTTAGCATTCTCCAAATCATTTTCTTTTTGTCTGTTACCAAGGGTCTGCAGAAAACTTAGATCTGGCAATGAATAACTTGGGTAACAAACAAACGCAGGTTTCTTCTGCGTGTTTGTGCCACTTGAAGAGCCCGAAAATTTTGAATTATTAGAAGACATAGAAGGAGAGATATATGCACTAGTTTTAAACTCTGAAGAGTCCGTGTAACCTTCATAAACACTAAAGCTTCCAAAATGGCTATTATTATATGCTGATGAAGTCTGTATGGCTTGATCTCTTATGTGTATTGGAATTTGCGTAGCAATGCTTCTAGTTTTAGCAATGGTCACATTTTTGCTGTTTTTCAAAATAGGGGAAGAGGAATAGTTGCTGTTATTGATAAAAGTTTGAGAACTGTGACGCAATCTTTCCATAGAATTTTGTCTGCTTCCACCATAGCCACTGGA
The DNA here is from genome assembly GCA_011833715.1 of Carcinoscorpius rotundicauda. Lineage (NCBI taxonomy): Eukaryota > Metazoa > Arthropoda > Merostomata > Xiphosura > Limulidae > Carcinoscorpius > Carcinoscorpius rotundicauda. The sequence goes on along the minus strand of CM022395.1, from coordinate 39,466,516 downwards.
AGCAGGGCTAGTTTCTCTTGATTTATGACTTTGTCTATTGTTGTTAAGTACCTCCTCTAAACCTGAAAGAGGCTCAGTTGAATTCTTGTCTCTACACAAATATGCAGAGATGTTTGTCTTGCCATTTACGGCCTTTGTCTGAGTTCCCTGGGAAATGCTTTCGAGATTCATCTCAGTGCTCTTTTCTGACAGTCTGTTACCATCATTTGTGACAGAGGTATTGTTTACAGATGTTTTGTCTGCATTTTCAACATGAAGAATATTTTTAATTCTCTGAACTGTCTTACTCTCGTCCACGGGTCTTGTCATAACATATTTATTTTCAATGACATTATTTTGGGGTACAGAAGCCTCCTCCGACATACTGCCATCGCTGCCAAAAGGATCCTTGCTATCTCTCATTCTTTCATCTCCGCTGGATGAATCGGTGTCTAAGAGTTCCTCATCTTCTCTGATGGTAGAGGAATGGGTATGAGTGGGTTGGGTTAAAGGCCCCTCTACCAGACTGTCCTCAAAACCCTGAGAGCTGCTCTCATTGCTTCCTGTCGAGGTTTCTTTGTGATTAATAACATCTACAGTGTTGTTCACATTAATCATACGATTCTTGTGGATAGCGTTGGTATGAATTAAATTATTATTCAGTTCAACTGCATCTGTATTCATAATGTGTTTTCCTGGTTTTGCTGTCTGTCTTTGCTTGAAGAGTGTGATTTGGGGTGCCTTTTCGTTATTTGACGAGCTGATGAAATTATCTTTATTATTATCGCAATTACATTCAAGTTTAAGTGTTTTAAAAGAAAGGTCTGTTTTATCTTTGTGTTCATTTGTTTCTGTCTTAAAAATAGTATCATTGGAGTAAATGAAATGATATGGTACTATGTTTTCTAAAGATCCAGACCGACTGCTTGATTCAGAGAGAGAGAACTTTTCGGTTGCAAACGAAGATTTGTTTTTAATAAAAAGTTTAAACAAAGGAACAGAATTTTTGTTTTCTTTCACTTTAATTCCTTGATGAGAACCAGCATAGCTGTTGTGAAGCTCGTATATATGAACATATTTCCTTGGATTTATCTTTAATTCACGTCCACCAAAATGCTTCTCTACCAGTTCTAAAGGTTTCTTGAGCAGATTGGGAAGACTTTTGCTTCTGAAATGTTGGTATTTGGTAGATAATGCTGACCGAATAGCTGATTTATTATTTTTCAAGTTTCTCCAGCTTGTGTACGATACATCAGATTGTACCAGAGAGTTGTTATACACTTTCTGATTCTGGGGATACTCGGGTATCATTGCCGGTCTTGGAAGATTTTCCTTATTTTGTTTTGCCTCTATAGAGTCTACGTTTTCTGACAAATGTGTTCCACTTCCTTCAAATGCAATGGTGTAATTACTTTTCTTGGCTAAGCATGTAACAGCAATGTTATGCTCATCAAATGAAGTACAATCTAAACTATCTACCGAAATGCTATTCACGTTCAAAGGCTCTTTAGTGGGTGAAAAAAGTGGCTCGTCTTTACAAATTGATCCTTCAACAGACTCATCTTCTGATAAATTATGGGAGCTGAAAAGACAGGTGTTAAATATGTTACGAGATTTTAACAATGACATATTTGGAACTTTAATTTTTGTCCTACAGTACAATATAAAATTATAAGTTTTTGATATGCATATACATCTACTTCTAAAATTAACCTAAGGTTGGAAAGACGACACAATCCCAAAAATAAATATTAAATATTTATTTAAAAACACAAAACCGTGTTTAGCACCCGCCTTACGTAAATTGCTTAGTACAAAAAACAAAACAAAAACAACCCTGGACTATGTCACATTTGCAAAACAAGCAAAACGACCTGATTCTCTTTTGTGTTTTAATAACTTAAATAATTTATAAACATAACGAAATATCATCTGAATAGTCACGGCCTTTCAGTAATTGTTTTTTTTCCTGAAAACATTGATATTTGTACAACATTTCTATCCCTATTTTTCTATCACAAAACGTACACTGAACATGTAACATAGTTATTATTTTAAATAATTATCTTCCAACAAACAATTAGTTGTTCATTAGAATTTCTAATCACGTGCTGTATTTCAGATGTCTATCAGTATTAGAGAAACTAAAATAAAATTGCACTAAAATTTGAGTTTAAATTAACTATTGATGAAAATGATGTCACCTAAGATGATTTTCGTATAAATCTTAATCACTAACAAAAAACGAAACTATCAGTGATGTCAAGAAACCAACTTGTTGACAATTTTATATGCAAAAACGGCTCGTTTGGGTTGAGAAAATATTTCACATAAAAGAGCGAACAACGTTTCGACCTTCTTCAGTCATCGTCAGGTTCACAAAGAAAGAAGTAACTGACCGGAAGCTGACCACATGTTTGGAAGCAAAATCAACCAACAATAGCAAATATATCTCACGAATCAAAAAATCACGAAACCATATACTGCTGTATACCATATATTCCTGACATCAGCAAACAAATAACCAACATTTTGCAAAAACTAATATGTTGGAGAAACAAGTAGAAAAATGGTAACCAGATTCAAAGAACATAAAAAGTCACCTTCACACGTTTAAGAACACTGTAAGTCAAATAAACACAACACAACCATAGAAAACACTAAAATACTAAATAAAGAAACAAACATAAACAAACGCAAAATTAAAGAAGCCTTACTTATACAACAACTTAAACCCAAAATAAACCAATATCAAGGAACGCCATTATACCTATATTAATATTATAGATAAAATTAAATATTCAAACATCTAACCCCGCCCTCTACATTGCGACACTCAGTTACACAACCCCTTCCAAACATGTGGTCAGCTTCCGGTTAGTTACCTCTTTCTTTGTGAACCTGACGATGACCGAAGAAGATCGAAACGTTGTTCGCTCTTCTATGTAAAATATTTTCTCAACCCAAACGAGCCGTTTTTGCATATAAAAAACGAAACTGCAGCACTACATTCAAAATTCTTATAAATTAAAAATTAAAAGCGTATCATTTTAAAAACCTTCTATTTTGATTTAGCTAACAAAACATATATTTCTCGGTCTCATTTGCCAACAAAAAAGTCTAACCTTTAAACATGCATAAAATCAACTCACTATTACTGTTGTGGAGCAGTTCGATCTAACTTTTAATTTATAAGCAACATTTTCCTCTGCTTATTAGATGATAAACAAAACCACTAATAATAGACATGTTAAGCATATGTCTTCCTGTTGAACGCTTCGAAAGTATATAACATACAGTGTTCCCTCGACACTTCGCGGATCCTCTTTCGCAGCTTCACCACTTTGCGGGCTCGGCCGACCCCCACATATATATATATACACATATATATAAAATAATAAACATTAAATCTAAAATATAGCATTAAATACCATTAAAATATTAAAAATAAATATAATTAATAGTGTAAAGAAAAATAACAGGTATATTTTGAGATATAAACATATAGAAGAGTTTATAACAGCGTAAAAATGGAAACAGAACCAACTGAAAAGGCTATAGATGTACGCATTGTGCGTCTGCGAAGGCTACCCGAGATCAGCTTCATGGCGTAGCGATGTGCAAGACGGGCTATGATTGGTGCAGATATGTAACTTTTAATTTTAAGGCTTAATATCTTAATAATTGTTCTTATTATTTCAGCAATAATGAACAGTATTGTAAAGGGAGGGTTAAATAGTTGTACAGGGAGGGTTTTAAAAGTCTAAATGCGCATAAATATATATGTAAAAATCGGCGATCCCACTTCGCGGAAAATCTCCTTTCGCGGGGGGTTTTGGAACGCATCTACCGCGATACACAAGGGAACACTGTAATTTCAAATCTGCAAATCCTTTTTAATTTCAAGCTGAAATATGGCCGTGTTAAGTTAATGAGGCCTAAAATTCTAAAATAGTTTTAAATTTGCTTTCCCTATTCCCGCTCACCTGACTGAACGTTCCAGTTCAAAGTCTTTCAGAAGCGAGGCTGATAACGACGCGCAATTTTCTCCCTGAGAACAGCCCTCAATTTCGCTGCCAATGCTGTATACTCCTGGAAGCGTCAAAAGGGAGTTGATATCTTCCGACCGAAATGTCTCCATGTCAATTTCTGCCAAACTAGCATCCAGGGTTTTAGAAATATCGTCATAATGTAAACTGTCTTGGTCAGGTGAGAGAGAGTTGATATTGTGCGGATCGATAGTTAGGCTTATATTTAGTTCCCTGTTACAATACAAAACAGTTGAGTAAAATTAATTCTTTCATTCTATTTATGTTATGAGATTAAGATATTTATTAGTGTAATATTAATTTGATCGTAAAGTAACGAATTCAATTCTAAAATGAAGTGCAGTAATTATATTTAAACGAAAAGTTAAATAAATAGCCTATGAAATAAGCGTCTTTTAAGAAGCACGGTATATTTATTTTCGTTTTTACATTTCATATAACACTAGTTTTTAGAGATCACATAAAGTAATAACGGGCTGCATTGCTGTTCCCGCTTATATTTTTCTGTATACGAATTTCGAACTAAAATAATATATGTCTTGAAATACTGTGTTTGCAGGTTGCATATGAATGCTTTCAATTTGTAAATGGTCGTTCTTATTGCTTTCTGCCTCCCAGTGGCTCAGGGGTATGTCTGCGGACTTACACGCTAAAATCCGGGTTTTGATACCCGTGGTGGGCAGAGCACAGATAGCCCATTGTGTAGTTTTGTGCTTAATTCAAAAACAACAACAACAATTATTGCTTTCTTTTAAAACAGAAGAATTAAACAGGCAATCTTTCAACAGAATTTTACTTTTTTTCATCATAGCCACTGGAAGCAAGGCTCTCTTTAAGTTGCCAGCAGTCAATTTGGAGCTTTAGGAAAAAGAGTACGTCATACAAACAAGCAAAATATAGGGAAAAGTTTTATAACTCCTGTCCCAAAAAAACATGCTCAACCTTCTAAGTGAAATTGACAAGCTCAGAATAGCTTCACGAGCAACTTTATACTTCTTTAGTTTTTTGTTGTTTATTTAAATAAATAATTATCTGTTATGGACATTGTTAGAAAGTGATGAAAAAATGCCATTCATATTGGGATGAAGGGGAAGAAAAGAATATGAGAAAAACAGTTATTCTGAAGGGGAGATCAAGAGAGAAAATGTTAAAAACCGCTCAGTTAAATCATATGCTTTACTCAAAAACTGGTATAATTCTAACAGTTATGTACTGGTGGTGGTTTAGTATTTCTTGTGCAACGTGAACAACTGTACTTCATTAAATTAGCGTATGTTTAACTTAGTTTTCGGTTTAATATTTTTCAAAATGTTTTTCTATTACTCGTTTCACACAATACAGAAACATTAGATCACACTGGCTTCTAAGCTTTTAAAGCTAAGTCGTCAGCGTTTGTTATTGAATGTTTTCATCAATAAGTTTCCTCCACAAACCGTAGAAAACATTATACGCACACACCTAGACAAAAAACAAAATCAACTAACAAAAGTTATATATCCCACTATTTAAAAAATAACGAAACCTTATGCTGGTGCATACAATATTTTCATTGCTGGGTGTTCCCGATTTGAAATTATCATGGACTATAACTTGTATCTTTATAGAAATATATACATTAAATACAATAAACGATATAAAAACGTAGTAATTTTGTCCTTAAATATCGTTTTGTGAGATTTTGAGAAAAAAGAAGGAGTGTGTATGTTTTTCTCATAGCAAAGCCATATGGGCTATCTGTTGTGGTTCACCTCTGGGAATCGAACCTCTGATATTGGCTTTGTAAGTCCGCAGACTTACCGCTATCCTATCGGGGAACAAATTAGAAGGAAAACATAATATTATGTTTGATAGAAATCTTTTCACACGTCCAGAAGTTTCTCCTTCATTATGATATCTACAGTAACCAATTTAATATAAAACTTGAAATTCTTTAAATGGTTTGTGTCACAAAGTATCATCCAGTCGAATATCAAGATGTTATGTGGTGATTCCATCCAATCTCATGGTTACTGAAAGCATCATGTAACTGCACAGTAATTTCGTTTACATTATATCAAACATAAACCTTTTAGTGAAACTACTATATATGATCTAATACCCATTAGAATGCATTATCGTGTTTCTGTACCACCATGAAATACATAGTAGAACCTGAACGTTAATATGCAAAAATGTAAAGACATCTAAAAAAGTTGTTTGCACCGAGGCAGAAATATTCGAAATATATCAGAAAATTTCCGTACTTCTCGACGTCGAAGACGCTATTTTTTTCCCAGGCCGAAGGTTACGTTGCTCATAGCCCTAAACCTGAGCCTAGAGGAAGCGTTTCGCCAATAGACAGTAAGTAATCCAAGCCCCTCTATATGACCCAGAATGAAATGTATAAGTCACTTAGTATTAAATAACAAATAAATAAATAAGAACAGGTCACCGTACACATAGTGCTGTAATACCGACACTCTTTTTAACTCCTCAGGCTTAGAATAACGTTATTACTGGTAACAATACATATATTCCAGTGGTAATATAAGGTATACACTTTCAAAGGTAGATATGATAAGCACATAGCTCACAAAAAAAGATAAACTGCCAAGAGGATTTATGTATCGTAAGTCACTAAATAATTCACGAAACATCTTGAATCGTGGAGGTGCTGCGACCTTATTTTTATCTTTATCCTTTTGTTGTTTTTTTCAAAATTTAGCTGATCAAATTGGAGGTGGGTCTTCGACGCCGGGAAACACAATATATCAATTACTCGTTCTAATTTACATATTTTGTATATTCAAAGTTTTGATAGTACAATCAGTTTTTGAACGAACGTATAAATGAATGACTACTTATTTATATTTTATTTTTCGTTACTTAATCTCTATCTCTTGCTTAGTTGTTCTTTTGAGAAACAATAACCACATTTTACCAACCAGCCAATTAATAACGACATTATACCAACCAACTGACCTCTACCAGGTGTTAAAAACTTCATGGACTCCAGATACATCGTTAATATTCATCATTGTGTTCTGTGTGTGTGTTTTTACAGCAAAGCCACATTGGGCTATCTGCTGAGTCCATCATCGTGTTCTACTCATATCTTTCTTTTTAGCTGAACAAAATTTAACTGAATCTTTATGACTACAATCATTAATGTTGTCCAATAGTTATCGTATGTTTATAAACTTACAAATCGGATAATATTCTGAAAATAAGATAATAAGTATATTTGAATGTTCATTATTGTAAAACAGTGGGGGAAGAACAGTATTTATTATATTTTGAAAATAATAAAACTTCATGTTGTGTCACGTTATCTAATATCTATTGTAATGATGGAGAAAATATTCAGCCTAACTAAATTGCTTTGTTTGTTTTCGAATTTTGCGCACAGCTACACGAGAACTATATGCGCTAGCCGTCCTTAATTTGGTAGTGTAAGACTAGAGGGAAGGTTCCGACGGTTAACTCTTGGGCTTCTCTCTTACCCACAAATAGTAGGATTGGCTGTAACATTGTAATGCCCTCACAGTTTAAAAGGCGAGCATGTTTGGTGTGACTGTGATTCGAACCCGCGATCTACGGATGGCAAGTCGAGCGCCCTAACCACCTGGCCATAACGAGCCAACTGCAGCTGTAAAACAGTAATAGCTATATTGAACAACTTGCAGGTTTTACTTTGTTAATTTTGTTTCATATATATGTTTTGTCTTACCATATTGTTCCATTACGTGACTGCATCTTTTATAAAATAAATTGAATTACATCAGAAGCCTGCAAAAATAATAAAACAATAAATGTTAAACACACCTGTCACATTCGTCGTCCACACACCACTGGTAGTCTCCACTATCTTGAAAACAAGATTCACCGCTCCGACTAACATCATCATATTTGTCTCTGGTTACGTCATCACTGTCGTCGTTGGTTTGGTCTAAAGATTGACTGATATTTGATATCTGCTCCAATGACATAGACGATGTTGTTTCAGGAACACCCATGGTCTGTGCGACAGGCAAGACGTCGGCTAACACATTGAAAAGGGCAATGGTTTTGTGAATGACCACTTGTCAGATCATCGTTGTACACTTACTAACTATTTTCTTTTCGACTAAAACATCAATAAAAGACATACGATAAATTTTTATTCTTCTTTGGGTCTGAAGTTTCAGTACTTTTTAGGGGCATTTATGACTTAAAAATAATTGCATAATTAATATAACCTGTTGCACATAGTTATGAAAAAGTCTTGTGGTATGCTAATCATATTTATTGTTTCCTAACTTTTTTTTATAATAAAGTATGCGTTTCATGCTCATCTAAGGTTTTTCGCACGTACACTCTTCCATATGTGTTTGTAATTTTAATGCACAGAGAATAACGTGGATCAAGAATTGTGCCTAAATTATTTTTGCTCCAACTATCTGGGTCATTCCGCACTGATATTACGTGTTTTTTGTTTCGTGTGAATTATTGCTGTAAAATAGAACAGACCATGAAAAGGTGGAGAGTGTTATTCTACTAGAAATTTAGGTAATGCTTTAAAGTAGGATATTCCATTATTTTTCTGTTGCAATGGCTAATTACAAGGGGCAGATATAGAAAAAGCACGTTCACAGAAATAGCAGCACAGAATTTTGTATATAATACTGATATATTTTCGTTTAGAACATATTAACGTGAAATAGTATAGAGCCAGTCTCCATTGAAGTATCTGCTCTTTTTCTTCAGTCATGGAGTCAAAGTCAGAGAATCCAGATTTAACTCTGTGGTACATTTACTGACTTTCCTCACAGTATTCTTGTTGCTATACTTATCTGTAAGATTATCAATGTTCATGAGAAATTATAACACAGAGTAAGGTTATATTAGAAACTTTGGCGCCGTGATCAAAGGATTTGTCAATGCACAGTTTTTTATTTTATTAACACTTTCATTTTACAGTTAATTTTAGCTTTTGTGAGTCTTAAGTTTAAATATACTTGAATAATAAAATTGCATTTTCGAAAAGTAGAAGGACTTTTAACCATAATGAAGAATTCATCACTGAGTACATATATATTTCTAGGACAGTAATTAGGTTGTGAAGAAGTGCCTCTCGCAGATGTTAAGCCTTTGCCATCCCTGTAAAAATCCATGATTGCATCCAAAAGTTCAGGAAAGGAAGCTAATTGAACTTGTGACTTTCAGAGATGCTCAATGGGTTCTACCTATAAGAATCGATCTTAGTGCATAGGAAGAATGGCTGACTGAAAGTTGTTGTGATGACTCATAGTCTAATCAGTGTGAGGCTGAATAAGGTGATGTGTACAAAATTCCCAGGCACTTATTGAGTAACACAACTGTGCCATTCCAAATCAGCAAAAAGATAATGTAGGTGTCATTGGTGGATTATACCTACCATCAATCCAAGTTGTTCCATCAGTAAATATGATAACAGGCGTCAATCTGTGAAAATGGTAATCCGTAGTATAATTTGAGCCTCTTTGTGACAGAAGACATGCTGGCTATCCAACCATGGGTCAATAAAAAATATAAAATCAAGCAGATCCCATGGACGAGCTGTCTTCAGAAACTTGTCCTTCTGTTGCCCAAGTAACGTGTTCAAACATATGATTCTATAAGCACACCTAAAATGTTAATATCGACATTTAGGATGTTTCAGCCTGGTCTCAGCTGAGACTTTTTTATAGACAGGTTACTATTACCACCACACCTCCGTGTGATGGAGGTTAAGCATATTTCCCTCTTAGCATTCAATGGTGTGTCCAATGGCAATATGGGATATTTTTGAAAGTTTTTCAAACAGATAACTGACTGTAATAGTTGGGTTTGAAGACAGGTAGCAGTACACCTGATGTAGAGCTCTGATCGCTCTGTAGATGACGCAATTGACCACTTAAGTGAGGAGCAACATGACGAAATTTCAATGAATGTTTGACACAGCGGATAACTTTACTAAACATTAAACTAGGTTTAAGACTCAAAAGGGAGCCTCACTGAGAAGTGTTTGCTAATATGGGTGACATGTGCATCTATCTAAACAAAAAGTTGTACTCTATTATAACATTGGTAAATAGTGACGATATACTCATTGCCAAGTTTATCAAGAAAATACAAAGTTCAATTTTGCAACATCATCTACTACTGAGAAACGCTTTCATCCTGATGGAAGCAGTTACTGTGGCTACTGCGCTCAAAATAACATCAAACAGGTTGCAAGAGCAAGAAAAATCCAACAGTACCTGCAGTTGTTACTCCTTGCCCAAAGTGCTCCATCAAGCTGTCTCCATTGTGCTAAAATTAATTAATTTACTAATACAGCCTACTTGATGCCAGTAAGACAATGGTTCCCAAACTATGGGTAAAATACCTCCTGAGGGTAATTTAACAATTTATAGGGGGTAATGGAGGGGTGACAGAAAAAAAGTTAAAATTCTGAAAATCAAGAAAACATTGAGGTAGGTGGTATTAGGATTAATGTTAACTTAGTCTTAGTATGTAAAGTTGTAAATTAAACCTATTTTAAGCATGTTATAAAGTTAAACCAAATAACAATAAATATCAAAAACTAATATACAGTAGTAGAAAAGAAAAAATATGTATCTAAGTGTGTGGTACTCTAAAAGTATTTTGACAAGTATGCTTCAGAACACAAGTCACTCAGTAACCCTGATGACTCATCGACGTGTCCAGTATGCGTCACTTACTGCCTGAGGTTGCCTCTATTTCACACTGTCAGTTTCTATGTGAGCATTAGCCGAGGTAGAATGTATGTGTACTGCCCTGTGCAATATAGTTAGTATTTACCTACTATTACATCATTCCTATGCTGAATAAGCTCTTTTAATGCTATCTAGAATGCCATGAAAAAATAAATAATAAGTTCACATTGTTCACACTTTTTTATGCAGTTTTTCTTTTTTTGCAGATTAAACAATAAAATGTCTGAAAAGGGCGTATTCTCGGACGCCTTTCTTCGCTATAACTTTGTGAATTTACCTTCTGGTGGAGAGGATCGGCCACAAAGTGTTGACAAACGAAAGCCTCAAGCCATCAAAACTCTCAGCTCACCTCCAGAAGTGCCATCCAAATCTTCAAAATGAGGATCAGGCTTATTTTCAGCGCCGTGCTGTAGCACTGAAGAATATCCAGTTCGGTTCATCTGGAATTCAAGCCCAAAAGCTTCAAGCTGCGGTCGAAGCATCTTACTTTGTTGCATATAAAGTTGCCGAACAACAAAAATGCCACACCATTGCAGAGAATCTGATTATGCCTTGGGCATACGAGATGGTAAGCAAGGTATGTGGGGAGGATCAAGCGAAGAAACTGAGTGTCATATCTCTATCAAACAACACAATCCGACGACGAGTCGATGACATGGCATCAGATATTCTGTCCCAAGTTACAACAGAGACCAAGGAAAGCTCATATAGCAAATTATCCTTGCAATATGATGAATCGTGTGACGTAGCCAGTTGTGCTGTTCTCCTTGGGTTTGTTCGTTACGTCCACCAGGACAAGATCAAAGAAGAGTTCCTATTATGCGAAGATCTGCTGACAACCACGAAGGAAGAAGATATCTTCAATATCATCAACAGTTTCTTTACCACGAATGGATTGGATTGGAACAACGTTCAACAGGTAGGGAGAGATGTTTATATAAAGTCTAGATTAGTATAAATACAATGAATTACATGGCAAATAGTCATATAGTTTTATTTATTGTACAAGTAGCTGTAGTGTAGCTAATATTTTATACATAATTCACAAAAAAGTATCGTGTCTGTCGTACTGAAATATAAAGTACCAAAATAAAATAAATTAAATTAAAACCATATAATTATAATGCAAAAGATAAGTAAAAATGACTAACTGACTCAATCTATAATAGCTTTTCTTTTTTAATCTAGGTCTTCGATGGAGCACCGTCGATGATGGGTCGTAATCGTGGATTACAGGGCCTCATACAAGCTGTGAATCCAGAATTTTTTGTAGATCATTGCTACATTCATCGGTACTCTGTTGGATCAAAAAGCCTGCCTGATAATCTGAAATTAGTGTTTGAAGATGTGTTGAAAATCGTTAATTTCATCAAGTCCAGGGATGTGAATTCGCGCATATTCAGGGAGCTGTGCAAGGAAATGGGAGAGCAGTATCAAGTTCTGCTCTACCACACCGATGTTCGCTGGTTGTCACGAGGCAAGATTGTACGTCGAGTCATTGAGCTCCGAACGGCTCTTCAGGAATTTCTGAAACAAGAAGAATCTCCTTTTGCAACCAAGTTCACTGATAAGGAGTGGCTTGCTCGACTTTGTTACTTGGCTGACATATTTGCGGAGCTGAACAGTGATAATCTGCAACTCCAAGGCCAAAACACGTCTGTCATTGATGCCCATCACACTTTAACTGCATTTCTCGGAAAATTGAGACTCTGGATTCGACGCTTGGAGAAAGGAGTGATCGCTCAGTTTCCCACCCTAGACCAGTTTCTTGAGGAGAATAGTTATGATACTGGATCACTTTTAATGACCATCAACAAAGAGATGAGCGACCATTTGAAGGGGCTTGAAACAAGCATGTAGCACTACTTTCCAGAGAGTGACCTAAAAACAACCAGTCTGCAGTGGATCATTCATCCTTTTTCTGTACCTGATGAGGCCATTCATGATGATGATTTCCCTGCAAAGGAGGAGTGGATCACAATGCGAGTAAATGAAGCCATGAAAGTCAGATTCCAAAACCAAAATGCAGATTCCTTTTGGATTTCACAACTAGCTGACTCGCCAACTCTGTCCAAGAGAGCCTTGAAGTTGTTGGTATCATTCTCAACAACGTATCTGTGCGAGAAGGGGTTCTCAACCGTGCTGGGGATGAAAACAAAAAAGAGGACTCTCTTGAATGTTGCCAACGATGCCAGGCTGACATTTTCAACCATAAAACCAAGAATTCCTAAACTAGCTTCAAGTGTGCAACTCCATCCATCCCACTGATGTTCTTGACATCTTTGGCAATATTCATCAGAAATGCACAATGATCAAATACAATAATTAAAAGTGTAATTCAGTGTAAATAAATTATAAATAAATAAAGTGCAATATATCTCTAGTTTAATATAGCCATATATGTCAATGTTGAAAACATTTTGTAAAAGGGGTAACATGCTTAATGTGGCAAGTTAAATTGGGTAACAAGCTGAAAAAGTTTGGGAACCACTGCAGTAAGAGAATAGAGCTTCACAAACTTTCACATGATGATTGTTCTGTAGCAGATGTTCATGATGCTTCCAACTACATGTTCTTATAGAAAAAGGGGTTGAAAAGTATATTTTGGTTATGGGCTAAGGGGTCAGTGTTAAGAGTCTAATGGAGCTTACTCTACAGTTATAGAGATGCTTGATGTTGCGATTATGTCTTGAGGTTTAGTCGCACATTTGAGTCTTCTTTTGAAAATTTGAACATGTTTCTTCATTTATTATATCATAGCTCTCAGAATAGCTACTAATATTTTGCAATAACACAAAATACAAAAACTGGATGCCACTAAAATGTTACACATATCTATACTACTTATGTGACAGTGATTCTACTGGTTATATTCAAATTGAGAAGTTGAATAGTGGTCTGAACATTGTATAGTGTGTACTGCCTACATAAAAACTACCTGATAGGGAAAACTCCAATAGAGAGTTCTCCATTGCAGAGAACTATAATTTTTTTCCGGATTAAATAAGATAACCATTTCCCAGCTGATCCTTATCAATTACTTTATTAAATGAGTCAGTTTGTCCATCAGTCGACACATTAACACAGTCCATACATCTGTTGGTGAAACAGTGGATGTCATGGCTTTATATTAGCTTGGTAATTTGTTCAGACCAAGTTATCAGAGAACAAGATAATTACTGGTTCAGCTGGAACCGAGTTTATTCCTCACAGCTAGTATGTATCTTAGCCACAGTATCCTGAAGAAGAAAGGTACACCTTTCGGAAGCGCTCGGGTTATATGGGTTTTATTCATTTTTCAAAGAACATTTCGTATTACGTAGAAAAGCAGTAGTAGAATTTCTACATAAAATAATGCAGGATACTGGTTTTATACCTGCTGATCTATTTTTGTTGTTGGAAACTACTTTTCTGTAAATCGTTCATTATTAATCCATTTTCCTGACAGTTAAAGTATCATACTATGAAATGTCGTATTTAGTCTGTGTTAATCTGAGTGTTTGTTAATAAGTACTGTAGTGGAAAACACGAATATAAATCATTATTGAAGAAAGTTTAGCTGGAAGACTTTAGTTTGAATAAATTCTGCTAACAGTTATTTATTTTGTGAAGGCGAGAAAGCGATTCGCGTTTATTGACACCTAGATGGCATTCTCCACTTCTGAACATCATTTAATTATATTAGCTTGGTAATTTGTTCAGACCAAGTTATCAGAGAACAAGATAATTACTGGTTCAGCTGGAACCGAGTTTATTCTTGACAGTTAGTATATATCTTAGCCACAGTATCCTGAAGAAGAAAGGTACACCTTTGATTATAATAAATGACGTTCAGAAGTGGAGAATACATGTGCTGCCATCTAGGAGTCACTAAACTCGAATCGCTTTCTCGTCTTCACAAAATAAATAACTGTTAGCAGAATTTATTCAAACTAAATTATCAGAAGAATGAATCAAATATAATGTAGGTGTAACGTGCTTTACAGTCACTGTATGAAAAACCTATATATTGAATAGGTAAAGTGAAGAAAAACCGTCAATGGCCACTACTCAGTTCTTCACATAATATAACCGCAAAATAGCAGATATAATAAATAAACTTAGTGTTCTGAAAAATTGTTTAATTTCGAAGTCTAATTCCAAGGGAGGTCCAGTTCGACCTACACTTTGGTCAAGATGTGTTACTGGGTTATACTAGTTTCAGAGAATTCCACTTCTCATCAGAAACAGTATAACCCAACAACACTCGTTGATCACTAAACTGAATCCGCGACCTTCGGATTACGAGTCGCACGCCTTACGCGCTTGGCCATGCCAGGCTCCTAAATGGCACATTATGATTTTACAGGTACTGAAAAATGATTAGCGACTAATATATACGTAATAAAATCAATGTGTGTGTGATTTTGTTTTGCTAAAAAGTACAAAACCTGAATTTTTGTTGACTAGATGAATCCAAGTTTGAAACATTTGGTTCAAAGCGTAGGTTATACGTCCAGAGGAAGAATGGTGATAATTACTTGCCTCAAGGCATAGCAACTACTTTGAAGTATGGGAATGGCAATGTGATGGCTTGGGGGAGTTTTTCTGCTGAAGCGAGAGGGGATATTTGCATACTAGATGGAATAATGGATCAGTACATGTACCATCAGATATTGACCCGTCATAGTATACCTAGTGATTTGCGTATTATCAGTTAAGTATTCTACTGCCAAAAAGATAATGTAGAAATTACTTAGCTAAGAAAGAAGCTGCTGGAATTACCCAAACAGTACAATTGCCTCCTTAAAATTCAGTTCAGCAAATCTGGGATTTAACAGATCAGACACGTGATAAACCAAAAGTTACTTCCAAAGACATTTTATTGGAGTGTATTAGAGACATTTGGAGTAAAATCTCAAAAGACATTTTGGTTAAATATGTTGTAACAATGCCTGAAAGACTGTCTGCAATTATTAAAGCAAACGAGGGTACACAAAATATTAACTGTTTACTGAATTCAAGTACTTCCACTGGGTTTCTGTTGTACTAAATATGAAGATTAATAAAGGCCTAAATATATAATAATTGCAAAGCCTCGATTTGTCAAGAGCTACTAGACCTACGTATTATTCTACACTGTTAAAACATGCATATTTTCACAAAACAGTATACTTGGTGATTTAGTGACAAGTAACATGGTTATATAATCTGGTGTTCTAATTTCCCATTTCTATATTTCTTAGAGGTAAAAAGCACAACCTTGAAACTAATTGTTTTTCTTTTTTTAAGCAAGTTTTGTTCCGTAAACGTTCATGTTCTTTAATAAGGTAGCAACAGTTCATCCGAATGCAAAATATTGATGCAGTTGAACCATGTTGTGACAGTTATACAATTTGTCACTCGTACTTTATCACTCTTTGGCATTGTTTCGACATTGCGTAGCTGATAACTCACTTATACAAAAGATTAGACTACTCTTACAAGTAAACAAACAACTAATTATTTTGTATTCGTGGGTGATTGGTAATTCTTTATTGGCTATACAAAAAGCTTTTATTATATACAGACTTTGCTCAGTCTGCACATAGCAAGGTAAGTTTACAGATGTTCGTTCGCCATTAGAGAGCTCCGTAATAACAATAATTCTTATGTCGGTGATTTTCTATTACTTGAAAGTGGCTTTTTCAACCTTAGAGTATTTCCAATACATGCATTTGTGTTGAATTTAATACATTTTTAATTTTCGATATTTTCCATCAAGTTGGCCAGGTTTTACATTAACGTTATGGTGAATTATACTCCGATCTGCAATCCTGAATGTTGGTAAAACAAAAACATAAAAATATCATGTTCCCGAAAAAGAATATATCTCTCTTTTCCCACATTAATACCTCAAAACAAAACAATGCTTCATTTTAATTTGGTTTTTTTTTTTCAAATACGATACATTGTGTATTTTTTCGGTTTATTGATCGGTAAGTATTAAAATGTGTTTTATATTTATGTAATTATTATAGTTACCATTACACTTTCCAATAATGTTTTCAATGCTCCTTTGACTAAGTGTTAGCCATCAAATTGCACTTTTTCTATGAAATGATCCATATCGTCCCCCACATTATACAGATTATGTCAGAAAGTTCTAAAATGAATAATATTTTTGGCTGCAAAACATTAATTTCAAGACCGATGCATTAATCAGAATATCACCAACTGGAACTAGAACAGCTTCGAAGATATGACTCATGCATTAGTTGGCAGGACGCAGATCTGGGGCTCTAAAAATAAAGTTAATGAATTACATATTAAAAGTAATTGATAAAATAAAGCTTGAACACTTATTGAAGAGAAAACAAATTTCAGTAGTGTCAAGTCAACACCAGTCTAGAATGAGAGTTTAACTAAGATGTTCTACTATTCCTACAATTAACAGCTTAGTAAATATATTTTTTTCAAAATTGAAGTATATAAACATATATCGAGTAGTTTATAATAAAATCACTTACTTATGTAAATAATTCAAGAGCACAGAAATAAAACCACATTGTGACTGAAAACCTTTTGTAGCAGATTCTAATGTTTGTTATCTTTTCCATAACACAACTGGATTAATTTTATTATGTGGTACATATACGTTCTTTGGAAGCTGGCACTACAAACTTTCAATTGTTCTAATGAAAGGTAAAATTCAATAGATTAAAAAGGGAAATAATTATTTAATGAAATTGTAAAAACTTATGTTATTCCTTGGTACCCGAGAACAATATTTACGCACATCTGCCTAACACTAAACTCTGAACTAATTATTGTGAGTCTGTTTATGTATTTGTTTTTGAATTTCGCGCAAAGCTACAAGAAGGTTATCTGCGCCAGCTGTCCCTAATTTAGCACTGTAAGACTAGAGAGAAGGTAGCTAGTCATCACCACCCACCACCAACTCTTGGGCTACTCTTTAACCAACGAATAATGGGATTGACTGCCACTTATAACGCCCTCACGGCTGAAAGGGTGAGCATGTTTGGTGCGATGGGGATTGGAACCCGCAACCTTCAGATTAAGAGCCGAGCGCCTTAACTACTTGGCCATGCTGAGCCTTTTTTAGATTCCATTGGTAACTTTCCTCCACATACTAAACTGTAGTTACACCAGTGTATGTATGAGTGATTAACTAAGTCAAGAATTTTGTTGTTGGTGGCTTTTGTTTTGTAGATTCCACTATTTATTGACAAGAGAGTCGCGAAAATAATACATTTAAATTGTATATCTGCTTGCTTAGTTTTAAATACAAAAAAAATTGTACAAGAATAAAAAATCTTTGAAATTTAGAATATCTAAACATTGAATCTATTCTAAACAAAAAACGATTGCGTTTGTATTTTTGGAACTTTTCTTGCAAATTTCTCAACCAAACTTCGCAAATCTCTCATCGTTATAAAGGTCTTTGTCCTAAGATAACGGATTGCATACCGATTTTTCTATTCAGAATCATCTTATTTGGTTTTCATTTAATCAGTTTTTTAATACAATGAAAGTGCCAGACGATGACACAATGTTGTTGTTATCACGTGACGACTGGCTGCAATTTCAACTTTAGTTTTTTATTTGCAAAATATTACACACAAACAACACTGAACATTTTTTATGGGCTTTATCGACTTATTTAGGCCTAAAAGATACATGCGTAATTCGTTCAAAACTATACATATTATCCCTTTATGAACATTCATTCAGACTAATTAAAATCAGTTAAGTTTGCCGTTATTATAACTTTACATTTGTTTAACTTTGCAATAATCTAGCCTCGGTTTGTATCAGCACCTTTCAGCTACGTTTTGTATCTTTAATACCGGCTTTATTATTCATTTTTGTGCATTTCTTTTTTATCATACACTAAATGCTCGTTACTGTTTCATACTTGTGCACTATTGTAAATAAATAACATTACTATACTTTATTGTTTACTTTATGTATAGTTTATTTAAATAAAATTACGTCTACATGAATTTATTTGAAAAAGACCAGGATGTATTGATCTAACGCATAATGTCTGGAAGAAAACGTAACTTAAATTGCTTGCGTGAAAATTATAAGATAAGGAAATTTTAAGCACAGAGCATGAAAATTATCGCAAATATTTTGCAGATAACAACTACTTTAATAATATACAAAGTTTCGTATCTACGAAACACAAGAGAGCATCACCATTAAAATAATTTGTACTCCCTGAATGATTGATGAAAATTTGATGCGTAATTACATTTAATGTACTTAATATTTATCATTTCATCGGAATGTTTATTCATTCTTGTTTAATGATTTTCTAATCATATTTTCATATAAATAGGATGACCATCACTCAGACCGAATATTTTTAAATCAAAAGTTTTCTAAAATGCGACAAGAGCATGCCTTAAAATGTGAATGTCTTCAAAGTAAACCCGCAGCACATAAACGGCTAAACTAAGCATTCCAAAATCTTTTGTTAAAGAAAAAAGATAAAACCTATTAAATTAAATGAAACATTATCTGAATTGCCAAAAGCTGACAGAAAAATAAACTATGTATTTTAATAAATTCCCGAGATCCTTTGTTTTATTTTTATTTTTGCTGCTGTTAATATCTGTTTATTATCTACAATCTGTTCAAAAATATAGATCCTAAAAGACACCACAAGAATAACATAAATTTAACAGACTTTCCATCAGTAGCCTTACAAACACAAACTTATTAATGCATCTGTCTACTGGTTGATCAAGATCTTTGTAAAATATTTAAATAATTAAAACACAAAATACATTTTATTTCTCATCAAATAATTCTATAGCTATGGCCAAAGATTTTGCATCACTTAAGGACATAATTAAAAGATATGTATATAAATGAATATAATTTAGCTATTTAATCATAAAAACTACAAAATGATGTCACAGAAGTTTGCTAGAATCCACAATAGTAGTAGTTGTTATTTGTAGCTCACTCCATGGTTTTTCAAGACTTCGAATTTCTTAATCCTCTCAACCTAAAGGATCCAGAATGCTTTGGATTCCTCCACGCAATTTTTAAGCGCAACATTACTCAGCAGATATCATTTAATGTTATAATGAAACCTTGGATAATACTAAGGTAATACAAAACTTTTATTCATAGCTGTATAATAGACTTGTATACTTCTTTGTTTCTTTATTGTAATGTGCAGAAATTTCCGGATTGTCTCATGAGTACCATACATGAAAACAATTGTGTAATTACAAGAATGGTCTGGACATAATTAGTAGACTTTGTTTGAAAATGTGAGTTGTAATGTTGTCAATTTTATTGCCAGAATAAAAATAGATGCCGCAGACATAGATCATAATAGGGATGCCATTTAAAGGTTGGAGATTATCAAAAATAGTTGTTACTATTCTAACAAAATTCTCTTTGAAATAACTATGATAAAGCAAGTCGTTTACACGAATTTCTATGAACATCGTCAACACATTCTCTTAGTGTACGTTTCAGTAGTATTTAGAGTACTTTAGGAATCAAAGAAAAATAAAATATGTCAAGATTTCTGAGATATTTAACTTATCTTTCTTATCCTGAAAGAGATATATCTTATGTCTTTACTTGAACATCTTCAGGCGTTGGAACACATTCAGGGAAGATTCGTAAATGTAATGACATTGGTGTATAGAGATTAACACACAAATAATCAGTATCTGATATATTTTAGAACATAAACATGCTAACATCTTTTGCCAAAGCCTTCGAAACGTACGACTTTTATATAGGTATCTAACTTTAAATATGCTATTACAAACAAATTATGAAGATCAACAACATAAAAAAATCTAGTGAAGACATTTAAATGGATGATACTAGTGTTATCTTTAAAATCAAATAAAAATTACGTTTTTTTCTGTGCACAATTGAAACATTGTATTTTAATTATTTAGTTCATTTTAATGAGAGACAATTGGAACCTTCAAAGAAAAAATACAATTGCTGGACAAAGAGAAAACCAAATAATGTACTATTTTGAGCACATAATTAGACTTTGGGAGAGGAGTATGTTAACAGAAATTGTGATGCGTAAAATTGACGGAAGGAGAACAAGTTTGTTTTTTAAATTTCACACAAAGCTACTTGAGGGCTATCTGTGCTAGCTGTCACTAATTTAGCAGTGTAAGGCTAGAAGGAAGGCAGCTAGTCATCACCACCCACCGCCAACTCTTAGGCTTCTCTTTTACCAACGAATAGTGGGATTGACCGTCACATTATAACGCAACCATGGCTGGGAGGGCGATCATGTTTGGCACGACCGGGATGCGAACCTGCGACCCTCAGATTACGAGTCACACGCCTTAACACGCTTGGCCATGCTGGACCAGGAGAACCAGACGCAGACACAGAGTTAGTTGAGTGATGGCACTAAACCCAGTTTTAAAACGGGAATTTTGAATCAGAAAAGTTGGTTCAGACTGCCTGTAACAGAAACCAATCGAGAAGCATCGTCTCATTCCTCAGAACTGAGGAGAATACCATTGTTT
This sequence comes from Carcinoscorpius rotundicauda, assembly GCA_011833715.1. Classification (NCBI taxonomy): domain Eukaryota; kingdom Metazoa; phylum Arthropoda; class Merostomata; order Xiphosura; family Limulidae; genus Carcinoscorpius; species Carcinoscorpius rotundicauda. Next base: position 39,445,255 of record CM022395.1, on the reverse strand, counting down.
GATTGATTGACCTCCAAACACAAACAACAGGCACAATGAAGCAACTCTGTCGTCTACAAACCCACTAGTGATGAAACAACAACTAAAATGTCTATTTATAGATCTTTTGGCAGATCTTCAGCTTATTTAGTTGTTGTTAGTTTTTCTGTTTTATTTGATTTGTAAATAAGTGTGAAATGTATATTGGCTGTAACGTTTTCCTTTCCTCAAACTACGCCTGTACTTTACGCTAAGCAGGTCACATACAGAAGCAATCAATGAGGGTACCAGTTCTCTTCTAAAATCACCAGTCGTACATATGCTTATCATCAAACGTGTTTACGTGGGTTTTTGGCTGCATATATTTTTGTTCCCTATTAATTCCTATCCTCATACACATGCATACTTGTATAGGATTGAACTGAATAATTTCCTCAAATATTTGTAACATAGAACATATATACCGATATAATGAATATACTTCCTTTTCCCAACCTATTTTTGTTTTTATTATTATTATTTCTGGAGATTCCTGATATAGCCATTGTAAGTATGAATCTTGTGACGTCATAGAAGACTCTGTAAACAAACATATCGCGTGTGTGAAAAATGTCCCCTTTAGAAAGGGCTCTGAAACACAAACAGTAAGTAATCAGAGGTTCAGGTTTAGATAGATTCACATCATAAGTTTAATGATCATGCACATTACAACTCAAACTGTTATCCATGTCTTGACAGTTACAGCTCAGAGAGACTCAATATTTCCTAACACAAATGCTGTAATGCTTGATTTATGAGGGCTTTAATACTTTTCCTGATACCGTCAAATACACATACATCATGGTCGATAATGCTGTTTGGCTGTTTAGAATTAAGTACAAAGCTACACAATGGGCTATCTGTGCTCTGCCCACCACGGGTATCGAAACCCGGATTTTAGCGTGTAAGTCCGCAGACATACCGCTGAGCCACTGGGGGGGGGGCTGGTCGATAATACTAAGAAAAAAAGTTTCTCGTATTATTGAATGTTTTTCGAAAAATGTGTCCACATATACTGCTGAATGCCATTAGCAGATATCAAGGCAGAAAAGATAAAAACTAATACTCTTAGAAAAACAATTTTTTTTTTAAATAAATGAAAACTAATCTTCTTGTTCCAACTCACTTTTATACTGCTTAAATATATTATAAGATACGTACTGTGAATGTTACATGAGTTTTATTATTATTTTTCAGACATTTTACATATAAAGACAAAAACCCTTCCTTATCCACTAGAATGCTGAAAAACAAAGTTAAAGAGCCAGTTAATACAATGTTTGTTTTTCAGTGAATGAATGCAACCAAAAATCACACCAATACTCGATGATGTTTCTTGTTTAAAACAATAATTACTAAAAACTGAGGTTAAACTGTTTTCGAAGAATTGCACAATGAAACCTTGGTTATCTTTACCAGTTCAAATCTTTGAATAAGGTTTAAGGTAAAAATAGGCCGTCCTTGTTATTGTCAATTTTAAATTTGTTATATAGAAAATTTAGGGTTTTTAAAGTAAAAGTGTTGAAGTTAATACCACTAGAAAAAGTTATAATTTGTAATGAATTAAATACAATATTTTATGCAAACCAACTAATAATGGCGGACGAAAATTAACGTTTTCCTTTCAAATCGTTACGCAGGCTAACCAGCTATTTATTAAGTTAACTCCATTTATGTATTTAAACGTTTTCCCTCAAACTAAATAATAAATAGAAAAAAATGTTACTAATAAAGTTACATAGAAATTTAAACTAATTACAACTGGCCTTATGTGCAGTTGAGCTGCTAAATTTTATTCCTTCATGTACTGTTATTTTACGCATATGGAAAGTTTATGTTCTGTTCAGTACGTCTGCGATCGATTAGTCACTTCTCTGAGCAACTGACGACACAAGCAACCAAGGGGCAGGGATACACGTGCGACAAGGGGAAAACATTTTGTTGAGGTATATTCGCATGAGCTATGGCAAGTGTGCAGTCAAGCGTTTTATATTGTTTAATAAAATTGAAGTTACAATTAACTCATGAAGAATGTTTCAACACTTCTTAAGCGCATAAACAGTTTGTTTGTTTTTAAATTTCGCACAAAGCTACGCGAGAGCTATCTGTGCTAGCAACCCCTCATTTAGCAGCTGGTCATCCACCGCCAACTCTTGGGCTACTCTTTTACCAAAGAATAGTGGGACTGACCGTCACATTATAACGCCCCCACGTCTGAAAGGGCGAGCATGTTTGGCGCAACGGGGAGGCGAACCCGCGACGCTCAGATTACGAGTTGCACGCCTTAACACGCTTGGCCATGCCGGGCTGTGCATAAACAGAGTGGATTTCAGTTCTTCTCTCTCTGAAATAGTAAAATAATGTGTTTTTCTTATAGCAAAGGCACACGGGGCTATCTGCCGAGTCCACCGAAGAGAATCGAACACCTGATTTCAGCGTTCTAAATCCGTAGACTTACCGTTGTATCAGCGCGGAACATTAAGAATAAAAAAATAGAGTTTAACGCAATTGTTTTCATGTATTGATTTGTATTTATCGATCAATGTCTGGTCCACTGTATGCTATGTAGAAGATATGTCACATTAGGGCAACGTTATCGTAACCTACCGTTTATTAGACGATCTACTGCTTTTATGCTTGTAGATTGTGAAACTTTTCATTAAAAATTAACAACAAAATTATGAACACAATTAAACTATTTTAATGGCGAATGTGTAAAACTGTACAGTTTCAAACCACTCAGCCTCTTATGCACAACATATCTTGAAATATACAATACAGCTCAGAATATAAATATCACTTCAAACAACTTCGAAACAGCTGTTCAAATTTGATGTTTGTTTTAATTTTCAAGTCAGGAAATAATTAAGCACAACAGTAATTATAATAAAAAAGAATCCTTTACATTTGACTGTGAATAAATGAATGTAACTATATTTGATGGCAATAACAATATATTTTTAAACACGTTATTTACGTATAAGCATGCCAGTTTTGAGCAAACAAGGTATGAAACTAATCTGTCGACATACGAAAGATATTAATTGATAAGTAACTATTTCGTATTTAACGCCAAAATTTATTTCTTTAACAACGTGAACTTAAACTTGCGCCAGTTATAAAGGAGGCTTATTAAATGGTAAAGCATGTACTTTAATTCTTAATTGTCAGAACTAGAGGCTGTTTATAAGACGCAATAGCTTATATATTTATAATTAGAGAGCCAGCTTCATAATATTCCTTGGTGTTTTAATCTTATATGTATATATATATATATATATATATATATATGTACATACGTGTACGTCTAAAATCATTATTTCAACAGATAAGTAGATGTTAACATTGTATGGAAGGACTGCGTTAAAAACAAGACGAAAACTGTGATGAAAAACAAAATATTTTAATCATCTAAACAAGTCTTAACAACTGCAACAAAAATGTTGCATAAAAGCCTGTGCCCTGGTGATATTTTTTATATCATACAGAGTGTTTCTGTTGTAGTTGTAAGACTTGTTCAGCTAATTAAAATACACGTATATATATGTGTTTAGATATAAATATATAAATTGTAATTGCATATTACGCATTCAGAATATAAACAATAGCTAAACACTCCATTCCAAGTAACTCAATTTAATCTTAATAAATCAACCTTAATAATTATGTTGTTAACTTGGGGTTGCTACACGATATATTTGTATACACTGTTGGAACTTAAATAACTCACAAGAATGTAGGGATGCTGGTATTCTGTCTCCATGACAACTGAAAGGATGAAGGCAGGAGACGTTTCCGTTAGCTTCAGGTTTACAGCTACAAGGCGTAGTCTTCATAACATATCTCAATTGTCACCACTTGACCTTAGTATAAGTTCAGTGTATTTGTGAAACAACTCAAGTTGCATATAATTACCCTTTTAGGCTTAAACCCTGATAATAGATATATTAATTCAGTAATGGTTGACCGTTGGAGCGATGTAACTAGCACTGGTTTTACCGTGGAAGATGCTGCAGCAAAAGATGGGTGTTCATAGTGCGCCTGCGTCATGTTCGCGGTTGTTACGTCAATAGCGGCTCAGTATCGTGTGCAGTACTCTCTGCATATTGTATTTACGAAACGCAGAATGGAAGCTGAAGGTTCTACAACGCCCACAGAATTGTTGTAAAACTACTATACGTGATCTTTACTTAAAACCACCTTGCTTACAAAATACACGGGTTTTGCTAGCTGAAATTATATATATATATTAATTTTAATGACTTCTCTTTTATTTTGATAAAAACAAAAACATGCCTTTTGAACTGGCTGAATTTTGATGTTATAGAGATAAAAAAAGATTCACTTCCTTTTCTAGCATGTTTAGATTTAGGGAATGTTCACAACTGACGTCATTTTCCTCTAACAATTCCTATTCCTGTATGCCCACCTTACGGCATGCGGTTATTTATAAACATTCCATGGCAAACGTAACTGTAATGCCATTCCTCTCTGTAAATCAAAAGTATTATGTGAGCCAAAATCAACTCCGCAGTTTTCGCTTACAGAATTCGTTAGTTGAAAAAAATATATATACTATATTACCTGTAAAAGTGGACAGACAGACTTGTGTAAAGGTGTGTAAATAAATAAATGATTATCGATAATGTTATTCAACCATACTGAATTTGGTTGAGGAGTTTACTTCAACTTAAAATACAGGATAAAAATTAGTGTGAAAACGGAAGACCTAATTAAACTAAAATGAAACTGTACTAATATTTACAAAAATATTTATAGATTTAATGGGCCATTGACTACAAACACTATTTGGATTACTAAACGTTTCAGTTGTCAGTTTGTTTGTTTTTTATAACCACATTTTTTCCCTTTCTGTATCAAATAAACCGAGTTCAAGAATCAGACTCTCTGGTCTGATTAATTCTCACCAGATGGCTAACATCCCTAGTAAGGGAATTTCCAGGTCGATATATGGAGAATCACCAATACCAATAGTTTTAAAATAAGCAGCCTATGCTTTGTAAAATTTATTTTGTTATTTTAGATTTTATTTACACTCGTAAGATGGCTAACAAATGTAGTCCGTAAGGCCAATTTCATCAACACCTTGTCGAGATCGAACATTTCTCTATCAAACATTCCATTGTATAACGCATAATAGTATATTTAATCATATAACTTGTTCATATTCATATTGCAAATTTTAGTTTTCTTAGCTTAACAAATGCTATTTATGTCTTTTTTTTATGTACCATTATACATGTTCATATAGCTAAAATGATACTGATGTTCTGAAGCTCAATATTTTATATATCGTACACCTAGTTAATTCATATCAACAATGTTCTTGAAAATGTAGATTCATACAGTTCAGATACTTAAAAATTGTGATAAAATGCTTTTAAATCATCTAAGGATCACCCCGTTTTTTTGTTCACTCGTATAACCACTGTAAGAAAAGAGCAGTGTTTGTCTAAGAGTACAGAAAATGGTGTCAGTGTACAAGTTACTCCAACAATCAAGTAACAGTGCCCACAACATTTTATGCCAGTAATAGCTTCATTTTAAAATATGCTTAATATACTGATTGAGAATGATGGAAAGTACGTTAAATACTTTATGTGACAGATGTTCAAAAACACTTAAACTTTCCTGAATAAACCTTATGATTATCAATATGCCACTGGTAAAAAATCATTCGTCTAAGGCAATGATTTCAAATATGGGAGTTTATTTACAATTTCACTTTATATGTAACCATAACAAGATTGTGTGTGATATGTATCTTTAAGGATTTACATCTGTCGCGACGCAGATCTGTATGTATAAGGTTTGATTTTACATGATTATGAAAGTTCTTCGAACTATAGGGTGGTTACCAAGGTGACGTGTAATACACAAGTGCACGGAAAACGTAGTATTTTACAAACTTAGTTTTATTTTTTAAGTGTAACATGAGTTAAAAGTTTGACGTGTTAAATTATAATTTTGCTGTTAAGAAAGTTACCAGTATAATTGCTGATTTTTTTTGTATGTTTAGACATGTTCTAGGGCATCATATCCTCTTATTTGTATATGAACAGAAATATCTATATGCTGATAACGGATATTTTGGAAAGTAAGGTCGTGGAATAAACTACCTAATGTATTATTTAATTTCAACATATTGCCCACTATATAACGAAAATTAAGTGAAAGTTTTGTAATTCGTCATCCAAAATTAATTATCATTTCACCACGCATCCATAACCTCATTAACAACTCTTTTTAATCATACTAATTCACAAGCAAAAATTAAAAGACAACCAGTGGACAGCCTATCGAAAATTCTAATTTAAAGGTTTGATTATTATTCTACATTTCAGAATGAATATATTTACATCGCAAACCTGTCTTTACAATTAAAATTCCATAGACAACTAATAATTCTGTTAATTATTCTTTTCGACATTTTCACGCGATCCTTTTTATAAAGAATACAAAGTAAATTCAAATTCTTATAATTCTAAAACCCGGGTTTTGATATCCGTGGTGGGCACAGCACAGATAGCTCATTGTTTAGCTTTGTGCTGAACAAGAAAAAACTAGTAATGAAATAAAAACTACACACATTATACTTCTTCACTAAATATAACTAACTTCTTACATTTTTATAACTCTGGGCTAAACGAAAGCAAAAAAACGTTTCATTTTTGTTTTTACGACGTCGTAAAAACAAAAGGAAGCAGCAGAAAACTATTTTTAAGCCTCCGGGAAATACACGTATATTTTCAGAGTATTGTCTCAGAGGCTTAGTTTTATTTAGTATCACGAGCATTTGAGGTTAAAAACCTCTGTTGTAAGTATGAAATGTCTAATTGATCGTAATATTAAACATTTTTTTTTCGTTATAGGACATAGACAGAAGCCACATTTTTATCATTAACACTTATTTCAAGAACTTGGCAACCAAACGAAGACCACTTATTCCGAGCGAATTTAAATGGTTGCAAGGTTGTGTCATATAACTTTCTGAGTAGTTCTGATACGTAACACTAAGCTTAATTATAACAGACTCGATATTATGCCTTTAAGCTGCATTTCACATAACTTGTATTTAAATCATCGCTATTTTTTACTAGGCTTCTCCGTGTTTAAACCATCATCCTCTTTCTTCCACGAAGTCAGTTTAAGTTAGATAATTCGATATATTTTTGGCAAATTTTAAGTTTCAATAGCCTATCATATATATTTTCTTTTTTAACAAGGTTCCATACCTTTACTTGCATTACAATATTTCAGCGCTGTGAGTTAGTTACTATGCAAGTGCTGTTGTATTAACTATTTATATCTAAGACATAACTTGGTTAGTTTTTATCAACAACCTTCATCTGATTTTAAGCTATGAATCAGTCCGTTCTGAGTCACCAGTATCAACATTTAGGGTCACTTGAAATTTAAAAGGTTGTTTCAGCCTCACGAACCACATTATGGGCGATGTGTCATGCCAAACAGACCTTTCCATCGTTCCTGGTTACCCCATGGCGTCATCACTAATATGTAAGTAAGCAATAGTAGTTACAATATGTGGAGGCGTGAAAGAAAGTGTTATGTACGGAAATGTATTGATAAAACATTGTGACAAGTGCAGAAAATTCGGAAATTTAAACAAACTTTTTGACATTTCATGAAATGTTTCTTATTACTCTAAATAAGATAATTGTCCACTCTGTGAAGTTTCATAAAAAAGCTACGTACCCAAGTTCACAAATCTGCCTACGCCACATTACCTCTCCAAATACCGGACATGAGCGCCACGAAATCAGTTGAATTGTAACAGAACTCACTTACTGTCTTTCATGTACTATAAAATACTTTATTTAAGGTGAGAAAGATAATGCTCAGATGCGAAGGGTTTAGAAAAGATACATCGTATATTGTCTGTTACAAAAGAAACGTCTTGGAAGTATTTTACGTGGATAAACAACCATTACAACATAGGGTGTTAAAATATATATCTAATAGATAAAACTGATGGATGCATACGTTTAGAAGATGGATTAACATAATCATTGTGTTACCCACAACAACAACTATTGAACCTGTACAAGTTCCACAAAAAGCTCCAACAAAACACTTGATAAACGTCTCACCGGGATTTATGGTACAGCTGCTGAAATCAAAGTAAAAGCAGGAAAATACTAAGAATGAATTTTCGTAAAATAAGCACCGTTAAATATTATAATTATATACTGTGTTATGTTGTGAAAAATGTGTTGTATACTGTGTTATGTTGTGACAAATGTGGTATGCAAATGTCACATATGCAACTTTCTTACAGCAGTCAGTGTTAACATGAGCAAGTTTAGTAGTGGTCTAATTCATATCCTAACAGATCATTTCTAAATCTTGTACTAATTTAGAACGTGCTACGTTTTCTATAAAATGAATTCATCGAGTATAATGATACGCTGTTTCGTGAAATAGTTGTACTGAAACTGACATCATTATGATTGTGAAATTATTTACTAACTGTCACACAGAACAAAAAATCGACCCCTCATGGCCACGTAATTAGGGCACCCGACATGTATTCTGAGGGTCGCGGGTACGAATCCTAGTCACATCAAACAAGCCGTGGAGGGTTATGATATATTAATCAATTCCACTAATCGTTGGTAAAATAATAGCCAAAGAGTTGGCAGTGGGTGTTGATAACTAGCTACCCTCCCTCTAGTCTTACACTGCTAAATTAGAGACGGCTAGTGCAGATAGTCCTCGTATAGTTTTGCGCGAAATTGAAAAAACAAACAAAGGAATTTCCGGATTCCTGTGGTCCAGATTTTGACTGCTCACCTATAGAAATAATGTGGACTGTGCAAATAGTTTTGGCACTTTTAGACAAATTCGTTTCCGACTTCGAAAGAGCAAAAACAGGCCCTTAAAGTGCTGTCTCATCGTTCTCTTTTTCATCTGTTATTGGTGTAAACATGGCATCTACCGGATGCTTTTTCTTTTATCTTGAATTAAAGTATGGCTTTTATCCAGTTCATTTTAACAATATCAAAGTTAAACACTTTATTAATTTTTAGAATTAAATGTTTAATTTGATATGTTTATAACCTGTTGTTTCTTTTATTTCTAGAATATTTATGGTGCCAGCCATTTCGCTAAGATCGTGCAAAGCCCAAAGATGTTGGTGAAAAACAGTTATTAAACATAAACATTCTGCACTGAAACCTTTTGAAAGTATCTATACAGATGTCATATATCTCGATAACCACTACAATACCCATAAGGTTTTATAGTAGATGGATATTTTAACAGCACAAACAGACTAGCTGTACTGAACGTATGCTTTTCACTAATTCGACTCTGAACAGATATAGTGAGTACTGAAGCAATATTTGTGTCAACAAGGCTTAATTTGGAAGCTTTAGCTAAGTTGCCAGAATTGAGAAACCCTGCACAAGTGTCACGTCAATGTTGTGTTATGTAAAGCACCAACAGTTGGCACGACATTCGTAGACAATGTAGAGTAGCTTGAATGGCTGCCAGCTAAGTGGCAAAGATATTTTGAACCAGATTATGCAACTATATCGATGATGCGGAAAAGAAAATATACAGAATCACACGGAGAAGAATAAAAAAGAAAGCAACAGATACTTCTCAGGATCAAGGTGTACGTTTTTGTTGAGTTTTTTCTTTTGCATAAACAGTAACCCAGTTAGCAAACTTTTTTCTGTTTGTTTTTTAATTTCGCGCAAAGCTACACGAGGGTTATCTGCGCTGGCCGTCCCTAATTGAGCAATGTAAGAGAAGAGGGAAGTCAGCTAGCCATCACCACCCACAGCCAACTCTTGGACTACTCTCTTACCAACGAATATTGGGATTGAACGTCACATTATAACGCCCTAGTGCTGAAGGGGCAATTATACTTGGTGTGACATGGATTCGAACCTGCAACCCTCAGATTACGAGTCGAACGCTATAACCACCTGGCCATGCAGGGCCTAACAAACAAATTTACTAAATATTACAGAATAAGTTGAAGAAAGACAACAGGTCATAAATGATGTAAGTTTCAAACTGGTAAGATCGGAGTCGAGTCACGCTACTGATATACAAATGCATAAATACTTGAGCATGAAATATTTTTTTCAGTTCTTACAAGACCCAACAGAACTCTATGTGACCATATGGTGTGTTAGTCAATACCGTATAAATCACCACTGTGATCAGTAAAAATAGGCTTCTCCCTTGTCACTTATGATGGACTTATTGCAATGGAGAGAATCAAATCTATATACCTGTAGGTATTACTAATGCGTGTGTGACAACTGTCGTGACATATTTGGGCATGGACATTTGAGATTTAGAAGCTTAACAGAAGGTATCTACTAATAAATACCGTGCATAAGACGAACTGCATTTTTTTGGTGAAATTATAAAATGATAATCAAAATATGCATAAAAACAGTGGACTACACACGTGCATCTAGACAATGACTTCACAAGTTTATGTACTGTTTCATAGTCTCGTGTTGCATCAACTACTAAGTAATACTGTGGTAAAATAAATGCCTCAAATCTGCCGTTTTCTACTGTAAAAACAAACCGCTTTTGCTTAAACAACTGTCACTAAAAATCAAGATATATTCTGGTTACGGTTCGAACTATGAACCATGCATTTAAGTCATCAGCCGGAATGATTTTTAGTATAATGTGCAAAGAAAAACTGAAACTGTTAGTGTATCTGGTCTTACTTCAACAGCAGTGCATCAACATGTAATAACGTAATATTCTGTAAGGTCCCTGGTTAACGACTTTGCAAGCAGCCTAATTATAGACCAGCGGAGAGAACCAAAAACGTTACTGAAAGAACTCACTGATGTACATGTTGGATAAGGCTTGTTGGCTAGGAAGAATACACATCATACAAAATTACATGGATACCAATGATCCACAGCTTATGAAACAACTTATGGATAGAGCTACAGTTGCAGAGAAATAATATGTTGAAGGATAGAAAGATAGTAAGAAAGGAAATGTACTAAGGTCCTGCATGGACATTTAAGATGATGAATGTGACAAGATGGACTACACATTTTTGTTGCAATTTAATGTTTAGATGCGTGGGAAGAATTCCACCCGGTTTAGTCCACTAAATTTTGCATCTTCCAACTGGAAAGTTGAAATAAATGAGGAATGCAAAATCGTGTTGCTTTCGGTTCTCGAGAAAGCTTGTACGAGTTTCGTATCATTCCATTTGACCTGCATAATACACCAGACGCTTCGGTACTGACAGAACTCTCATTAACGAGTTTGCAATTATAATAATATGTAGCATTAGTTAAATAAAGATGTAGAGTTTAGTTTAACATCTAAGACTATAACTAAATACTTGACCACATTATTAAAGCGCGTAATACAACCAAACTTATACAAAGGACGTATTAGAGAGAATACAAGTTATTATGGTAAGTGTGAGTCAAATTCTAACTCCTAATGAATGCTATAACTACACAACAACAACAAAGAACTGCTTGTAATCACAGTATTTTTCAAACACTCTTTATATAGTTGTGATTTTGCTATGAGAATAGTTTATGCATCACTCAAATGATTTATCTACTTTAAAAATCTGGCCGAACCAGTAACACAATATTGCGGATTGTCTCATAGGTGATAGCTTGTCATTTGTAGAGAGTTCAAATTCAAAACATAATGTTTCCATGAAAGCAAAATAAAATATTAGCCATAACAATGAATCATACAAGGATATCAAATATGATAGCGTGGTAGATTATAAACCAGTTAAAATATTCAGATATAGATAAAACATAACTTTTACAGATCGTTGAATGCATGAAGGAAGCATACAGGAGAAAGTGCTATTCTGCTATTTTGACACACATATGGATAAAGTTCTACATGTTGTAATGGCAGCTATTGTTCCCAAACATTCTCTAAACTTTAGATGATAAGAAAACACGAGAAATTTTGCTTAATTACATCCAATTTGGGATGTCAATTTTTATTATTGTATTCCCATACAGATCTATATGATGATGGAAACACGGCACTGTGTGGGGCCTCAGAGATGGAACTGTCAATACTAGGAAATATTTGACAGGAAGCATCAATAATGGCATGATATAGCACTACTGGTAAATACACGATTATGGCAGTCTGGGACTATTTTAGAAAAAAAGACACATAAGATAACGATAAAGTCAAAGTATTAATCTTAAAGTTCTGCTAATATTTAAAGACTTACAAAGTTAGCATAGATCAGTACTTTTTATCAATAAATTTTATTTTGTTACAAGTACTAGTACTGTTTGATATTACTTAAAACTGTGAAATATGGGAGTACGCTGATGTCTAGTGTCATCTCTATTGCTGTTGCTTACCATATCATACCATAAATTCACATAACAAATACAAATGGTGGCTAAGACACAGAAAAGAGGGTATAGGATAATACAGTGAATCTTACCTAGGGCTGTATCAATTCAACCCATCGAATCAGAAAATGTAATAGTCTCATAGCACTGAGAAGCATATAGAACACACTAACAAACTGGAAAAATATATCAATAAATATCATTTTAAGTAATCGTTACATTAGAAAGTAGAGAATGTGTAGATTGACGTTTCAGATTGTGATAGTACTGTGAAACACGATTCTAGTCCAGAAAAGGGCAATAAAACCAACTCTTCTTCGTTTGCTTATGTTTATTCAAAAAGATAGAACCAATAAATAAATAGTAAACCTTGTCTAAGCTGTGTTCTTGTTTGGTCCTAGGTGTTATTCTATATAGCATAGGTAGTTGCACTGCACTCAATATTATTATGACTACGCAGATATTCGATGACTGCCACAATGATGGACAAGCTATTCCAGTGGTAAATGATTTGATTGCGTGGTCAGAAGCCATAAAAAGAAATGGACATCTTGTAAGTTAATTGCCAACATCAACAACTAGGCAATTCAGTTTACTTAAAGCAGGAAGTGAATCATATGGATATTAACTCATCTAACTGAACAGAAACAGTGAAAATCATACTTCTAGCACATTACCTAAACCTCAATACAAGACTAAAAGCAGGTTGTATCCACAGAATCTAGGTAAAAACCCTATAGAGACTTAAAAGATAATATAATAATGACCCCTATTCCGTGCCATGATAGCGTATCGTGAAATCAGAAAGTGAACTACCTAGCTCGTAAGATGTAATCTTTAAACATCGTGGTTAGATCTTCAAATGACGACATCAGTGAAATAGCATTTATAATGAGCAAACAAGAAAAGATAGAACAGAGATAACCTTAGTCAGTTGGAAGACCTGAAGAAAAACTGCAGATGTATGAAAGTAGAACAAGGACGAAAGGGCAGGTGTTTCTTAAATCGGACTAGACTAGGTATGGTTACCAGAATTATCTTGAATAGACTAATGAAAAGGAATATTTATGCTAAAGCCAGTGAAAAGCTTCCAAAGCATACATGTGCAATAAAAAAATTAAATTTTATAAGGACAAATATGGATTGATATTTATATATATGTGTAACCTACCAGCGATAGTTATATAGAAAGTTTTGATTACATAGAAATCATGAAACAAGAAAGTCACTCGACTATGAATATATATATTTACAAGAACGGAATCAATGGCACCCCAAACGGTAACATTCTCTGAAAAAAAAATTAGAGCGATGAGTCTCGTAATTTTTTTCTGTACGCTTGTCCGGGAAAGTCACTTATTTGGATGAACATTTGATGAAATAATTAATTTTTTGCTCACCTCATAATTATGATTTTTAGCGATTTGGGTAGCATTATAAGTATAATGAACTTTATCTTTGCTCAGCCAATACTGTAAAATAGTCATTGTTAATTTTAAGGAATTTTAAAGACGGTTTTAAATCGGTCATCTTTATGGTCGCCATTTTGTTTCATCACGATTGCTACTACAGGGTGGTCGCTAGAAAAGAGGAAAATTTGTCAAACAGCTATTTATTTTTACAAATAATAACTTTTACAAAGTTTTTTTAAAGGCATATGTTATATTACACTCATAGATGCTCAAAATGCATTTTATGATATTAAAATCATGCATTTTATTCATGATGTAAAGAAATCAAAATAGAAATGAGTAAGCACGCATTTTATTCATGATCTCATCTGACCCTCAAATTTCCCGCTTTTCTAGCGACCACCCTGTATTTAAGTACTACCTTAATTAATGATAATAGACTACGTGTTAGAAAAAGTATTTTGTACCCAATGTATACAAGATAATTCTACATTAACAAAGAAAAATAATTAACAACGTTATAAAAATCATACACAATAATTAATAATAATAACGTAAAAGTTGTTGCTATTGACCAGCTGCCTTCTTGAGGTCGGTAGTTCGAAACTTGGGGCAGCACAACACTAGCTAGACTGATACTACATGACTCCAAAACTGAAGCCTGTAATTTGGCTAGTGCTAAACTCAAATTGACGTATTTACTGAAGCAACTTGATTAATATCCGGTTTCTTTTCGGGAGTGACGAAACTTAGGTCTCTTTTATACAGACGGTCTGATGTTTATTGGCCCTTGCTAAGGTTTTGGAAGAACTTGAGTAGATGACTGCATTATGTTCATGTAAACAAGGTACACAATATGTATGGCCCCATGGTAGGCTAGTTGTAAGTGTACGTACTTCTCTCTTAAAATCCTGAGTTTGATTTCCTGCGGTAGATAAAGAGCAAATGACCAATTCTGCAGCTTTGGGGGAACAACACAAGAAGAAAATCATTAATATGTATCTAAAGATCTTACATTATAACAGATTCCAGTTGACTTACCCAAAGTCTTGAAACAGTCTGTATTCATTCTGTGAAATCTGTAAAATTAAATATGACAGAAACTTTCTTCAATTTCTGTTCAAATGATTTATGAAGAAATCACAAACAACATAAAAATTATTTTACTTCTAAAAAATATTTCACTTATTCTGAAATAAAATTTCAAGAAAAAATCTTGAAAACGTAAAAGGTTTGGTTTCTAAAGGAATAAAATACACTTTTAACCAGTATTCAGTGAGCTTCATGAGAAA
Organism: Carcinoscorpius rotundicauda; assembly: GCA_011833715.1. Lineage (NCBI taxonomy): Eukaryota > Metazoa > Arthropoda > Merostomata > Xiphosura > Limulidae > Carcinoscorpius > Carcinoscorpius rotundicauda. The sequence goes on along the minus strand of CM022395.1, from coordinate 39,430,144 downwards.
TCATGTTTAAAATATACACTTTATTCAAAACTTTCTTAAGAAACATCGTCCAAATTTTTTGTTAAACATCGTGGCCCGGCATGGCCAGGTAGTTAAAACACTCGACTCGTAATCCAAGGGTCTCGGGCTTGAATCCCAGTTACACGAAATATGCTTGCCCTTTCAGCCATGGAGGCGTTATAATGTGACGGTCAATCCTACTATTCGTTGGTAAAAGAGTAGGTCAAGATTTGGCGGTGGGTGGTGATGACTAGCTGCCTTCCCTCCAGTTTTACACTGCCAAATGAGGGACGGTTAGCATAGATAGTCCTCGTGTAGCTTTGCGAGAAATTCAAAACAACACAAACCAAAAATTATTAACCACATGACACATTTTAAAGTAAACATAACACATATATACCCGAACACTTACCATTAATATACCACTTCCTAGGCACTTGCTTTAGTTACTAAAAATAACCAAATAACAAATATTTTCGAGTCATATCACAGAGTTTTAATAGTTAACTACTAAGTATTAATTATTACCAAAATTGTTATTTCATGAATTATTCAACCTATTTTGCTGGTTATGACCAGCTGCCTTCCCTCTAGTCTTACACTGTTAAATTAGGTACGGCTAGCACAGATAGCCCTTGTGTAGCTTTGCGCGAAATTCAAACCAAGCCAATTGAACATCGTTTATGAATAATTGGTATTGAACTTTAAATGGATCTAAATAATAACATTCTGCTACAACTAAATACTTATATAATAATAATAAATTATATTATCTAGGAATTTAAACTACACGTTGGTCATTTTGCGTTTCAAAAATCTTCCTAGAAACAAAATAACACTAAATATTGTAGATAAGATTTAAAGAATACCATCATAATATTTAATAATGTTATGACAACAATTTAAATTACACCTTGAAACTTTGCAAACATCCAACTCTGAACTTTTATTTTTACTTGTTATTGAGCACAAAGTTACACAGTAGGCTACCTGCGCTGTGCTCCTCACGAGTAATGAAACCCGATTTAAGCGTAACCCTAAGATTTGCTATTGAGCCATTGGAGTGTGTGTGTGAGGTGGAAATAGACGAATGGAGACCTTTCTATGGATACTAAATTATTTCTTTGAACTGCAGTTATTTCACTAGTTTGCAAATAGTGTTCTAAATAAAATAATTATATAGTCACTTTTGGTCCACCCTCTATATTCACTAGTACGCCTTCAAACATATTTCGTCAATGTATACAAAAATTTTAATATGTCTCAAAAGTAATGTAAAAAATCTTGATACATGATAAAGTATGTATCATAAACATGGATTCTAACAGTAACAACACTTAATGATGACGGTGAATAAGTATCTATCTACTAACCATTGTCTGACGAATAAAAGATGCTGTTCTTCTGCTTATGAGCTCCTGTATTTTGATTAAAATCGGTGGTTGAATTCTCAGACTGAATTGATGTACTATTATGAGGGACACCACGGTTATAAACGAAATTATGAAAGTCATTTGAATTCATAACATCAGCAGGTTTGTCTGAACCCAAGTTAAATATAATCGATCAAAGCAGGTATTAACCAACAATCTAGAAACAACTGACACAGCACAAACACTGAGTTACTTCCTCACGTAAGGGAACATCTCGTATTTAATGTAATTAGGTTTTATCTTAAGTTGATATCCTCCTCTGCTTTAACTGATTCTTTTCGACACACCCTTATTTATACACGACTATCCACATACGGCTACCCGACCTGACGTACCGCATCTAGATGTCACTGGAGTAACACAACTGAACTATCTCTGTGCTGTGACTGGTGATGGTCTTGGTAAGCCTTTAATTCCCAGGAAATTAATAACAACCAATCAGTGGCAAATCTATCTGTGTACTCTGTAAAACACCAGCTGCCTGTTCTATGTTTCGAAGAGAGTGAACTAATTTCATACTAAAAATAGACGAGAGAAATTCTAAAATATTTCTAGAAAGGTAAATAATGTTTTGAGAAAATTAGATTTATATTTTGCCATATATCGGAATACTCAGTGCCAAAATATAAAATATTCGTATGTATACTGTTTATGAAGTATTCCTTTAATAGCAAATTCAACACCAATCCCAAATGTAGTGTAAATTGTTTTAATTTTGTACAATTTTTACACTCAAACATGGACTTGAACAACTTTTTAGGTACATTTCGAAATAAACGTTTAAATTATGCATGAAGTATTCAGTGTCTTTCCCAGAATTAAGTTTTTTATTAAACTTAACTTTGTGAGGTCAAATGTTTAAATTTAAACTTTCGGAAAGAGAGTATAAAATGTATCAAGATTTCAAGTTACACTTTCACTGTATTTAATGTTTTTGTGAAGAGTTTAAATATCCCATTTTTTTGTCTTAACACTACATAACCAATAGTAACTGATCATCGCCAGGTGGTTAAGGCGCTCGGCTCTTAATATGATGGTCGCGGGTTTGAATCCTCGTCGCACCAAACATGTGTCTTTTCAGCCGTGCGGGCGTTATAATGGGACGGTCAATCCTACTATTCATTGGTAAAAGAGTGGTCCAGGAGTTGTCGGTGGGTGGTGATGACTAGCTGCCTTCCCTCTGGTCTTACACTGCTAAATTAGGAACGGCTAGCGAAGATAGCCCTCGTGTAGTTTTGCACGAAATTTAAAACAAACAATTAATAATCATTTTGTTGTAATCATTTTCAAAAGTATCCATGTTTTCCATTATTATTATTTGTATAGGTATTTGTCATCATTAGCTAGAATTCTGTAATTTTGATATGCACTTCTCGTTACACTTGACAGCAACATTTAACTGACCGGCAAAAGTGTTAAGACAAAATCAAAACACTAATGTCAAACTGCTTTCAAATAACAATGGAAGGTAAATCACTGTTGAAAGATCGATATGTTATTAATCTTCATATTTAGCACAACAGAAACCCAGTGGAAGTAATTGAGTTCAGTAAACAGTTAATATTTTGTGTGCCCTCGTTTTTTTTAATAACTGCAGACAGTCTTTTATGTATTGTTACAACATATTTAATCAAAATGTTTTTTTGAGATTTTACTCCAAATGTCTCTAATACACTCCAATAAAATTTCTTTAGAAGTAACTTTTGGTTTGTCACGTGTTTGATCTATGAAATCCCAGATCTACTGAACTGGGTTCTAAGGAGGCCATTGAGTTATTTGAGTGACTCCAGCAGCTTTTTTCTTAGCTAAGAAATTTCTACATAGACTAGATGCTTGTTAGGAGTCATTATTTTTTTGGTAGAAGAATTCTTTACTGATAATACGCAAATCACTGGGTACACCACAACGGATCAATATCTGATGGTACATGCGTTAAACCATTTTTTCATTTATTTTGCAAATATCGCCTGTTGTCTCATCAGAACACACACACCCAAATCAACACACTGCATTACCCATGTTTCATGGTGGGTGTTATGCACTGAGGTATGTATATATCTTTCACCTTTCTTCCATCGGATGTACTACCCACGCTTTGAACCAAATATTTTAAATTTGGAATCTTCTGTTCATAATGACCTTTTTCATTTATCAACAGTTCAGTTTTATACTTCATAATGCATGTTGGTGTAAAATTCCAAGATGGTGGAGCACTATCTGTTAATTGGTATTGGGTATGATATTAAATTAAATAAAACCAATAATAATTTTATCACACCATTCTGAGTTCGCTCAATATGGTTTTCCAGTAAGAGAAATAAGTAATATCATTTGAACTAAATTTCGTCTGTCATAAGCCTCTGGAAAAGATGCCTTTTGCTCAACCACCGCCAGCCACAATTTTCTTTTTCTGTTTTCTGTAAACCGAGTTTATGTTTTAACCTATAATTATTTCCGGTTGTATTAACAAGAACCAAGAACTAACAAGATGAGCAAGCAGCTAACAGACTTAGCTATGCATTATTGTAGGTAAAGTATTATATTCTTCTGACTGTTTAATCACATTTTTATATTTAAATTGTAAAAGATATTTTTATTCACTCATAGTGATTGATTTGTTTGTTTGAATGGAATTAAGTACAAAGTTACAAAATTGGTTTTCTGTGCTCTGCCTACCACAGGTACCAAAACCCGGTTTCTAACAGTGTGAGTTTGCAGACATACCACTATGTCAATGGGGGGCTATGGTAATTGAATACTGTTCTTTGAATCTTATTTGTAATTTGCTAAACCTTTCAGGTAAATTAGACCCGGCATAGCCAGGTGGGTTAAGGTGTTTGACTCGTAATCTAAGAGTCACGGGTTCGAATCCCCATTGCATCAAACATGCTTGCCCTTTCAGCCGTGGAGGCGTTATAAGGTGACGGTCAATCCCACTATTCATTGGTTAAGAGTAGCCCAAGAGTTGGTGGTGGGTGGTGATGACTAGCTGTCTTCCCTGTAGTCTTACACTGCTGAACTAGGGACGGTTAGTGCAGATAGCCCTCGTGTAGCTTTGCGCAAAATTCAAAAACAAACAAACTTTTGGAGCAGATTACCTAAGAAAATATACATTTTAAATAATATAACTTAAAACCTTTGTTTTCTTTCAGCGTAAAACTGACTGCCCTTTCCAGAATGTACATTTTTCCAGCTATGGTTAGTAATAATTTAAAAAAATTAATTGTTTGGGTGTTCAGTGTAAAATTTCCGTTTTGGTATGGAATTAATACGTGTAATTGTTTTAATATCGTGATATTAGACAGGTGAAAGTGGAGTAACGCCAGCATTTAAAGGGATTTTCAATTTCTTAAGTTTTGTGCGATAACTATCAGAAATTTTACCACAGTCATACACTCTGATGACTTAATTAGCATTTTCCTCGCTTTTTTCTATTCATTTATTTTCTTTTTTGTTGTATTTTCAAAGATAATACAAGTCTATCAATTTTCGTGTCAAGTTGGAACGAAGTAAATATTTCAGTCGATTTTAAATGGCAAATTTCAGTTTTTTTTAATTAAATGTAAATTTTATATGTTCTCGTTTAGTGATAGATATTTTAATTTGTGACTTGAATTATGTTTCATTGAAAATGCGTTTTCATGCTGAGACCACGAGGCCAAAGCTGGTAAAATTTTGTTTTACGTAGTTACGTGCTCAGTTACTTGTATTGCATGAGTTATCAGATTTCCCAAAGTGGGGCACTGTATAAGTTGTGAAATCACCAGAAATATGTAATAGGGAATAATAACGGAGACATACCGCTGTACTAGCGGGGGGCTTTAACAATCATTTTGTAACTTACACTGGTATTTAACCCATGAAAACCACTGAGTAAAAACAGTGTAAACACTTATTGTTGTTCTCCCCATTCTTCATTAGATTAGTCAAATAAAACTTAAAATCGGGCTAGTATATCCGTGCAGTTTAATGGCTATCGCTGTTAAATATCAAAAACTTTGATATCAAATAAAAAAATACGTTCTTTCATGTGCTCAACAAAAATAAGGACTTGATAGGCTAGGTACCTCCCTCTAAAACGTAAACTTTTAAAATTCGTTTGTTTGTTTTGGAATTTCGCACAAAGCTACTCAAGGGCTATCTGTACTAGCCGTCCCTAATTTAGCAGTGTAAGACTAGAGGGAAGGCAGCTAGTCATCACCACCCACCGCCAACTCTTGGGCTACTCTTTTACCAACGAATAGTGGGATTGATCGTCACATTATATACCCCCACGGCTGGGAGGGCGAGCATGTTTAGCGCGACGCGGGCGCGAACCCGCAACCCTCGGATTACGAGTCGCACGCCTTACTAGGAAATATTTGACTCCTTGTTATCGGTCTTATTATTGTTATAAAATATATCTTTTACTTTTATCATTTCATATTCTTGTTTGTTGCACTTCTACTTTTATAAAGCCTTTGAACTTTCATTTGTGTCACCATTGGCATAATGTTATACATGCGGCCATAAAACGCTAGAATCCGGGTTTCGACACCCTTGATTGGTAGAGCACAGATAGCCCATTGGTTTGTTTTGTGCTTAACTCCTAAGAAACAAACTTTCGTTTTATCCACCTGATGTTGGTCCAAATAGGCTTAGTAACCTTGTGCCATAATACCCATATCCCAACATAAGATAAAATTAATGGTAGCTTTACTGACATTGTAATAACATGGTATAATTTGTTTAGCTTTATTTATTAAAACAGTGTTTTATTTTTGAATTTCGCGCAAAGAAACACGAGGGCTATCTGTGCTAGCCGTCCCAAATTTTCCAGTGTAAGACTAGAAGGAAGACAACTAGTCATTACTGCCCAACGCCAACGCGTGGGCTGCTCCTTTACCAACGAATACAAGGTGTGACCGTCGCTTTTTAATGCCCTTACGTTTGATAGAGTGAGCAGGTTTGATGAGATTGAGATTCGAGCCCTTGAACCACAGATTACAAGTAGAACGCCTTAACTCATGTGGTCTATTAAAACAGAAGCTAAATTTTTACCTATTTAGCATCACTATTCTTGGATTTACTCAAACACTTATTTTATAGTATAGAAAGCAAAGTTAACCAATTTAGTGTCATTATTATGTTATTTACACTTTGATTATAAGGTATTAAGTCAACTTTAATTTAATTATCATGTGATTTGTTTAAACACTTGTTTTAAGTTTTAAACTTACCCAATTTAGGTAAATAATATTTTAAATGACAGAATACGTAGTCGTTTTCATTAAGCATTAATTTAACCTTCATGTTTTTGGGTTTTTTCCTTCTAATTCTTTTTTTTATGTCTATTTTTGAAAAAAAAAATGTCATAACTGAAATAAAAATGAAGAGAAATTTAACTCTATTTGATTCCATTAAAATAATACAAGATTAATGTTAATTTACTGGGTTCACCCTTTACAGTACTGAAGGCGTGGTTATTTATCGTATTTACAATATCTGAAAGTTGAATGTATAAAATTCTATCCTACTCCTAGTGAAGTCTTGGATCAGTGTGTTTCTAGGGGTGCTTATGTATCGACCACACGCACGTGTTGGGAATCTTCCGACTCGGGCTAAAGGAAGCTAGAGCTCTATACTTATGAAATTACTCCTCCAAGTTGATCACCGACGCACCTGGATGAAGTTTTTAATCACAAATAGTGATTGACAAATAGTCAAGTAGCAGTGATTGTCTGTAACAATTTCTCCGTAGCTTTGACCTACCTTTAATAGTCCCACTTAAAAATGTTATTAATTGTTTGAATCCTTTCTGTTGTGACATGGGCTGGGCTTATTGCATTTTGTGCTATTATTAATGGAAGATATGGCTGTATTTATACATCGGGGTATTTCCACATATATTAATAGAGAAGGCTGATTTGCATCATTGAAGGTTTATACTTATTCAAGGGTAGGCTGTGTATTTTTATTAAAAACCTCATTGTGTACATATATATAAATGTAAAATTGGTGATTTTGGCTTAACTTTCAACTTCTTTGTCCAAGAATCATCACAGTACACTGATCAAAGAACGATCTTGCATTAATTTGATATTATGTTTATTATAAGTAAATAGTTTTTGTAAGATTGTTTTTTGATTTTTCACAGTACTATAAATGTGTTTCTTTTGAATTATATTGATAATTGTTAGTTACATCAACGTCATCAGTTAATAACAGATTTGTGTTCAGTTTTTCTCAAATAATATACAAAAAATGTATATTTAACTAAAAATTAGAATTCAGTTTAGAACATCTGTAATATAACTCTTGTTCTTACGTTTTACATATTATATTATCACTTTTAAAACAACTAAACAGTACTCTAAACAACAAATACTTCAGTCACAAATCATTTTAATAAACAAGCATCTTGAAACAAGTCCATTAATTTCCTTAAAACTCGGCCATTTTACAAAGATAATAAAAACTGAAAGGGCCCGGCATAGCCAAGCGTGTTAAGGCGTGAGACTCGTAATCTGAAGGTCGTGGGTTCGCATCCCTGTCGCACCAAACATGCTCGCCCTTTCAGCCGTGGGGGCGTTATAATGTTACAATCAATCCCATTATTCGTTGGTAAAAGAGTAGCCCAAGAGTTTGCGGTGGGTGGTGATGACTAGCTGCCTTCCCTCTAGTCTTACACTGCTAAATTAGGGACGACTAGCACAGATAGCTCTCAAGTAGCTTTGTGCGAAATTAAAAAACAAAACAAAACTGAAAACCCCAGTAATATTATAAGTTTGGGAGAAATCTTTTCTATTTACCTAATGAAATATTTTACCATTTAAAGCTTGTCATAATATAGCAGCATGTCAACATGTGTCAATATGTGGTGCTATTGTGCTTTTATAAGGATCATCTATTTTCAGATTTTTTGGTAAAAGAATTTATACATAAGTATCCTGTAATAGTTTGATTAAATCACTTGAGAAAGAATATGTTCCTTCATCCTATATAGTCCCCCCACTAAAACAGCAGTAAGAGTTCAGAGTTATAGTGCTAAAATCAGGGGTTCAATTCCCTTCGATGGACACGGCAAATAGGTGTGGCTTTACTATAAGAAAACTTATTCTATATAGGATGAAAAACTTTTTTTTTTTTTTTTTGCAATTCCAACCATTTTCTGTTAATAGGAACAGATTACGATCAATAGCTAAACACACATAAAGATCAAATAAAAATGCTAACTGAACTGTATGTAGGTTCTTAAATTAGGAAGCCCTCTAGTTTCAAGCCATACAAAAAAATTTATAGTGTTATAAAAGCAGTTATTTTTAAAGTGTTTCAGTGAAGCAGAAGGTGATTGATAAAATAAACATTCACACAGAAAAATGGTTATTTATATTATTTGTGTATCTAAGAGTAGGAATATGCAGACAAAGTAAACAATGAAAAATCCAACTTCTTCAAGGTTAATTAGGTAGTTCTTGGTGTAAACATGCAATAAAAATATAACTTCAACTTTTTGATAAGGCAGAGAAAGTAAATTTCTTTTCAAATTAGTCCTAGCATGAAAAATAAATTTCATTTGAATTTCAAGTGATTTCACAAAAGCACAGCTTTCATTGAGGTATTTAAAATATATAATGCTTTGCAGAAGTATTCAGCTCTAACCAGTATGTCACATCTTGATGAAATACAAATAATGTGAACAATTCTCAATGCATTTGTTTTTATTCAAAACTCTAATGATCAAACTTAATACTGTTGTGTGTGAAGGAGGTTGAATGTTAGCAAAACCTGCAAAGAAGATATAGAAGTTGACATTTCCTGATTGTGTAAGTAATCGCTTCACTAAGTTATTAGATGGTAGAAGCATTATTGGGAGCAATTACTGCTGTAAGTCTTTTTTTAATTAAGTCTCTATGAACTTTAAGTGACGAGATTGTGTAATTTTTGCTCATTATTCCTTGCAAAATTGCTTAAATTCTATAAAGTATGTTGGGGATTGTTAATGGACTGCAGTCTCAAGTCTTGCCATACATTTTCTATTGGCTTCAAGTCATTACTCTGACTGGGCTACTTCAAGACATTTAACTTCTTTTTGAAACCATTCCAGTGTGGTTTTGATCTAAAACTCTAGGCCATTGTCCTCTGAAACATGAGTTTTTAACTAGTTTTAGATATTTGGCTGACTCGAGTAGGTTTTTCTCTATGATTTGCCTCCACTTTGCACCATTCATCTTCTCGTCAATCTTAACAAACTTCCCAGTCCCTGATGATGATGAGAATCTTCAGAACATGATGCATCCACTAATATGCTTGACTGGGTGATGATATGCAGTTTTGGGCTTACCCCAGATGTAATGCTTTAAATTTAGACCATAGAGCTTAGTTTTGTCTTGTCTGACCTCAAAATTTTCTGCCATATATCTACAGTATCATTTACATACTTTGTCTCAAACTCCATATGAAATTTATGATTATTTTTTTTCAATTATGGCATCTTTCTTGCTGCTCATCCATACAGGCCAGATTTATAAAGGGAGCAAGATACTGTTGATGTATGAACACTGAGTTCTGTTGCAATTTCAAATAGCCCAAAACTTAGTTAAATTGTAATTTAGATTTAGAAGTTAAATAAATGTTATGCATCTAGTTTATGACTCTTACCAACAAGATTGATAAATACATTTTCTTTCTTTCTCTAATACAAATATATTTTAATGTATAAACAAGACACAAATTACAAAAGTAATTATTGCAAATAATGATCTATATTCAAAAGTTTTACAAGCAATATTGAGTCTTCTATCTGATCAGGAACTTCCTTGATATCAAGGGTTCACAATGAGGAAATTAATTTTAAGTTAATGTATACACAATTCACTTGACCAAGAGCTAGCCAGCTCTTTCTTTGCTGGTGATATGTTGATTTTTTCCACCATTGAAGCTATGTAATGTTTTTATGAAAACATTAATGTCTGATGTGAATCCAATGAAGTTAAATAATTTGTAATGTTCAAAATTTATAAAGGTTTCTGGTCAAATACCCGAACTTTCTCATTAATTAGTGCTAATCACAGTCATAGCTTCTAAGGTTTATAGTATGCCAACTACAGCAAATCAATAGCATTTTTTGTCATCTGGTGCTTTACACTGGTTACATTTATAGGTATGAGGAGAGTTTTTAGAAATTTCAGCCTGCAAAGTACTGATGATATGTTGTGTTTATGTTAACATGTATATTGTTGATTCTTACATTTGAAAATCTTCTACAACTTTAGTGAATAGGCAGGATTTTGCAATACAGATTTAACAGTATAATTTATGGACACTTCTAAATATAAATTTAACTTGTATATTAATATCAATATTTGTTTATATAATAATAAATTCATTACAACATTGACTCCCATCTCAGACATGGAACTTTGATCTTTTAAATTTGGTGTTGGTTTCACAGTGGCATCTCTAATCAGTTTCTTGCTTGTCTGACTGCTTAGTGTAGAAGGACAGCCTGACTTGCATAGTATGAAGCAAATTCTGCTTTTTTAATGATATAATTCACCATACTCAGAGGAATAATCAATGAATTTGAAATTTTATTGGAACCTTCTCTTACTCTGTGCTTCACTACCACTTTATTCCTGACTTGTATGAAAAGCTTTCATATTACTATATAAGTTGTGGCTTGAATAAATACATTTACTCTGAAGTCAAATTAAAAACTCTGATTAGGTTAATCAATATATACAACCCTAATAGTTTTGCCAGTCAGTCCAAACAATTATAAGGTCAACAGGCTGAAGACAAAGCTATTTATCTCTTACCACAATAAATAGCATATTGTATTAATGCATCAACATCATAAAGCCAGTCTTCTATCTGCTCATCTAAATGATAAATTAAAGATGAGAATTAATTGTAAGATATCTGTGATACTTCTTCTGAGGGCAATAGCACAAGTTAATACAGTAAAGCATTTTTGAAGTCTCACAGAACAAAAAATATTTACAAAACACAATATTGTTTTTGCTAAAATGATGATGTATATTTTTTGAAAAAGTTAATTAATTAGTGGCACTAATAATAATATTATAAAAACCTTAACAGTAAAGAGAAATGGAAAATTCCTTACCATAGATGGCGTGATGAGTTGTAACTTCCAATCAAAAACCAGCTATACAATGGAACATCGAATTCAATATTTTGCTGTCTACTTATTTGTTCTGTTTTGAAATTAAAAATAAGCTTAGAAATCCTGAATTTAATAGATATGAAGCATTTTCTAAACTATACTATTACTTTTTGTTTAATATACACAAAATTTTTGACTCAACAGTTATTCAGTGAAAAACCAGATGGCTGATTGCAGTCAATATGACTTATATACTCTAATACCTATTTATTGAAATTAGAATGATCAATGAAAGTTTGAACAGATAGTTTAAAATTCAAGATTACATTAAAATTAAATATTGTTCTTACCTTTATTTGAACAATAATTATTTTCATAATGTGTATAACTGTCTACATGACATTGTGTGCAAAAGAAATCTCAGTTTATAAAGTAAGAAATCAATATTTGCTAAAGAAAAACGTTAATAATCTGTAAATAAATTTGGTTCCAACTGTAAATTACTTATGGGAAGATTTACTTGTTCTGTTACTCCATGGCAGTTTATTGTTCAAATGTTAATAAGAATTGTCTTGTCATACTAATTGTCTTATATACAGGGTGTTCAGAAAGTCACTGTGCACTTGTATATTTATTAACAGACATGTTTCAATAAAGAATATAGGAGGTAAATATGAATGACAATTATAAACAATGTTGAAAGTGACCCCCGTTGGCATCAATACAGGCCTGGATCCTTATTTTATTTCTAAACACTGCTATCAGTTGCTGGCTTGAAATGGACTGAATAAAATATGATTACAAAACTGCACGGTGACTTTCTGAACACCCTGTAGAATAGGCAATATGTAATACTATTTGGTCTCATCATGTATATTTTTTGGATAGTTGTTCCTTGTTCATTATTATTTTCAGCTTATTCTTGTCACAAAACAATACTCATATTAAGATGTGTAGAATGTTTGAAGCCATTATAATAGTATTAATAGTTCTTCACAGTGCTTAATAAACACCTAAGATAGAAAAGTTGGGTAAATCACAATACAAAAACTTGATAATCTAAGTATTTTCTGAGGTGATTTCACCTATGAAGAAGGAATTTAATGTTTCTTTTACATTAACAACAGCTTATTTGATGCTGTGATAAAGTGAAAATTCTGCATCCTTGGTGATGGTGGTAACACTTTCTGGCAACATCTATTTTTGAAGTTATTATACTGATAACTTACTTTCTTGTTGTTGTGGTGTTAACAGATACATATTTTGTATCTTTCTATTGTAATAATAATAATAATGCCAGTTTACCTTTCTGAAATAATAATATCAGTAACAACCGATTTCAAAGACTTCATAGAAGTTGAGACAGCAACTATAGCAATAGAATTCATGGTATCTACAGAAACTTGAGCTTCAGTAATAAGCTCTGTGAAAACATTCTTCTTATATATTGTTGCTTTTGGTTCTGTAATTTAACAGCTTCTAGATGGTAGTTTCCTGTAACTGTTTCTCCAGGTAACACCACAAAATCTACATCATCCAGAATAGCATTTTAACTATATTAGGTTCTAGTTTGAGTTGCTTGAAACTTACTGACCATGCTCTCAGGCATCAAAAAAGCAGTTCATAAAATTCAACATATTCATTAACAAAAATATACATTTATAAGAACTTAATGTAAAAACATCATACAAATACACAGCATAGACAGTTCTCACAATTCTATAATATTATTTGAAACATCACAATTCTAGCTTCATATAAAACTTATGAGTATATTAATTATGTCCATCATTTTCTGTCCCTGTCTTATTTCTGAATGGGTGGAAAACAAATGTTTTTAAAATAATAACTGACAGTGAACTGCAGCAGAAAATATTAATCAGAATAATAAAACAACAGTATGAATAGTAAAAGAACTGAATATGTTGAGAAATACTTTCATGTTCGTTCTTATACTTTTGTATTATTTTCATATTATGTTCAGTTGTCCATGGATGTGAATCATTTTCATTTGTCAACTTGTTACCTTAATGTATTTAACAAACAACAAACATTTACAAATCCTACCTTACTAGTAGTTACAATGGTACCATCTCTTTGGAATATGTCAGGTATCACATAAAAGTGTTTATGTTTAACATGAACATCTTTAATCACTACTCATCTTAGCAGAATTCTGAGAATTCAATATCTACCCGTAATGTGACCTAAAAATGGCACTCCTATATGATTTAATGCACATTTTCCTATTTTCAGTTTCAAGCCTGCTTTTTAGGAATACTATTGTCAGCAGACTTGAATATGCAACCATACATCAACACATCATTAACATAGATTAGTAGACATATCAGTATCTGTATGCCAGATTTAACAAACTGAAACATTGGGATCCCTTCTGTACATAGTAATGTAAAAGCAACACCAGGACTTCATCTTTCCTTGGATAAATAACCGCCCAAGCTAATGCTGTTTGCTCTATGGGAAGAAAACAGCTTATGTAATGCATGGGCTCTATAATTGCTAAATATCTCTGGTTTACTTGAAGGTACTGTGACATCTTCTCTTACACACATTTATACAGTCCACTATTCCTGGGTCTGGTTGTGCCAGTTAACTTACACATAGAACATAATTTCACCTGTTACACAGGAAAAACTGACTGATCAACTCTGCAGTAGGTCCATAACAAGTATTCCAATGCCAGAACTTATGATGGTAATGACTACTTTGTATGCTGCAAGACCCAGCATTGTTCTGTCTTGTCTTGTATTAACCAAGAACTTTATCTCATATCTGGATAATTTGGCAAGCACATATCAAGACCAACATAGTCCTGATAGTGTTGGGCTGACTACTAAGCTTATCAGTGCAAGCTGCGCTACCCCAAGCTGATGGCCAGGCCCATCTTGGGCTCCATTAATTTCCTGGAGTTTTAGTGGTATAATTTACTACTTATTAGTTCTTCTGCACCTGATTAGCTGAAACTAATAAACTTATCTACTTTGTTAACTGGGCCCAGCATGGAAAGTAATTAGGGCTTTCAACTTGTAATCTGAGGGTTATGAGTTCAAATACACTTGACCTGAGCCTGTTCCTCATGTCCAAAACATCCCTAATATTACAGGTTCAGTGTGATAGACTTGCTCAGGGACTTTTAGTTTTGACACAGTTTATCAATCCCTGGGTTGGGACAGTGAAGAAGTAAGTTTCCATCATCTGTCAGCTCTGCCTGACTCCAGGCTCCTCCATGATTCATAGTTGCCTTGGAAGTATATCTTCCAGCTTTGAAAGGCTCACTTGTGCCCCATGGTTTACTTTCTTTAACATTTGGTGATTACTATTCCACCTATAAGTGAGATAGGTACTATTGGTAGATGCCATTCAGCAATGACACCTTCAGTCTCTCCTCAATATTCTTGAATGGCATTGATCAGAACTGGGGTTGGGTTACTTTGACATGAAATATCTGGGAGACCTATACTTATCTCCTCAGTTGGGGTCAAACTCATCAGAAGCTACATCACTGAAGAACCTGAGTCACTCTTAGGGAAAGAGTACAAATAGCCATAAATATACCAGGCATTGACAAGTCTTCCTTATGAATCATAAGTTGCAATTAAATGAAATTCACAGGTTTTTCACAACATCCTACTAGACTTGACAATTCTTTCATAAAACAGTCTAACTTCCTCTGACTTCCTTTTGGTTTTAAGTCCTTCAAGTTGAAGAAGATATTTCTGATAATACAAAGTATTTTTAACACAAAACAAAGAATGAAAGTTTGTTTTTATAGTTAATCACAAAACTACACAATGGACTATCTGTGTTGTGCCAACCAGTATTCAAATACTGTTTATAGTGTAAGAAGCCCACAGACATATTGCAGTGTCACTGGAGGCAAAAATAAAGGAGAATACACATTAGCAATAAGCAGCAAACTTTGCAACGAACTCTCTAACGGTTATGGCACTAAACTTTTCTCCTTCCTATCCACTCTGCAGTATATTTATGTACAATCTCGTATTCCTAGAACAATGTGATAGGCCAACTGAATAACAGATCTAACAAGATATCTGTTACAGAGTAGTACTTAACATTTCTGAATACCAAAGTTTGTGCACACAAAATAAAAAGTTTGGATACAATGCAAAATACAAAACCACAATCTTTATTATAAAAGAAAACACAAACATGGAATGCATACTTGCTTAGACTATGGACTCTATCTTTTACTGGATCAAGTCTGTTATTTCTCACAATTGACTTTTTCAAGATTGTGTATTAGTGTTTAAATTTACTGCTCCTTATTTCACAAGTACTGTAAAATATAACTACTAATGCTACTTATGTCTGGTCACTCTTATTTAAAGATAAGAGAAGTTATAGACTTAAGACATCACCTGATGTACCATTGGAAGATACTGCTATCTGCATTGTTCCACAACATGCAGTAATAAAACCAAATACTTTGCAGGCAGAGCATGTGCTATTTCCAGAAAATAATAAAGAAATAAAAGCAACTAGGAAAAAAAACCCAACAACAATCTTCTTTGAGTATGTGTTATATTAAAATCACATATACACGGAATAACTGATTAATTATGAAATAATACATAATTAAATAAGGACTCAGAAAAACATATGCACATATAAACAACATGTCCATGAAATGGCTACAGTGTTATGTCATATTCATCTATTGGCAGCTTCTCTAACATTTTGGATGTTACTTTTATGGTATTAAAAACATTAAAATAAAAAACTGTGGTGCTATAAATGTTTTTAGTACAGAAAATCTTATTTTCCTTGAAAGAAAGCAACAAAAATAGTATGTTATTTCAGACAAATGAAGTTTGGCAATAATGTAACAATGAAATTTAAATATAAATATAATTCAAATTTATAAATATTTCAAACATAATACAGTTACACTGCATATGGAATATATGAGGGGAAAAAATTTGAAAAACGGTTTTTTTGTTCAATAATATAAATAGCCTCACTTGGTAAAAGGTTAACATATGTATTCAACAAAAGTATCAATTGAAATAAAAAATTAAGATGTTATACATATAATAATTTTTTAGACAATCAACATCAATTCAGTAATCTGACAAACTCATGTCAAAGACATGATGAATACACTACAGTTTAGATTAAAAGCAAACCTGAAAAGGCATACTTTTTGTATTAACATAAAGCTGTGAGAACCTTAAAGTTTTCCCCACCAATCATATTTCAAGTTTTCCAATAATTTAACATTTTGTACATTTTTATCATCCAAATTTAATGGAAATCTATTATCTGAAAAAAACAAGCCAACAAAAACATTATATTACTAATTCTACTTAAAGCAGAATAAACAAAACTTAAGTAACTGTTTTCTTTTTAACATTCAGTTTGACCAAATTATATGAATTTTTTAATACAAAAGCAACAAGACATATACAATCAAGTTACTGTTATTTATAGTGTCTGGAATTGATATGATAATAAATAGTGGTGTAGAAGTGCAGTTCAACAAGGAAAGGTACAACAAAACACACGGTGCTAATTTCAGAGTTACATCCAAGGTTTAGGACATTTTAATTATTCACAAAAACAAAATAAATTTTATACTTTCTTGGTCAATAATTATTTAACTGTATTTAAAAATAAATATTTAGTGGAATGTTCTCTCTCAAAAAAAGCAGAAAATTGTTGATGCACCAAATTATATTTAACGAGTGTGTTAAATTAACATTTGAATGTCTGCATTTGTAAACTGGAATTGTTTTATGTGCCTTTTGAACAACACAGAACAAATATATCCAGGGCCAAGTGAGTAGCATAAAAACTGCTTTTAAACTTCTCTACCAACCTTAAATATTTTTTCTTTTATTTCATAAGCTAGAAACTTGATCGAAATTCTTCTAATGTTAACGTTAAATAATATCACTGAATATCTCACAATAAAATAGTTCTCCAACTAATTACATGCACACATATACAATCTCTTTCATCATATGTTCAAAAAGTATGTATTTAATAAAAATTGTAGTAAAGTAAATTTAGTGCTAAAATATGTATAGTCAAATAATAATTTTTCCTTACCTTGAAAAAATATGTACAAATAATTATTGGATTTTGATAAAATGCCTAGAGCATTGAATTAGAAATTTACATTATTTCTCTAATATTACTTTATATAAATAAAAGTTATACATGTCACTAACCAGAAATGCCCAACAAACGGCAGACTGACGTTTTGTAAAGTGTTATGGTATCCACCAAGGAACAAAAAAACAAATTAATGATCTCCTGAAACATGTTTCAAATTCCAACGTTACTTTTCAATAAAACTAATACATTTATTAAACATAAATACATAATTAAACTGTTTTTATACAAATTACTGAACCTGTTCTGAATTTCAGGAATGGAAGTAAAAGTATTTTTTTAACCTTTAATAATTTTATTTTATTTCTTTATTTAGCAAAATCCTGTATACAGTATTATTTCTAGTGGATGCACCAGGTTGTGACTGGTGAAATGAAATGAAAAAAATAAAATTATACATATATAATTACCCAAGTCATTTATTTTTATAAACTTTTCAAGTATTCAGTAATACATTAAGTCCCATTTTTAAAATGTATACCTTAATTAATGTCAGTTTTATTGTCATGCATACTAACATATTTCATACAAAGACATAAATAAGTTAGATATTTTTAATTTCTGACTGCTTGATCCAGCTATTTGAAATAAGTCTAGAGAACAAAATGTTTGTATACATATTTGAACCTTTGGAAGTAAAATCTAACAACAAAATTAAAATGTATATAGTCTAAGAAACAAACATTTTATCCAAAGACAATTGTTAAAAGAGGAACAAAATAATAATTCAACTGCTTTTTCCTTATCTTGCTAGTTTTATACTTTTTTTCAAAAAAGATTGCCTTTGCACTTTCTTCAATTAAAACACAATACACATAATAGATGAGTGAAATACCATAAATTGCAATAAAAGGCTTCCTTTGTTGACTAATTGAAAGAGATATTTAGAAGATAGAGCGTGAATGGAAAAAACACATAAAGAGAGGAACTATTTGAGTATATATTTCTTTCTGTTTGGTTTATATTTATTTATTTTTTATGTTGTTAGTACTTACATATGTTATTTTATCATATAATGTTGAATAAATTGATTTGAATTAAACTGAATAGCTCCCCTTTGACTCTTATTGAAATAACAACTGTTGAAAAGCACTTATTTTGGTAGCGATCTTAAAATTTTCTTGCAGTCAGTAAAATGACAAGGAATTGTGGCATCCAGCATAAAAACTTCTGGCAGTTACTAAGTGAAGTTGAGCACTTTATTATGGTAGATGCACCTATTGCATGAAATACCAAAAAACTGTGTCAACAATGCAGGTATGCAGTCTCCTTTGCTTAAAAACAAATGCAATATAATATGTTATTCTTGAAATAACACATGGAATGAAAAAATACAGTTGTTAATGGCACACTAGACAACATATTGTATATACACACTGGTCCAAAGGTTTTAGTTGATCTATATTTTTTTGTATTTAATCATTACAGTGTTTTAAAATTAAACTACACCTCACGATGAAGAAAAATATTAAGCAATAATTGTAATCGTATCTCAAGAAATAACCTGTTTTAAAGATCAAGGAAGGTTTTTGAATCAGAAATGGCTTTCAAGGATTGAAAAGAACTTAAAAAAACTTTGACTAAATTATACCCAGCAGTGTTAAATAACATAGAATTCACTAAGAAACTCTAATAGCAAGTGCCACTCTAATGCAGGGAAATCAGGTAAGATGTTTATTTGAAGCACTGTAAAACGTTGTAAATTATGGATCTTAAAACTACATAAAGAGAGAAATAGTGAAATGTATAATATAACGACTACACTTTTCTTTACAAGAATACTTGGAATGTCACTTTGTTACAGCTGTTGGTGATGTGCTAAAAGTTACAAAACAATACAAGGTATCAGGAGAGTAATAAACAAGAAGTTTTGAATTGTGAAATATTGTTAACATTTGTATTTAGTCTTGGCCAGGCATGGGTTTACAAACTGATTTTTGTTTGTGATAAAATCTGGAGCTGTTTCAAGTATTATTTTGAATTTCTTTTATATTTCAATGATATGTTTTTGTTTGACCTTGGTTCTATGCGATTATGACATTTTGTTTAAGTCCATTGTAAATATAACACAACCTAGCCATGCAACTTACAAGCCACTTCAATATACATATATATTTTTCCATACAGTGTTGCAATATCTAAAACAGTGTACTATTATACTATACACACACCACAGATCATATTCAAATCCCTTTTACCAGTCCCTACATGATTGTAATGAGCTAAAACAAAATTCTACTATAATCAGGGTCACACAACTTTGATAAAAATAATAACAGAAATTCAAATAAAATTTCCAAACAACTAGAATATAAATTTTATCACTTGCCAAAAACTGTTAGTAAACCCATACATGGGCAGGACTAGGTGCAAACGTTAATAGCAATAAAACACAAATTTCAGTATTACTGATTTCAATAAGTAAAAATAACCAGAAGGAGCAAATACCTAATTCTAATTAAAAAAAAAAGGTTTCAGAATTAAAACCTTTTTTAACATAAAAAACAATACTGAGCAATAATTAGTAATAATTATTTACAACCAATCTTGTGAATCAGTTCACTTAAGATTTCAGAGGGGTTATTTTGGGGTTAGACCATGGGATTACATCTTACGTTATTAACTATTAATTAACTACAAAAAAATCTACAAATGTTTTCAAATTAATATCTGTATGTCACCACTCAGGAAATCTCGTGTCAATTTCATAATACATAAATTCAAAAATCAACATTCTCTAGCTAAAAAGTGAGTTAGCACTTTAATATAACTAAATATTTCTACCTAAGCTAAACAACAGAAAAAACTGAATGAGTCGTAGACAAAGCCATAATAAAAAAATATAATTTTTTATCTTAAAGACTACGTCTCTTTTTACACAATTCTGAACTTTTCAAAAATTATTTATACAAACAGTGTACAATATTCATGGCCGTATTCACTTAATAATTACTTGTTTGAACTGGTCTTGGGTCTCTGATATTTAACATCATGATTTCAAATCCTTTCCTAATGGGAAAAAAAATTGTAAAGTATCTAAGTACTTGTTTATGTATTATCATTCTAACATAATTAAAACAGCTATAACATTTAACTCAGTGTTTTTGTAAGTATTATTTTCCCATGTGTATATATCATTTAAAGTGAAAAACCTTTTTAGCTTCTATAGATATATCTGTTTTAAACTGCCATTTTTATAGGCTTAGTTCTCCTGGATTCCTAGATAAAGCTTACTTTTTAATCTTCTGTTCTAGAGTATGCCTTAATGAATAACAAATATGGATATAATTTTATCAACTGAATATAAACGTTTCTTGCAACAAAAAAAGAATATTATTTTGAGTGTGAAAAACTTCTTTCATCTCATAATGCAAAATAGTTAACACCTCCATTTTTAAAGGCAGTTCAAACTTGTTCACATTTGTTTGGTTTATACATTCCACTTAAAATATTTTTGCATTTAAATTATACAAAAGAACATTGAGAGTTAAATTAAAGAACACAGGTTTCATGAGACAGCATCTTAGAAATAAATATACGTAGTAAATCTTAATACATTGCTTCAGTCAACATAAATCACTTAACAATTATACATATTATGCTACTCAGTTGAGCAAAAGCTGGATGAGAATCTGTGACCTGTATGATGAAGTGTTCTAACTTATTGTCCTCATTTGGTGCTTGGAGTTGATGTTCTTGTATTCTTGGACATTTTATAAGTGACATCTTCAGTAAAAAAACAAAAATTAAGGCCTTTTTATTAAAGAAGTATGTATGGGCTGAAATATTTTGTGTGCAGTAGGAAAACAATATTTTAATAACGTACATGAAAGAACTTTATAAATTAAAAGTCCTACTCCGATGTACATACAAAGCAATTAAAGTTGAAGATGTCTACTATAATTATTAATGTTTACATGTGTGATTAAAATATAGTAAGAATAAAATAGTGTACTTTTCACATTAAAAATAATTTAATTTTTTAGCCTGGATGGAAATAAATAAGATTACTGCTGAAAACTTCTCAGTTCTCTGTAGTTTTCTTCATTTTCAGTTCTCTGCATTATTTTATTTTATAGCATTTATCCACCAATTTTTGTTTTAAAAGAGACTGAATTGGTTAAAGTAATGGAAGTTTAAGGAAAGTATAACAGATTGACCTAAGAAATAGCCTGATTAATACCAATAGCATACCACCTTTCACATACTATCAAAAATATAGAACTTACTATATTTGTACATTTTTATATGCTTTTTGGTCACAAATTTTCAAAGTTTCGTATTTGAGCTTTCATCTGAAAAGTAACCTGAAATATCAAACACATGGATAAATAAAATACTTAGATCTACTTAAACTGAAAAGCTGATTATGTATAAAATTCTTAAAGTTACAGTTTAAAACTCAAAAACTGATTATGTATGAGATTATTACAGTTACAATTTAAAGCCAATTTCTTGTAGAAACTTTACACGTTCATTTAATTGTTTTCTAATATTATGATATAAATAAAAAGTATTAAGTGTTCAAATTATTAGGCATTTAATATTTTGGATTTTATATTTTAAAATTTATAACAATAAATAGTAAATATAATACTGTATAAATGCAGAACAGATGAAAACTTGTACATGCCTACAAATAAAAAGGTAAGAATTGGTAACATTTATTTTTTTTAACATATTATTTTTCTTCTTATTACGAATGCAACTGTTATATTTCAAGTAGAGTACCAGTATTCTTGCCATTTATTGTTATTTTGCATTTTCATAAATATTAGTTTTGGCTGCACCATTTCTACTTTCCCGTGATTGAACTTCACACCAGAATAATAACGAAAGGCAGTAATTTATCTGTGATGTCAGACACCTGTAACATTACTCTATTTAAGCCATTTAATGTGTTTTTATTGGTGCAAGATATTGTTACAGAATGTGTAAACTTGTACTTATATATAGTTATATTAATATTAAGTTGTTCAAAGAACATTAAACTAATGACAACACTTGAAGTTTTAACTAGTGTTTATGAGTTAGGCATATTTTAATTCTTTCTATTAATGTTACTTTAAATCAACAGTACTGGTTAGAATGTTTAACATATTTAGTTTTATTATTATTATTATTATTCATTATAATACCTTTATTAGAGAGATTGACTGGGAGGTTGATGTCTTAATTGCCAGTCAGAGTTGATAGTTGCTTCCATCTCCAGGAATTCCTCATGTAGTTCATCACAAAACCCTTATGGAAGTCTCTGCAGTTTCTTTTTTTTTCATCAGGTATATTGCAATGTTTGAGACTGTGTCTTTGTTCCTTATCCAGATTCTTGGTCAAGCCATTGCACCAAAGAATCATTTGTGACATATAAATACAGCTTACTGACATGTCCCATACACTTTTACATGCATTGTGTCTGCTTTAAATTGAAGTTCAAACATCAAATTGTTAGATTATCAAAACTTCATATGATATTCTACATTAACCACTCTGCCAAGCCTGTTTATAGAGTAAACTATGAGTCTTAACCACATCTAAAACTTTAAACAACTCAGCAAACAGTTCTCTAATTTATGTTGATTTCTATTGGTGCTCTAATTTTTTGCAATCCAGTTTTACGTAACACATCAGCAGCAACTGTTTTTGCTAATTTATTAATTAAAATATAAGTTTCAATACCTTTTGTGAAGTGACTGATAATGTATGTATTGGTGATTTTTCACAGTCTCTGGTAGTGAGCTAGTAATCTCCAGGTCTGTCATCTGCAGAGGAAACCCTACAATTCTCTACAGTAGTTTACTCAGTTTCAGCATACAATTTTTTTCTCTGGGTGGTACACACAATACAATACTCAGCAGCAACTTACTTACAACCAGCAAAACTACTTTTTTATTTTTACCAAATGAGATCTTTTAAAGTAAAGAGTATTTATAATGAAAAACTTGAAAAGTCATAAACTTTGTCATTATAGCTGCTCATTATACTTAGTATGATTCTTGTATTTAAAAATAACAGTTTAGTTCTAAGAAGACACATATTTCATACTAAGGGCATTGAGTGCGTTTTTAACAAAATGCATCATCGTCAATAGACTGTTTTGTTTGTTCACTGTTGAAAAACACGAAAGTATTTAATGAAGAATATGGTGTTGACAAGTTCATTAGCTCAATAGCAATATTTTACAACAAGTACGATTTATTATAATGATAATTCACCAGTGCAGAAAAGGTATAACATATGCTAATAAGTTATATGTCTTATATCAATGACTTATATAAATAATACTACAACCGCAACTACATTTGTTTTATCACAGCCAATCTGATTAACTCTCAACTGAGCAAATTCTGGTAAGCTCTGTACTAAGCCAATCACTTGATCAGCAATGTGGATAAAATATTACTGTGCATTTTATCTTGAAAACCTGAAGACAGTGAATAAAGAAAATAGTGTTAAAATATAGTACACCTAATACTAATGTTGCATAAGAAGCATATCTAATCTTTGAGGTTTTTATAGTTGTATGATATAGGTACTTGCATTAGTTAGCAGTAAAGACAATTAAGTGTTTTCTTAATTAAGAATAAATGAGATGTTAATAGCTAATTCACAAATGGTCAGCATTGTTATTATTAAGTAATTGTTGACATTTTTTTTTATATCTATTTGAAGAAGTTAACTAATAAGCTACTGTAGAGTTACTGGTTCTGAATGCTCTTGCTTTGGTGGTGGCAAGGGAGTATGTTGATTGATTCTGAAACACTAGATGGCTTTGGTTTTGGTCCTTAGCTTGACTGATTAAAAAGTGGGTGGGTGGGTGGTAGGACTTAACAACCAGTAGTTAATTTGTTAGGTTTGAAGTCAGTTTTCATAAAAGAGCGATTCTTCATGACTGTCAAGTTCAGAGTCATCACGACACTACAGGAGGCTGAGGGCAAATTAAAAATATAGGGGTCCAAACTCATTGAATTAATAGACCATACACTCACACACACATATATCATTGTTTTGAGGATTTGTTGGTTCAGTAGTGCTAATCAATTTACCATGGTGCTTTATCAGCATAAAAACAAAGATAAGTTTATAAAATTGAGGGGAAAAATATCTTTGAGCTGACTCCTCATCAAATTCAATTGTCAAAAGATTTAACACTTTTAGGGAGCCTTATATTACATGTTTTTATTCCTCATTTTTGTAATGTGCAGCTATGTATGTGGTATGTGCTTTTAGTTACTGAGTAATTATTTTTGTATGTTTGTGTAAAGTTTCTGTGTAGCTTGAACATTAAAACATGATCTATTAAACAATTTAAGGTACCTTTTCTAGCTGTTTTGTTTTCTGTAAGAGATAATCTTTTTTACTATCTGAGATATTTTAGTAACATAGTACATCTATATTGGAAGGGCTACATACTGTAATATCTTTTGTTGATAGAATAAATATTGTCTGTATGTTACATTTAGAAATTATGTGATAGAAAATGGATCATGAAGTGATGCTGTCAACTGTACAAGAAACTGGGTTTGCCTGTTGAATTCAATTGCTTTTTTACTAAGCTTAGGTTTACTTGGACATCTTAGGATGAAGAAAGACCATAATTGAGATCACCATGCCTGGACAATCCTAAGAGAATGAAATCTGTGAAACCAATCAACACATGAGAGATAATTGACTCTAGTCTTCTCTGTGCAATTAAGTATACTACATTTTGTTTTTGTTTTACAGTAAAGATTGTGCTTGTTTTATTTAAAGTTTGTTTTATTACTTCACACCTTAGAAAACACAGTCAAATTCTGAAATACAGACAACTCCATAAATTGTGTTAATGCTGAGAGAAACCAGGAGATATAGGACTTCATGATGCAAAGGTCCATGACATTGGTCGGCCTGAAACGATGAATTTAAGTGGATTTACTCTTTTCTAGAGCAAATCTTAACCTGAGAAATATATTATAATAATATTTTCAACAAAAAGGAAACATGGACAATTGAGGACTGTTGGAATGGTGTATCATTTATGGAGTGAATACTACAGCTTCTAGATTGTGACCTGTTAAAGCACATAAAAAGACTGAGAACCATGAATGATGGTTCTCCACAAATTTGACAATATCTTGTGATAAATGAGGTAATGTAGATCTGTATGATGAACCATTTCAATTATCTTATTGCCTTGGACTAGAAATCAAACACCCTTCAGCTCTAAGGTACAGGCCACCTACATGGATAATTCGTACTGATGGCACAAGAAGGCATACCCAACAGTGGTCTTTTCAAATCATGAGGATATTTTCATCAATGAATTCATTAACAGATTTTCAAATCAACTTAACATGATGATGAACATCCTCCCACGTAAAAGCAGTACCCATTGCAACATGTTTTAAAGTGTTCACTTCAAACCAACTGTTGTAGAGGAAGAAACCTGCAGTAGCAACACTAGGAGAATTCCACTGGCATATTTTAATACTCTGCTATTTTGACCTATACTGAACAAAAGGGCTATCAATCCGAAATTCTTGACACTGTTATGTATCCACACATATCTAATGAATAGACAGGGCCATACAGGTCCACTTACAGTGTACATGCTGCAGTAAAGTTCATCCATGTAATATGTACAACAATAAGGGATACCTGTGCTTGGATGACATTCATTATGAATAGAATAAAGTTTCTGTTTCACTTTATAAGGTATTAGCAGATGAACTACCTTGACTCTGCTTTGCAGCATAAATAACAAGTCTATCAGTTTCAGTTGATGGATCAGCAAGTACACTTCATGGAGTGGGTAAGTTAATAAAATTATTGATACTAGTCATTGGGTCAGTAAATCTGGAATGACCAGCAACAAGTAATGAACACTATAGCAGACACTGTGGAAAATTAAGGAGCCAAGTTGGCTTAGGCACTAGATGGGGAAGCTTGTTGAACTGCTTGCACTAAAGAGCTTAAGAGTCATCCCAAATTTGTTAAGGCTGAGTCAAACTTGGTGTGTACTGATAAGTGTACAAGGGCAATAGGAAGAGTTCCTGGTAGACAGGAGCAGCAAGGATTCTAGTGAACCTTCTAATCTTTCAGGTTTTCTGAGTAAGACTACCACTACAACTAGTTGATACTACCCGTTTTTCTAATGAATGGCAGTAGACTATACGTGAGAGGAGAAATAGATATTCAGCTTAGTTCAGGAGACATTTCCCACAGGATGAAAATAGAAATTTCCATTCTTGGATCTGGAATTAACATCTCTGAATGTACTTATTGTGAAGCTTGTCTATCAGTTTTGTCTGTACAGTGAATAAGCTATTGTTTCATGGGAAAGTCACCCGGTACCAACTATGTCAAGCTCAGGAACAATTTACTTCATTATTGCATGTACCAGAGGTAATAGTAGTACCTTCATTTAAATAAGTTGTGTTCTGTGGTTGAATCTGGATAAAGTCTAATGTGTTAGTGCTGTGCAACAAAATTTTAAAATGCATGCATGAGATAATATGTTTCTTCCCCAGAAAACAGGCAATATTGACCTGGACACTTATCAGTGAGACAATGGGTGAAGTTCCAGCTACATACTGGAATGAATGCAGACACAGTGAGTGAAGTGAAAGTAACTTAGGATTGTGTTCATTGCACCATCACCCAAAGCAAACATGAGGTTGCTGACACATCTGAAGTCATTAGTTAAGGACTGTGCTGACAAATCTATATATATGACAAATATATATAATATATATATTATTTTGAATAATAGTTGTATGAAAAAAAATTTCATTTTCTCATACTTTTATTGAGAAGGCCCCCCTGCTAGTACAGCGGTATGTCTCCGGAATTACAATGCTTAAATCAGGGGTTCGATTCCCCTCAGTGGGCTGATCAGATAGCCCAATGTGGCTTTGCTATAAGAAAAACACACACGCATTTATTGAAAAGGCACATGCAGTGATAGTGTTATAAATTAGTTATGTATAGGGAGCGTGTTAAGGTGTGCGACTCGTAATCTGAGGGTCGCACCAAACATGCTCGCCCTCCCAGCCGTGGGGGCGTTATAATGTTACGGTCAATCACACTTTTCGTTGGTAAAAGAGTTGGCGGTGGGTGGTGATGACTAGCTGCCTTCCCTAACACTGCTAAATTAGGGACGGCTAGCACAGATAAACCTCGTGTAGCTTTGTGCGAAATTCCAAAACAAAAAACAGGTTATGTATAGACTTGTGAATTACTCTTTGAAATTTATCATAAATTAGCCATGCATTGAGTTATGAATTACTCTTTGAAATTTAACAGTGTGTAAGTTGCTGCTTCGTAAACTTTTAAAAACAAACGTATTTCTACAATAGCCCCCCCAGTGGCTCAGCGGTATGTCTGCGGAATTGCACGCTAAAATCCGTGTTTCGATACCCGTGGTGGGCAGAGTACAGATAGTCCATTGTGTAGTTTTGTGCTTAATACAAAACCACATTTCTACAATAAAATGATCATCAACGCCTTCTGTTGCCTTTTTTTAATGAAACTTTAGTGCAGACTTAAATTCAACATCCAGAAGTAACGTCCCATACACCCCTCATTTTTCGTTTGAACTTACTCCGAATCAACTATTACACTGGCCTGCAACTGGAAAGTTTTATCCTACTGATTTAGTTTTAAGACCTGATTATAGATAATTTCATGGCCCTGAATTTGGAAATGACCTGATTATTTCACAAATTGCATTTAAAAATTTCACTAGTATGATAAATTTCTATCGTACCTGAATGCTACAAACCGGTTAGAATATATGATAAAAAGTAGACGTTTTTCACAGTTATTAATTATTCGCTTTTCAGTTGCAAAACTGCCACAGATACAGCAGATTATATTTTGACTATGCATGCACTTTCTACGATCTTTTATACCCCTACTCTTAATGCAGTTAAATTTCAAAATTCAATCTGAAAACAAACGAGACTAGTTAAGACTGAAAGTATAATTAATATTAAAAATACAATTGATATATTGAAAATATGAACATGGTATAATTAATGGTAAAAACAAATGAAATTTATAATTTTGTTTTACGGCTTTTGTGGGAAAACATGACCTGACACTAAAAAAAACTAAAGCCGTTTCCAGATTCAGTGTACTTTTTCCTATGTTGCTGGGGCTGGCATGGCCGAGCGCGTTAAGGCGTGCACTCGTAATCCGAGGTTCGCGCCCGCGTCGCGCTAAACATGCTCACCCTCCCAGCCGTGGGGGTGTATAATGTTACGGTCAATCCCACTATTCGTTGGTAAAAGAGTAGCCCAAGAATTGGCGGTGGGTGGTGATGACTAGCTGCCTTCCCTCTAGTCTTACACTGCAAAATTAGGGACGGCTAGCACAGATAGCCCTCGAGTAGCTTTGTGCGAAATTCCAAAACAAACAAACCTATGTTACTTTTAAGTGAGCAAAACTATGTAGGGCGGTATTATCAATAATTTTATAAGATTATTTTATAATTTTTACTTTTTAATATTACACAAAAGTATAGTTAATTAATATTAATTAATCAGAAATAAATCAATAATTTGAAATATCAAATTTCGTTTATAAATGATCTGCTTACTTACATAATTTATATTTCATACACATACAATTTTTGAGTTTTTGAATTATGGTTTATGGCGTTATTGCACCAATTGTCCAGACTTACAGTACTACAAGAAAAAGACAACCGCAGAAATATCATACTGAAAGTCAAGAAAACTACGTCAAAATTTCATTATTAAAAATAGGTTAAAAAAAACTCAATGAACATGCTTTTACTGAACGTGAATTTACTATTATTAGTAGTAGTAGTATTTTTATTTTTTATATCTTGTTCTTGTGTTCATGGTCCAAATTACTGAGACTAATAATGAAAATTTTAGTTCGCCTGAATCATCGTTGCACTCGTCTATACTATTTGAAATAACCTTGTTAATTTTATAATTAACCGATTCGATTGGTACGTTTACAACAGATGGCGCTGTATAATATCCAATTTTTATACGAACCGGTTAATGTAAGTTTATTGACTTGGGAACTGATGCAGTCGTGGTGAGAAGCATGTTTTTGTAATAACGTGGATTATTTCATAGTTTGTATATTTTCAATTTGAAGATGTCACAAACAAAAAACAGAGTTATAAATTTTTCTGCAGGGCCAGCTAAGTTGCCCATGGAGGTGAGTGTGTGTCGAATGATATGTGGTATTTCAAGAAATACTAGCTTCAAAAAATGTACGTAATTATGTTGAATGTTTATTAAATTTGTACATAATATTGTAGGCTTGTGCTAGTGCTTGATTTGCAGTGAATTGGAAATGTATGAAAACCATATGGTATAATTTGAAATGAAATTAATGCACTTCGAGGTAAATATTAATACATCTCTATATCTGTATGTAGTACTTTTTAGCATGCATATTGTATAATTCAGATACTGACTGTAAGAACGTATTTTGTAAGTGTAACATAGACTAATAATATTATTAACGGTATTAATTTGTTTTGCTGAAAAGTTCCATCTTTAACTGTCAGTTATTACGTCTTTACTTTTTGGTTGTTGTAAAAAGAGCAGTGAATATTGAAAGAAATTGCTGACTTCACCCTTGGAAAGTAAATTATGGGGTAAATTATTCATTAATGAACTTAAAACGACGATACAGGAATAATAAAGAGTAGATTTAGAAAAAGCAACATTTACAAAGAGAAAAATTTACATACAGCAACACATAAAATGCAAAAGTAATTTATTTTTAAATGACACTCGTTATTTTAATAGTAGTGCTCTATTCGTCTAATTGTATTATCGGTTATTTGGTAATCATGCTAGCCACACTGGCATGGCCTAGCGCGTTAAGGCGTGCGCTTCGTAATCTGAGGGTCGCATCCGAGTCGCGCCAAACATGCTCGCCCTCCCAGCCGTGGGTGCGTTATAATGTTACGGTCAATCCCACTTTTCGTTGGTAAGAGTAGTCCAAGAGTTGGCGATGGGTGGTGTTGACTAGCTGCCTTCTCTCTAGTCTTACACTGCTAAATTAGGGACGGCTAGCACAGATAGGCCTCGAGTAGCTTTGTGCGAAATTCCAAAACAAACAAACACATTGGAATATCGTTTTTGACATCGTAGTGTCTTCTCAGCTGCCTCAGAAACAGTGTTGTTTGCAACTAATAATACTATGTAACACAAATTTTGTTCCTGGATAGTATGTGATATTTTTCTTAATTGCTTATGTTGAAAAAGTACAGAAAATGGACATTATTTTCTTCAAACTTTGCTTTTGTGACCTGGATAATGAAATTTAGAAATTAACTTATTTTCAATGTAAAAACCGGCAAATTTGCACATTTTCATTAACATAAGGTCTGAATTAAACAATAAATTAATCAAGATTTTTATGTATTTATACTAAAGTTGTACAAAAGTGCTCAGAAGTGAGTAGTTTTTCGAGATTGGCGACTGTAATGTGAATCCTTTTCACGTATCAGTCCCCAAATATAGTTTCCCATCATGTTTTTACCTTATATACTCCTTGGTAGCAGCGTTCAAAGTCCAGTGTATCTTTACCTGTCAGTCTTCCTGGCGAGTTATGATAATTACAATTATGCTACAGAAAGTCCTTTACGACTTGTATTACTGTAGTTTTTCTCTTAACATTGTAGACTAGATGTAAACATTGGTTTTTTGCTATTTGTTTTTTTTTAAAACTTTGACTTGTTTTATCTTACTCTACTTTTATGAATTTTGCTAAATTTACTTAAATTTTAACATTTAATCGGATGTTTGACGCAGATAGCGTAGCTGCTTTGTGCCACAAAACACCAAATCAACCAATTAATCAACCAGTACATCTTGGTGGAAGCGCTCGCCTTGCTCCTCTGATTATGTACCCATATTCTCCTTGAATTTATCAAGATGAGCGTCAAGGATATGGACTTTTAGGGACATCCTGCAGCCCATTGTGCCATAGTTCTTTACCTGAGCCTCAACCAGTTCCACATAATATTTGGCCTTGTGATTGCCCAAGAATCTTCAAACCCCTGCAACAAAGCTGCACCAAGCTTTTTACCCATCTTACTGAGCTTCTTTGGGAATCTCTGTGCCCTCTGTGGTCCAACGAAAACACCAGCTTTGACCTTTCCCTCAGACAGCTCAGAGAAGTCTCGAAGGTACTTAGACTGCAGACTCCTTATCAAGAGCTGTGATAAATTGTTTCATAAGACCCAATTTTATGTGCAATGATGAGAACAACACCTTCTGGAGGTCCACTAGTGGTTCACACTTGACATTGTGCCTCCCCACAGTGAACTCGGTCCGTTGTGGTCAGTGCTTCCTGTTGTAGTGTGCTGCAGTATCCCTGCTGTCCCAAAGGCAAAGATAACAGGGAAACTAGGTAAAGCCTCCTTGGAGACCCATTAGCAATGCCACCATTTTGAAGTCTCCAATAACCTCCCAGCCATACTCATCATACTTCAAGGCTTCTAGCAAGGTCTTGACGCTGTTGTATTCCTCTTTGAGGTGCACTGAAAGATATTCAAATTTTAAAAGGTCTAAAATTTGCATAATATAAAATCTTATAATTCAAGCAAGCAAAAATTGTCAGTCTTACCTTCTAGAGTTTTTTGCAGTGCTCGCAGGTAAAATAAGATGCCCAGGATTTGTCTTGATCCCCGACAGGCATGCCGAAATATGCCTTGTAGGCTTCACATATTTTGTCACAACTGTCACAGATTGCTTTTTCGCTCTTGATTTGATAAATTGGCCACATACATAGCAGAATGCGTCTGAAGAATGCTTGCAGCTTCTTGATGCCATCTCTGATAAAATCAGATAGTTTTGTGTGTTCACTTTGGCAGCTAGAACTAAATTGAAGTGGTGAGTGGTAAGCCCCTGTATATATATATTACTATGGAAAGTTCTAGAAAATTCTCATAAGTTCTACAACATTCTAGAAAATTCTTGTAACCTATACAACGTTCTAGGAAGTTCGAGAAAATTTTCTATCAGCACCTGAGCACTGAATCTACCTGGAATGTTCTGGAAAAATTGATAAATTTGAAAATTTCATTACCCAGATCACAAAGGCAAAGTTTGAAGAGAAAAATAGGTCTTTTCCATTGACTTTTGACGTAAGCAACTGGGAAATAACACTTTCTGCTTGAACAATAAAAAGTAAAAAAATTGTTAGATAGTGTAATTACTCTACACTATGTTACGTATTTCTTCATTAGTTTTTAAAGTACTTCATATTACTTTGCATTACTCAGTACAAACCGTTAAAGTTCCCACTTTTGCACAATTTAATGGAAAATAATTGTTGATTATTCTGCATTTGTAATTTTGTGTGGCATCCGAATATTTGATGGCTAAGTTTAATTGTAATAAAAATGTACAACTTTATTCAACACAAATTCTAACAGGTTTTGTACTGTTTAAATTTTAACAAGAAACATTATTCCAAGTTAGGTAATTAGATAAATAGATAAGGTTTTTATTAAACTTGCGGTAAATAATGATCATTTATTAATCTTAGAAGTACTGTAAATAGGTGCATTTGATCAGCGGTGAAATTCTCAATAATAATGAAAAAGTAAAGGTACTTAGCCTGGTGAAGTGGACCTGTTTTTGAAAAGAAAGGTTTGTGTGTAAACATAAAATAACAAAGCAGCTCAAACAAGTCCCGGTATTAGTACCGCCTTAAAAAATAAGTCACGATACTCACTGAGTACCGGCAGAATTTTTTTCCCTGCATATAATAATATTTAAACTGCAAATTGTATGCCAGTCGTTATTTTCTCTAATAAAACTTCTCTTTTTTTATGAATTTGTGTTATTTCGTTCTGCACTTGTCATATGAATTAAAATTTTGCATTTTGATTCAATCATAGAATAAGGCAAAGAAATGAGATTCTTCATAGCTTGAAAGTCAATATATAAATCACCTGTTCGTGTTGTCAGTTTGTTATTTATAGTATGAAGATTTAACCGACTGTGGCAAAACTGTCAAAAATGTACTACTAGTAAAACATTGTCAATGTTTTTCAGTTACTGTGACTTAAGATCAATCTTATTTCATTGATTCACTCTGTGAGGTTGTTTAGGAAATCCCACCCTTGTTTTGTATAAGTAAGACTATATTAAGAAAAACCAATATGGTTTTGACCAGAAAGTGCGGTATAGGTAACCAAATGTTCTGTATGCATTCTAGTTCGAGAAATATTATATAAAAACAGACTGACTCCGGCCAGCAGAAAAACAAGCAAAATACGTGGGTAAACAAAATGTTTATACGCAATATCGTACATGTTCAAAACTAAGTTGGCAAGTTTACTCTTTCTTTTATGACTTTACTGGTTGTTTACACTAGATGAGTATTTCCTAAACGCCTGCAAAGAGCAGACAGTAGGAATAATCATTAATGTAATGGGGCTATTTCAAGTCACACGCAATTTTTAGGGTTCTGTCATAATTAATTCATATATATGGTTACCCTGTCCATGACTTTTTCAAATGAGGTATACAAAGCAGAGAACCTTCAAATCATGCAAACTTGTACATGTACGTGTCACCCCCTTGAAATGAGCTTGCATAGCCACGTAGCATAAAATTCGAAACAGGACTAAACTGGTTCAAACTTCTGAGATAGGCCTTGCACCATACAATATTTAGTAAACAAAATTATCGTTACATTATCACCACCTTTCGACGCCTAGTATACGTGAATGTATGTACACTCAAATCGCCTGAATGGAATTTTAGAAGAAAAAAGAAATAAACTTGAAATGTACCTTACCATAGATATGGTATAAACAAGTTCTCAGTAATTTCAACTGAGACAATATAATGTCGCTTGTACCAGTGAAAACTGATAGGTTTTGGTAGTTTTTAAGTGGGGCAAACGGTTTGTGCGTTCGATCTTGTGTGTTTGTTTAATTATTATTCTTCCACTTGTGAAAAAAAATGTGTAATAAGTGTACTGAATGCACTTACCCTTGTTAGTGACCGGCTTACGATGCATATTTATAAAAAACTGTTCATGTTAACAAACCATCACAATACACATCATATGTGAGACCAACAGGGTCGCTATTAACTCGGATATTTTTGCAACATGTCATTGTACGTGACGTGTCCTTCAAATAGTGTCGTTTTATTCGTAGACAGATAAAAATAATAACTTTAAAATAACGCGTGTACTGTTGAGGTTGTACTAAAAAACCGTAATATGATGGACCGAAAAATATGCAAGTTCTCTTCATGACAAAATTTAAGCAGACAGATAGTGCTATACTGAAGGGCCACTTTCTTTGTTTTTTATCTTTTAAAATGTTTTGTATGTTACGAAGCTTAAAGCTATACAATATACTGTGCATTACAAGCCCTCAGACTTATCGCTGAGCCATTAGGATGCAAAGCTGAAGTAAAAAATGTCATTTTTCTCCACACATAACATGTATAACTTTAGAAAGACTAAAAATGCTGTAGTTTTGAATGTAATTTTGGTGATTTTTTTTAGCAAACTAAGTGTGCCAGAAAATTGCACTGTTTGACAATCATTTATATGTTGCACTATCACAATTTTTTTCTCTCTCTCTTTTAGGATATAAGTTTATTGTACTGTAAATGTAAATAAATATTGTTGAAGTGATAGTGGCTGTGTAAAACTCTGTTGTTGCTGCATGGAAAAATTATCCCAATTTTTCTCACAATATAGTTTATTAATTAGAACTCCTAACAATGTGTATGACACTTGTAGCAGAAGCTCGTGTTACCAGCTTCAAAACAAAAAAGAAATTGCACGTGCGTAACCAGTTTCTGACCTTTGCATGATGCAATGGAGACTTCCAGAACTATAAACACATGTCGTAAACACGACTATCATAAAAAGATGGATAGTTCTACGAAAATATTTAAAACAGTTCAAGCATATACAAAGTGAGGTCTTTCAAAGTCACGAGATGGCGCCAGTTGCAAAATACAGTTTGTAAAGTT
Source organism: Carcinoscorpius rotundicauda (assembly GCA_011833715.1). NCBI lineage: Eukaryota > Metazoa > Arthropoda > Merostomata > Xiphosura > Limulidae > Carcinoscorpius > Carcinoscorpius rotundicauda. The sequence goes on along the minus strand of CM022395.1, from coordinate 39,394,457 downwards.
GTTGTTTTGAATTAAGCACAAAGCTACACAATGGGCTATCTGTGCTCTGCCCACCACGGGTATCGAAACCCGAATTTCCGCAGACATACCGCTGAGCCACTTGGGGGGCCAGTTTGTAAAGAGCTTTTAACTACTTTATCGGGGAGTATTTTCCAGAACAACATATTCAGCCCCCCAGTGGCTCAGCGGTATCTCTGCGGACTGGCACGCTAAAATCCGGGTTTCGATACCCGTGGTAGGCAGAGCAAAAATAGACCTGGTATGGCCGAGCGCGTAAGGCGTGCGATTCGTAATCCGAGGGTCGCAGGTTCGCGCCCGCGTGGCGCTAAACGTGCTCGCCCTCCCAGCCGTGGGGGTGTATAATGTGACGGTCAGTCCCACTATTCGTTGGTAAAAGAGTAGCCCAAGAGTTGGCGGTAGGTGGTGATGACTAGCTGCCTTCCCTCTAGTCTTACACTGCTAAATTAGGGATGGCTAGCACAGATAGCCCTCGAGTAGCTTTGTGCAAAATTCTAAAAAAAACTAAAAAACAAGCAACATATTCCATCTCCCCTGCAAGTTGTAAGATAGGTCTACAAGTTCAGTCACTAAACATTGCCAAGTATTCCTGAATTTATTCTAACACTGAGCATTTGCAAAGGAAGAGATTGCAAAGAATTCTTAGCAAATAGTGAAAACAACAGTTTGTGTGCTAACACAAGGAATATAAACTTTATTGGCAAATGCCCTTTTTCCCTCCCAAGCTTTGAATCTCAATCTATATATGATACAGTTGTATTGAGAATTTTGTCTGAGGAAGTATCCCATTATATATATTTTCAAATATAGCATCATACCTTCCCAGGGTAATTAGCGCTACTTAAGTTGCCTGTTGTTACAAGTAAAAATATTTGCCCTACTTCGCCCATTAAAACATCTGTATGAAATATTGATTATTTGTAATTACGACAAACGCTTGTTTGTTTGTTTTTTAACCTTAGATAAGTGCCAGGTGAATGAGTTACCCAACTTCAATACTTTATTAATAATGCATCTCGATATACTGAAGGCTTATAAAAGACGGAATATGAAAACGTATTTTATAACCATCTAGATGCCTTGCTGTATTGTACAGGAAATTCTAGGAAAGGAGAAATTCCACGTTGTTTTTAAGATGGATAACACAGTCATCACTGTGTAATAGTATAGGTTTACAGTAAATGCTACATATAATACGTACATTTTTTTATTTTATTTTTATTTAGGTGTAACCATTCTTGAGCCGGAACTTTCTAACGATATATGGTATTATTGGAACTAATACGTATTTGGCTTAAAAATATGAATAATTTTGAAATAAATCCAAATCTAGAAAGTTAAAAAAAAAATTCTGAACTTATAAACAACAAAACATTAGCCAATACACTTTATTACGTATATGTAGGAAAGTAATGTTCTGTGAACCTGAAAGAAATTACTTCAGCATTTAGCTAGTTTGTATGAATATTTCATCTTTATTCTAGATTTAAATTACAAATCTGACAAAAATATTAATTCACTTCCTTTAGTGCCAATACACAAATACTGAGAACAAAAAACATACATTTGTAGACTTTCAAGATCTGTTGGTAGGCGAGTCTTCTGCTGCCTTAGCGGTGAAGTAGAAGTGAATTATTGTTTGTTTGTTTTGGAATTTCGCACAAAGCTACTCGAGGGCTATTTGTGCTAACCGTCCCTAATTTTGCAGTGTAAGACTAGAGGGAAGGCAGCTAGTCATCACCACCAACTATTGGGCTACTCTTTTACCAACGAATAGTGGGATTGATCGTATCATTATAACGCCCCACGGCAAATTAATAATTAGTTTTTACCCTTATAATGGATAAGTGACTGAATATCAGTAATAAATGTGATACAAATAAAAAATCTTCCTAGGCCTAATACGAATTCATCGAAGTTATCGTCATGTGCAATCACTTTAACGCAGAATGATGCAAGAAGTACCGAAACAAGAAAGTTTCATTGAATATAGTTTTATATGGATAGGTAAGGAAGGTGGACCTAATGGATTATGTGTTGAACATGGAACAGTGTAGAGTAACAATAGTTTGGATCCATATCAGCAAATTGCTTAACGGAGGTAATAAGGCGAGTGAGTAAAAGCGAGTTTAACTTTTCGCTTCAAAATGATGAATCATCGTATATTGTTAGTTATGCGATGTTGCTTTGTTTGTTCTCTGTATTCACGAAGCTAGTTTAGAAGACATGCTAATTTGCAAACCTTTGCCTACTCAAACAACAGGCGAATAAATACTTAAACTGATCGCTTTATTTATGGAAGAACATGAGATCCAATGCAGCATTCCTTAAGTATTTGCAATAAAAGGACTGCAGCTATGAATGGAAATTTTTCAGGCGCAGTGGCACGCATGAAAAAGAAAATCCTGGACATTGAGAGTATCCATTGCTGTCTTCATCGTCATGCACTTGCAACTAAACGAATAACGGAAGACTTAAAGGGAAGTATTGAATGATGTCATAAAAATAGTTAGTTTTATAAAATCAAGACCACTTTATGCGATAATCTTTAATTTACTCTGTGAGGATATGGGAAGTTTGTATAAAATTATGTTGCTTCATACTGAAGTCCGATGGCTTTCTCATGGAAAAGTGCTTGCCCGGTTTTACAAACTGCGTGAGGAGATAGGTTTTTTTTAATCTGAATGCCATTTTGAACTTGCATACAAATTAAGGGACAAATGCTAGATACAGAAAGTGGCATAGCTTTCGGACGTATCTGCCTATCTAAATGAAGTGAATGCTACAGTACAGAGTACCAGTGTAACGTACTTCAAATCTCAGAGTAAAATGGAAGCGCTTCAACGTGAGCTAAAACTTGGAGGTAAATGTATAATTATGGAAGAACTTGATTGCTTTGAAAATCTCAGTGTGTTTTTCTTTTACTTATAAATGAAATTTCCATAATTGAAGATGTAAACGTTTCAGTTTTGTAGCACATATCTGATGTGTGTCCATCTATTGGGAAGTACTTCCCTTCTCATTTAGAATAATGACTGTGAATTTAAAATCCCTTTGACTTTGCAAGTACCAACGATTTGCCTTTGAAAGAGAAAGAACAGCTTATAAAAATTTCAACTGATTACACCCTACGAACGAAATTTCAGCAGGAAGAAATTACACTATTTTGGATTCAAATGGCTACGGAATACCCTGGAATAAGTAACAGAGCTTTTAAAAGTTTTATGCGTTTTCCAACAGCATGTCTTCGTGAGCGAATATTTTTAATGTATACAGCTACAAAGATCAAATTTAGAAACAGGCTAAATATTGAAGATGATTTGCGCTTACAAGTAACAACCATAATTCCAAATATTGAATTACGTTGTGAACAAAAGTAAGCCCATCTGAGCCATCAATAAATAAATAAGTACACTGTACTTTCATTGATGTAAATTTTGCAAGCAAAAAATTTTAAACAAGTAAATAAAAGTACAAATTTTTCTTTTAAATATTGATGTTTTTAATAAACATATATACGATAAAAGCTTGAAGTTAAGTTTATCTGATGCAAGTGACCGGTTGTTTCTATTTTTAGTTATATTTTTTAATGAAGGTTTCGGAATGTTTTTCTGTCTGATGTGAAGCTTCGCAGGTCTAAAATTTTAGGAACCCTTGTAAGAAGGTGCTAGTTATAAGTTGAAAAAAAACAAATATTTATGTTGGGAATTTAAAATGGTGTTACGACCTTTATTTGGAAAAAAGTATCTTCCTTTTCTGTCCAGTAAATCAGTATGGCATTTATATTTTTGTAAATATGCGCAAACATACTTTATCTGTTTTATCACGTCTTTGTCTTTTGGCAGTGTTATCAAATCAATAAAATATCCTGTTTTTGTTTTAAATCTAGAATAAACAGGGCCACTCGTTTTCTTTAAAAACTAGGATTTCGTGGATTAAAACTGTAAAAAGGTGTTTGGAATGAATTTTGGAAACGAAAAAAAACACAAACAAAAAGCAATGTTGATATCTGAATAAAATTTATTTTATATAAACTGAAAACATAATGTCTGACCTGTAGACGGGCAGCCTTGGGGTCATTCGGCTGGTCCACTTGGGCTAGGGTCAACCAAGTACCAGTGTGGGATGTTCTCAACAGGTGTTGTGGACATTGTATCCGATGCTGGTGTTTGGGTATAGTGCTCACGAAACCCTGGCGTTGCTACAGTGTCCTTGTTTGACATTGTAGTGCGTCCCCTTGTAGGGCTCCATGGTGGGCAGGGTCAGTGGGCACCGAAATGTTCCTTTTTTTTCATTATGAATACTTCAATTAAGAATCTTAATAAAATAGTGAAAACAGTCTATAAACGACCAAATTTTGAAGATTCTGAGCAGCAATCCTTACCATATGTGCCACCTGTTTTACCTCATTTTCTTATATTGCATTCACTTTCTGACAAACCAGGGCAAATGTCTCTCCTTTTCATTCCGAAGGGACTAGAGGGACTTGCTGGCTCTCTAAAGTCGGTAAAAATGCTTTGATCTGGTGAGATATTGTTGGAAACATCCACATCTCAAAACAATGAACTCCTCTTACATTCAAAGGCAATTTAGGATATACCTATTGAGGTTGCACTTGCTCATGCTACTTTGAATTTGTCACGAGGAGTTATTGGTGAGAAGGATTTGAAGAACGTTCCAGAGTCAGAGATTCCTGCTAGTTTCTTGACTCAAGGAGTTTCTGCAGTGAGGCGTATCTCCACTCGCAAAGATGGAATTATGATGCCAACCAATGCCCTTATTCTCACATTTACGTCACCACGTCCGCTTGCCACCATCAAGTCAGGTTATCTCAATTGCAGTGTACAGCCATACATTCCAAACCCTCTCTGATGTTTCCAGTTCAGTGGTTTAGTCACTCGAGGACGTTATGGCGTAGCTCCTTGATGTGTGATCATTGCAGTGTGAAACGGACCCTCATTACGTCAATTACAATGGCTGTCACCTGTCCTACTTTCTTTCTTGCCCTAAATGGTTAGAAGAGAAAGAGGTGCAACGTTTTAAAACGATTCTTAACATTACTTCTTCTGAGACTCGCAAGTAGCTCTCCACCACTTCATCTTGGACATATGATGCTGCACTTCGTTCCAATATAACAGTGGGAGTGCAGACGGATTTCTCTGTGCCTCCAAAAGAATCGTTCTCAAAAGAAATGAAAAGTCTTTTGACCTCCATGGTTAAAAGGTTGATGTATCAACTTCAACACCCATATCTGTCCCTTCCATACATTCCAACAAATCCTAAGATCCCCTTCCTTTGGTTTTGGGCACAATCATTTCCTTGGATACATCTTCTTCTCCCATCCCACAATGCAAAACGATCATTTGTTTACGTCCTCAGTCACTGGAATCCTCTTCCACCAGCAAAGACCTGCCCAACTGACCTAGTGCAGGACCCATGGAGATAGATAGACCTCCCTCGAATAAAGATTGTAAAGTAAAAAGACATAGTCGTAAACAGAAATGTTCTCCACTCAATTCACCTACACGTAAGTAAAAATGGCCACCTTGATGCAATGGAACTGTTGAGGTTTATGTTCTAATCTGGACATCAAAACACTGATTGCTTCTTACCATCCTGTATGTGTCTCCTTACAAAAAACGTTTTTGAAATCTACCGTTACAGTCAACTTCCAGTAGTTTTCTTTGTACAGAAATCACGGGCTGTTTGATGGACAAGTGCATGGAGGAATGGCACTATTGTTTGATCAGCATGTGCCCACCCTGTCTTTGCTACACGACACACCCTTGGAGGCCGTAGCCATCCGTGTTTCCTTGGGTCATACCATTATTATTTGTTTTCTCTACCTGGAGTTTGAAGAGACCTGTAATCGATTAGACCTTGGTGCTCTCATTGAACAATTGCTGTGTCTCTTTCCAATTTGGTGGACCTTAATGGACATCAACCCCTCTTTGAAAGTGCTGATGTTGATAGAGGGCTTACTCCATAGAACATATGCTCTCTGATCACAACCTTTCTCTTTTCAATACCGGTTCTTCTACTTATTTTTATGCACCTTTACTGCTATTGACTTCTCAATTGGCTCCCCTTCCGTATTCTCCCATTTTTCTTGGAGGGTTAACAATAATCTTCGAAACAGGGATCATTTTCCTATAATTTTGAGAGTGACTGGTCGTGGTCTATGCCACTCGACCCGCGTGTCCTGGAGGAAGCTGGGTCAAGCAAACTGGCCCTCTTTTACTGCTCTCACGGAACTTGATCCTGCCATTGTCTGTGAGTCATCAATGAACGATTGTGTGGCAGCAGTAACTGACTGTATTATACAAGCAGCTGCTCAGTGTATTCTTAAAACCTTGACACAGCTTTCACGATATCCTTTCCACGGTGAAATCCTGCCTGCCACGTGGCACGGAATGCTCAAAAACGGGCCTGGGATACTTTTCGTAGGTATCTCACACTCTCGCACCACACTGCTTTCCAGCAGGCCGTGCACGTGCTCGGTGAGTAAGATGTCAAAGCCAGAAGGAATCTTGGATTAAGTTCACAACTAACATATGTTCTACCACCAGTTCTAAAGTCATATGGAACAAGATTCAAAATGTCAGTGGGCAGTATAATTCTGTCCCCCTCTTGATATTGTTCTCTGATGGCCAGTAAGTAACTGATACCAAGAGCATCACTGATACTCTAGGTGAAAGCTTTTGCCGGGTATCTAGCACTTCTGCTTCTTCCTCCACCTTCTTAGCCATCAAGACTCAAGCAGAGCATACACCTCTGTCCTTTCAGGCTGGTTGTCTCTATGATTATAATAATCCCTTTACACTGGTGAAACTCAAACTGGCTCTTCATTGGTCTGGCAGTACATCGTTTGGACCTCATGATGTACACAATTAAAGGCTGCACCAGCTATCTTCTGCTTCTCTCACTATTATTCTGCTTGTTTTAACCGAATCTAGCAGGAGAATGTTTTTCCTGATGCCTGGCGCCAGACTACTATGCTACCTTTCTCTAAGTCTGGGAAGGGTCCCAAGATTCCTTCCAACTAACGTCCAATTGCTTTGACGAGCTATCTTTGTAATAACTTAGAGAGGATGGTTAATACTCGTCTCATTTGGTTCCTCAAATCAAACAACCTCCTCTTATCCACCCAGTGTGCTTTTTGGCAAAAGCGCTCCACCACGGACCACCTGATTTGACTTGAAATGTCCATCAGAGAAGCCTTTCTCAAATGACATCTTGTATCAGTATTCTTTGACATTGAGAAGGCTTATGATACAACTTGGAGGTATGGCATTTTGCTAGACTTCCATATATGTGGGTTACGTGGCGTTTCACCCATTTTTTTTAAAATTAATGGACAAGAGATTCCAAGTTTGTGTAAGTTCAACACATTTCCTTTCTTTTCCACAGAAACTTGGAGTCCTTCAGGGCTGTGTTTTGATTGTCACACTTTTCAGTATTCACACTGATCCTGAACTCTGTATTGGCAAAGTTATGTTGCCTGTGGTCCCTGAGACAAAGATTTTGGGGCTTATCTTTGATTGTAAGCTGACATTTTTACCATCAAGCAGCTATTGGTCAAATGTAAAAGTGTATTGAACATCCTCTATGTCCCTTCTTCCATCACCTGGGGAGCAGATCGATCTTCTGTGCTAAAGATCTATATCGCGCTCTTATGCCTTTGAAACTCGACTATGGATCACTGGTCTTCGGCTCTGCCAGAACTTTGGCCTTAAAGATGCTGGGCCCCATTCATCATCAAGGACTTTGGCTCTGAACTGGGTCCTTCTGCACTTCCCCAGTTCAGAGCTTATACATAGAGTCTCATGAACCTTCTTTGTAACTCTGCCGTTTGCAACTGTCTTCTCTATATGCTTTGAAACTTCGTTCCTTACCAAAGCATCCCACCTGGGATTGTGTTTTTTTCCTTGTTGGGCCATACCTTTTCAGAATAGATGGTCTGCCACTGCTCCTTTTGGCCTTTTTATTCAGGCACAGCTGGATGAATTGGGTCTGTCCTTGGATAACATTGCTGTATCCACTGGTCAGCCCATCCCACCATGAGTTCTTACGGTCCCCAAATGTTATATATTCATCTGAGAAAAGCAGACACTCCTGATTGGAAATACTGTCTGTTATTTGCTGAACATCTTTCGAACCATCCTTCCACTCCCATTTATACAAATGATTCAAAATCAGGTGACTGTGTGGGCTCTACCATGGTTTGTTGTGGCTCAGTGGTTGCACATAGAATCCCCTCTACAGCTTCTGTGTTCACTGCTGAACTGTATACCATTTTTCTTGCCCTGAATCACAAAGAAGCTAAGCAGTATTCAAACTGCATGATTTATACTGACTCGCTTAGTTCTTTACTGGCCCCAGAATTGCTTCACACCCTGTTCTCGCCGATATTCAAAACTGACTGTCCCAATTATCTTTAACATTTACTTCTATCCAGCATTTCTGGATACAGGGCCATGTTGGTGTTCGTGGGAACGAGCTCGCCGACGCCACAGCAAAATTTATCTGCTCTGGCACTGTCACTGCTGTGCCTGTTCCATACATGGACAATGGTCCTGTATTCCAGGCACGGCTGCGTGCCAGTTCGTAGTAGACTAGGAATAAGCAATGTGACAACAAGTTTTACCAAATAAAACTCTATATTGGACTTTGGCCATCTTGCTTCCATAAGGATCAGAAAGAGGAAGTTGTTCTAATAGACTACGCATTGCTCACAGTTTTTAACTCATTATTTTTTTCTGGAACTGACACACCATTGTGTAGTCTTTGTAAAACTCGGGTCACAATAAACCACACTTTTCTTTCTTGTCGTCGTTATGAATCAACGACGGCGCCATTTTCACCATATTTTGTCTCTAGGTTTGTCCATAACGTTAGACAGTGTTATTGGTGATGGTGACACTGTCTACCCTGGAAATGTTGTTTGTTTTTTTTATGTAGGCAAATAATCTTTGTATGTCATTTTTTATATACATTAGACCTTTATAATGAGATTCTCTTTTAAGAATTAGTCTTACAGTTTGAAATTAGAAAATGGCCATAGTTACATAACTCGAAACCAGAACTGGAAAGGCCAACTTCCGGTGACTAATGCTGCTGTTCGAACTACCTATTAGTCATCCTGACGAGTTGTTATAAAAATTTTGCTACAAGTCTTTGAAAACGTTTATTACTTTATCTTTTGAAAATGGCCGTAACGTCGAACAACTCGGAACCAGGACTGTAAAGGCGAACTTCAGGTGACTGGCGGTGGTTTTTGTACTTATCTTTTGTACTTAGTCTTCCTGGCGAGTTATGATAACTGCAGTTATAATAAAAAAAGTCCTCTACAACTTATATTAGTGTAGTTTTCTCTTAATGCTGTAGACTAGATGTAAACATAAGTTAAAAAAGGCATAAAACTTTGTTTTATTTTACCTTGATTTCCTTTTATAAATTTCCTACTTTTACTTTAATCGTAACTTTTTACTGGATGTTTGGCACAGATAGCCTAGCTGTTTTGTGCCATAAAACACCAAATCAACTAACCAACCAACCAACATAATGTCTGAATAAAGTTCTGATCGTCTGTAGCAGTAGTAGGAGTATTGCTTTGTAAAGTAAGGAAAATTAAAGAAACGAGATGAACTTTATCTAGAATTGAAGTAGATTAAAAAAAAACTTAAAGATAAAGTGTACACCACCAGACGCAGACTTTCCCACCGGGACACTAAGGAAAATTCTGGTTCGGCTGGATCCCCTTGGAAAAGTATGAAAATAGATTAAGTGCTCTTTTACCACAGTAGAGGCGTAATTATTTCTCTGTTTGCTTTACATTTGAATTTAATTTAACACACGTATTAATTTACCAATAACAATGTACCTCGAAAAGGATCTGTTTGGCAATATTCCTGTTGAAGACGTTATTTCATGTCTTGTAAAAGGATTCTGTGTTTTCAAAGTTACTGATTCCTTTAACTTTAAGTTACAAAAACTTCTTCACTACGCATTTTTGTTATCTTTATGACAAATTTGTGTCGGATTTTTAGAGTCCAGTCTGTCTCTGTTAACGACTAGCAATTTGCAGAACAAGAATAAAACTGCATTAGGACTTTCAAACACGACATGAGCCATATTACTGGAACGTTTGAACGAATTTAACGTGCAAACATCAAAACGGCTTTCAAAATACACTTATTGTGTAGCTGAACAATCAGAATGCGGAAGTATTTCGGTGACATGTGAAATACAATGTAGTCTTCTGTAACTAGGTAAGTTGAAGACAATGTAATTGTTAGATGAAATCATTAAACAATGCATTAAGTTCCTTAAGGAGAGACAGTCTTAAAATTTGACCTCAACTGGATTTAGCGAAATCGGAAGTTAGCAAAACACAAGTTTTTAGTTATGAAATGTATATTATAGAGATAAAAGTAAGTCGGCACGTCGTAGAGGCAAATTGCGTCTCGAAGGTAGTTTTATATTTCGACTTGTGTCGTATTTTGTATTCGCATCGTCAAGATCCGAGGTTCGATTTTTCTCTGTGGAATATCAGTTAGCATAATGTGGCTTTGCTTTAAAGAACAAAAACCACTGTTGTAAAAAAAAATAACTACAGTTACCTCCAACCAGGTTGGATATATTTATGTGATTTAGAATGATAAAGCTGGTGATCGTCATGTAACTGTTTTGGGGTTAATGGGTGAACTTAGCAAATTCAACCTAAAACATTTTCAAGTCGATCTTAAATTGATTGATGCATTTCTTTTAAGAGTAGCTGTTAATTAGGTATATCCAAATGTTGAAAATTTCGTTTTAATAAACTGTTGATTTGTATAAAATGTTGCAGAGAGTGGTGCAAAGACCACTTCTTACCGGAACGAAATTACTTTCGTAAGTAGTTCTCCTCAAATCGATTAAGTTTGTTTGTTTGTTTTTTGGAATTTCGCACAAAGCTACTCGAGGGCTATCTGTGCTAGCCGTCCCTAATTTAGCAGTGTAAGACTAGAGAGAAGGCAGCTAGTCATCACCACCCACCGCCAACTCTTGGGCTACTCTTTTACCAACGAATAGTGGGATTGACCGTCACATTATACACCCCCACGGCTGGGAGGGCGAGCATGTTTAGCGCGAACCTGCGACCCTCGGATTACGAGTGCATGCCTTAACGCGCTCGGCCATGCCAGGCCCTTGATTAAGTTAACTTCAATACAACTGAAAATTTACAACATGATTTGGTGAAAATGCTTGAAATCCGCAACCATTGCCTGGATTGGATATAAATTTTACAGAACAGCCTTAAGGCACAAGCGTGGCAACATATTGAATGATTACATGCACACAAGACTCTGTTACGTTTTACCAAACATCATCAAAATATAATATGAAATTAAAATTATATGACAAATTATGTTCTCCACTTTGAGGACAAGGGTGTGCTTATGAGAACCATGCTTAAATTCCACTATTCGACTTGACGTGATCTGGCGTTTGGTGGTGTTTATGGAGGATTTAAACACAGTGAAAGAACAGTTGTAATGTTAAGTGCTTCAGTGCCAGAGTTGAAATTCTAATCATTCACCATATACTGTTTTGTTATTTATAGGTGTACTTTCCTAATACTACTAACACAATGAATTTACACATTTCAGTGCACTAGAAATATTTTAAGGGATATAAATAGAAAATACTGTTGCAATATGACCGTTGTATTTTTGAAATAAAAAATCACGTTTTATTTTTTTTCGTTCAATTTAAGCGGAAAGCCACACAACGAGTCATCAGTACTCTGCCTACCATGGATATCGAAACTTGGTTTCTAGCGTTGAAAGTGCGCATATATATATATACCGCTGTGCCACTTGGTAGGGACAGTTTATTAAGCCTATTGATATTATTTTTCCTGTTTTTCCTGCACGTGTGATGACATTCTACATGCAGGCATAAACTTTGAAAATCCACACACATACAATCTTTACTCTATGCATGTGATCAGTTTGTCATATACAGGGTAGTTGCTAGAAAAGCGGAAAATTTGAGGGTCAGATGAGATCATGAATAAAATGCGTGCTTACTCATTTCTATTTTGATTTCTTTACATCATGAATAAAATGCATGATTTTAATAATTTTAAGCATCTATGAGTGTAATATAACATATGCCTTTAAAAAACTTTGTTAAAGTTATTCTTTGTAAAAATAAATAGCTGTTTGACAAATTTTCCGCTTTTCTAGCGACCACCCTGTATAAACAACTCACACTTGATGTTAACAATGTACACATAACCGTTTAATTGTATATAAGATAGTTTTATTCTTTCTTCAGAGCAGAATCATAGTTTATGTAAAATCAGATTTTGAAATGTCCTTATATAAAAGGTATTTACGAACATGGTATGTATTAATTTATCTCGTTTTCATAACTACTGACAACAGAGTGCTTGCTTTCAACATTCTGGATTCACTAGCTATCATCAAGCACAACTTTCATAAATAAAAACTGAGTTGCTTTCATCGTGTATAATTTCTTCTTTTAAGTTTTAAACATTCTGATTGGTCCTCCCGACTGTTTTCTTCATGTGCGTGTGCACTTTTCATAAATTTGTATTCTGTACTCTTCGATTGAAATATGCAAGAAATTTCCAATTATTCGTATCCATTTCTTTTTCTATTATAGTATATTTTTTGCATCAGTAACTTACAAAACTAATTGGAATTTTCATATAGGTGCTGGAGACTGCGCAAGATGAACTTATTCATTATCGAGATCATGGTGTCAGTGTCATGGGTAAGTACGACTCGTGAACAAACATTCATTAGCTTCAATCATTTTACGACATTCACGGCTGTTATTTAACAGGTATTAAAGAAGTTTGATATCTGATTGTTATTTTAACAAATGGTTGTTCACAGTGTTTTTGAATCGTTCCCTTGATGTCTGATAATGTCTTTTCTTTAATGCCTTATTGAAGCGTGAAGAGTTTACAGTGTCACGGATTGTTTGTTGTTTACAATTTTTGTTTCTTCAATAAAGAATTTACAAATCAGTGTTGCTCAGTTTACAATTCTTTAATTTTACTGCAGCCTATATGGAATAATTTAACAGTATTTGTTGACAGTTTTAATAGCATATTTTACGTCATAATAGGCATGACGTGGCTTCTTGTGGTTAGCGTGTCGAGTTGGGGATCGAAGAATCCAGAATTAGAGACGTAGTGACGCTGAATGTAGTTTCCTTTTTGTAACTGTGGCTTAAGTATAAAAGTGAGAATCTATCTCTTTATTCAGTTTAGAGAGCTGGACAAAGCCCTTGTGTAGGGGGATGCTACTATTTGTCTGTTTTCTTTTGGTCATTAGTTCAGTATTAGGGAGGACTACATCTGAACTCTGTAGTCTCTTATTAGCCGTATAAGAGACATATAAGCGTACAATTCCAGTTACGATTTCTACGCCATAAACAACGTGTAGAGAAGTATAGATTTCTTTACAAAGCATTTTAATAGCACGTTCACTGAATAAGTGAGTTGAATTATGACATATTTATTTGACCATAAAATCAAAAGGAAAACAAAAACAAAACAGCTTACGAGGTCTATTCAAAAAATACGCGGACTGTTTGAATTGCGCGGCTCCAGTTGGTTCCAGGGGAATCCGCTTGGTGTCGCACAGATCAGCTGATTACGACGCCATTTCCTGATTGCAGATATCTACATTTGTGTATTAGCTACGCGGTTTTAAGTGAAGTGCGTTTTTTTCATTTGGCGGATTTCAGAATGAATGACCTGAAGGAGCAACGACTTGCTGTGAAATTTTGTGTTAAACTTGGAAAATCTTCAACTGAAACTTTTACTATGCTTAACACGGCTTACGGTGATGTTGCTTTGAAGCGTATGGCATGTTTCAAGTGGCATGAACGTTTTAAGGATGGTCGACAGTCCATTGAAGATGATGAGCGTCCTAGACGTCCTTCCACGTCAACTGACGACCCCTACGTCGACAAAATCAACACCCTGGTGCAAACAAATCGACGTCTGACTGTCAGGGAGCTTGCTGAAGAGTATGGGATATCAGTTGGATCTTGTTACGAGATTTTGACCGAAAAATTAAAGATGCACTGCGTTGCTGCGAAATTTGTGCCTCAGAACTCATGAGTTTTTGGCCAAACACTTGATCACTGTTCTTCCCTACCCCCCTACTCACTTGACCTTGCTCCTTGCGATTTTTTTTTGTTTCCCAAACTCAAAAGACCCTTGAAAGAAAGAAGATTTGAGACGATTACCGAGATTAAGGCAAATACGAAAAAGGAGCAGGAGGACATTACAAAAGAAGCGTACCAGGACTGTTTCAACAAAAGTGTGCGTTGGGGAGGAGAGTACTTTGATGGGGACCCAGACCTGTAACTTCTAAATAAAGTACATTTTGTTTTATGACGTCAGTCCGTGTATTTTTTGAACAGCCCTCGTAGATATCTATTATTAACTGTTACTTAATGGTTAATCTGAAAGTTTATAAGGCTAAAAATCGGAATTCTATTCCCGCAGTGGATACATCATAGATAGATCATTTTGTAACTGTGCTTAATTACAAACAAAAGCTATGTAATTCACAATGGCTGTATAAAATTAAAAAATATTCATACCATTAACACTATATAACCCCAATGGTAACTAAACATCAAACATCACTTACATTATTCTATGCTTTTGCGTACTTCATTATCTGATAATTATATAAATTTAAATTCATTTGAATCATAGTGTCAGAAAAGGCACAGGGACAAGGTACTATTCTTAAACCCGCTGTTGTCAACTTACGATATTTTTGAATGAATAGTGGTTTTCATCCAGCTTTACTGCCATTCTATCGCATGTTATAAACATAAATTATGATAATATTGAGGTACATGTAGTAAATGTTGCTTTCCTTGAGCCCATTCTCATACCTTTCCTAACAGTATTAAAAATTCATCCTGTTGATTTTGATCCTTTTTGCCATGCAGAATCTGTCGTACTCAGACATGACTGGGTCTGAATTGTTGTGCTTGTCATGAATTGACATGCTTGTGATTTCTCTGACCGACCTTTCATCATCTAACTATACAATTTCGTGAAAATACAGTTCATTCCATGTATTCTTTCGTTCGTGGCACAACGTTTGTATGTTCTGGTCTTCATCAAAATACATATGTATTTATACGTTGAGACTATTTGTATATGTCGTCATGGAGATGGCCGATTTGTTCCAAAATATCGTCAATTACAGTAAGTTTTGTGTTATCTTGACAATAAAATGCCCAAACAGAGATAATTAACATCCTTTGGCAGAGTTATGGTATAATCTTTACACGATAACGCTTGAAATTTAAGAAAAATTCCTTACCTGTTTACTAAATACTGTAAAGTGCACATTAGAACAAGGACAACAAAGTCCAATTCTGCGGTATTTGACAACACAGGAGATGGAGAAAAATTGCCTTGAAAGAGACATTAGGTTTCTGAAAAAGTACCCAATAAAACTGAAAAAAAATCTTGCCGATGGAATTAACAATCACGCGCACATAGTTTCAAGATTTACTGTTCCAAGAACAGGAAAATAGTCTTTGGAGAAGAGTAGCAGAAGAAATCCATTGCTGTGCAAAGTGAATGTAGAAAAGGTACTAACTATCCTTCATACCCTGGTGTGACAGCGGTATGTCTTCAGAGTTATGACGCTAAAATCAGGGCCTCAGTTCTTCTCGATGGACACAGCAGACATCCAGATATTGCTTTGCTGTAAGGAAACATACATATACATACATAGATACATAACTATCTTATATGTGAAACAGTAACACAAAGTGCTTTCGATATGTGAATTGAAATTTGAGCTATTTGGTTCCAACCAACATGTATATATTTGCCAGAGAGTTATTGATTGTTGCAGAATGGATTCTTTATGACCACACTACCATGCAGCAGACTCTCGTTGTTTGAACTGTGATATAAACGAATGGCTTGAGACTAACAAAACTTGAATATAACATAACGTTTTGGAACAACATTGGACCTGTTTGTCCGTTTCTGCTCTTCCACACTCTAAACTAAATTAACTTTATAAAACCAATAAAATTTAAAGCCAGCCTTTATCATTCATATACTTATTAAGTCTTATTTCAATTTACTGCTTGTACAACATCTAAAGGCAACCCATTCCGAAGGATATCGCCCTGTTAGAAACGAAACTGTCTTAATTGAAGATGACTCCTTCCCTGCTAGAATTTGTACTTGTCTCCTAATCCTACTATTATTACTGTTTAATATAAAAAAGTTATGCCTCAACAGCATCAGTTCCCTTTATACACTCTTAAACACTTCAGATGCTCCCTAACCCTTTCCTTTTCAGGAAAAACAGAATTTAAGAGATGCAATTTCTCCTCTTATAACAACCCCTCTATCCCAAGCATCATTTTAGTAACCCTTCTCTAAACCTCTTTCAACAATTCAGTGTCTTTCCTGAGGTAAGAAGTTCAAGACTGCAAACAATATTTAAAATGTGGCCTAGCCATTGGTCTATACAATAAAACTCTAATCTCTTTCTGTAGATACAATCTAAAATCCTATTTGTCGTACCACTAGCAACAGCACACTACTTGGATGTCTTTAAAGACTTGTTGTACACCAAGATCACTTTATTTCATTACCCTGCTAAGGTTATTTCAATGCAAATTATATTTTTAACTTAAATTATAATAATCCACACGTATTATCTTGCAATTATTATAACTGAAACCTATTTGCCATTTATTTTCACAACTCCTTAAATGATCTAAATGATTTTGTAAAGCTTCATTTTCACAGCTAGCAATGCTTAATACCTTAATATCGTTTGTAAATGTAAGTAACTGATTGACTATATATTCATCTATTCATTGATGCAAATCAGAAAAAATAAAAGGCCCAAAGACTGATCCTTTAGGTCCCTCACTTGTGAAATTA
This sequence comes from Carcinoscorpius rotundicauda, assembly GCA_011833715.1. Lineage (NCBI taxonomy): Eukaryota > Metazoa > Arthropoda > Merostomata > Xiphosura > Limulidae > Carcinoscorpius > Carcinoscorpius rotundicauda. The sequence goes on along the minus strand of CM022395.1, from coordinate 39,377,467 downwards.
ATCAAATTTGATTTAACTCCATTTGTTTACAACCTTCTGCTTTCTTCCATCCAGCCACTCTTCTATTTTATCCCCCACACCTATAGATAATTTTTGTTCAAGATTTTAAGTTGTACTTTATCAAATGCTTTCTGAAAATACAGATACAACAAATCTACACCCTTATCCTCATCAACATAGCACTAACCTTTTTAAAAAACCTCAAAGGATTTTCTTTTATTGAAATTATGTTGACCATCTGAAAAAAATTAAAATGTGTTAAATGGCTTTTCAAAGCAGCTTTTAATAGACATTTCAAGACTTTTCCCACAATTAGTAAATAAAAACTGTTACAAGTTTGACAAAACTTTTTTAACCATTTTGCATTTGTTGCTTGTGCTAAACATGTAACAGTTTTCTTCGTTGCCTATTTGAGCCATTTTCAATTTTTATCTACGAATAGTTTCAGCCATCTTTACAAAACTAGTAGATTCATGGATCTGCATAAACCATAAATCATTGGGTGGAAATTCTCATTTGAAGAAGAAAGTGAATACAAACACGCATACATTTCAGAGTTAATTCTGAGCTGCTTTGGCAGATTAACAAAGCTCAAAAGAGGTTGGAATAGAATGTCCGGTACAAAGTCCAAACCAAAACACAAAGGAACGAACCACTTAAAGAAAGTTACAACTGTACTAAAGAAAGACTTGACACAGCTAAAAGAAAAATATAACCAGATTATACCAAAGACTAAGAAAATACGCAAATACAATGCCACGTAAACGCCCACTTATTAGAGAACCCAAATGTGGTCACACTAAGTATAATCTACTGATCTTATATTTTTATAGTTACATGTTGAATTTGTAAATATATCGTGATATAATAACAAACTCTGGGTAAGTAGGACAAACAAAATAATTTAATTGACTTTTTTTTTTTTCGCAGAACTTAGTCATCGGTCAACTCAGTTCTCTACTATCATGCAAGAGGCTAAGAAAGATTTAAGAGATTTGCTGTAAGTTTCTATATTTTTTAATGGCGAACTTTTATAGAATGTGAAAAAATACGCGACACATTTTTTTATTATGCTTTCTAGAAGACAGACAACTTTGTTATGTGAATTTACTGAGCTTTTAACAGATTTTTTGTTGCTTTCGAACTTGTTTAAGAATTTGATGTTTCAGTACGATATTTTGTTTGTAATGTATTTTAAGTAAGTTTTGTCGTAGTGTATTTCTGTGAAAGTAATTGTTCTGTCTTTGGTAGTAGGTGGCACTTCAAGTGCATCAGATACAGAGTAGCATTTACAGAGTTTAGAAAACTGAATGTGAGGTTACTGGTATGAGTTCAAACTCATCGTGATGATTCTAAACGCGTTACGCGTATACGACTAAACGTAATGAACTTTATTAATATCTTAACATAATTTTGTAACAATGTTATTTGTAAACAAATTTTAATGTTCACTAAAACAAACATTAAAGTTAAAATAATACAATGAATAATTGCTTATATCTAGCGAATAGTTTTAATTATGAACAATGAAGTAAATGCGTAAATGGTCTGTTTTTGAAATAAGAACACTGGTTTACAAAAAAATATTTTTTGTCTGAGGCAAGAATGTGAATAGGTGTTTTTTACTAATTTGGGTGTGCAGAATTCAAATTTCTCAACAGTTTTGCTCTATCACCTCTAGTTTTCTGGCTTTTAAATAGTCTCATTTTAGTATATACAGAGTATGTACGTGCTTATTTCAACAGTTGCAGCAGCTTATTACAGATAAAACAGAATAGATAAAGAACATTGACGGAATAAATATACTTGGATGACACAATGTACACAATTCATAGTACCGCAGACAGTTAGAAGTGTGTTTTCTTAGATGATCTGGTGTATTTTGCCTCCGGGATGTCACGCAAGTGCATCCAGCAGAAGTCTCCCATCATGCTGGGGTTCCACTTGCCTCGGTAGTTGCTCCCCATCTTTGTAATGTCTTGGTGAAATCTTTCTCCGTGCTCATCACTCACTGCTCCAAGGTTTGGAGGGAAGAAGTTGAGGTGGGAATGGAGAAAATGAATTTTGAGTGACATTCGGCATCCCATATCCTCATAAGTCTTTAGCAACTTCTCAATACAGGCTTGGTAATTTGGTACGCGTGTGTTACCTAGGAAGTCACTACAGACTGACTTAAATGCTTCCCATGCTCTCAGTTCCGTTAAGGTAAGAAGCTCCTCAAAATCAGTATCCTTCAGCACTTCTCGGATTTGAGGTTTGACAAAGATGCCCTCTTTGAGCTTAGCAGCACTGAGACCTGGGAACACAGTAGACAAGTGTTGGAAGGCAGCAACATTTTTGTCCATGGCCTTCACGAAACTCTTCATCAAACCAATCTTGATGTGAAGAGGAGGAAGAAGCACTTTCTTCATGTCAACCAGAGGATTCTCCTTGATGCTGTGTTCGCCAGGAACGAAAGTGCTTCTAGACCCCCAGTCTTTCTGCTTGTAATGCTGGAATACAGCTCGACTATCCCAGAGACAGAGAAAGCAACAGTACTTTGTGAAGCCCGCTTGCATACCCATAAGAAGACCAATGACCTTTAGGTCCCCACACAGACTCCACTGGTACTGGTTGTACTTAACAGCTTCTAAAAGAAGCTCCATATTGTCATAGGACTCCTTTAGATGGACAGAGTGTGCAGTGGGAATGCTGGGATATTTATTCCCGTTGTGCAGAAGCACAGCCTTGAGACTTCGCTTGGAAGAGTCTATGAAAAGACGCCAGTCTGAAGAATTATGTGGCAAACCAAGGAAAGTGAACAAGCCAGGTACATTTGTGCAGTAGCACAACTTGTTTTCCATGTCGAAAAATGAAGCAAGGTCTTTGTTCCGATTCCTGAAACTGGTGATCCGTCTTGATATAGAGCTATATATATATATCATGTAATGCTATCACTTACATTTATTGCATGATAACTAAAAAAGAAGACATAAGTCACACAATATTAGAAATTAACCCTGAATGCATATACGCCTTTATGTACAGTATGCATATCTAAAAAACTAGAGGTGATGAGTAAAAACGGATTTCAAATCTGAATTCAGCACCCCCAAATTAGGTTAAAATAGCTATTTTTGTGCTTGCCTCAATTTCTTTGTAAACCAGTGTATAATTTGTGTTTATCGTATTTTAACTTATATCAGCATATAGATGGTTTTTGTTGAAAAACGATATGCAGCAGATAGTATTTGTGTATTAATAAATAGCTTCATGGCTAATATAACCTACATCATTTAATGTTTTCCTGTTTAAAAATTACACTAAGTAAGAATATTAAGTTGTTTTGATTACATTTAAATGAAAAGGCTTCTTATGCTGTTTTGTAACATTTCTGTTTATTAAATATATTGTTGAATGACTGCAAAAATGTTATATTTTCAGGTTTGGTTTTATTTCATGAGAACCATTTGAAGATTGTTATTTGACATGTAGTCGAATAATTTATGCTAAATATGAGTCTTACTTCAAAATGAACTATGAAAGTGTCAAATAGTTGATATTGCTAAACTAATGTTTCAATAAATATCACAAACCTAGAGAATTGAAAATCTTTATTTTTGCAAGTTATGATAGTTTCAAGTTTTCCTCTGTTAACTAGGTGAAGTGTTTTTTGATATTTTGTCAATTCTTTATTGCTTTCAATAGTCATTTTTTGTGTATTGTGTGAAAAGAGCATCCCAAACTATCACTATGATTAATTCTATGAACACACATACTAGTTCTGTTGCCATTATACATTCTAAGTTAATTGTAGTTTTTTAAAATACTTGTAAATATAAAAAATAATTGTTTTTTTGGCTGTACATGTTTTTGTAATAACAATAAATTTCCTTGAAACTATATTTGTAAATTTTGTGTTTATGTGTGTGCATGTTTATGAAATTTTTCCCCAATACAGAATTCATTAATACCTTTTTTCTCTCCAATTTGCAGAAACATTCCTGAAAATTACGATATTTTATTCCTTCAAGGTGGAGGTACAGGGCAGTTTAGTGCTGTACCTATGAATCTGTGTGCAACAACTGATTCTGTAGCTGATTATTTGATAACAGGCAATTGGTCCTTAAAAGCCACTAAAGAAGGGGAGAAATACTGTCGAGTGAACAAAGTATTGCCATCTTTAGATGCTTACAGTGGTAAAATATATATATATATTTTTTTTTTTTTTACTTTGATTATTAACAGAAAACTGCACAGATCTTCACTGTTCTTTACCATTAGAATTCACCTAACTCTACTTCTAGAGTTTGCTGTTCTTCTGTTTTGGAAGTGCTTATACATCTGTTCTGGTTACATTCATAAAAACTTTGATAGTCATGTATGAATTAAACAAGTTCAATGTTAAAGTTAGTTTTGGAAAGGGCTCGGCATGGCCAAGATCGTTAAGGCGTGTGACTCGTAATCTGAGGGTCGTTAGTTCGCATCTCCGTCGTGCCAAACGTGCTCACCTTTTCAGCTGTGGAGGTGTTATAATATAACGGTCAATCCCACTGTTCGTTGGTAAAAGAGTAGCCCAAGAGTTGGTGGTGGGTGGTGATGACTAGCTGCCTTCCCTCTAGTTTTACACTACTAAATTAGGAACGGCTAGAACAGATAGCCCTCGAGTATCATTGTGCGAAATTCAAAATCAAACAAACAAAGTTTGGGAAAGTAACTTGAATATGAAAAGAAAAATTTAAAGCCAGAAATTAAGTTTATTAAGTTTCTCTTTTCTCAGAGGAATATCTATATTTGATGGAATCCATTGATAGTGGATGAATTGTTTGATATTTTATTGATGAACACTTAATGAATAACTCAGTGACTCGTATATTTAATATTTGCATAGAAAAAAACCACTATGTCATGTTTACTTGTACATTTTTTAAAACTATTTAAAACTTTTCCATTTCTACTTATGCTCATAACAGGTGGTATGTGCACTTAACAATGAAAAATGATTATTTATAAAACTTTTATTATTAAAATCATATTTTCATTACAGTTTATGTATAAATGTTCTGATACTAAATTGGATCAGTATTTTTTGTTGTTTTTTTGTCCAATATTTTGATGTTATTACCATTTCTGTGTGCATGTCCATAAAGTTAAATCGTAAAAACGTCTAAGTAAAAATAACTTAGCATATTCTTATGTATTAGTCCATTTTGCACCACATTTCAATTACACAACAACAACTGTGATATAGTCTCATGCTGTAGTGGAATTAGAAAGAAATTACTTAGAGAAACCAAGATGGAGGTTTAAACACCAAGTACATGAAAATTTTTAGGGGGGTCGATCTTCTATTGTTGGCATACATAAGGAAATGACCATGATATTTCTACCAGAATATAGGAGAGGTATAGGGGGATAAAGAAGAAACAACACGAAAGACTTTTTTTTCCCTTCCAGAAAATGGTCAGGGCTACATTTTCATCACCATCACAGAATTTGAGCCCAGTTCTATCATTGAACTTGTGTAGACATAGGTGAACATACTAATTAGAATTCCATATTTTTTATTGTGATTTTCAGTGGCACTGTGATGAAAGAGGGAACTTATTTTACATATGGATTTTGACCTGTTGTTTAGTTATATATACACACACATACTTGCATGTATCTTCTTAGTTTCTTATGTATGTATGTAAAATTTCTTATCCACACTATTTCATACTCTTTTAAGTTTCCAGTATTTAGCAAAAGTAAATAATTGAAAAAAAAAGAATCCCATTTTGCCTTTACAACTGCACATGTCATTTGTTTTAACACCTTTTTTAGTGATATTGTAAATATATTTTAGTTTATATTTTCAGAAAAAAGTAGCATGTAGTAGTTAGATTGTAACTTTGTGATTATTATTTGTTCATGTATGTCACAATCAAACAGTTATTTGATATACCTAATGTAAATTTTTAACACTTAATTACTCAGATATGCTCTTTAAGTGTGTATATACAGTAATAGCAATAATTATAGAAATAGAAGACGATGTAGGTATGTAATGCAAATTATGTGTGATATAAACATACATTTTGTGTGAAAATAAAATAGTTCCTAATGCAGTTTTGTCTTGATGTAAAATTTGATTGGGTGTTATCCAACAAATATGAAAGTTTCAATCCAGTGCAGGTCCTATATAAGTATTGGCATTGATATTATATTAGAGTTTAAAACTTATGGTGAACACAATAGTACCTGGGAAGGAAATTTCAAATAACAAGTGTGTATAAATCAAAGCTTCTGCTGAAGAACGCTACTCCTATCAACATATCTTGGCCCAAATTCACATGTCACTCAGTGACATGTACAAGATCCTGAAGGGGGTTCATAGAACTGGTACTGTTGACAACAGAAGTCACTGAGGAGGAAAACCCAAACTATTCAAAACTGATGAAAATTGCTCAGAATGAATTTTTTGGATAATAGATGATAATCCATGAGAGATCTTGTGTATGGCTGTTATAATGTTTTAAAGATTGTTTGAGAACAATAAGATACTCATTAACCCAAAATGATTTCATTGAGATTGATCATGTAGCTGTTTGGAAGTTTTTTTTGAGGAGAGGCAGTAAAACAAAAAGAATCAATGGGTGATAGAAATTAAATAGTGGGATAATCAGGGAAAAAGTGTTCTTTACAGATTAGTTGAAGTTTGGTAAGTTTGACAATAATCAACTGTAGTTTGTTTGAAGGTGGAGTGGAGAGTGATGTATAACAGTCAGTGCACAACTACAGTAAAGTATGGATAACTACCATTGTAGAGCTGTATCTCAGCCAAGAGATTCTGGCAGCTTTTTATCAACCAAGCCATTCTTTCAGGAACCTGTCTCTGTTGGTAAGGTTTCATCTTTAAATATGACATTGACACAAAGCATACAATTAAACTATAAAAAACATATCTGGAACATACAGAAACTGAGGGAATTCTTATCAAGATGTTATGGCCTCACAAAGTCCTGGTATTAACACCATCAAGGTCATGTTGGTTTATTCAGATGCTGAGAAAATTGAACAGTATCCAAACAACCAGGATGAATTGTGAAAAATGTTACAGGATACTTAACAACATTGCATGGTTCTTCCTTGATGAACTGTATTCAAGCATAAAAGCACAGAGTGAAACTCTGTGTAAAGCAATGTGCTCACTTACCCCAAATTAGTGTTATAGACAATGTATTCACTTGTAATTGTGTATTTCCTTGCATTGTACTGATGTTTATGCATATTTAATTAATATAATTTACATTATATTCCATCTTTATTTTCTCTTTTCCATACCTATTTCCATTAATGTATATTTGAATTCTTTGTTTAATCAAGTTAGGTAAAAATATTTGTAAGATAGAATGTATGTATATGTCAGATGTTTGTTATATTTCTTTAATTTTAAAGGTGTTAATATAATTTATTAATGAATTTTTACAACATATACCACAAAGATTGTTTACTTTAAAGTATATAATTTACATTATATACTGTGATTTATAAAAATAAATCATCACTTCATTATATATACTAAATCACTTTTTGTTATTTGGATTGTCATATTCCCAGGAATTCCTGATCAGAGTACCTGGAATCTCAGCCCTAATGCTAAATATGTTTACTTTTGTGCAAATGAAACTATTCATGGTACGTAGTAGTAACAACGTTTTAATATTATAGTGAGTGTTTGTGTCTTTTAAAGGATCTATCAGAAATGCCATATACATATTTTATATAACATAACTTAAATTTGTTAATTTATTATCTTGGATACTTATTGTCATTAAATAGTTTCTAAAACTATAGAACATTTACCAACTTCCCATTCAAAAACAAAGTGTTTTCAAATCTATTGTGCCACTATATATATCTAGTCATGTGAAAAAGTTAGGGCACCCTATGAAAGCCTGTGTATTTTTGTAACATTTTTGGACATGTAGGTATTTAATCTCAATTTTAGCTATACTGAGAGATTATAAGAATATAACTAAACAATTAAACCTGAAGAAAAGACTTTACAAGATCTTCTGTAAATGTAATTCTACAAAAATGCATATTCTACCTGAGGAAAAAGTTAGGACGCTCCTACATTCCCACTTAAAATGTCTCAACTCACACACAAGTGTATTACACCAGATGCACATGATTAGAAAATCATTACTCAGCATTGTGAATGAGGCATGCCCTATTTAAACCTCAGACATTTAGTTTGGTGTGCTCCTGACTACTGAAGTGAGAGTGAGCACCATGGTAAGAGCAAAAGAGCTGTCTGAGGCTTTCAGAAAGAAAATTGTAGCAGCTTATGAATTTGGTAAGGGATTTAAAAAGATCCCAAAAGATTTTGAAATCAGCCACACCACAATCCGTAAAATAAGCAACAAGTGGAGGGCTTTCAAAACAATTGCCAACATACCTAGGTCTAGTTGTCCAAGCAAGTTCATCCTGAGAGCAGATTGCAATATGCTAAAAGAGGTCTCCAAATACCCTAACATGTCATCGTGGGACATACAGCAGGCTCTGGCTACTGTTGATGTAAAATGCATGCCTCTACAATCAGAAAGAGATTGCACAAGTTTAACTTGCATGGGAGGTGTGCAAGGAGAAAACCTTTGCTCTCTAAGAGAAACATCAAGGCCAAACTGAAGTTTGCCAGAAAGAATGTAGACAAAGACCAGGACGTGTGGAATAATGTTCTTTGGACAGATGAGTCCAATATCAAATTATTTGGACACCAGAACAGAGGACATGTTTGACATAAACGAAATACAGCATTCCAGGAAAAGAACCTCATACCAACTGTGAAGAATGGAGGTGGAAGTGTCATGGTTTGAGGCTGCTGTACTGCAGCCAGGACCTGGACAGCTGGCAATTATAGAATCCACCATGCATTCTGTTGTGTATCAGAGGATGCTTAAGGAACATCTGAGTCCATCTGTAAGAAAATTAAAGCTGAAGCAAAACTGGACCCTGCAACATGACAATGACCCAAAACATACCAGTAAATCCACCAAGGACTGACTGAAAACTAAGAAATTAAGAGTCCTGGATGGCCGAGTCAAAGCCCAGATCTTAATCCCATTGAGATGCTGTGGGGTGACTTGAAACGAGCCGTACATGCAAGAAACCCCTCAAACATCTCACAGCTGAAAGAATTCTGCATTGAGGAGTGGGGCAAACTTTCTTCAGACCAATGTCAGAGACTGGTAGATGGCTACAAGAAGCATCTCACTGCAGTTATTTCAACCAAAGGGGTAACACTAGCTATTAGGGGGTAGGGTGTCCTAACGTTTTCCTCAGTTAAAATATGTATTTCTGTAGAATTACATTTACAGAAGATCTTGAAAAGTTTTCTTCAGTTTTAAATGTTTAGTTATATTCCTGTTATATCTCAGTATTGTTAAAATTGAAATTAAATATCTGTATATCCAAAAAATGTTACAAAAATACACAGGCTTTCATAGGGTGTCCTAACTTTTTCACATGGCTGTATATATAAACCAATAATATAGATATATAATAATTTACTAAAAATTAATAACTGAAAATATTTTATTCACTGTAAATAACATTTTGATGAAGGAAAGGAATTAACAAATAATTATGTAAATTGTCATTGTTGCTTCTATACAGAAAAGAACCAGTGTTAGTGTTTTAATAAGGTTTAATTATTTTATTATACAGGTGTTGAATTTAATTTTATCCCTGAAACTGGAGATGTCCCTTTAGTTACTGATATGTCTTCTAACATATTGACAAAGCCAGTGGATGTTTCTAAGGTAAAACATATTTTTTGTTGAAGACAAAAAAGCATGTATTATTCTATAGTAGAACAAGAAGAAACTATAACATAACTAAGTAAATTAGGCATTTTTTTATCTGCATTTATCAATGCATGAAATTAGCTTAATGATAAACTTAAAAGTCTTAAAAAGTCAAGTTAATCACAACTGTAAGTAAATAAACTGCAAATTAAATTATGTTTAATAAATTTTATATTTTTTTCTATGTATAAATTGTTTTTATATGAGGTTAACTCTGATTGTAGGGATCTTTAAAGTAATGTAATAATAAATAAAAAAATGTAACCTGTTAATATCTTAAATTAAGATGCTAAGGTACAAAAAAGAATCCATTTCTGAGCATCTACATGAGAGGTAATGAGAAAATTTATGCTAAGCAGTTTTCGTAGCTTCCAGTTCTTTGCCAAGTACTTGCACGAAAGTTATCAATGGTCTGACACTTAATAGTGTTAATATTAATTTCATATAGAAATAAAACTAATTTTTTTAATAAGGTTTAATTTATTTTACTCTTTATAGATGTTTTTAACTATTATTAACTGTTAACTTTTATCTTTTCCTTTTATAAGATTCAATTGCATGATTTTTTTTTTTTCAAGTATGGAATTATCTTCGCTGGAGCACAGAAGAACATAGGCATAGCAGGAGCAACAGTAGTCATTATTCGTGATGATTTAGTGGGTCATGCAATGCCTTTCTGCCCTTCTATTTTAGACTATAAGCTAAATCTACAAAATAATTCTGTTTATAACACACCATCAACATTCAGGTAATTCAAGAACAAAATTGTATATAGTGTATACTTTGTTTAATGAATTCTATACTTCAGCTTGGAATACTAAAATATCATTTGTACTTCTGTGTATAAAAAATTAAATATTCTTGTCATGCAAATCTTGAATTTGAGGATTAGATTATAAAAAGATTGTACATGTATCTCTATAAACATATAATGTTAAGGAAGAAACAGATTAAATTATGTTTGCAAGAACTTATTGTTAATTTCACATTTAGAGCTTAGGCTCTTTTAAAGAGTAATTTATTAAAATATGGGGTAAAAACCTAAAGCCTTTATTACTTTAATGAGGACAATTATAGTGAAAGAAAGACTTTTTTTCTTAACTTTAAATTTTACTAAATTTACATAGGATCCATAAAGACAGTTAACTGACAAATATGAAAACAAATGTATTGCATTTTTCGCTTGGGCTGAACATGGCTTTGGTGTACTAATTTACATTCTGTTACCCATACTTTGGAGCTGTAGATGCATTATAAGAGTTAAAATAGTCCAAAAGTTGGTGGTGGGTGGCATTGACTTAATGCTTTCCCTCTAGGCTATCATTTTAAAATTAGAGATATCTAGAACAGATGCATCTTAATTAGCTTTGAAGAAGATTTTAAAAACAAAGGCAGTGTATTTGATCTAATGTGCTACCAAATTTTAGATTAAGTTTGTGATAATAATTACATTTCTTAATGGAAAATGGAAAAATTAATGTTATAAAAGAAACTGAAACAATAGTTGAGTGTTTTGTATTTTCTTGCCACTTTGAATGGATACCCATTGAAAGTTGTACAACAAGCTTCCAAAAATAGTTTATCATAAATATAAATATTGCAGATGCTTTTTTATATTACTTTATCTATCATTTACAAGTATCCTGGATATTTGTAAGCATATCTTGATAACAATTGACAAAAAAAAAATTGTCTCTTGTAGGTCTGGCCTAACATGGCCAGGTGATTAGGGGACTTGACTCGCAATCTGAAGGTCACAGATTCGAATCGAAGTTGCACCATAGGTGCTCATCCTTTCAGCCATGGGAGATATTATAGTGTATGGCCAATCCTACAATTTGTTGGTAAAAGAGTTGCCCAATAGTTTGCATTGGTTGGTGATGACTAGCTGCCTTCCCTCCAGTCTTACACTGCTAAATTAGGGATGGCTAGTGCAGATAGTCATCATGTAGCTTTGGGCAAAACTATTTACCAAGTTACTCATGACTGATTTTGAGAGATGATATGCTTTTTTAAAGCTAGAACAATTAACGTAATTAAAGTATACTGGACAAGTTTATACAATCATAATTACTTAACTTTAATCAAAGGAAGGATTTTTCTAAAATACTTGAATTCATATCTTCACTATTCTCAGAATATAAAGGCTTTGTTGTATTAAGTTCTATTTCCAAGGTTATAAGATTTTTGTCCTTCAATATATCAGACTTTTTAAAGTGTAACTTTTCTGTATCTAATAAACTATTTGTCCTGTTTGACTCTTATTATATAAATTACCTGAGTCTGATAGATACATAATTTCTGGACAAATTGATATGTGAGCTTTGCAAACTTTTATAACTTAAAAAATATTTCTTATAACCAGGTGAGGTTTCTAAACAAATATAAAAAGCACTTATTCTCGTGTTAATGTTTTCATACCATTAATTTATAGTTTGTGTATTGTGAAAATTTTATTGATTACGTGTTATGAAACATTCTAGTAATTTTTACTAGAGATATGATGAAAAGGTAGGTGATATGGAACAATAAATGTTTAGGGAGACATACAGTATTTTCAGTTTTACAATGTCACTTTACAATATTGTATGTGTATATATATAATACACACACACACACAATATACATTTGCAGTATCTAGTAATATGCTTAAGCATGAGTTATTTTTGAAATGAAATATATTTTCTACAATTAGTTTAATACTTTTTATGTTTCTAATAATTCAACAAATATATACCAAACTACTGGCCTATCCATTTTGGGAACTAAGTTATTTTCCTTACAGAACAGTAAATCTTCATTAATCTTTGTTTATTAATGCTTTGTAAAATACTGTACAGGGCACTACACTTTAGGTACTAACATTGAGTTTTATATTAACTAGATTATAAAGAATATGTAGAAAATAATGCTACATAAGACAGATTAAAAAAGACAGAAAAGAAACACATTTCAGCTGAATCTCCTTTGTTTGAATCATTTGTTTAAATCTTGAGTAAGTCATTAAGTTCACTTTTGTTGTATTTGCTGTTGCTACTTTATCAAACACAACATTGTTAATAATATATCTGACATAACCAATATACATTTTAATCATTTCATATACATTTTGGTTTCCATCTTATATGTAAAAGTAATTTAACAATAGCTCTTTTTTTAGTGTTTATAAACTATATAATAGCAAATTAGAGTGACTGACTTAGTATTTCTGAAATGTGATGCAATATATTTCATCAAAAGAGAAATACTTTGTAAAAAATATATCGTAACAATGAGATTATCCAATTATCATAAAACTTTTATTATATATATATACAATTTGAAGGACCACTTAACAGCTCAGTACAGTAGATAACATTGCATTTCTATGTAAGATTTCAAGTTTAAATCCCATAACAGCATATAAAGCCCCAATCCATATTATGAACAAATTTGAAAGTATGGTATCCAAGTTATGGAACTATATCCCAATTAAAAACCTACTGTAAGTAATCAATATAACATTATTAAATATATGTGTTGTTTTATTTCCATACTTGTGTATGTCATCATTTTTTCTTGTATAGGAAAATTATTAAATTTCTTCAAAGTTGTTCCTTAACTCTTATAAATTATTTAGAAATAAGTTACATTCCAAATTTGAGAATTTTTCAAGTTTTTGATAATGCTGTTTTTCATACCAGTATATACATAATGAACTTGGTGTTCAAGTGGATAAAGAAACAAGGAGGTGCAGAAGCTATGGGAGAAAGGTCACAAGTGAAGTCCAAACTTGTTTATGATGTTATTGACAGTTCTGATTTCTACTAGTAGGTATTATGTACAGATTAGACAAGCCAACTATGTAATTTGTGTATGCACTGCATTATATTTCTTTAAAATTAATATAAAGTACAATTTTCAAAGGAACTTATGCATTATCTTCAGCATTTTATTTTGTAAATGGGAAGAATCTTCTGATTTTTATAACACATAATAACTTTTACTGTGTGATTTGTATGACTACAATACTTAGCCATTGTTATCTCAGTTTGTTGCTTTTTTTTGTCTTCTAACATCTCATAAAGCTAAATTCAAAAGTTTTTATTTATGTTGCATGTTTAGATTTTAATAGTGTGTCCATGTGATACAGAAAATTAATATATTCTGTTCCAGCTCCAGTATATTCCCAAAGGATCGGAGCAGAGTCAACATTCCTTTCAGAATTGGTGGGTCAAAAGGAAATGAATATCTTGAGAAGAAGTTTCTGGACGAAGCTCACAAGAGAGGAATGGTTTCATTAAAAGGGCATCGGTAAGGGTTTATCAGGATTGAGGTAGACACATAATAGTATGTATCCTTTTAAATGAATTAGAGGTAAATTTCTTTACATCTCTAGATTTCTCACTATACTGTCTAAGAACATTTAAAACTGTTATACTACAGGGTGGTCGCTAGAAAAGTGGAAAATTTGAGGGTCAGATGAGATCATGAATAAAATGCGTGCTTACTCATTTCTATTTTGATTTCTTTACATCATGAATAAGATGCATGATTTTAATAATTTTGAGCATCTATGAGTGTAATATAACATATGCCTTTAAAAAACTTTGTAAAAGTTATTCTTTGTAAAAATAAATAGCTGTTTGACAAATTTTCCACTTTTCTAGCGACTACCCTGTATATCATCAGTAGTGATCTTAGTCCTTAATGTCAGTTTGACTATAAATAAACTGTGTAATACATAGACTTGAAACTCTAAAATAAATATATTAATTTCCACTTAACTTGAAGCTTTATTTTCTTATTAGGATACCATTATATGATTTGTGGTGTGGTATTCATGTTAATATCACTGTGGAATGTACATGTTCATTAAAAAAAAACACAGAAAAAACTTTTTTTTTATTGTTCAGAAACCTTTATTCAAATTAAAGTGCTCCAACTTAATGTAGTTTATTTATTGTATTAAGTTAATTTTTATCTTGTTTAGTGGATAAGTTAATAAAGATACTCTGTGTTTGCTTTTTAAATACTGAACAATGGGACAATCTTAAATGATGGTGGGAATAACATGAATAAATCACTTTAAAAATGTTTTCTTTACATGAACATTGTTTATTCACTAGTTATCAACATGTGCCCTTAAGTTAAGATGCATTTTTGACTCGGCTCTAACACTTAAAATTTGACTTTATAACTTGTAAACTTAAAGATAAAAACTATGGAAACTCACTCAGAAGAGATCGAGGAAGCCTTATGTCTAATATTATGCAGAATAATAAAACTCAGAGTATTATAAACAAGCTGGGGAAAAACTTGGGATTTTGCTAAAAGCTGATTCAGTTTTTAAAATAAAGCTTTCTCTTGCATAACATTATGAACAAACTAATGGATCATACTTTACTGGATTAGTTATTATACCTTATAAACTGAACTTGTTTAGGTGACATATGAATTCACGTGTATTTCTTTAATTGCAAAATCAGTGATATAATAACTTGTTAAAGTTATGAAATGTGTTATATCAACTCTCCAAATTACTAGTGAACATAATTAATATTAGTCCTCAATTAGGTATTTTTTAAGTTAATCACCATGTGCAAGTATCTTAAAACAGTTTGACAAAAATATTAATTATAACTTGAAAATATATATAAGACAGGTTAATTATTTCAAATCTTTCTACAGTGATATGAACACAATATTGTATAACACACTCTAGTAGAAATAAATTAATGCTGCTGAGTTCCATGATCATTTCATTAAAGAAATATGTATAAAAATCCATATTTTTAAAAAAAACTATATATGAAAACATTCTTTTCATTTCTGATGACTTAGAAATTTGTTGTTTAGCAGAATTTAATTATGAAATTTGTTCTAAATTTGGTATTTATTTACAGGTGATACCAAAATTAGTGAAATAGCTCTAACTTCATTAACAATAAAAGTAAACTTTTATGCATTTTAAACTTTTTATTATCTTTCGTATTAATTAATAAGTACAAAATTTCATCAAAACAGTGTTTTGGTGATAGTTTTAGTTCATTTTATTTTATTGTTCATAAGAATTAATGCCACATGTAAAAGAAATGATATATGGTCGACTTTGATAAGATTTTTGTAGTCATTACATTTTAATACTATATCTTTCAACAGTAAATTGTGCTTTTCAGTACTGATATTTCAACCAGCATTCTTAATTAATTTAGTCATCAAAATATGCTTCATAATTTTGGAAAGCCAAATCAAGGTAGTATATTTACAGGAATGTTTTTACTTGTACAAATAATTTCACATTGATCTATTCATGTTTAGTTATTTGGTTTGGATTATTTTACATTTTATAGAACCTTCTTCAGTGTTTTGTATAACAACTGATAGCTTCATGATTTACTACTAAGCACTTATTATTGAAGTAAATGAAAATTTTGATGTGTAACTCTGTTTACCAAAACTTTGAAGGATTCAAATGTTGTTTAAATGTCTTTTTGTTTATATAATATATTTTTATTATCTATGACTGAATAATAATTTTAGTTTAATAGAAGATTTTTAAAGATAACATTCAGGAGCTAATCTCTTATGAGAAGTCTGATTGCACACTGGTTTTGCTTATCTTATGAAAGAAATCAGGACTAGGGATAATATTCTTCAGTGATTTCTTTCATCAGATGTGCAAGATTGTTCTTACTAGATAATTTTACAGTATCTTTGAAAGTTGTTTTGTTCTCAAAATATTATATTTCCCAAAAAGTGAACATACTATAACAGAACTGTAAAAAGGATTGTTTCAAGTAATTATCTTTACTATTCTATTCAAAAGCTCTAAATGTATATATTTTTTACTTCTTTCACTTTAGTAAAAGTTATTCTTGTCAATGTTGGCAGTCTAATCACTCAATAAAGATTTGTTTCCAAATAATAACAATTTCTGCAGGAATATTTATTATCTGATGTAAGCTTTAGTACCTATAAAGAATAAATCAGAAAAGTGGACTCTTTGTATGATAAGCTGTGTAACATCCTTCTTTTCATCATGAACTGATTAATAAAAAAAATGTATTTTGTTTTTAAGTTAATAGGAATATTTTTAGAAGCACTTTTTCTGGATATTGCAGTCTCTTTGTTTGCTTTTTTTGCAGGAGTGTTGGTGGAATACGAGCTTCCTTGTTCAATGCCATCACTGTGGATGAAGTAGAACATCTGTCCAACTTCATGAAAGAATTCAGAGATAAGCACAGGCAGTAGTTTTAATCTGTAATTGCTAAGATAATCACTTATAGAGCTTTCTTCTTTGTTAAATTTGGGTGAATTATTTTTATTTTTTTAATATCAAATTTAGCTATATATTGGCCAAATTGTAAAGTTTGGCATAATTTTGATAATTCTTTTGTAACCAAGCTTAAATACAAATAAAGCAAATTTAATAAAAAACATGAGTCATGGTTTTTAATAACTTAGTGACTACCATATTCTAAATTATTTTCTTTCAAATATAAATGAATATCTTCAAATACTTATTAGTAAGAGATATTTTGTTTTCACAATATTATGTAAATTAGGTAAACAAGTTAAGTACATAATATATTTGCAAAATCTGTCACTACTACTACTACTAATATTTCTGCATTTAGTTTAAATATTTGTTCCTAAGTGCAAAGAAATTTCTCTGAATCATCAGAACAGTGTCGATAATGTAAAGATAGTTGAAAATAATTATCTACCAAAAATGTATCTAGTGATTTGTGAATTCAGCCAAAACAAAGTGCCATTTTAGTAGCTTGTATATAATTTGATAACACTGAATGATAAATTTTACCATTTTACACTTGTTTTTTTTATGTATGAAGCTGTAGTTACTCAGTATTTAACATTTTTCTTTTGATTCTTGTAACTTCAGAAACCTTTTTGAAAACATGGTTTCATCTCTATGATAAATCAAAAGTTAGAGCAAATTCATTAGCATTTAAAACATATAAAATGTATGAAACATCCGTGTATATGTGTGATCCATTATTGTCTTAAGTGTGTATTATTTGTACTTATGTTAACTTTATTTTATTAATTATCAAAGAATATTACCAACTTGCATTTTCTCCTGATGTATTAGACTTAATGTTATGTGTTCTAAGCATTGTTACTACTTTTCTCTTCTTATTATTGCTTAATATGTACAAATACAGAGAAAATATCAATGCTTCAATCCTTTGCCATCTTCTATACAAATGATATCATCTGTGAACTCTTGGGTTCTGAATGCAAGCTGTCTGCTCAGTCAGTCACAGAAGTCAGCCAGCCTCTGATATTGGAAGGAATTAATCATATTTATTTACTTATATGGTAAAGAAGTGGCTCATAAAAATTGTATCCAAACCTGAGCTCTCTGTGTTTGTAATTACTTGACTCTGACTCTGCCAATCACATTTTGCTTTAGGGCACTCCTGAATTATAACTTGTTATGACTCCCTAGTACCATGGCAGACCAGCATCTGAATGACTTTGTTATTAACTGAATAAGAAACAACAAAGTGGATTAACTGAGATGTTAATTGTGGTTGTAATTTTGCTTGTGATCATAAATAAAGGTAGTTCTTCAGTATTTTGTGATATAATGTTTTCATTCATGTATTGTATGCATATGCTGTATGTTGTTACTCAGTGTGTAATAAGTACTATAAATATTTTGTGTACTCACTATACTTATATACATATATACACAGAGTTGAGTGTGATATGTTAAAATGATTTATAATAGGCAGATCATTAAGTCAAGTGACAGCTCTAACCAATGTATAAGTGTATAAGGTCATGGGGGGAACTCTTTGTATCAAAACTACATATTGATATTACTTGGAACTTTGTAAGTAGTGATGCCATAAAAAACTGTTTTCTTTTGGGAAGAAAATGTAATAGCTTTTTTTGCCATAAAATATCAATACTTTGAGAACATGATGTTTTCATATCAGGTACTTAGAATTTCCAAGAAGGTGTTATCACTTGTATTTCTTGGCATTTAAGAACAAAGTAATTGGTCAACTCGGGTAACCAGAACCATCCAAAAAGAGATCTGCAACAACTCATACACCAGCCATGATAACAAAGGTCAGTGGTGAAAGTCTTCCACAATCCTCAGGTAAAAGTAGGTATTAGGTCATCCCATAAGTGATGTTATGTTTTTGAGATAGGATAAGTTTAAATGCATATTTTTTGGCTAAGTGAAGTTATTCTCAAAGTCATACAAATTATATGGGATGACTTAATAGCATTAAATGTATAAAAAACAACCAGTGAGTTTGTTGATCATTTAGTATTAACATTTCCATCACCTCTATTCATAAAAATCATAAACTTGTATTCCACATTTTCATAAACATATACAGTTAGAAAGTTTAGATAGCATAGATATTGTATGATACTTGCAAAATATGCTATGGTGATATTGAAACTGCTAAACAAAGCAATATATGGATCTTTGAATATTTTGTTAACTATATCAAAGATAGAAATGTTTAATTTTAATTTCAAAAAATAAAAAATACTCAACAAATATGCTCTCTGACATTTATGAGATAGTAGAGCTCAAATTTTAGAACACAAAGAGGGTTATTTTTCTGGTGACAGTACTAGTTTCTCCCTCTCACATTAGGCCCCTTAAGTACAATCCAGGTTGATGTGAAGTGTAGTGATGGCATGCTAATTCTATTGTAACTTTTCAAAAGTTTGAGAAACCATTCATTTAATTTCAATAAATAATTGTGTTGTTGAAACATCAAGCATAAGTAAAGAATACAACTATCTCCTACCTTTATAAATTTACAGTACTCACAATGTTATGAGGTGAAACAAGTGTATTTAAAAGTAAGTTTTAAAATAGCACTTTTGGAGAACATTTTTATCACCATATTCTTTTATATTTTTTGTACCAGAAAATATGTTCTTGTTGGGAAAAGAACCAGCTAATTTTGTTATTTTATTGGCCTTGTATGTATGTATGTATGTATGTGTGTGTGTGTGTGTAAAATTAGAAAAAAAAGAAAAAACAAACTTTGAGCTTAAGTAGTATAATTCCCTTGTTAGCAGTGAGTTATGATCACTTTAACTGTGAAATGTTTCATTAGAAGGCAGTTTTCTGGGAAAGAAATTACAACCTTACTGAAGCTGATTTTTATTGCAAGATAATCTTTGAAATGAAGTTACCAACCATGGAAAGTTTAAAATACATAATTAGTTACACAACTCTTCTATCAGTAGGAAAAGAAAACGCAAGAAAATTATGCAATTCAACTTAACAATGTTCTTAATGACATTCTGGTAGAGCTGTTCCATGAAAAAAATTTCTTTTGTGTTCCATACAGTTTTAAAATATATTCTCACATTATATCAAAATATTTAGTGATTTCTGTAATTTCTGAAAAAAAAATTATGAAGCTTTTTTTTTTAATCTCAAGAAACAATTATTTAATAAAACATGTTCTTGAACTTATATTTTTCTGAAAGTAACAGAATAGGGATGCTTATAATTAATTTGAGGTACACAAATGGGTTGATTATTACTCCACCCCCTTTTTTTTATTCAGATTATTTTTGTCATGTATTATTTTTGCAATCATGACTATCTTATGATATCAATACAGTGAATGGTCATTTTTTCTGGGAAAATTCATAAAAATTATAAAATCGAAAATGTGATGCAAGGACAGCAACAAATATCTCAATTAACATAATTTTATTTGTCATTGTCTTTCACTCATTAATTTTACAACCATGAAGTCAAGTTGTTTTTGGCTAGCATTCATTACAGACCCAATTTAAGACTTACTAAAGCTGTAACTTTTTTTTTCCATATAATTTATTCAAGCTATTTAACAATGACTTAATATGAATGTGTGATATGTAGGCATATCATTGATTTCCTACCTTCTATGACAATATAAAAGATTCCATATTATTGCATTGTTTAGTTTCCAAACTGTCGTCATGGCAAAACAAAGAACAAAGATGCTAATGTTACATTTTTAGGTCACTTTACTCTTTGTTCCATAGCAGGAAACATGTCCTCTAACAGTAAGGATATTTTATTATTGTAGGTAAAATCCAGGTGGAACAGGTTAGCCCTTAAATATCCTTTGCTTTCAGATTGCAATATTTATTGAAGCTGACAGCTAAGCCAACTAATAAGGAAGGAAGTGTGGTTATGTGATGACACCATACCCTGGACAAACAACCTCCTCTTGCCCACCCAGTGTAGATTCCGTTGACAATGCTCCATTATGGACCATCTTATTTGACTTGAAACATTGCTCAGGGAAGCCTTTCTCAAGAAGAAATATCTCGTTTCTGTGTCTTTGACTTTGAGAAGGCTTACAACTCTTTTTGGTGGTATGGCATTTTGTTGGACTTCAGTTACTATAGGTTACATGGCCATTTACCCATTTCCATCCAGAACTTTTACTGGACAGGTGATTTCAAGTCAGTATGGGTTCAACACTTTTCTCTTCTTTTCCACAGGAACTTTCAGTTCCTCAAAGCTGTGTTTTGAGTGTTACACGTTTCAGTATCATAATAAATGATATCACTAACAACTTCTTTCTACTGTTGGAAACTAGCTCTATGTTGACAACTTACACATCTAGTTTCAGTTGTCATACATGCAGTTTCTTAAGCAGCAGCTTCAGACTGCCCTCAGTTACTTGTTGAATTTCATCACAACAAATGGCTTTACCCTTCTTTTTCCAAAACTGTTTGCATGCACTTTTGCCAGCAACGTGTTATACACCCTTATCCTAAGCTATGTTTCAGTGATATTCAGTGATGTCGAGAAACCCACTTGTTGAGAATTTTATATGCAAAAAACGGCTCTTTTGGGCTCAGAAAACACTTCAAATAGAAGAGTGAACAACGTTTCGACCTTCTTCGGTCATCGTCAGGTTCACAAAGAAAGAGGTAACTGGCCGGAAGCTGACCACATGTTTGGAAGGGGTTGTATAACTGAGTGTCGCAATGTAGAGGGCGCGGTTTGATGTTATAATTTTATCTATAATATTAATATAGGTATAATGGTGTTCCTTTATATTGGTTTATTTTGGGTTTAAGTTGTTGTATAAGTAAGGCTTCTTTAATTTTTCGTTTGAAGTGTTTTCTGAGCCCAAAAGAGCCGTTTTTTGCATATAAAATTTTCAGTGATATTGTTCTTAATGTGATCCCTGAGGCAAAGTTCTTATCAAAAGGCTTACCTTTGATATTAAGCGGACTAGTGTGAAAGTTTGATTGGTTGTTACTAAGTGCAAAGCTAAATAATAGGCTATCTGTATTCTGTTAACAGTAAGTAATTGAACTATATATATCAGCATTGTAAATCTTTTAATAAGATTTACCTGTTGATATGAATGAGAAAATACTGGAATATCATACTTTTTTTCCCTTTTCTTTCATTAATTTCTTCTACCAGTTTCATGACTTCAAAGGTCACTCTTCAGGAACTGGTTTTACTGAGAATCTGTAACAAAAAATATTCAAATACTGTTTTAAACTAAACACAAATAATTTAAGTTAAATACATATACTTTTCAAGTGTACAAACATATGGTACATATATAAATTAAACACATTACACATATTCAAAATCAGAATCTAATTATATTTTTATTATTATAGAAATGCAATTTGTTTATCCTATAATTTCATACTTTTATATACTTCCAGTGTTATATTTGTTGGTAAAAGAATAGCCCAAAAGTAATTGGTGGTGATGACTAGCTGCCTTCTCTCTAGCCCTTCACTACTAAATTGTAGAAGGCAAGCACAAATAGCCCCCATGTAGCTTTGTGTGAAATTCAGAACCAACAAAAAAAACAGTTTGTTGTTTATGATATATAATGGATTGCTTTCATTCATCAATGAATCATTGACTAATCAGTCACAACAATGGAACACATTGGATTGGTTTATTGGCAGTGTGGTGGTATGTAATGAGTCTTCAACCATAATCCTTTAATTTATCAATGGTATAATAGTTCTGAAAGAAACATTTGACTGTGTAAATAAAATTGTGAAAAATACATAAATTTTAAAGTTTTAATTTGTTTTACTGAACACACAAACACTAGTAATCTGTAATCTCTAGTAAGAAGAAAACATGCTTGCATGTGCAATTCAGTGTAAATGTATGAATAGAAGTTACTGTGTATGTACTAATTAAACCTTTACTCACTGATGCAGTACAGTTATACTGTTAGACTACATTTAATTTTGTTTAAACTTTAAAAACATATCTTCTGATATTAATACAACAAAGGATTGCATGGTAGAAAATAATTAAGCTACAGTAATTGATTCACTAAAAAGCTTTGTTTGTATGTTTTCTGTTTTTGCTTCAAGTATTAAACAGACTGGCAAATTACTTGAAGTCCAGATTTTGGGAATGTTTGGAAATTAATCACTTGTAGCAGTCACTTGATAATGTAATTTATATGTTTATCTTTTTCATTTGAGAAGCCCCCCAGTGGCTGAACAATAAGTCTGAAATATAACTGATACTTGAAACTCTTGGTAGTTGTTGAAACTTCATAATTATGGTATTAAGCAAAAAAAAAAAAGACAGTTTTACTTTTATTAAATACATCGTTTCTTCCTGACCACTGTTTACTGGTGAAATTATGGTCAGGAATAAATGGTGTATTTGTGAAATGTACAATTGTTTTGTTTATCCTCAATTCTGTAATAAGTCTGAAAGCTATAATACTAAAAACCTTGTTTTTGTACCCATGATGGCCACTACACAGATTGTTCATTGTGTAATCTGCACTTAACAAGAACCAAAAATTTAATCTGTGAAAAAATTAATTAATTAGTAAGAATATTCAAATGGTGTTTTACTTGCATCTGTTAGCATGATGAAAAAATAATTTTTAAGTTATATTTTATACTTTTTTAAATGGATTGTTGTTGAATGAATTATAAATTTAGTTTTCACTGCTTGCATGTGGTAAATAATTTAATATACACGTAGAGCAGTACATTTTTTACTCTTGATTATTTAGCATTTTTCTCAAATTTCATGATGTTGGAAAAACTGCAGTTTTTTTACCATTTTTTTTAAATTTTATAATGCTACTTTGTGGTTATTTAATGATCTTAATATAAATGTTTATCAGCAGTTGTTTTTATAACTTGCCTCTGAAACACATTGAGAAAAATGTTTTTCTATTTTTAATACTGACTGGATAGAGAGAGTTTATCAGTATTAATTATAAAATCATTAATAAGAAAACAAATCAGATCTGTTTTCTTATGACTTTCTTTAGTTACTTTATTATAATTCTAGACATCTAAAATTCCTAGTATTTAGTTTGATACATCTCTTTTTTTCTATTTTTTGTTGTTGCTACTCTTTTCAGTTAAACCCAGCAAGCAGCCAAAGTTTCAGGCTTCTGACGTTTAAATCTTAACCTCCTATAGAAATATTATATCTTAAATTATAAGGTGTTCAAATGTTTGGTACTTTTTGAAGAAAAAAAAATGTTGAAATTCTATGACTTTGGTAGCAATGCACACTTTACTTCTCCAAGCCTATCAATTAGTGTAACTTATCTACTTGTGTTTAATGTACCTTAGCACTGCAGAACTAAGTAAAAAGTAATAATTTAAAATTAGTATATGGATTAATAAGATTTAAAATATTTAAACAGCTTCAAGAAAGACCTAAAGAAGAGAAAAAAACATGATTTTGTGATTTAGTGAAACAAGTTGCATATGACTGAAGTTATGAGTTTGATTTAAGATAAATTCTATAGTAATTTTAATGTATTTATGTCAGTGAAAATGAAGATATAAGTGTAATATTTTATAATATATTCAGATCTTAATATGCAATTAAATTTAATCAGAGTGTATAGGAAACTTTTAAAAAACAATTAATTGAAACTTGTGATATTCTCAAAAACTAATCTTTTCATCAGGAGCTCTTAAGTAAGTTGCAAGACAAATGTTTTTCAGAACAAATAAAACTATGAAATGATATGTGTATATATTATATCAAAGTATGGTTTGAATTGCAGTTTTAACTGTATTTCTGTGGTTACTATAACTAAAATATGCTTTAAAAGATCAAAATGATATCTACAACTTCCTCTGCTTATTTATAAGATTTCCGATATTGATATGCTCAAATTTTTTGTGCAGATTGTTACTGTGTTGCAATAATATTTTTGCTTGAAGTACTAAGAAAATATTTTATCATTTTGAAGCCAACCAAAAATGTTAGTGCTATTCAAAAAAGTAAATCCAGTAGAATTACTCAGATCTTAAGTTTTAGAAATTTCGTATTCATGTGTCTTAAGTTATTTTACATCAGTGTAAAGTTTTATACCTATGACTGCTTTGTCATTTGTAATCACTTGTATTAACCCTTTATGGAGAGGATTTTATGAATTGATAGTAACCGACTGAAGGTTCCTACAGCCTGCCCTCCCTCATTTTTTACGTGAAATATGTAGGAATAAATTTATATTATACAACTTATAACATTTATTATTTCTGATACCGAACATGTACACAAATATCATTCAGATCTTTCAAGTATTAGGTTGATATAGTTAAAAATATACACATTATGCAAACAAAACATAGCAGTATTTCAAAATTGTAAACTAGGTATGCATTAATAAATGTAACCTGGCCAAAATATGCCAGATTTATCAGAAAAAGTATTAGGAAAGTAAAAGATAGGAGGAATATTTTGGTATTGTTTTTCTAAAGATTAAATTCTAAATACTATTTATTACTGTAAAGTTTCAATACTTCAGGTAAATAGGTGACATTTAAGTATATAGGTTTAATCCAACTTACATATGGAAAAAAAAGTATATCATGTATGGACTTTTTCTGTATCCTCTGCTGGTTTTGAGACTGTTTCAAATATCATATTGAATTCTTATTCAGGTTTAAAATAAATGATAAATTCTGATATGACAAAAACTATCTTACTTTCTAAGCCTTGCTATGCATTATATATGAAACACCATCCTACATGAAATTAAATTAAATAACTTAATGTAAAATAATAGTAATTGCAAATGCAATTAAAAACGTATTTATTAAACTGTATAAATGTATTTTCATGCTTGACTTGTGATTTATTTACCATTTCAGTTATTTTTTGTTTTGGCTTAGTTCCTACATTTCTGTGTTGGATTCTTTTAACTGATTTTAAGCTTTACATTAGTTGTGTCTTCAAAGTACTCATAATTTCATACTAACGCCCTTCAAACTATTAGAAATTTTCATAAGAATTAATGACAGAAATACTTCCACCTGTTGGAAAAAACAGTGACTTGGAGTATATTTCATTTAAGATAATTTGATTGCATTGTGAGGTACAGTTCCATCATTCTGGGCGTTACATGATGTACTAAGTCCAGTGTAATTTTTTAAGTAGTATGATCACATACACATCAGTCTTAGATCTTCAAAATCTTTTGAGTAATAAAATGAATTCAACATGACATTAATTTCATTAACCTTGGTAATGTCAAACTGTTAGTTTCTATTAAAATTCTAAAAATAATGGAAACCCCTTTGTCTAAATGAATTTATAGAGATTGTCATTTATATTGCACTTTTTTGTTGACCGTAAAACATTGTTTAGCTCTCCAATTAAAAAGCAAAAACTTAATGATAATTAACTTTACATATGAATTATCTTTCTCATTCCTGATGTACAAGAGTAACATTGAATGTTAGTTGACTTTAATATGCTTAATTACACGTGTATTTATCATTCAAAATTAAATTTTCAACAGATACTTCAAGTAATGAAAATCAGGCGTTATGGTAAAGACTTTTGTTTTTGTTTTGTTTCGGAATTTCGCACAAAGCTACTCGAGGGCTATCTGTGCTAGCCGTCCCTAATTTAGCAGTGTAAGACTAGAGGGAAGGCAGCTAGTCATCACCACCCACCGCCAACTCTTGGGCTACTCTTTTACTAACGAATAGTGGGATTGACCGTCACATTATACATCCCCACGGCTGGGAGGGCGAGCATGTTTAGCGCGACGCGGGCGCGAACCCGCGCCCCTCGGATTACGAGTGCACGCCTTAATGCGCTCGGCCATGCCAGGGCTAGGTAAAGACAGGCTTATTGTTAAAATTATAATATAACACTAGATTACGTATTTTGTGTTGTAGTATTTTTCTAGTGGAAAATCTCGTATACTTTCACCTGTATTGAAATTAAAAGATTAAATTTACACAGGGTGTTTGTACATAATAGCTTTTTGAGTCCTGGTATTAAATGAAAGACCTCGTGGGTAACTGTTATAGCATACATAGTGTGGCTGGTATGTTACACATTCGTCATTACTTTCACTCATAAACACTGAGAATTATTAATGATGTTTTCTTCCTTTAACAATATGGTTGCATAACTTGCTTTGACAACAATGAGATATTAATAGTTCTTCTTCATTACGAATAAAATGAATTCAAGTAAAAACTATACTAATAATAAATAATTGGTATTAAAACAAATAATATAGTGATACTAATCGTAACCCTAATTCTGATTAGTGAAGACTGATATAAATTTCACAATAATTATGCTTCATCAACTTAACACAGTTCACACCCTTGCGGTGTTGCTTTTCATGCTATTTTATAATTAACATCTCAAACAGTACACTTGCTGTTCTATCCAGCTATCGTGATAAGTAAACCGTGGTATCGGACGAAGTACGTCTTCTCTTCGTTATTCAATATTGTAGTTATTGGGTGGTTGACTTGTTGTCATACATCTTTCTTTATTTTCATTCACGAATTCGTAGAATTAAGAGGAATTATAATTTGATCCATTATGCACTTTTATATCTCGCCTTCACATGATAGACTGTTGAGATTAATGATATATCTTTAATTGCTATATATCTCAAAATAGCATTGCGCATTTTAGATGTGGAATTGTTCAAGAGATAAAAGGGTTAATAAAGAAAGTTATTGGATCAAACACTTATGGTAACTCGAGAAATACAAGTATATTGATATTTATGTATTGTGTTTACATACTTATTTTCAGGTCTCTTGAAATCAAAGAGAAATAAAGTGACTTATTTTGTATTTTTTGTCATCTTAACGTGTGTCTCACGGAGCATAGATACTACTGCTACGCAAGTCTAATTTTGGTTGAATATTAATACAACTTCTTATATGGTATAATAGAAAGAAACATTAAGAACATATCAATAAAATAAGTCAGAGCAAGGTCTTAGTTTAATTTTTGAAGTTTCATGTTTATTGCAAAAAATGTAGTGTGATAAACACCGAAAGGTTTTTAAAAAAACATCAAATAATTAATTTGCCATATTAAACATGAATTATCCGTAATATCCACATAATTCTTTTTCTTAGTTCAAAACTACGCAATGGGCTATTTGCACTCTGTTACATAATGATGACTGAATCGTGTATTTTTATGTTGTAAATCTACAAACCTACAGCTGATTCACCTGGGTAGCAATCCACATACTAAACAGAAAAACATAAAACGTTTTTCATTCAGACCGATAGATGACGCTTTTCCTTACAGCATGTGAGCGGAAAAATGAACGCTAAAATTTAAAACACATTTTATCCTGAATTAATAATAGTTGATGATTAACAGTTTTTGTTTGTTTGTTTTTATAAGATAATTTTAACAGTGTGCTGCCGGATCAACATTTTGTCAAAGTAACTGTAAAACTTTTAAACTTTAATATGTTTTTAAGTAAACAGGGGGACGTAGTATGTATGAACCAGAATAACAATACATAATAAGTTACCCGTGTAATCTACAAATATACACGTTTGTATTTAGGCCCGGCATGGCCAACCGCGTTAAGGCGTGCTATTCGTAATCCGAGGGTCGCGTCGCGCTAAACATGCTTGCCCTCCCAGCCGTGGGGGCGTTATAAGTTCGGTCAATCCCACTATTCGTTGGTAAAAAAGTAGCCCAAGAGTTGGCGGTGGGTGGTGATGACTAGCTGCCTTCCCTCTAGTCTTACACTGCTAAATGAGGGACGGCTAGTACAGATAGCCCTCGAGTAGCTTTGTGCGAAATTCCAAAAACAAACAAAAGAAACGTTTGTATTTGCTTAAACATATGAAGTGCTTACAAATGATTGATAATTTCAATAAATTATATTAAAATTAGCTCAAAATTCAATTTTTGCTACAGGAAGAAAGCTTTAGATTTTTACTTTGTCTGGTTTGTTTTTTTAATTCGTGCAAAGCTACAGGGCTATCTGCGCTAGCCGTCCCTAATTTAGCAATGTAAGACTACAAAGAAGACAGCTAGTTATTACCTCCCCTTATTGGGCTGCTCTTTTATCAACGAATAACGGGACTGACCATCACATTATAAGGCTTCATGGCTGCAATGGCGAACATGTTGACATGACGGGGATTCGAATCCACGATCCACAGCTTACGAGTCGAACACTCAAACCACCTGGCCATACTCGGCTTCGACCTGTAAATAAATTCATCTATGCATTCTATTGGAATTTGCTGTTATCTGTTCACGAAAGTGAGTGAACGTGTGTCAGATTTAAGTTCGAAAGACAAATATACCATGTTGAGAGACACACAAGGAATTATTTTGTATTTTGTTCTAACTTGTATAAAACATAATTTAAAACACAACATTCGCCATACATTTTGATTAAGTAACTAATAGGTGTTCGCACGGATTATTTATGTTTTCTTCGTTTTGGTTATCTAAAATTTTATGATTTATTTGCTTTATCGCTGGAACAACAAAATGCGCGGTTATTACAATAATTGGCTTTCTCAGCTTTTGATAGTCTATTTTATATCTAAAGCTGATTTATGAATAGACTACGGCGCACTCTGTAGTTATTCAAGTAAAAGGGTAATTTATTGCCATATCTGTAGACAAGTTTAAATATTTAAGGTACACTGGACCTTCACGTAACTACAGTAACTTGTTTGGGCGTTGAATTATAATACTTTCTCTTTATACTTGTTATTTTTTACAAGAATATTATATAAACGTGGTATATATAGTAATAATTATAATGGAAACGGGTTTCTTTAGATAATATATAGATCTGTTTCCATCACGATTCAAGAAAAAAATATTTAGTTATTCTGTTTTTAATATTTTACCTCGTTGTTTTTATGCACAAGGCCAAACAATGGGCTATTTGTGCTGTGTCAGACCTAAGTATTGAAACCTGATTTTTAGTGTTGTAACCACTTAGACGCACTGCAGTCACCTGGGAGCTGTCTTAAATGTAATAAAGCTATAACTTTTGGGGTTAATTGTTCCTAGGTTATAACACGAATCAGGTTAAGTGTTCAGTGACCTTCGAGGCAACTTTAAATTAAAAACATAAAATATTACTAGAATTCGTGTGAGCATCTAACTTTATTTCAGCCATATGCTTTCTAAAACTCTGTCTAAACTACTAAAACTTTTAAATAATACAAATATTTGTGATATTTGTTAAGGAATTTACACTTTTGTTTCTACTAAATTGTCCAAAAATATTGTTAACTTGCGACGAAACAGAAATGCGCGTAAAATCCTGTTAGATTGTTATTTTACTCACGCGAAGAAAACGATATACAGAGAAACCTAAACCTGCTCACCTCACCCCTTGAATCATATATCATGTTAAGTTGTTAGCACAGGGCTATCTTCTGTAGATAAGCGACCATTTATAGGGTTTATAGGGACCGTCTAACAACTTACCAGTTGTCTAATAGCTGCGTAACAAAATACTCTTAATAAAAACAGTAAACCTCGATTAACGTACTGTGCTACAAAGTCCAATGTAGCCTCAGTTCTTTGAAATATATTTTTTTTCATTTCTGTTGTGAAATGCAAGATTTGGTAAACAAATTCTAATTCAGTTTTACTTTTCCACCACAAAACATTTCTTTTCGTGATACACAGTCTCTTTTTAAAATCTGACACATTTATAGAATGTTTATATGTGATATGTATAGAAAAGAAAGGAGCTGAAATCAGAAATCTACCATTTATTTAATAAGTAAATGAAAGTGATTTTGAAATTGAATCAAGAACTTCATCACTTAAAATTAGACAAGAAAGGTTTGTCTTTGATTTTTTCTTTTGTTAGTTCCGCTCGGTTTTATGAGGTACACTGCTTTGTTGCGCTTATAATAATTGTTCAAAGATCTAACTTACTTTATGATTCGTACAATAATTCTTGGTAATATATACTGTAGACTTACATTGTAATGTATGGCTCGTTTAATAGCAGTTATTTAAAACTTCCCCGTTATACCAAACATGGGGGGCGTTATAATGATATGGCCAATCCCACTATTCGTTGAAAAAAGAGTTGACGGTGGATAGTGATGACTAGCTGCCTTCCCTCTAGTCTTACACTGCTAAATTAGGGAAGGCTACCGTAGATTGCCCTCATGTAGCTTTTTGCGAAATTCAAAACAAAGCAAACCAATTATTTTGTTGTTGTTGTTTGTTTGTTTTTTAGAAGTTCCATTGAGTGTTTAATTTATTCGAAACTTTTGAAGTTATCGCTAGATAAACGTGGAAGTTTTACTGAATTGCTTAAGTAGATACGTGTATAGATATGGAGCTATTTTATTTTTCATGGTTTTATTTATATTTTACTGCTGTAGTTTCTAGGAAAGTTGATTTTTGGAATACTCTTATAATATTTTGATTAGTCGTTTTCGAAAATGTAATACACACTTTACATTCAACTACTAAATCTTACTGTTTGTCAGTACTATTACTATTCTTTGCCAATTAATGTTTAAAATAAGCTTTAATTAACCAGTGAAGTGATACACAAATCCGTTTTAGACTGTCAAAAAACATTTTTCGTTAGTGAGTTCTCAAATAACATTAAACTATTAGCTATAATGCCAGGGAACTTACAAATTTTACACTGATTCTTGAGGCCACAAAGCAATAGTTTTGAAAATATGTTTGCGTTATTAATTAACAACAATTGCTCGTTACATTTCTGGTATGTGTGTGTCAACAAATTTCAAGTTGTAAAGTTCACAATGAAATAATGTCTGTGCGAGTTGTTAATCCAAATGATAAGGACGTTTGTTTTTCTCATATTTTTTTAGTTAGTTTGGTATTGCTTTTTTTTTTGCACAAAAGCAATTAACACAATGAGTTATTACTTGAAGAAAACTTAAATAGGTAAGATATCTCTCTTTCGTGCTTATTATTAAACGAAACATATTTTTAAAGGTACAAGCCTCAAGATCTACCGCTAAGAAACTAGGGGCAACATTTTTAAATCTTATAACTAAAACTCCTCGTTTTTTGTGTACATTTTCTAACTGCCAAAGTAATAATAATAATATAGACAAATATAAGAGATGTAGAGTTAAACCTTTTTGTTTCCCTTTTTTACAAAAACATTACGATACCTCTCGTGAAAACCTTGCTATTTTCCTAAATGGGCAGACATACGTATGCATACTTGTAATTTAGTACCACATAATCCATAATTTCGAAACTTAACAATTATGTAATTATCAGTATACAGCATAAAAACACAATCTTCAGGGGATCGTCTTATATTTTTCAAATGCCGAATTTTTAGGATAGATTTAACTCTTTCTCCTTTTGAAATAAATGAATAAACAATAAAAACAAGATAACCGTGGGTTATTAAAACCAACCATAATCAATATTAACTGAATATAATTACTTTAATAAGACCCTGTGACTAAAGAAATGTTGCAAAGAAAATAAAGAGCCCCGTATAGTTGATTTAAAGTACGATCTTTCACAGATTTTTTCGTAAATTGAAGTTACGTATAACGTTTTGTGATTAAAAACAAATGCTAAATATATGAAATACTTGTAGCAAACCTGTGTTATATAGCTAGGTACCTAACGACGCTATACACGTAGGACGCGGTAACCAAGGAACACCCTCTCACGGCATAATCTATATGTAGGTCTACCTAAGCTAGTTAAGTTTTGATTGAGTGACAGTTCAATGTTCCGCCCATAGATTAACAATGCTGTTAACCATGTTTTCAAACCAATGGGAGATGACGTCAGATGAACATATCTAAATACAACTAGGTGTATTGACTGCTTATCGCGCGTATGAATAGATTGAAACGCTTTAGTTGCAGAGATCTCTTTGCTCTGACTGGTTAGTCTCGATATGACTTGACAACCAATCAAGTACCGCTTTTTTTTTTTAAGTGTTTGCCTAAGAGTTTTTGTTTGTTTGTTTTGGAATTTCGCACAAAGCTACTCGAGGGCTATCTGTGCTAGCCGTCCCTAATTTTGCAGTGTAAGACTAGAGGGAAGGCAGCTAGTCATCACCACCCACCGCCAACTCTTGGGCTACTCTTTTACGAATAGTGGGATTGACCGTCACATTATACACCCCCACGGCTGGGAGGGCGAGCATGTTTAGCGCGACGCGGGCGCGAACCCGCGACCCTCGGATTACGAGTGCACGCCTTAACGCGCTCGGCCATGCCAGGCCTTGCCTAAGAGATAGCAAATTAAGATTGAACCAAAGTTTGTTATTTAGAACGTTAATGTTTTTAGTGGATAATGTAAACAGTAACATATATGAATATGCATACATTTTAGTACAACAGGAAAGCTGAGATATAACATTATTTTAGTTCTAACTGGTGAAAAACTATATATCATTTTAGAATCAATTATTTGTAGGATCATTGTTTTCATAAGTTTTATAAATTTGACTGTTTATTATGTTTTACAAAGATTGATTGTATCAGCAACAAACGTCCTATAAATCTATATTTGTAATTTTACAAATAAAGTAGAAGTTAAATCATATAAAGGCACACTGAAGTACAATATTTACACTGATATGTTTAGTTTCCAAGCTATTGTTTTCCATATTTACTCTTCAATTTCTATTACTCACATTTATTTTTCAATTCAGATAAATATAAGCACAAAGAAAATAAAAAGAGAGAAGCACACTTGATTTTTGGGTTGCAGGATGTCTGATAAGGAAGTTGAAAACAGTTTCAATAAATTACTTTAATGAATTATGAAAAAACAAAGTCCAGTTATCTTCTAGGCCAAAGCTGTGATTTGAAAAACGTATCTCATTATTGATTTAGTGTGACTTTGGCCAATATAATAGCGACGTGACCTTCTAGTTGGTTTGAATAAATTAGCTCATTGATTTACTTCCATATACCAACTGGTTGTGCTCATAAAAATACGCATATATAGAACCTATCTATGTGTTCTATAACACATCTCCTTCCAAATAAACAAGGAAATAATAAGTGCTTAGTAATACATACCAATGCTGGCAAAGAAACTAGCATTGAAGAGATGATACTAAAAGTTTGTTAGGCGTTATTCAAACAAATTATGTATATTTCAATGTAACTTACTTAAGAATGACAAAAATTGGTTTGTTGAAATTTTCTGTAGAAAAAACTACGTCAGAGCCGAGCAAAAACAAAGAACATTAAAGGATTGAACATAGAACAAAGTGGATATGATAGGTTTTGATTTTTTATTTTAAAATCAAGTTATGGATTTTATGTATCGTATATCACTTACTTCAGCTATCTCCGCTTTTCTATCCTTTTAGCATCTTTCTCTCTCGAGACGACAAACTTTTCATCAAAACCAGGTTTTCATTTTTAGGCGTAAGTCTTGCTTATTATAAGTAAAGAACAATGATATACTGATATATATATATATATTAACTTCCTCACGTAACTAATATAAGGTACATGGAAAAACATCTCATAACCTACTCGATTTTCAGTATTCTGCAACACCTCATTAAAACTTTCATGAATTTGAGTTTACACGTAAAGATAGATTTGTGCAAAATATAGAACGTTGTTGTTTTGAATTAAGCACAAAGCTACACAATGGGTTATCTGTGGTCTGCCCACCACGGGTACCGAAACCCAGATTTTAGTGTGTAAGTCCGCAGACATACCGCTGAGCCACTGGGGGGTAAGAACATTGTAACTTGATTTTTAAGCTAGTTAATTATTTTATCAATGGATAAATGTTTTTCGCCACAACAATTTATTTTAATCTGATGTTTACCCTTAAAAATATTTTATCTTTATGTTATACGATTTTATAAATATTCATGAAACAGAAGAAAACTTTTTTCAAATTATAAGTTTAATTAAATAGCTTTTTATTTTCACTATCCTTTGATTATACATTTATCACATAGATCGCATGCTTAAAGCCTGTGTTTAGTATTTTTAAACTAGTGTTGCGTTACAGCTTAGACAGTAACCTCGGAACATAATTAATAGTGTTGTTTTTCAAGTTACAGGACTATTAGAAAGATATTGTTACGGATCTACTTCTGGTAACCAATACAGAAATATCTTTTAGTTGTTTTAGAGATATATTTGGTTAGTGAAAATAAGTGTTTCAGTGTAATAAATACAGATACCTCTTCATAGATTAAATATACTTTTGACATTTTATTGAGTATTCTGTACACTGCATTTTTCCGTTAGATTATTGATCGTTTATTATAATCATGCGACAAAACTTTTGTAAATTTATCTTACCCAACATCAGTATATTATATACTTTGACTATAGTTAACCTTTTTTTTCTTGCAAAAATAGCTATTTCTAAACTGTTGTATGAGTTGATAATTTCACTTGAACCTTGCCCAAATTTGTTACATGTCATCCGTATTCATATAAAAATTGTGATCACATTAACAAATAAGAAACACATTTTTTATGCTTTGTTAGATAAAGCTATAAAATAATTATGTTTTTATGTAAACGTTATTTAAAAAGCGAGTTGAAAAATAATCGTGACAT
Source organism: Carcinoscorpius rotundicauda (assembly GCA_011833715.1). Taxonomy (NCBI): domain Eukaryota; kingdom Metazoa; phylum Arthropoda; class Merostomata; order Xiphosura; family Limulidae; genus Carcinoscorpius; species Carcinoscorpius rotundicauda. The sequence continues at coordinate 39,341,810 of CM022395.1, read as the reverse complement.
CACGAAAGTTCTTTCTTGTTTTTTGAACGAAAATAAAATACAGCACATTATTTAAATTAGCTTTCTAATATCTTACACATTCATCACTTGGTGAGAAAACTGTTGATGTATTAATTAAGTTACATATAGTCTTAAGTAGGCTTTATCTTAGCGGGAATAACAAGTTTCATTTATCTCTTTGAGTTAACGTTAAATTATTTTTTACACTTTTATCAGGAGACTGTATGTAATATACAACAGTTTAAAACGGTACTGAGCGAGTGTTTTAAAGCTACTTCTATTAATTCCCATGATAAAACAAAAGCATCATAGCCTGATGCTAGTCAAAGCCTTAAATATTAACTCATTCTGAAAACAATCTTCGAATAACAATGGATATTGCATTGTTTTGATATATATATATATATATATATACAAATGCAAAATTATATAAATGTATTATATTACACATTCAATAAATATTGATAAAACAAGAAGTGTTTTACTAGACAAATATGTGCAGTGAATTGGAGCAAACGCCATTCTGAGAATGAGTGAAAACGAAAACCATGGTTTTTGCGTTTATCCTGAATACCCAGTAGAGGGTGGGAGGCTGTCATATAAAAGGATTGTGTATGGTTGGCCTGTAATTAACAAGAGCTGTTCGAACTCCTCGAACGAATCCATCACCGCCTCAAAAGCCGGTTGTCAGCAACAACCACATCAGCTACAGTCGCCGCCATCGAAGTGTAGGGAACCGCCTCACGGCTCCCCACCTCATTTGGATAAGATGGGGAAAATGTTTTGCAGAAACTTGTACTAGTTGTTTGAAATAAATGAGTTGGTAGATAAAACCAATCAGTTCCTTTTCCTGCTGTTTACACCATAATATCTATCAACCCCATTTTCAAGTAAAATTCAAAGAAGCTAATGATTTTTGTGAAGTTTCAAACACTGCGTGTAAATATTTTCATATTCATAGCAGTGGCAACATTTACAGTTCTTTCATTTAATGATGTAAGCTGAAATCAAGAAAAATTGTTACTTTCTTCAAACCGAACTTGTAACAAGTTAATTCTTGCTTGTAGCTAAACTTGCACTGCTGTTAACCAAGTCGTACAAGCTTTTATCCTCTGCTTGTAATATGAGACCGCTGTTTAATGACTTGTGTATGTCTGTCTAATGACCAGCAGTTCGAAATCTCAGTTAAAGTAATGAATATTAAAAAAAAATATTTAAACCATGTTAAAGTACCACAAAAAATATGCTTGTTTATTACAATTTTATTCTAATAGAATTAACAGTTTCCTGATACCCTCATTACGTATATCAGAAACATGTTTTGATAATCATTGGCTCTTTACAACTACAAAAATATATAATGTTTTGTTTACCGTATCTTGCACACAACCTTAAATTGGTTATAAATATAAATAGATGAATTTATTAGTATAATTACGATTATTTGAAAGTTCTTTTGTATTTCACACTTAAAAACTCAACAAAGTAATTCTTCTGAACGAATATATGGTTTAATGAAAGTATTGCTTTAATTATTATTTCAGATTCTGTTACAGGTAAATAAGTTTAAATAAACTAAATAGATACATACGCATATATATAGATATTAACATTGAGGCACAAATTTATAAACACTCTAGAGTAACCTAAGAAAAACTGTTTCATTACTTATATTCACATAAATATATATGTATACAGAATAGTCATACACGTCCACTAGTCCCCACGTTAAAAATATATACACTCTTCAACTGCATAACCATAGTAAAGCTTCAGTAAGCGTTAATATTATAATAGCAAGACTTAGAAATCAACCGTGAATGTATACGTGGAAAGAATATCGGCCAACCTATAAGATTTTTTTTCAATGAAAATGCAAGCCCGATATGCAGTGGTCACGTATTTAATTCATTTGTTTGAATATCGCGCAAAACTACATAAGGGCTTTCTGCTTAGGCCGTCCTTAATTTAGCAGTGAAAGATTAGAAGGACGACTGCTAGTTGTTATCAGTCATTGGTAACTCTTGGGCTACTCTTTTACTAACGAATAATGGGATTGACTATGACATTATAAAGCACCCCCTATGGCTGAAAGGACAAACCACATTGATGGGACGGAACCACCAATAATTATATAGAGTATTTCATTTCAATGGTTGGCACTGAATGCATAAGAAGTATAAACATATATTTCAAATTACAATACCATTTGTGAGCTGCTAGTGTTTACAAAATCTGAAAGAGCGAGTTGAGATCAGTCGTGAAGTTGGAAACTAAAACAATAAAACTTAACATTTTTTTTCTCATTGTTTGTTGTTGTATTGTTGATATGTTTTACATAAATATGAATAATATTAATTTATTTTTATGTCTGCTTATACGTGTTTTTTATTTTATTTTGGACATTATCTGAGCAGTTGATGCTAAGTTCACACAGCTAATATTATACAACAAGATTTAATGATTAAGCTCAAAACCTCTGACTGCTACGTTAAGCCTGTAGTTTTCAACTAGATGAAGCAACAATTTCCTTAAATATAGTTATTTTCAAGGCATTGACGGCATTAAAACAAAGAAAGAATTCCAGGTAATTAGAGTATATTTGAAAGTTTTAATAATTCTGCAAAATTAATGACTTTGTTCCTAAATATTTTGAGATGGAAGATGAAAATAAAATACAACATGTATAGCTCTACCCTTATCTCCCTACTATTTCTTTCATAAACCCTTACTTGTATTTTATTTGTTCTGTTTATTTGACTATTATTATATATGGTCATGGTTGGGCAGGTCTGTACCACGTATTCACTGGAGTAAGTGTTTGAAAGTAAATGTTTTCCCGGGTAACTTTTCATATCCATGATTTTTAAGTTCAGGCGCAAACAGTCATATTTGTCTGACTATACAACCAAACAGATGTATAAAGCTATGTTTATAGTACATGTAACAACGTAAAATTGACTATACTAATGCAAACTCTTGCTTAGCATGCTCACTTTAATCTCTAGCACTATTAATTATCATAATTAGTAGTTGGGGCAGGCGAGTTACCTACAACGCTTTCTGACAGACGGTTAAGAACTACACGACAATCGTGTTGTAAACGTCAAGAAGAGGAGGAGGACCGTACTGATGATTAATCTTTTCTTCCAGAAAACAAGTGAAGATCCAGTTTTCCTCAATATATTTTTCTCAGTGTTTTTTTTTTTTAAGTCAGGCGTTCCATTATATTTCCCTCCTCTCCATGCTCGAAATATTTGAAGTGTTTCCATTTTCTGATTGATCACCAAAAACATAGATATGCAGATAGGTAGGTTTTTTACTAATAGTTCAGTCTATTATTAGTTAAATGTTGATTCATTTGATAATTATGTTACACATAGACACAGGTTAGTTCTCTTTTCCGACCATTACACTTCTGCATGAAAGGTATAACACTCGTAGTATTTATGTGTTATACAGATTCACGATACTGTTGTAACTGAACAAAGAAGTCTGGAATACTTTGTATTTATTGACTGTGATTACGGAGCGATGAAGTGCTTTTTACTTGCAGTAAAATGTTGTTATTCATTTTTCGTTTCACTAATCTTAAAGAGATATAAGAACAGTCAAATTTATAAGAATTACATTTAACATAAAGTTTAGTTGTTGTTTTTTATCATTTTCTCGTCATTTGTGTTTAGGTGTTATATACTTGGGAGGATCAAGTGCAAATGACCTTTTCCTTCCTCCTAGTAAATAATACCATTAACTTGATCCTTATCAGGGCAACGTTCTTGTTGATACTTACATTTATGTTCATGTGAATCAATATATTTTCTGTTTATTCGATTTTGCAAAGCCCAGCACGTGGCAAACAGTTCCACAGGCATTTATTGCATTACATTAGTTGTAACAGTCATCGAGAGCATTGATACGAAGTACCCTATTAATAGTGTAGGCATCACCTTAAAATTAATGTTTCTTAATCTATATGTTAGGTGGCGTTTCTGAACTCTTGTTTTTAATATACATGTTAATTGGTGAGAGGTATTTAGGGTTATCTTCATCATGTATGTGTGTGTATAAATCGGGCTATCTGCTGTGCCCACCAAGGATAATCGAATTCCTGATTTTAGTAACATTATTTAGTAAGACTTACGGCTGTGCTACCGGGAGGGTCTCCTGTATGTAGCAGTTATCTAATTCATATAGTAGGTCTTCATGGGTTTTTTTCGTCAATTGTTCGCAAAATAATTTAGTGACTTATGTAGGAGTTCATCAGAGATAGTTTGTATATTTGCACAATTATGCATAAATGTTGAGGAAGTGTATCGTTTGTAACCAGTTAATCTGAATTCGTGACGTTTCACAAAGGAAGTAAGATATATTTCTTTTATCAGCTCGAAATGTATTTAAATGACAAATTATTTTCATTTTAAGTTTAGAGCCGAATTACGAAGGTGATGTAAATGTACGTACTATCTTATTTCTCAGATCCATGATACTTCGGTCCCGGCATGGGCGGTTGGTAAGGAAGCTTGACTCGCATTCTGAGGGTTGCGGGCTCGAATCCCTGTCCCACCAAACACGCTTGCCCTTTCAGCTGTGCGGTCAGTCCCATTATTCGTTGATAAAAGGGTGGGTGAGGAGCTGCCTTCCCTCTAGATTTTTATTGCTAAATTAGCGAGTACAGATAGCCTTCGTGTAGCTTTGCGTGAAATTCAAATCAAATAAGTAAAAACGATTTAATTATGAAAATACTTGACACAGTTGTTAAATGAAAATGTTTTATACAAATTGTATATTGGTCCACGTACGAATAACAATACGGATTTGTTTTAATATACTGCAGTGTTAAAATTTACAGTAAGTAAGTTTGATTAAGTACGTTGCCACTGAAGCTGAATTCAAGTGATCGTACACACTGGGGAACAAAAACGCCTAAACGTTTAAATCACGATGCTAATCTGAGAATGGCTTATGAAATTTTCATGAATGAGTCTCTGAAAGTAAACCGATATCTCCGTTAGAAAAGTACAAAGGGACATTCTGTGCGTTTATGTTTTAACGGTTAAATATATGCATGCGTGATTGTTTTTAAAATTTCGCGCAAACTTACACGAAAGTTATGTGCGTTAGCCGTCCCTAACTTAGCAGTGTAAGACTAAGGGGAAGACAGCTAGTCATCAACATCCACCGCCAACTCCTGGGCTACTCTTTTACCAAAAATTAGTGGGACTGACCGAAAATTATAACGCCCCCACGGTTGAAAGGGCGAGCATGTTTGGTGTTACGAGGATTCGAACCCGCAACCACCAGCTTACGAGGCGAGAGCCCTTAACCACCTGGCAACGGGTCCAGAACAATATAGATCAGTGTTTTTCAATTTTTTTAAGTTCGCATTCCATTTTTTTGTTTAATTTTGTTTTCAATTATCGTCCTGACTTATTTAAAATATGAGAAAGAAAGAAAAAACTCATAGCAAAAATTAATACTTTCATTATTTACCAGTTAATGGGAAGGGTGTGATTATTTTTTCTGACACCAGAGTATCTGATGTAACTGTTTTAATTTTCAAGCAGAAACGAGTGGTGTGTTTACGTATGCAGGAAGTTCAAATTAAGTTTCTTACAAAGTTAATAATTTTTACACTAACCAGGTACGCTCAACATTAATTACACATACCACAGTCTGAGAATCCTTGATTTAAGTAATGCTTTCTGTGTGTGTGTGTGTATATATATATATATAATTTAAAATACAGTTTGAAACAATTTTGTTTATTGCATATTTAGATCTAACTGGATATAGACATTTATTTTTAATATAGTAAGATTTACTGTAGGATGATTTGATTTTATATTCTAACACAAAAATTACAATGTTAATTTTTAAGGATATTTTCTTATAAAATAAATTGTTATTTCAGTAATATGTGTGTTATTTTAGGAATTTAAGTTTCCAGCGTTTTTTGAAATTCAGCTTGTTTGTAGTGTGTTTGGAAGAACGTTTGGTTTCAGTTTTGTTCCCTCAGTTTATTGCTTATCATACTGATTTATAATTACTTTAAAACCTACACAAATAAAGATTTTATCAGTCCTTGGTGAACAGAATGTATGCAGATAGTTCATTGTGGGTAGCTTTGCGAAGAAAATAGAAACGTATAGTGTGTTTTATGATGTTTTTCAATAGTTATGTTACATTAGCTTTAATACGAACTGTGTGTATTTGCAGACAATAGTATCGCATAGCTTGAAATCACATATCTACTGTTTTAAATCGTGAGAAATGCATGTTTGTGCTTGTATTATGACTGATCTCGAATTACACGCGGTAAGATGGGATCACAGATAGCTGAGTGTCTCCTACATTCTGACACATTCCACGGCATGCGGAAAAAACACAGCAATGAGCATAGAGGAGTGGAAAACAAACAAAAACATTCGGCGTTTCAGCGTCACGTGGGTCTAATGTGTACTTTTCAGCATTGTTTGTGAAGCTAATTAATATCTGTAAATTTTTTACAGACACGTAACCCTCGAAGTGTTTACTTTCATCCTTCATGATATTTTTTATATATTCTTCAGTGGTCTTTTCATAAATAAGTATGTAGCTGCATTAGTTGACCTAAACGAAGGTCTAACCACATATTTAATTTTTTTGTAAATTAATGCATATATCGTGTTTGAATGACATAAAAACACGCATTTATTTTATCAGATGGGTAGTGATCCTTAGGTTTTAGTAGTATTTTGTAAATTAAATGGATTTGTTTGGTGCACAGAAAGGAAATTGTATAGGCTATTGTTGTTTTGAATTAAGTACAAAGCTACACAATGGGCTATCTGTTTTCTGCCCACCATGGGTATCAAAATCCGGATTTTAGCCTTATAAATCCACAGACATACCGCTGAGCTACTGGGAGGCAAATTTTATAGGAAAGAAGAGAATATTTTACCCTACTGGAATATAATTTAAAATGTAGCCTGCCATCTTATACGGTTAGTTACTTGTGAAAATAGTTTAAAACAACTCAAATCAAACTACACAAACTGTAGAGTAGAATTAAATAAAAAAACATATTTTTTTTTACGAATATTTCTTGCAAATTGTTTTTCCCTGTGTTATAAGACCAACTCAAGTTTCTGGTATTATAAAAAAAAAAGCGACGTCCTCTTTTTAACTACCAACAAAGACATTTACTGTTAGTTTTTGTGATGCTAATTTGGGATACAGCACTACTGCACTGATCATACCTTTGATACCCTTGTGCGAATCATTTATCCTAAACTGCTATATCAAAGGATTGAAATTGAAAACGATATTTCGAAATATTTCTTCATCATTGAATTGAGAAATTCACTTTCTGCTTACGTTCCAAAATTGCTTGATCATCGCTGACCTAAAATTGTTGAAGGATCCTTAGGTTCCACAACCATTTAAACATACGGATTGAGTTTAGTCTGGAACCCATACATAGACTCTGACATGAATGAATCTGAGGGTAATGAGCCACGTCGCGCACAGTTTGTTGAGTTATCTATATACACAGACCACCTATTAATATTGCAACCTCTTTCAAATATGCTAATACCAAACAGAATAATCCGTCAAATTCCAGTGAGTACATCTCATTATTTCATGTCAGAATCACTTGTGTTCGACTGACTATTAAACGTACGATAAATTCGAGTGCAAATACAGTTGGTAAATTTCTGAGTCACTCTAGTGCAACCAGTTAGTAACGAGATACAGGAATGCAACTAGTTGGTTCACAGTTAATCTTGATTTAGTATCTTGCTTAAAATTATTCATTACATGTTTTTTTTACTGAAGAGGTCCTAATAATATAAGTATCACCTATCGCTCTCAAGGAAATAACGAGTAACACAGTTTAGTTTATAACAACAGTGATTTGACGTTAGGAAACAAGATAACTTCATGTAATAGCACGGTTTTATAGAAATCAGTTTTTATTTATCTTTATAAAACTTACATTGTTCTCTGCATAGTTAGCCACTTTTTTAAGCATACGAGATTCATTTAACGAGGCCCCACTCTTTGTTATGTTACAAATGCGCACATTGAACTTAACAGGTTACATCCAGGACTTAATTAGAACTTATTACTTTGAACTTAAAAGGTTACATGCGGCAATTAATTGGATCTTATTACCTTGAATTTAACATGTTACATACAAAGGTTAATTATATTTTATTAAATTGAACTTAACAAGTTACTATAGGGCTTAATGAAATTTTATGATAAACTGAGAAAGAAATGTTTATACAGATGTATGACGAACACTAACAATGCCATCTTTTAAACAAGCTTGTTACAATTGAAATTGCAATGTCCAACAATATTATATAAAATCATGGCCATCAAACTAAGCGATCGACGATGGAGGAAGTAATTCCAATGGAATTGTGGAACCTGGAATGTTTAACCTATATAAAATCCAATGTGTTTCACGTCACGCCATGCCACGCTTGATTTATCGAAATAGGAGAAGTCGTAAAAGCCAAAATGTATTTATCCAAAAATAATAGTTTGATTACTATTTTCCATTATGATTTTAATGATGAAGGACCATGGAGGCGTGAGTGGGATGTCATGATACCTTATAAGTGAAGTGAGTATTGATATAATAACTCTAAAGTGAATACATAGTGTGGGATCACCTAGCCTAGAGTGCATAAGTGCATAAAATTTATCATTAAAGTAAAAATATTGATTCAATTTTAACTTAAATCATTTTTGAATTAAACGATTTTCTGTTATATCACCATCGTTTTAAATAAAAACGATCTTTTTAATCAACAGATACTCTAAATTAAAAAATCAACACATATTTTTCAGTTTTATTGTCTATACATTTCATTTTGTACTTTCGGCAGATATATTAAAAACTAAAGTAGATTATTCTTTTGTTGCTAAGCGCTGTTGGAACGTAGGTTTACCAAGAAACCCTGGCTCTTCTATATGTTATAAGTTGTTAATCTAACTGATTTTTACCAATAATTATTTTATGAATATTCCACGAATTCAGCTTATGAATGATTTTAATTACGATTGACTCACAAAGGAATTTACTGATGTTTGGCTGTATCAACTGCATGTTTCTGCCCTGTTGTTCAAATTTGATTTAATAAAATGCATTTATTTCAATTATCCATAAAACGTGAGGTTAGGTATACTATGGGGTGAGAACTGTAGTATTTGCCCACTTAATTTTAAAGGGCTACACACGAATCGCTCTTATAAAATACCATTATCTTCTCAACACTTTCTGTTTAAAAAAAAGCTTAGTTGTGCAGAAGATAAAGATTATTTTAATAAGTTCTACAATAGTATGTGTATTGTACTTTCATACGAATTTTTTCCAAATCTTTTGAATGAAAAAAAACACGAAAATATAAAACAAAGCTCGTAGGTATGAGTTTCATTTGTATCTACCTATGTCACTCCATTTCTTGTAAGTGCGTCTTGAGTAAAGTGGGTGGTGATCATCACTACCCACCTTGAAACCGGTCTGTAGTTTAGCCCAACCTCAGTTAGTACATTAACTTAATATTCTTATCGATATTGTATAGAATACCTTATTGAATTTTTCCGTGTAGGCGTGTGTAATGATGTATGAGAATGAATTTATCTACGAAGGTTTCAACTTTTAGGGTTAAGTATTTATTCAAGACCGGTTCTTGTACGGCCCTTTATATGATGACTTCATCTGGCCTCATTACTCTACAGACAGTGTAAATTATTTCGGCTATGGGTAAATTAATGTACTTAACTTATTATAAATAATCACAGTTATCAAACAACACAGAAAATAATACAAGGATGTGAAGACATATTTATGTTGAACACGGTTATACTATTAAATGATAAAACAAATCGTGATTTCGTTAGAATTTCTTTTTGTGAGATACATGCATCTGATTAAAATCCAATAGTTTGCTTTTGTTGTATTGCATGTGTAATTTTTAATATCAATATTTTAACGTGTTAAATAATTCATGACTGTAGAATGTCTCAAGCAATCTTTATGTGGTTTGAAAGCGCTCTATTCTATCTTTCTTCACGTTAGATTTTTAAAGGTTTTTATTTTATGTTTTCAATGGACATTTGGCCTCTGTCCTTCGTTTTTAAATACAGCATTTTTCATGCTTTGAAGTGAAATACATATAGAAGTACACGCTTGTTACATGTTTGTTTGTTTTTGGAAAATCGCACAAAGCTACTCGAGGGCTATTTGTGCTAGCCGTCCCTAATTTTGCAGTGTAAGACTAGAGGGAAGGCAGCTAGTCATCACCACCCACCGCCAACTCTTGGGCTACTCTTTTACCAACGAATAGTGGGATTGACCGTCACATTATAACGCCCCCACGGCTGGGAGGGCGAGCACGTTTGGCGCGACCCGGGCACGAACCCGCGACCCTCAGATTACGAAGCGCACGCCTTAACGCGCTAGGCCATGCCAGGCCCTCGCTTGTTACAACCGTACACTCACAGTTTTTTGTTACTACTACCAAAAGGACGCGCGAATATTTCCTATCTTGCAATTATGGAAAATTTTAGACACAGGACAACTGACTCATTATTAGTTAATTCAAATCATTTTAAAGCACTCCAGTAAACTTACGTTTGAAAAATTTGTCACGAGATTATAGTTGTATTCATATATGTTCTTCAAGTTAGTAAAGTATCTTGGGTAAGTGTAACGCATTTTGGGTAAAATCACAAGAAATACAAAATATATGTTGAATGTTATAATAATATCAACACGTTTGTGTTGTCGAAATAATTTATGTAAACACAGGAAACGATGCACAAAAGTTTGTGTGATGGTAAACGAGTATGAAACATGAATTCATTTATTTGAAAGCTAAACATTAATTCAACATCTTAAATAATGTTTTGTGAGAAACAATTCTTCTCTAAGAAAAATAAATTGGAAAAAGTAAACAAAAAAGACTAATCGACTAATTTTATCAAATCAAGTCATAATCATCGACGCTAGATGAAAGAGAATATAGAGAAAAACATTTTTCATAAACCATAAGTTTTTATTCGATTCACACGTTTGATAGTTTCGGCGTGGCTACTGCTTGGTTAGGGTTCCAGTCCGTTACCTATCCATCATCGCTAAAATAAAGAAAGAAAAGATAAAACGTATTTCGCGATATGGAATCTAGAGGGTATTATCAGGGTGATGGTAAACTCACACTATTGGTCAGACTTAGGTAGTCTAAGAATTGGCGAGCTGCTGTCGACTAGCTGCTTTCCTTCTGGTTTGTTAGTTCCAAATTAGGAACGTCTGACACAGATTATTTGAAAACAGAACACTTTTTTTATTTCATCTCAAAATTTAGTTTGGTGCTTCTACATCGGTTTTTCTCCCAGCCTTTAACATCTCGAAACAAATGTTATTTGTGTCACTAGTAACTAAACAATTATTTGCTGGATAATTTTACAAATTAAAACAATAATAACTGATTTCCGAAGTAGCTAATAAGATGCATTCGATTTTTACACACACGCATAAGATGATTAGTGAAAAAGCTATAACAACTAATCATTTTTCTTGTAAATAATTTACACGTTTGTTAAAATAATTTTACTGAAAAAAATGAAGTAAAAGAAAAAAACTAGCCTAAGGTTGTCTAAGTTTGGTTTGTTTATTTGTTTTTAATTAAGAAAAAATACATACAATGGGCTATTTGTGTTGTACCCACCATAGGTATTGAAAGCCATTTTTAGCAGTATAAATTTTCATGGTCGCCGCTTAGCCAATAGATTGTATTATCGCAACCCAAAATCTCAAGATAGGAAAAAAACATGGCTTTCTGAAATTCCTGCACTAATATTTTGTAACATACAAATAAAAGGAACATTCTTCAAACGTTAAATTGTTTCACCGGTAAACATTAAAAATATTAATTGCATTACTGTTCAAATCTACGAGTATTTAATCAAACCGTTCGAGATTTATTTTAAATACTGAGAAGCCATAACGTGGCATTTACTTCATTAGTAATCTGGTAAGTGAATGTGGAACATTATTATTGATAACTTTAAATAGATTTGAGTTCTTTGAGTTTTGAATTAAATATACTTTAAACATAGGTGTGAATTTAATCCAAAGACGTTGGAACGAAGGAGTCACTTCCCGTTTCAGTATCATTCCTTTCAAATTTTTGTTCAGGATATTCCTAATTTGACTTAAGTTTTGGACTAAATAATTGTTTTGCCAAAGATACTGATTGTAAGTGGAATTTGGTAATTATAAACAAGTTGTTAAAAATTAAGGTTTTTAATGCTATCATTATCGTTTTGGGGCTGATCACTCTGACCACCACAGAGAATCAAAGCGCTGATTTGAGACTTCGTAAATTTACTGCTGAAGCGCAACATACATTGATTCAGGTTAAAAATATGAGATCATGTGAATTAGTCATGAAGCTGCTTGTTTTCAACTGATTTTCCTTGTATTTTTTACTGATCTCCATCGTGTAAGGATCGCGCTGTATCAAAATATAAGCTCAAATTGGCATTTTAACTGTAATAAGTTTCCAGACGAGCACTCTCGTCGAATCCAGATTTCTCTTCTATCCATCTATTCTTTCCTATAACATTTTTGATCAACTTGGTTCACTTCAAGCTTTACCCCCAGTTTACATCTTTAGCAAATAAAATCCATATAGAAACATATATATTTTTAATTTGCTTAAAAGATATTTACGAAAAGCTAGAAATAAAAATACAAAACTAACAGTAAGTAAAACTACTGTTCCGATAACTACTTGACATGAATATTATATATATAGTATTTCTTACTTATCAAGAAGATGAGATATTGTATTATGAAGAGATGTTATATTCATATATTTTTTTGTAATCTTAACAAAAGTAACGTTAAAATCATATAAAATATAAACACATCTATGGTCTAAACACAGCAAAATCATTCCGTGTTTAAGGTTTGTGGAAGACAATTTAATAATCCTAATTTAAAGATATATTAAGCAAAACAAACCAGAATCGATGGAGTAATGTCATCATCTCATTATAAATATTTATGTATTTTGATTAAACACAGTGTAACATTCGATTTTACAATTATCAATACCTTTTAATTCGTTTTAGTACGCATACACTTGAGGAAAGTGTGTTCTTTTAGGGCGTTAGCTTCATTTTCTTGGCATGGCAACCTGTATATACATATATATATTCTCAATTGACGACTTTATAATGAGCCCAACAGTTTATACTTTTCCACCATAAAGATCTTAATAAATCTTCCATCATTATGTAATTAATTTTCCCAAAGATAATGGAGTTTTGTTATCCATAGATTTATCGAATAAAACTTCAGGATATAACGTTTGTATCCCATACAATTAACTGGGATAGCCAGTTTCAGAAATCAACGATTCCTGGATAAAATGGTAGACAAACTATATAGAGAATTAAGCACATTAAACTAAAGCATATTCAAGGATTTAATGTAAAACTTCCAGAGTTGGAATTGTTATGTATGTATTATTCACATAGAGTCTGTGGGATATTTAGATCTTTTTGAAAATATATATATATATATATTCTCAATTTGCTGCTGTTTCGATTTCATTCTGTATGAACGCTCTGTTGCCCCTTGTAAACTTTGTTAAAACTAGCTCTGCAACTATTTTGTGCGCTCACGACGTAATATTGACATTTGATCACTTCTTGATCATTACGAACCACGAAACTTCCAGCACTATGATCAGTATTTGAACACTTTCTGATGCTTTCATTTTATAACTGTGTGAACAAAACAGCTTTTTCTGATACTTTCGCGAACGTTTGTTCATACATCGTAACCTACTTTCACTATACCAGTAAATTAAAACATAATCATATGGTCGGTTATAAAAATGTAAAAATAAATATTTTGGTGTACTCCTCCACAAAAACACGTTTACCAATACACATACACACAATATAAAGATGCATCCACTCATGGTCTGTCTAAAGACTGTACATGCTGATGATAGTCGTACAGCGTAGTTTCCATTACAATCATCTGTCGTAAGGCTTTCATGTACTAAGCACGCACCTAACTCGCTGATAGCTATAGTTTTCGATACTATTGTCAAAAGATGACAATTTCCCAGCGCCTGCTTCAACATCCAATCGTACAGAAGTCCATCGGCGCTGTGTGGAACAATATGAATATTCCTTTCGTTTTCCAGCTGCTTAAGGTATACGACGGTTGAGTTGATATGTTTTGAAACTAATTTGAATATATACGTGACTTGTTTCGTCTTTACAGATGGAGATACTTCTTGATTACGCTCCGTACTGTTGTTTAGGGACGGCTTTTGCTACTGATTTTTGTAGATTCTTTCCTGTTATGAAACGCTGAACATTGTTTACAACAACGGGACTTGTTGCAGATCTTTGTTTATAATGGCCCTAGTGTCCCAAATTGATTCATATTCCTTTGCTTTCCAATGCTATGAGGCCTGGCATGGCCAAGCGCGTAAGGCGTGCAACTGGTAATCCGAGGGTCGCGGGTTAGCGCCCGCGTCGCGCCAAACATGCCAGCGCTCCCAGCCGTGGGGGCGTATAATGTGACGGTCAATCCCACTATTCGTTGGTAAAAGAGTAGCCCAAGAGTTGGCGGTGGGTGGTGATGACTAGCTGTCTTCCCTCTAGTCTTACACTGCTAAATTAGGGACGGCTAGCACAGATAGCCCTCGAGTAGCTTTGTGCGAAATTCCAAAACAAACAAACTAATGCTATGAAGCACAACGGATATCGTTATTTTGGAAACTATTAATTCTCAACCTGAACACTTCTTTACGAATTGAATTATGAATATTTTGCCTTGGAAAGGGCTATTACATAACTGTTCCTAAAGCGACACATTTTCCATGGAATTACGCTACCTAAACAAAAGACCAAGTAATGTCAAAATGTAGTTGTAATACACATCGTTTCACCATTATTTGTATTGATTATGCTTTCTGCGTAACGCACTGATCTGCATGTTCAAAATCGTATAATATAACGTAATTAACCTTCTATGTGTGTATGTATATATACCTAGATTGCAAAATAATAATGCTTATTTTAACATTTAAAGAAAGAACAGTTTGATAACAGCATTTCTTTACTGTGCTGTGATGACATTTTAAGATAACGTTTGAGACAACTAAACCGAAAATCCTCCGTACATAAAACAACAGACAAAGAAGACTTATTTATAGGACACTATATTGTAAATGATATTGAAAACTGTTAGAAAAATAATTCAAATACGGTCATTTGTTGATCGTTAACATTGTGATTGGTTCTAATTAAGCCAGTAAGAATCTTTTACTTCAGTATAAAGCCTATGAAACGTAGGCAGTCATACTGTGTCCACTAATAATAATGTAAATCCAGTCTTGATTCCCAGGATTGAAATACTCTATAAGAAAGTAACTGTTCATTACAGTCAAGGCGAAAATCGTAAGATTCCATGTTTCAGTAGAAGACGTATTTAAGACTAAAGAAAACATGTGTAATGACATTATTAGTAACAAAATAGGGGAGTTAAGAAAAGTGAAACTTTCCAAAAGTGTTCTGAAATATCTTGGTATGTTCTTTATTATATAGACGACAGTCCAGTACGGAACTTTCTGATGTAATTGATGTATATTCAGCGTTTGAATGTTACCTAGATAACATTAAGATACACTTAAGCATAAAGTATTGGTAAACTATATGGCAGTATGAAAACAAGATATAATGATCTGTGCCAATAATGCAAATTGCTCATATGCAAACTAGTAATGCATTATAGAACTTCTTTTGTACGCATTATCTGTATTGATATTTTATACAATTATTTCATTCACAATCGAATTGCCGCAACTCTTTTAGGTATTCCTGTATATTTACTGATTCCGTATTTCCATAATAATTTCCATTTGTATATAAATATGTACACGAGATTGTAACAACAGCTTCAAGTTGATACTGGAGTTCGAATGCTAAAACAACCCTTATATATACATAATTATTGTAATTGATTCAATACATAGGCATACAGTTTTTATTTAGAACCATTCGTTTACGCATAACGAAAGCACTAACATAGAAACCAAAATGCAGCTGTTTAACTGATGAGAAGATGCAGTAACGTTTCAGTTTAAACACCATTCTCTCAATAACATAGAGCAGACCATAAAAAACTAATTCTGAGCTTAAACGCTATGTACCTGTAAAATGAAACAAAGTTTTCTAATGTGCTTAAGTGTACGTGTGTGTAATTCGAAATACGTAATGTGGGAATAACTTCAGTAAAAACGTTTCGAACGAAACATATAATCATTAAATAATTTTGTCTTTAAATATTTTAAACTCGATTTAACAACGTTTAGTTTTGTTTATGGAAAATGTTAGAAACTTTCTAAAAGTTTGCCTTATATTCAAAGTCCCAATTGATAAAACTTTCAATGTTTATCAGCCAATTCAGACTACAGAGAATTAAATAATTAATACAATTCAGCTCAGTTAAGCAGATAATTAAAATGTTGGTTTATTAATCTTTCTAGCTTCATTTCTAAGTATTAAGCTATGCAATAGTTATGTGTCCATGGCAGAGGTCGAATCCCGACTTATTGTGGACAGATGTGACCTATGATTAGCATAACTAGCTATTAGGATCAAAGAGTTCGAAACTTAATGTTTCTTAATAAACTTCACTCTTTCTGGTCGAGAATGCTATGAACTAGTTGGTTATTCACAGGTCTATAGCTCGAAAGTAGGAAAAGCCATAGGAGTCTCTCAACAAGCTGTTTGATTTATTACTTGTATACAAGTGCATACGTGGGCAAATAAATATTACTTTTTAAAGGCGACTCTGAGGTACGAATATATAATCTGCTATTTGTTATTTCAGTATCTCCAAAATAAAACATCTCGGAGAAATAGCAAAACTTGCTTGAATCAGAAACTATAAGGATACTATTAGCAACGATGAAATTTCTAAAGCAGCATCATAACATGACCTGGTAACACTGGTAACAGTTTTAATTGTCGTTACGAAAGGATAGCCGTTTGAATTAGAGGAATGCTTAAGGAATAAAAACAACAAAACACTGCTTTTATATTTTTATGTATAATATTAACTACAGATTGGCATGCTTGTTGACGTATTTTCGGTTCTCTTAGCTGCCTGGAATGAAATACTTCGCAGTTTTCATTTTGATTTAGTTTTAATTTTTGTTCAAACTTATCGTGAAATAATTGTAATATGAAAGTAAAGTGTCCGAAGTGTTAGGTCTGTCCTTGAGCCCGCTAAAACGTTACGTTCGTCTTAAGGCGAACGAAACGTAAGAATCCTCACAATATTTTATGATAAACATTTTAATAGTTCCGTTACGCAAATTCAGTAAACACAAGTTTCAGTACTCTGGATCCAAAATACGCCAAATTAATTCGTCTAATTTATCTTTTTTAAGTAAAAGCAGATGTATTTTTAAATATGTTCTCCCCCAAGTTGAGGATATGCCTCTTAAAAATCGTGTTTATTTGTTTTCTTCGAAATGTCTGTACAAACTGTAGATAAAATCATGTAATTTGATGCAGCAGTGAAATGTGGTATTACCGTATTTTGTTATCGTCGAGTCTCGATCTTTGAGTGTGAGCATTTTTTATAGCAAAGCCACATCGGGATAGCTGTTAAGTCCACAGAGAGGAATCGAACCCCTGATTTTAGCGTTGTAAATTTGAAGGCTTACCGCTGTACCAGCAGGTGACGATATTTAATTAAAGCGTTATCGCTGGATTCTTCTGACTTTCTGCTCTCTGTCTATAATTTGTCAGTTCAAAATTAGAGATAGTCTTGTATGCATATCCAAATCCAACAAGCATTTGTTGTTAAGTAACAAGTAACAATTTATAAACTAAAATTTTCAAAACACCACTAAAAAAAGAAGTGGAAACATATTAATAATAATTATTCCCATAATATACACACAATATTTATAAATAACAACAAGGCAGCAAAACTATTGTTTGTTTTCGCATAAAGCTACACAAGAGCTATCTGTGCTAGCCGTCCCTAATTTAGCAGTGTAAGATTAGAGGTAAGGCAGCTAGTCATCACCATCTACCGATAACTCTTGGACAACTCTTTTACCAACGAATAGTGGGATTGAGCGTCCCACGGCTGAAAGGGCAAGCGTGTTTGATGTGACAAGAATTCGAACCTTCGAACCTCATATTATAAGTCGACCACCCTAACCATCTGGTCACAGCAAAGACAGGTAACTTTTTAAAATTAGGTGGATTCCATCAGAACACAGTTATATGTGTTAAGAGTTATGGTTTTATTTGTTTTTTACGATTTCAAGACACTTAACCTTCGTAAGGTGAGGATGTTAATTAACCAGGCACTGTAATATTGAAGAGAAGAAACGTGTTTTGGTTCAGACTTTATAAACCTTATATATAGGTGTTAGATTTCCTCGAAAATTTACAATCTTGGGAAATTTCTGTTAGACTGTTTATTTTTTGAATTACGCGCAAAGTTACACGAAGGCTATCTTCGCTAGTCGTACCTAATTTAGCAGTGTAAGATTAGAGGAAAGACAACTAGTTATCACCATCCACCGCCTCTTGGGCTACTCTTTTACCAACGAATAGTTTGATTGACCGTCACATTATAACGCCTCCATGGCTGAAAGGACAAGAATGTTTGGTGTGACGAGAGTTCAAACCCATGATCCTCGGATTACGAGTCGGGTGCTTTAACCACCTGGCCAAGATTTCCTATTAAACGTTCACAAAAATATTACTTAAGAATTTCACAAATATTAAATATCTCGTATATGATGGAAAATTTGTGTTTTTTTTTGTTTCTTTTTTTTTCACCCACAAAGCCATACAATGTTTGTTTAGTTTATTTTTTGAATTTCACGCAAAGCTATTCGAGGGCTATCTGCGCCAGCCGTCCCTAATTTAGCAGTGTAAGACTAGAGAAAAGGCAACTAGTTATCACCACCCACCACCAACTCTTGGGCTACTCTTCAACCAACGAATAGTGGAATTGACTGTCACATCGTAATGCTCTCAAGGCTGGGAGGGCGAGCATGTTTGATGCGACTGGGATTCAATCCCGCGACCTTTGTATTAAGAGTCGAATGACAAAGCCATACAATGGGGTATCTGAATTTCGCCTATCACAGGTATCGAACCCCCGTTTTTTGTGCTATAAGACCTCAGACTTGCCGGAAGGATTAAGTTACTAATCAAAACACTGTCGATGAGATTATTAAACGTTTACTATCGTTCTTGAATTACGATCCTCTTGCATGTCTTTTCATGGAATTTTCAGGAAATTTATGATTTTGTTTACTTAACATTGTTAAGGAGAAATAAATTTACTGAAGTCGTGCTAGATTTGGGTTTGGAATGAATTAGCTGCAAATGATTTTTATTTATAAACTCTCAAAGTTCAAAACAAACTTACTCCTTTAATTTTAACCCAGTTTTTACTTTGTTTATGAGCGTTCGTTTGCAAACTTTATAACAATTGCATTTTAATATCGTGTCAATAGACACGATGGTTTAACTTTTCACATTTCCTAGTAGTAACTCTTGTCCTTCTAGTAAAATCAACTTTAGCAGTTGACAAGAAGATATATGACAAAGTGTCTGTTCTTAACAAACATGTATGTGTGTCATATTTCTGGTATTTACACTTGGATGTTCACAAAACAGAGAACGTGTGAGCATAACAAAGTCATACACCATCGTCTTTACAGGATTAATTATCTGTGCTGTAATTCTCTGATGACACTATCCTGTTTTGTACTCTCAGTCTCAGACAATTTGGGTACTCCAGCAAGTAAAAGCCATCGCGTCATCGACCACATGCAGACCCCAGACAACAGCGGAAACAATTCTCGCTTCATTAAACACCGTCTGGCCTCACGCGTCGTTACTAATGGATACCAAAATAACGGGAATTTGAAGACTGGTGATGATTCACACACACACTTCACGTATTTCTTGCTGAAGTAATGCTGTAATGTCTTTTACTACAATCTTGGACAGTATGTGTTGATTTTACATTTCACTTGCGTTATACTCGCTTGTGTCGTAACGAACATGCTAATAGTCATGCAATCGTTTAAAGTAGAAATATGTGTTCCCCCCAAAAAAATAAATAAATCGTATAATGTACACTTTCACAGTAACGAAGAAGGGAAGGCAAAAAGGACCACGAAAGATGGTAGATGTATTAGTGACTGATGAGTACCATGTAACAACAAGACAAGCCAGTGTAACGACTGTGATCATGCTGTTGTTTGTGGATCATCTTTTAAGTTCTGCTTCACTGATGTATCTATCATCAATCTCAGTTAAGGGTCTGCAGAATGGGTTTGTAGTTCGTCAAGCCACGGATTAATGTGAAATTTGTCTTCGCTAGGGAAGTCCATTTCCAAAAGAGATCTATAAGTATTGTTCGGGTTCGAAGTTTGATGTTACAACATGAATATTTAAAAAAATGGAAGTTTTACTCATGATAGGACGTGTTGATTTTCAGCAATTTGGCATTAATGTTTCAAAATGGGAGTAAAAACTGTGTCAGATAAACGTAGTTGATACGTGCTGTTTCGTATTTACTGGGTAATTTGTTTTTAAATACTACTACAATGTCATAAGGATTATGCTTACACTTACGAATGTGTTACCAATCTCATGCGACTGAACAGAAGTGAATTAAGCATCTAATGGAGTAGAAGTTAGTTGGATTCATTTGCAAAATTACAATTTTAGAATGTCAAAGGTTTTGAGCTTTTTTAAAGGATTGGCTCTGGTATGTTTAATATATTACACTGCAATTCTGAACTTGTTTGAGCTTTATTTAAGTACAAATTATGTATATGAGTATTACGTATATAATGCAGACATTCATACAAATTCCACTAAACAAAACCCATATGCTTTTATGTTTTCTTGTTTGTTTTTTAATTTTCGCGCGAAGCTAAATAAGGGCTATATGCGTTGGCCATCCCTAATTTAACAGTATAAAACTATAGGAAAAGCAGCTAGTTATCACCACCCACCGCCAACTGTTGGGTTATTCTTTTACCAACAATGAGTGGGATTGATCGTAACGTTATAACGCTCCCACAACTGAAAGAGCGAGCATGTTAGTGCGACGAGGATTCGAACTCGCGACCCTCAGATGACGAGTCGAACGCCTTAACCCGCCTGGCCATGCCAGGACCCATATGCTTTTAATTTATACAAATAAACTTTCAGCTGTTAATACTAAGGCTTTAACTATTAATAAACAAATTTTCAGAATTGATTTTAAAAAGGCTTTATAAAATAAGTTATCTGCAGAAATAGCAAAAATATTTACTAAGTCTTTCATATTCGTTAAGTGAAAAAACCTATTCATTTTATAACATTGAAGAGAAAGTGTCATTAAATGTTTCATGAAATAATCACAAGAAATTAATTACCTATCATTAAACGCGGCATAGCACTCATAGAATAGCTTTGAGTGTTTTGTTATTGTTTTTCTCAAGTACAAACTTTTTGCTCTGTTTTCTCTTAGCCGATTTTGGATTCGAGAGGTCAAACGCTTTCGCCCAAAATCTCTTAGATTAATTTACTGTAATCCTGCTTGAAATAATTTCATTTTGATGGTAGATTGCTAGAGATCCTGATAAATAATAAACTCGAATCGAGTATACGCACCCCACGCTTGGTATTGGTGGCGCACAAAAGTACAGTTAATAAAACGGGGGGTGGAGTAGGTGTAGAGTCCTTAGATTCATTTATGCTAATCCCGCCTAAAATAATATAAAGTGCCGCAGCTTTTGAGGATTCCCCTTGTTTCTTACAGAGTCGCGTTATCCCTTAATACACTGGTCAGTAACTTTATTAGAATTTCTACCAACACAAGGGAGAACCATTTTTCGCTGTAAAACATAGCCTGACTCCAGCATAATGTAAGTACTAAAAGGTGCCAGAAAGCGTCATGTTTGATTTTAGGACATCGAATAGTATGATTTGGAATTGGTTCAGAAAAAGTAGTCAAGGATTATGGTAGGTTTTTTGATCAAAGACAGAGATGAGTATTACTCTCGTGCTATCTAAAACTATTTCAAAAACTTTGATCATTGTGAATTATTCTCTTGGAAGGAGCCTTATTCGTCAGTGTAAAAATGGAGGATTGTTGGCAGAAAGTGATGGCTTAGATATCCTTCTTACGTTATTCTCCTTTTCAAAGTGAACTCAATAATCCACATTCTCATGAGCATTTTCCCAAATGGTATAACATCACCTTAGGCAAATTGTAATGTTAAGAGTAACACAAGTAGTGTTATATGATTTTTTACGGTATTTTTACTCTAAAAACATTGCTGAAAAAAATGGTGAAATGCGATTCTCCAAAACATGTAATAAATATGTGGTTATTGTTGAAAAGATTCTTTCTTACTTTTATTTAGGATATTCATCATTTGGAAAAGTTGTCGGCTGCCATATGCCAGTTTTTACGATTTTCATTGCAACGGTCAATTCTTGATCGTTGTTGAAGGAACCGTCCAAATAGAACATGTTCTGCTGTAGTTTTCAGTGGCTCAGAGGTAAGTCTGCAGGCTTACGATGCTAAAAATATGTTTTCATACCCGTGGTGGACAAAGTACAAGTAATTCATTGTATGTATAGCTTTGTGCTTAACAACAACTAGCCAAACAAAAGCTTGATGTCTGTTACAGTTTACAAGTGTGTGCAGTCGTCTCTTTCCTCAATTAGCTACTTATAGTTGTTCACCAGTACACCTATCTATTTCGATTGCTGTTAGTGATGTACTCCAATCGTAGATGGCTTTTAAATATCCATTATAAGAAACTGTGTTTGTTAACAACACTTCATGCATTTTTAACAGTCAAAGGTGTCCTTGTTCATAGTCAGTTTTTACAGAATAAATCTATGTCTTTACAGTTACCCAACATATCGCATAGCCAGTTTATTTAACACGTGCAAATAAGTAAAATATTCTAGAATTTTGTGTGCATTTTGGTCCCAACTAAAGTGGCCAAGCACTATGTTATAAAACAACAACTATGAATAAAATGTGTGTGAAACTTAAACGTGTTTTATTAAATATTGTGGTTACCCGCTGGAGTGTAAGCAGCTAGAAATTGCTTAACAGGGATTATTTCACGGACTGAACATTTATTCCAAGGGAAAGGTATTCCTTTTTCGTCACTTTATAGAATGAGCAATAGAATTCTAGGAGATTAAGAGATAACACCAGTTAAGGTTTTCCCAAGCTAGCATTTCGTAAAAATAACTCAACACGAAAAGCTTGAGTTTATACTGCCAAGTTTATATTATTATATAAAAAAATAAATTAGTTAATTCTATAACTACGTAAAGACACATAAACATGAAGTGGGAAGAAATATATATATATAGACAACGGCATTTTATTTTAAAATTTGTAAAATTGTTCTTTGTTGCTAAATTATAAAATTGTTTTATTAGTAAATCCAAAACTTTACCAGTTTTTTGTTTTGATCAACGAGTTTGTTAAATAAATGATCTTTCAAACTTTAATGTAAATGTAAGATACAGAACCACACATATTACTCATCATTAGTAGTTAATGAGATCTGTGGTGAACAAAATCAATATCTATAATACCGTACATTCAGAGAGTTGGTAAAATATACGGGTATTTTCGTTATTACTAATTTTTTGTTTTGTTTTAAGACCATTCCTAGTAATCTAATAATAAGAATTACAGAAGTCCATTTGTTTTGTGTTTTACATACGAGTCTATACAATGTTCCTCACCACATGCATTGAAACTCGATTTTTGGTATTGTAAGCAGCATTCACCATCGTCGCTAATCCACTCGATGGAGAAAATATTGTAATGAAAGCGTACGATTTAACAATAACGAAAAACTTCGTGGATTTCAAAAACATGAAATAAACATACTAATGCATTTCACTTTCATACTATGTGTATACATAATAATAAATTCTGTAAGTTGAAACTGTGAGTTCAGTTTCTTTATAACTAACTTTGATGCTGAGCAGAGATTTTGAAAGGTATAATTATTTGTATTTCGATTCTAACTAACCTTATGAAAACTGTATAAATTCTGGTTTCAAAATTATTTTGAAATTAATAAATCACGAAATCAGGTAATCTAAATCTGAATCGTTGTATGTTACAGTTCTAATTGCGCTTTGACAGCTATTCATCGATAAACCAAACACACTAAAATTAACTGCAAGTGTTTGTATTCCAATTATCTTACAGTAAGTTGTTCAAGAACAAAGAATATTTTCTAAAACAAATTGGAGTGTAAAATGCTTTGGTTGTAACAAACTTTTGAGTTTACCATAATAATAAGTTAGCAACTATATTTGGCTTTTAAGATAAGTTTTAATTAAAACCTTTAAGGTTTAGTACAAAACGTGGACTCTAAATTCTGATTTTTGTAATTTCTTAGTGCTGATTTTAAAAAAAACAATAACAACAAACTGTGTCTGTGTTAGAGAGACGTGTAGAATGTTTTTCTATAAGTAAATTTAATGAAATACAAAAGAAGGAGCATTATAAAAATTATTATTATACGATATAATAAATTTAGTGACCACCAACATGTAGTAAAAAGTAAATTAAAAAATCCAGACATTCCTAAAAATATGGAACTTAACGATTCCTGATATTTTGATATTATAGAATTTAGATGAAAACTTGTGAAGTAATAATAACAACCTTTTTTTTTCTTTTCAGTAAATCTGAACATACTGAAGAATATAACTGGAGATATTATGGAGAATTTCAACAATTCTCTACTTTTTGTATTAAGAAACATATAATTTTAAGATTATAAATCATTGCCATATTATAAATATTAATCCTAAAACTTTTAAACGGCAAGTTTGAAATGATGATTTTCAAGCATCCTAAAACACACAAAATACATTTCTTTGAAACTATGGTAAAACTGAGTTGTGATAACCAGACAATTGGTAAAGATGAACTGCTTTATTTAACAAACTTGTTTGTTTGTTTGTTTTGGAATTTCGCACAAAGCTACTCGAGGGCTATCTGTGCTAGCCGTCCCTAATTTTGCAGTGTAAGACTAGAGGGAAGGTAGCTAGTCATCACCACCCACCGCCAACTCTTGGGCTACTCTTTTACCAACGAATAGTGGGATTGACCGTCACATTATACACCCCCACGGCTGGGAGGGCGAGCATGTTTAGCGCGACCCTCGGATTACGAGTGCACGCCTTAACGCGCTCGGCCATGCCATATTTAACAAACATTAGACTTGAATGTCTGGAAGTAATTTAAATCAGCTGTTAAAATAAATGGAAATTATGAAATACAATAAATTATAAATACCACATTGATGACTAGTTTCCTGTGTCAGAAAGAAAAATGAATAGATCATCACCATTTACTAAGACGAGACTAAATAATTATGCTTGAATTCTACATACGTTTAGATAATAGACTGTTAAATAACTGAATTTCGGACACTGCTTCCTCCTCCTAGTGGGTCAGCGCTAAGTCTTCAGACTTATAACACTGGAAATCGAGCTTCGTTATCTGTGGTAGAGTTCACACATAAAATAAAAACAAACCTCAGAAATATAAAACTATTTGTTAAAGAAATGTACAGTCAAACACTACAATGACAATGTTCGATTCTGGTTTCTCTGGCTTTGAAAATAGAAACAAAAATTTTCATAAAGAATGTTATTGAAAATCAATATTATAAATAAGGTTGAAGACTTTGATGGTATAATATAACACGTAGTTTTTGGCGACAATCTGAATAATTATTGGCCTACAAATTGTTGCAAGAATTTATAACTTCGACTATTTTTTGCAATAGAAGAATAAGGAACCCGAAATATTTTTTCACCGTAAAAGAAAGGCCAATTTTCATGGAAGTATACGTGGAACTTTAGAATTATGCATCAAGTATACGTTACTTCTTGTTAAAACTTTCGTTTGTCTTATATTTAAACATGCACGGTAAAAACAAGAGCATCAGCTTGAAGTTGTAAACTCAGCAAACACGTTTTAACCAGACAGATTTAACATGTATGTTAGTTGTGCGAAGTGCACTCGAAGAAAATCAGGATCTAGCTTTTGGGATTTTATGTTTGGTTTGTTTTGAATTTCACGCAAAGCTAAACGAGGGCTATCTGAACTAGCCGTACCTAATTTAGCAGTGTAAGACTAGAGGGAAGGTAACTAGTCATCACCACCCACCGCCAACTCTTGGGCTACTCTTTTACTAACGAAGAGTGGGTTGATTGTACATTATAATGCTCCCCCGGCTGAAAGGACAAGCCAGGCCGGAATTTTATGATAAATTAGTTGTTAACATATTTTAATGGTGGTTAACAGAAGAACTTTAATTCTTTTTAAGCTTGTGTAACCGTAAAATTCATATCGTGTATTTATTATAAATGCGTATTTATAACTTTATCGTTTTTGTTATGATGTAAAGTTCGTTACATATTCAACGGTTAGGAATAATTTATAGCATAATTGTTATTATCAGGTAATAGTTGCATCACATGAACTGTTTAATACTTGTTTTAGTAAACATTCTAAATATGAAATACATGGGCATGTCACAAGAGTTTACTTTCAAGTAATATTTTCATTATAAAAATGAAGAGTTTAGTCCCCCTATAAAAACAGCTAAGCTATTATTGTATTAATAAAGAGAATGCCTTTTTCTTCAAAATATAATTTGTATGTCTAAAAATCTGTTACTATTGTATCTAGTTTCAATACTTCATTTATCAGTAATACCTTTTTATTAAAAAATGTAACAGTGATGTTAGCAACAAAAAAAACTTTTTAAGTCTATTTCAATTTTATGTCTGGGAACTTCTTTAGAAATATTGGTCGAAGAAATTCGCAAAGGGTTTCCTCGCCGCATCCAGTAAAGAGCTATCTCTGAACGTATTTAGATTGAACCATAGTTTTGTAGCTTTTTACAGCTTATCATATTGTTCATTACAATACACTCTAGAATTGGTTACAAAGAACGACACACTAACTAACTAACTAAGCGACATTAAAGTTTAAGTAAATGAAAAAAAGGATTATTCTTCCTATTACATATTTGACCACAAAAAACGAAACCAAGATGTAATATGAAAGGTTGTCTGGTTATCTTTATACTTTGGTTCTTTCTCACAGACTCATTTCACTGCTTCGTGACGCGCGTGGATGAATCCTTATTCGCTAAAAAAATCATTGAACAAAAAAGCATGGTTACGATGATTAATGAACAAGGCTGTCCCTGTCACTACCTGCACGAACCTTGTGACTGTATGATGAATGGTTACAACTTCTACTCACGTCTAGTAAAGGACGTAAATAGTGTTAAAGGGTCACGAAGAAAAGATTCTCCGCTATAAACCGCGTTGTCTCTCTGTCTGTTGCCGGTCAGGATTGCTTCCAACTGGCGATAATAAATTTTCCCTGGTGACACGAGACACGAGGACTGAGTTTGCCCCTCCACAAGCATGGCCAATTTAAAGAAGTGCTTTTCAATATCGCTCTTATCTCATTGTTGTTTCTATACCCAGCTAGGGTTGTTGTCAGCTTATAGAAGTGTCACCGACACTTGTCCCAGAATGAAAGATTGACCTGTACTTACTAAAGAAGGAGTGGTATGAAAATGAAATAGGTCTTTGTTGAAGTTGTATCACTAAACAGGAGGTACAAAAGATGAATAGGTTTCGAGTTCAGACACCGAAAAGCCGCTTTCATGTTAAAAATATTAATCCAGTAGTATGTGCAGCTTGATACTGACTTTTTAACACTATTATCTGGAAGCCTTCAGAAAACTGTTTAAGTTCACATAACATAATAATGTAATTTGCTTAGTTTTAGTACTAAGAACTAAGTTATAAAAAAGGGAATAACTGAACAAATGTCATGCAGAAATGGGTAGGTTAAAAAAAGCAAAATATTGTGGAAAAACACGAACATTAATATAAAGCAGAAGTTAATTTTCCCAATTTTTATTTTATGTAGCTTATCTACTATATAACGTGTTTGTTTTATGTATCTTTACGTAGCCAGTTTCTTTGTACTAACTTTTGTACACGTTGATCAGGTATAACTAATTTTGTTTTGTTTATTACTGCTTGACTAATTAAAAATACATTTTCACCCATAGGAGGATTGAAATCTCAGCTATCAAGTAAAGATATCATCATAAGTGTACTATCTTACACCAATACACTGTTCCTCATTTCGGGTTTTTCCAAATGCCCCTAAGTCTTAGTGGCTGTGTAGAGTAATTCATAATTAAGAGTTTCAAAAATATGTGTGTGAAGTGATAATGTGACCTAAGAGTGTTTAAATTTTTTCAAGAACATAAGAATTCCAGAATTTAGGACAGTTGTATCAATACACAGATTTAACTAGAAGTTCGGTCGTTTCGAAAGAGATCACGGCAGAGTTTTTCTATCCTTCTAACTTTGCTGGAATTTTTACATTTTTTCTACAGATGTAATTAAGTTTTTTTTTCTGTTTGTTACCATAAACTTTATTGAAAGCTTTAAGCATTTATTTCCTCCCAATCATCCAGTTATTGTATGCAAATTGGAAATAATAACTTATTTTAAAATTTCCTACGACTTTTCTTAAGGAAAATTAATTAATACTGAAACATAAATTAAGCACAAATTCGCCACCGTACTTGGAAAATATTTGTATTTGTGTGTACATCTTGTGTTTGAGTGTATCATACAACGTGCAGTTTTTTTTTTGTTTCGTTAATGTTTGAAGTGACGTATATAATACGCTGTGTGTTTTGAACCGTTTTATTTGTCAACACATTGTGTATACATTTGGTTGGTATGCTAAATCAAGAAGGTTTATTTCACATCGAATGTTATTTTAAATAACCTGAGATCTTTGCTTTCACACAATTTGTCACTCTTTTATGTTCAAAGTGAAAACGAAATTTTAACTATCGTACGTGTGCAACGGTTCTGTTTCGGTGTGTAACTTACTATTAGATATATATTAATAGCGTTCGTTCCTCTTTTCTTTTTCGTAACTGTTCTCATGCAGACTGATATCTGCTAGAGATTGTACTTAACCAGATAGAAGCCCTAAATGAAGAAAGAAAGACGTAACCTTAAAAGTCGAAAATGAATTCATGGTTTTACTTTAATAAAGCGAGTGTTCGAGTCTTCTATAGATTTTAGTTCATGAAGTGTGAAAGAGTTGTAATCACTCTTGAAAGACACTAACGTGTATTATTAAGAAATACCTAATGGAAGACACTGATCATTTAACAAGCTTTAGTGCCAAAAAAACATAATACTCTAGCGTTGTATTTCTACATATACACAGACTTAATACAAATCCAACGTAAGTCAAAGTAAACATGCTAATTGTGTGCTTGTTCTAAGTAACTGAGCTGTGTACGTGAAATGAAAATTGAATTCTGAAAGCAATACAGTCTATGTTAAAATGTAAGTTTATTTTAATGTTATAATGAGATACGAGATAAGTTTATATATGCATAAAATGTTTCAAGTAAAATGAAACAGTAGGATTCGCTTTTACATCAGAGAATCTGTATCTGACGAGGCGTAACGACATTACTTTACTGCTTGTAGTTTACTGAATCGTCTTGAATTTCGCAAACAAACCTGAATGTGTATCGTATTTTAAAACTGTAAAATACTCGAAAAGCATTTAGAATTATTTACACATCAAAATTAGCTCAATGTAGCAGTGCAATAAAATATGAACATCTGTAGGTTATGTCAGTTACTACTGACACTTTTATCGAGCCCACTTTTTAAATTTTCTTTTTAACATTTAGATTTCAATTATGACGTAAGAATACTATCATGTGTCTAATTGTACGGAAAATGCTAAATCACTTTCTTAAAGTCAATATTAATATCTTATGTTCCACGTTGTTAGTGTAATAAGTCAATCGTAACCATCAATTTTTTATCTATTTACATATATTAGACAATAATATTTCAAAGTTAACATTCACGAACACATTTATACACTTTTTGCACTGTTTATGGGAGTGGTTCGGGTCATAAACATGAGCATGACAGGCACTTTTTCCTGTCTTTATGATTCATTAAGATTATATGTTCGTGGCTCTCTCTGGTGGTAGATACGTGACCGCAATGCGAAACCTAAATAAAGTACTTAGGTTGAGTAAATCTATTTAAAAATGTTCGTGAGGATATGGCTTTTCAAACTAGTAATATTCTATCTATTAATATCATTATCTAATAATACTCCATTTATTGGAACTTTATTTAGTAATACTTTTCCGACCTTAAAGTGAATAATTATAAGTCTCTGTTAAATCATGTCTCAAGTTTTAGACTTTTTAGTCTTATAGTGAAATACACTTAACATAAATTATAGAACTATAAATTAAAACAGTTTTTTTAATATTAGTTTTATAAATGCTACTGGGTTTGTACCTAGAATGTGAGACCCGTCCCTTCTCTCTTGCTTCTTAATTGAATCTGGTTAAATTACTATTCGTTTAAGACTGTTTCTGTTTTTCTCAGTGCACGCAATAATCGTTCTTTGACCTGTAGGATGAAATAGGGAATAAACCGCGACAGTTAAAACATTACCCAAAGCTACTCTCAGTGGACACTAAGCTATTCTCCTAAAAAACGGCACTCCGAAATTGTTTGACCATCTAAATTCTCTATTTAACTTATCGCTATCCTCAGGATATATCCCAGTTTCTTGGAAGCTAGCAAATATTTTAATGTTCCATAAGGAAGGAAAACCAGCGAATAAACCAAATAGCTATCGACCAATCAGTCTGACCAGCTGTGTAGGCAAAATTCTCGAAAGAATAATAAGTAATAGACTCTCCACATTCCTGGAGGTAACATCAAAATTACCAGAAGAACAGAATGGATTCAGAAAATTTAGACAAACGACAGATCATTTAATAAGATTAACCGAAACCATTATAGATAGTTTCAACAAAAAAGAATGTACAGTCGCTTGTTTCCTCGATATCGAGAAAGCATTCGACACCGTTTGGCACGATGGTCTAAGGTTCCGAATGAATGAAATGGAACTACCGCGAGGAATTATTCGCTGGTTATCTAACTTTCTGGAAAACAGAAAATGTAGAGTAAATGTAGAAGGAACTTTTTCCGAATACTTTACTCCACTAGCTGGTGTCCCGCAGGGAGGGGTGGTTAGCCCTATACTCTTCATCATGTATGTTAACAATATGCCATTGAAGGATCCAAATCATGGATTCTCATCACAGTTCGCAGATGATGTGGCAATCTGGAAAAGTGCTGCAACACCCACGATAGCAGCTACAAACATACAACCACAATTAAATAGAATTAGTGAATACTGTGAAAAATATAGAATTAAAATAAACACAGCAAAAACTCAGCTCGTACTCTTTACGAAATCGCCAAAACACAGAAAACAACAGTTAGAAATATATATGAATGGCACGCTGCTCCAGATTGCCCAATCAGCAAAATTTTTAGGTCTGACTTATGATTCAAAATTAACTTGGATCAAACATGTCAACGAAATTAAAAATAAAATTTGGCGAAGAACCAACTATGTTAGGAGTCTAACTGGTAAACACAGTGGAGCATCCACAGATAATATTTTGAAAATATACAAAACATATATTAGACCAGTAATAGACTATGCAGCTCCAGCATGGGTAACTGTAAGTAATGTAACAATCAAAACCAAACTACAAAAAATACAAAATGCACTTCTCACAACAGCATACAGAGTTCCGAGAGCAACATCATCTAAATTCATCCATAATTACTCGAACATACCAATAATATCAGATAGACTCCTAAATATTACAATTAGGTATTTTAACAAAAATTGGAAGAAAAATGATTTGTTATGCGAACTAGATAGGTACCTTATACATGATGAAGATATTCCTAAATACCTCTCCCCAATTAACATATATATTAAATATAAAGAAAAAAAAATAAATTAAATTAAAATATGTATGTGTATAAATTTTAAATCTTGTATTTATAATTTACATACTTATGTATTTTAAAATAATAATAAGATTTAAAAAAAAAATGCCACCAGCAAGCTTGACTACTGTGAATAAGAGACTATAAATGGACATTGCCCTGAAAAGGACCTAACATAACATCACGAGTTAGGGAAAATATGTTAAGGAAGGAGGAAGAGGTCAAAGTGAACCTGACCCTCCAGGGCAAATACCCAAACACCATCGGGAAGAAGTGGACACTACTAATATAAAGATGAATGGCATAATTCCTAAAAGCAAGACAAAGTTTTCATGCTCCAGTTTGTAGTCTTTAATAACTTTACTAGTCCTATGGATGAGCCATTTTTTTAAGGGGAAAGATAAAACACAAGGAAATGTACATATAATGTAGTAGTATATCAAAGTATTGTACGTTTTATGCAGCATAAGAAACATCTTAGATTCTCCTTTGCACTTTTATGCATTCTTTTGGTATAACTTACTGAAACATATAGACGTGCATAAAGTGTTGGTGAAAGAAAGCGTTTCAGAAGTTAGTATAACTATTCGATTACTTCAATTGACACAAAAAACAAACAAACAAACTTAGTCTGAAAAAATGTTTGTATTTTTATCGTGTCGCAGCTTCGCAGTTAATTGTTTGTGTTTGTAAAGTGATTCCACTGTTCTTCTGACATCAGAATTGTGTCTGATTTATGATTACTTGTCTGAAAATCAGGCAGTGCAATATTTGTTGTCTCTTTGTCGTGGTCGACCTGCTAAACACCAAAATAAAAATAGTACAGATCTCTGCACATATTATAACCACTATGTTTCACATCGCATGCAAAGGAGTCTGATATCGTATTACGAGATTAAGAACGAATGCTTGTTTAACTAACATTTATATTTAAATTAAGATGATAAAATATTTATTATGAGTTCTAGAGGAACATCCATCTAATTAATATCGCTGAATATGTTTTAAAAACGACGAATCAAATGTAATACACACACACACACACATAATATAAACTCCATGTGAGCTTCTTTTTTAATATTTGTACAACCATCTGAAAATTATATATGTTTAATGGAATTGTCTCAAGTGAAACTACTTTTAATGGGATTGAAACATCTATTTAATAGGATTGCCTGCACTGAAACGTCTGTTTGATAGAATTGTCTGCACTGAGATGTTTGTTTAATAGGATTCTCTGTATCGAGACTGTCTATAGATGTAAAAAATATGCAGAATAAATTTTACGATTATATCAACCGTTATTCAGGTTGTAAAAACTTAACTGATATTAAAACAATTTCAGAACAGATTGTATTATAAAATAAAATACGTGTTGAATTTTTCCGGATGTGCACTAAACCAAATATGTGTCCCTCTAGAATTTAAATTTACATTTTCAGCTTTTTCTGAGCATATTAATTTTTTTATATTTCGCGCAAAGCTACTCGAGGGCTATCTGCGCTAGTCGTCTCTAATTTAGCAATGTAAAACTAGAGGGAAAGCAGCGAATCCATCACTACCCACTGCCAGTTCTTGAGCTACTCTTTTACCAATGAATAGTGGGATTGACCGTCACATTGTAACGTTTCCACGGCTGAAAGGGGAATCATGTTTAGTGCGACGGGAATTCGATCCCGCGACCCTTAGATTACGAGTCGAACACCTTAGCCCACTTGGCCATGCCGGGCCTAAGTATATTAATAATAACTTTTTTAATTTTATTTTTAATGTAAATGAATATCAAAACAAATAACTACATGTCGTATGTATGAAAATTAAATTTCCCTTTGTTATTAATGTTTCGTGAAGCAAAACATTAATGTTAGAAAGTATGTTACTTATAAATGGGAAATATATTCGTCAAAAATTACTAAATGTTTGTTTTTAAAACGAATATTTTGTTCTGCTGAATAGTATATCCATATAAAAGCTATGCAACCAGATTATTTGCTTTGTTATTGTTTAGTAACAATGAAAACAAACGTAGATGTAGCATGATATCTGAAAAATATTAAAAAATGGTTAAACTCGCCATTTCAAAAATTTCTTGATCGACCTTAACCTGAAGATTCAAGCAATACGAAACGTTTATCCAAAAAGTTAATCAAAAAATTCCTTAATTGTGGTATAGCAATATAACCATGTTTATATGTTTAATTATTATTTAGAGCAGAATATAAAGCACATCATCTGATACGCTTTTTTTTATCTCTGCATGTGTAAATAATGCATAAGCACGCACATCATGACATACTTAGTGTTATGTATATGTGTAAATATTTTGTAAACGACAACATGTCGTGTTGTGTTTGAATTTTCATTTGTATTATTCATTTTTCCATATTGATATTATTGTTTCGAAGTTTAAACTAATATTTTGTTATTTATTTAGGGTAACATTTAGAACTTTCTTGAATTAAGTAGACCAATCATATGTTTGTAAATGAGTGCTGGTGACTTCGTGTCTAGACGTGTAGTCTCGTGCAAGAACGGACACGCGCGGATTGCTCTAGAGTTGTATGGAAATTGCAAGATTGTTCGAGAAATAGGCCTATCGGTATAAAAGACGGTGACGCGAGATAGATTCAGTCATCAGTTTTTATTCGAAAAAAGAAGATAGATTCAGTCATTAGTTTTATTCGAAGAATAAGAGTGAGATTCAGGCATCAGTTTTAGTTATTTGAGAAAGATTAAGTGTTTGCTGTGAATATTCAACTTGGATTTGTGATTGAAGTTAGATCTACGGAAGTTGTGATTTTATTTCGTCAATCTCTACGATACATCTGAATTACTGCTTGAGCTGAGAGACGGCGATTTTATTGAACTGTGAACTGTTTCGGAATTTCTTCGTGGGACCAAATTCACACCCTAGACTGGAATTTGAGACTTTAATTTTAGATCATTACATTAGATACAGGCCAGTACCGTTTTGTATTGTGATTTATTTTGAAGTTTGAAACTAATATTATTTTGTTTTGTAATTAATTTCGAATGTCGTAACTTAATATCTGTCACTGTTATTGTATAATTTATGTTATATCTGTTATATTTGTTAATAGGTTAGTGTAATAAATTATACAAGCTGTTATCTGTGTTTTTCTGTTGCGTTTAATCTACGAAGAACTTAAAACATAAAAAATACGTAACACTTAGTACACTTCTTTGTCAGGTTTACATTGGATTAAAATGTAAACATGCATGACTCATATTACATTTACGCATGTATATTCAATGATGATGAATTGATACATAGACTGAGTTTACAACATACTTATTTATTGAAATACATGTGCAAATGCATATAGAAGAAAGCACAGATGGTGAAATAAGTTACCTATGATGAAACAATATCTACAGCGACGACTTTATAACCAGATCCTTTTAAAAATTCGAGGTTTTTGAAAATTACCAGGATGAAAATATAAAAATAATCACAAAAGCACTGTACATGCAGTTTATGTCTATAAACAACTATTACCGTGAATTTCTCTAGTTATTTTAGACGTTCAAGGAATAAAAAGCCTTTCAAAAATGTCAACGTTCTATTACTGAAGAGAAAGACTAATTTAAATATTTATGTTAGGTATGAGTGCGTAAGGAAAAACAAATGATAAATTAGAATAATTCTTAAAATTATTACTATTATATTCTTTGTAGGCTCAAAATCAACGCATACGAAATGAAATTTTGTTTTATCGTACAAAAACACGTACACACATATACATACATATTCATATATAAATACATAATAAATTTAAATTTCCAGTAGCAATTTGTTTTTTTCCCGCTTGGTCCACATAGTCCTAACAAGAAATCACTGTTTCGTCAAAACAATGTCCTCAAACTTCGAAATTCTGTTTTTAACGACTCGTATTAAAATTAATTGTTCTAAATTTGTAAATTAATCAAATTTGTCAACATATTTTAAACCTAGCTATCATGTGCTTAAATCGCTTTTACTACTGTTATTGTGATTAGGTTTAATTATATTTTTACGATAATGTGATAACAGGTTCAGTAAATTTCGGTTAGCACTGTTACTGTTTACATTTAGGTTGCTATATTACAATTACTGGCTGGCAAGTTCCACAATTCCCTAGTAGTATTGTTGCTATATCTATGTTTTGTTGTATTATTAGTACTAACTGGCATATTTCCCTAGTCGTTGGTAATATTGTTGCTATGGAAATGTTGTTTATAAAATTATGGAACTCTTTAGTAGGTGCCACAATTCGCTGGTGGCTGTGTATACATTTTGTTGTATTACAGGAGTCCACTTCGCTGTCGCTAGCAAGTTCCCTTAGTTGCTGGTAGAACTGTTGCTGTGGAAACGCCTGACAGAGATATCCTAGTTACCGGTTTTCTATCGTGGCACGTGGAAGTTATTTCAGGGTTAACAGTTTCCGATGGAATGAGACCTTCTTTCATTCTTTTCTTCTGTTTCATTCGTCTGTTTTGAAACCAGATTTTTACTTGAGTTTCATTTAGTTGAAGAATGTTTGCAATTTCTATTCGACGCGCTCGGGTAAGGTACTTGTTGAAGTGAAACTCTTTCTCCAATTCCGTTAGCTGTTTGGTAGTAAAATTTGTTCTTCCTGGCCCATTTGTCGTTGGCTGTTCTCCACCAGGACCGCAACTGCCAGGTCCTAGCCTGTTGTATTGATGCACCGACTTGTGGCCTATTGTTAAAAATAACTTATGTGTGAATTCAATTTATATCCATAAAAATAATAAACATTAACAAAACTGATCTCGATTTATTTTATATTTACAGTTGTTTTTTGTATAAAAATAAAATATATCTAAAATTTTGGTTATTTTAGGGCAAACAACTTTCATGAACATATTACGCATTGATAAGTTTTTCAGAGTTTCACTTTTTATTCTTTACAATTTTGAATAAAAACAACACCGTTTAGATTATTTATAAATAAAAGTAATTTCACAAAGACAATTAAACTCACATCTAACACTATAGTGTCTACGAAAGGCGACATGGAATGTAACATGAAAAAAAAAAAAGAAAGACAAAGAAATGACTGAAGTTATAAACATTTTTACTGAAATTTTCTGATTTCATAATTTTTGGAATGCCTTTTAACAATTTGGGTACATCAACTTGCTATATTAAAAACTGTATTTGACTTCCATAGTCGCGCTCGACATGGTTAAATAACTCCTACGCTAGCCCTAGTTTAAAAACTGTGATCAATGCTATAGTTTTAGAACTCAGATTTCAGGATGAGGAACCATCTTTTCAGAAAATGAAGTTCGGAAATTACCCATTTAAATCGCCACCACACTTTATAGCTTAAGAACATTGTTACAAGCAAAACCACATAGGTTAACTGCCGATCCCACCGAGGGGAATCGAACCCCTGATTTTAGCGTTGTAAATCCGTAGACATCCCGCTGTACTGGCGGGGAGCTTGTTATAGTCTGATCGCTGTATTGCTTTTTCCATAATTTAAGAACCGTGTATTTGTCATAATTTGATAACTTTGTTGAATATATTTTTCACTTTTAAGACAAAATAGTTCTGATTATATTTACAGCTATGTACATTAATTCATTCAAAATTTCAATTATTTAAACTTACGCAATTATAAACCTTTCATTCGTGTAATTAATTAGTCGTTAACTTCATATCAGCATATAATCCAGTTAGCTTAACAAATCATTTTAATTAAAAAAATACATTTCATCTAACTTGTCTAATGTTTAGAAAAGCTGATGTCAGAAGAAAAACAACAACAATAACAGCATTAGAGAAAATCAAAATGTAACATACATTTCAAAAACATGTCCGATATAAGCCTTCCATTTCCATTACTCTTACCGTGTTTATTCTCCCAAATACACCAGTAGCGACGCTGAATGTATGTGTTGTTAACAGAAAAATCGCTGTTTGATGAAACTCTACAGATAATTAGACTGATATAACCGAATGCTTAATATACGATTCGATAAAACATTTATTTTGTCAACTACCAAATTGTTAAACTGAAACCAAGACAATTTTATATTATGAGTGGTTCAGAAGGAAGATTAATTGACTGGTATATTAAAATCCCATTACTGGCTGTACGTATGCCATCATAAGCACGTGACAAGTTTGTAAACATACAGACTGCTGTAACCTTGACAAGTTAGATCGATAAGATGGGCAATTAATGAGCACATATGCAGGTTTATGTGTGACATTAAATATCTTGAAAATTCAGACGCAAAAAATAACTTTGATCTATTATAATCGAGCAAATAAAGATAAGCGACAGTGAGTGTATATAATCATTATCTTTGTGCGAAAATGAGTTAGAAAGTAAATATAATATATACGTGTATTAAACTGAGTCGTAACTATTTTATTTATTAAGAAATTTTATCGTCACCACTCAGTAATATTAATACTGTCCCTCCCATCGACAAACTTAAGGGATTACAACGCTTAAATTCGAATTCGATTCCTAAGGTTTGAACATTACAAAAGTTCACTGTGCAGCTTTTCGCCTAGTATCAGCAACAAAAAAAAATAACAGACGTAGAAGTTGAGTAGATTATTTTGTTTGTTTGTTTTAGAATTTCTCGCAAAGCTACATGAGGGCCTAATTTAGCAGGGTAACTCAAGAGGAAAGTCAGCTAGTCATCACCACCCACCGCCAACCCTTGGACTACTCTCTTACGAATCAATAGAAGGATTTAACTTCACATTATAACGCGCCCACATCTGAAAGGACGAGCATATTTGTGCGACGAGGATTTGAACCTGCTATTCTCAGATTACGAGTCAAGAGCCCCAACAACCTGGCCATGCCTAGTTATTATAAAACGATTTTCAAGCCTCTCTTTGTCGTTACAGCCCATATTATATCGTTCGGTCGTGCTTTTTCTGACGACCGATCGTCTTTACAATATCTCCACGACGGTGTTTACATTGCAAAAAGTTCCATTGTAATGGTGTCATGTCCAAAATACATCATTTCTCCTTATTAGCTTTACGCATTCCATCAAGTGTACGAGGAAAGCGATTTCCCAGCGACTGTTTCCACATTACGCACACACAAAACTACATAGACGACTTGAGCCGTATGTCATCGTTCGGAATATAATGAATATTTATTTCATTCTCCATTTGTTTAATGTATACAACGGTAGAACGGATATGCTATGGAATCAACCTATACACAAGACTCATGCTAGTGCCTTTTTGTTTCATGTATTTTCATCTATTATAACTTGCTGTACTTTGCCTACCATAGCAAGTGTAGACTTGTTGCATGTTTTTGGTATTTCAAGTTGATCCATATTATTTTCTCAGTGCCGTTAAGCATAAGAAATATCCAAATCTTGAAAATCCTAAATCCCCAACAGAACACGTTTTTGTGATATTTACGTATGAATATTTTGCCCTGAAAATGCTTGTTACATACTCTTCCCAAAAGCCATCAGTTTTTGGTTGCATTACTACTAACTATGAAACGTCCAGACAATGTTGAAATATAGTTTTCATACATTCTGTTTCATCAGGACTTTATGTCGGCCGTAGTTATTATGTTTGCTGATTTTCATATTCGAAATTGCTTTGATATAATCCACTCAACCCTCTATAATAACCACATGTAGTTGTAGACCGTGCTTCTGAGCGTCAAGTTTCTTCAAGCATATGCCATTTTATGCTGAAATGATAGGTGACAAATTTAGTTTATAAATTTTATTAAAATATTAACATATACT
The DNA here is from genome assembly GCA_011833715.1 of Carcinoscorpius rotundicauda. Taxonomy (NCBI): domain Eukaryota; kingdom Metazoa; phylum Arthropoda; class Merostomata; order Xiphosura; family Limulidae; genus Carcinoscorpius; species Carcinoscorpius rotundicauda. The sequence goes on along the minus strand of CM022395.1, from coordinate 39,301,979 downwards.
GAAAAGTCCCTCACCGAAAATTTTATTTTAGGTACATTTCATTATCATAATACGAAACTTGCTTTGAATTTTAAGTTGAAATAAAGTTTATTAGTCTTTTCTCGAGAAATGTTATCGAAAGGAAAAAAAACAACGTAGAGACTGTTTTTTCAGATACGTCGTAACACTTGAAAATGTACGAAGTATAAGTGAGAACCACTTTATTTCCTTAGAATGATGTTACACAGAGTTTTACTTAACATTGTGAAACCAAAAAGGAACCACTAATATTTCTAGCTATTAATGTTATATATAATGCATCTAAAATATAAAGTTTATAGTTTTAGTTAATATATCAAAAAATATTACTCAAAGCATTTTTTTAATTTTCTCTTTCTCTCTTCTTGAGCGTCCTGAGATACCTACGACTTTACATATTTAATTTGACGTAAAACCTTTTGATGTGCAGTTGTAGTAACTTTACGACGTATTAGTTTAAATGAATATTCTTACTATTTTCACCTCCATATTAATGCATTACGATCCACGACATGATTGCTACATCTTCATAGGGTGTAGCTAACACTATGGAATGACAAGAGTGTCTTCTTTCACAGACGTAAATTTTTTCTTAAAAAATAATCTAAGTGATTAATATGAAAGTCCAGTTTCTATTTTTAACACTTTTCTCAGGAGTCAAGGGGTGTCTTTACATACACTACAGTTTGTAGAATATTAAATTTTCATTTCGAAAGAGGGTAGTTTTGGACGTATCTTTTCAACAGCTAGTTACAAACACATGTTAAGCTAGTGGTCAAGAATCTAACTTCATACGAAATGTGTAGTTCAGAACTAAACAATTGGATTACATCTTTTGAAAGTTTCTCATAAAATTAACTTTCAAAAATTATTTATGGCTTATTAAAAATCATCGATAACCTAGTAAAATCAGTAAATAAGCTCATATTACATATGATAATGTTTAGTTTGCAGTAAATCATTAGCACTCGTATAGTATCGTTAAATATAAAACAATAAAAGGTTCGTCATACAATAAACTACCTGTGAATGGAAAAAATTTAAAACCAAACTATCAGCAATGGAACTGGAGATAATTAACATTTTAAGTAGTACATAACAACTGATACACTGTAAAATACTGAACTGATTAATGAAATGTGAAATCACCGAATTTTACTCATAGCGAAATATTAATAATGTTAAAGTATGAAATGCATTGATTATATAGACCTTAATTAGAGGTACGAGAAACTTATACAACTTTCAAGACTAAAATTACATAATTAAAGATATATAATAAAGCATCACGAAGAATGCAAAACTCATGAAACAGTTTAATAAAAATTGATTTGTTGTCATTTGAAGTAAATATTCAAAAGTTGAAACTAATGTTATAGAAAATTAACATATATCCTAATTACTTATGTAGAGTATAGATAATATTAAATATGGTCATTAGGCAGTAGTAAGACATAACTAAAGGCTAATATAAATGTTATAGATACATAGTACTGTACTACCTAATATATAAAAATGTCAAACTTATTTTGAGGAAATAAGATTAATTACACGAACGTAAAATGTATCTTTATAACAAAGTATTTGTATTTTAACACTTCGTACCTCAAAATAGTATTTCTTATATCATACATTTATTTACATTTGTATGGAATATACCAATTAAACAACCCATGATAAGACTGGGATATATTTTAGTGTTTACATTTTGTATATTTGTTATTTAAGTGATTATATAATGTATGTATGTATGAAGTCGATATGGATTTTAACAAAATTACATTACATTTTTATGTGTTTTTTTTCATTTAATTTAGTTCCAACTAAATTTCTTCTTATTTTATAGTGATGAAAGTTAATTTTTGACTTGATTTTAGATATGTAAATGTGTTGGTGTATCTATAGAAATATATATCCATCAAAGAGTGAAATAACATTTTTCACATTTATTATTTCACATTCAATTATTCCTTAATAGATTTAAAATACTAATCACACATTATTAAATAATAAACAAGCAAGGGAAAAAAGTTAAAATTCAAATGATATTAAGTATTCAATGTGGAGAGTACTGTCATTTCAAAATCGGAAAACACATTTCTCCTGAATACTCGACAGATTTTTGATGGCGAATAAAAATTATTAAAAAAAACAAAGAAAGTTCAACCAATCAACCACAACTACACGCGAAATACACTCAAAGTTTGAAATGTATTATGTGTAGAGTTTATCAATGATATTCATGATTGAGCTGGTGGAATAGAATACATGTCGTATTACTTCAATACACGGTATTACTCTGTCTGATAATCTATAAAAATAGTTTCTGACAACGTTGTTTGATTGAACCTTTTAATAATTTAAGTGTCAAATTTCCGACGTAAAGTTAATATAGAAAAGCTAGTATCGGCATTCCTAGTCTTACTTGTTGCATGAAATTAGCAAACAATCTGGTTTCATATCTTAGGGGCTGTCATAAATCTATGTCGATGCCAGATTTTAAAATGTGAAATTAAAATAATAACTAATATTTAATAATGAGCACCATAAGAAATTATTTTGGGCATCAAGCGAAACATAAATATAAAGGTTCGAAACTTGTTCTCACATCTAGTTTATAGTCTTAACGTTTTAAGTTAGTATAACACAACAATATACTTTTGTTATAAGATTAAATACAACATATATTACCATATATATATTAAATTTACATGTTAATGTAAAAATAGACATTAACAATTATGACTGGGACGAGACACACAAGTCATTTCTTGAATGTTTCGTCTGTAGCAGATTGACATGTACGTCAAACAGCTTCAATTGAGGAATTTGCATATATTTATTATGTATGTGTAAAGCTCTTAAAATAAAGACAGATATAATACAAAATTATTTTGTATTTACATGCATTTCTATATAAATTTTAATTAATTCTTAAATGTTAAAAATTAACGAAAATTAATTAAATTTCTTTCAAAATTTTTCATCGGGTTGACTCCTTTCCATTACTGTGCTTTTTGTTTAATTAATTTAAATATGCAATAAATATATTGATATAAAGAAAGTGTTTCTGATTTAATTTCATCCGTGTCAGCTTAACTTACCTCAGAGAGTGTGTTAACTTGTCTCGTACTTGGGGGTAGTTACAAAGCGAGCATTTTTCTATTTTTGCTATTTTTTTTTTATTTCGGAGAAAATCAGCAATTACGTTATATTGTTCGGCTTAAATATGCAATAAACGAAGGTGTATAGTTTATATTGGTATCGAAATTTCTTAGCTTGAAATTCACATCTCAATTTTATTTAAATATTTAAAAAAGCGAGTCAACCAATTTCCTGTTATCCTGGTATGCGAAGAATGTCTTACCCAAATATTTTTTGTACAGTCTACCTTTTTACTTAATTTTTTATTATTTTTTGAAGACTCATTGAAAGTTTGTTTCAAAGTGAGAACTTAATTATGTCAGTAAAACTACTTCAGAAGAGTGTTTGTTTCCAAGTGAGAATCTAATTAAGTTGGTAATTTGATAATTATAGTTTGTGTTTTTCAAGATGGAAAATTACAAAGTGTTGCAAAACATTCGGCACTTTGTTGCATGCGATCGGTATCTCATTAAGAAGAAATGGCTCTATTTCAATAAAACAATTGTCAAACATATTTTTCAGTCGAATACAATAAACTAAAAAAATTAAAATAATCAGAAAATACAAAAGACATACAAAAACATTGTCTGAACACAAAACAAAAAACGTGACGATTCAGTTCACGTAAAGAAAACTTAGAGGAAATGCCGACAACTAAAACATTGAATTGAATATTTATAAAATTAGCGAAATGTTGGTGGTCGACTTCATTTGACTACCGCATTCTTATAGGAATAATTTTGCAAAAAAATATGTATTTATGAATAGAAATGCAACATCAAAAGTTAGTTTGTTTTCAAGCGAGAGTCACTAATCATGGAGATGACACATTGTCCTGGATCTGTTTTTCTTTTTCTATGCAGGTCTTGTTGCATCCTTCCGTTATCAGACATCTAAAATTCGTTCGCTTTATTTTCTTAAGTACTTAAGACTGGCTATTAATATATATATATATATGTTTTTTAGCTTTAGACTAATATTTTAATGACATGTCAAGCAAACTTTATTTTAAAAATCAATGAATTTATATAATTATTGGATAAGGCTTAACTGAAAACTATAAATTTCTTATAAGTTTTACAGGATTCCTCGTGATTTATTGAATTTCTGAAACTCTCATGTTAGTTCTTAAACAGCTTGAACATTTGTTGTCATTATCTCCTAGTTAAGCTTTGACTTACTATGATTTTCTTCTTAACGTGAAAAAAGAAGCTGGGATATTTTTGGTAAATATCTCTTGTTTGATTCATTTCGAGATATAAAATAACAAAAGACAGAATAAGTCAAATGTACACTGCCTGGTCAGGGTTTACTTATTTACATGTTTATTAGAGTTGGTTGAAAGTCTTTATAGTTTTAAACGGTTTCGGTTAATGACACAACTTTTTAAAACTGTTTTTAGCAAAACAACTTGAAAATAAACGATCGAGATAATTGAAGTGATAAAGATGATGATGGGAGTAACAGCGCACCATGTATGCCTGGAGGTCGTAAGTTATACGTATTTAAACTGGGTGCACACGCCTTTTCAAAGTTGAAGGTGCACGTAGCTATAAACCACAACACTCTCGGAAGCACTTGAGGCTAGAAAGGAAGAAAAGAGACCAGACTGTCTTGCTATGGGTCTTGGTTGACCGACCAGTCAAAGGCCTAGAGGAGGGACAAATACGTTGTTGAGTCTCAGCAAAAGGAACAAAATACGCCTATTGTTGGGTGGTGTAATAAGTTTTGTTAATACTAAAAATATTTCATGGTCTTACAACCTTCTTGTAATTTGTACGTTAAATAATTACAAAAAAACAACAACAATATAATATGAATTATATTATATTGTTTCGTTAGTTAGATCACTAACTTTGAAGATCACCTAACATTGTTTTAACAAAGTTTAATAAAAGAAAAATAAGATGCAATATTTCAGTACCCTGCTTTAATGGAGATACTCCGTGACTACATTGAAATAATGAAAAAAAATTGTGTAATCCTCTTACTGTAAATACGAAAAAAAAAATTATTATTTGCTTCCGTCAAATCTTAGTTTCAGGTGTATAGTTTTCTATAGCTAATTATTCACTTGTGTTGACAACGTGGTGCAGGATTCAAGACTAAATGGTTATTGCATAAAGTAATACTTACTTTATGTGAAGATTAGATATGAAAAACAAAACAAAACACACTCACAGTCAATGCACGTCAATATTCAAAGACAAATATCTACCTTCATTACTATTTTATTCACCTACAAAATGTAGTATTTTTTAATGTTTATAGAAGAAGGCAGTGAGAAAAAAGCTCAAATTTTAAGATAGTTTTTAAATTTTATTACAAAGTTCCAACAGGTTCTACAGGTGTTCTAGTGTGTGATTGCGCGAAATTTAAAACAAACCTCACCAAAACTACACAAAGGCTATATGTGTTAGCTGTCCCTAATTTAGCAGTATAAGTGGCTAATCATCACCACTCACCGCCAACACTTGGACTAGTCTTTTATCAACGAATAGTGGGATTGATCGTTACATTACAATTCTTCCACGACTACAAGGGTAAGTATGTTTGAAGTGACCGGGGTTGAAACTCGCGACCCTTGGATTTCGACTCAAGTGCCTTAACCATCTGGCCAGTCTGGGCCATTAATGTATGATAATCCAATAATTGCTGTCAGATGGTTTAATACACATTATGGTTGATTAGTTTGCCCTAGTTGCAGCTTTCCACATCAAATCTCTTGTCTGACAAGCTCCTCCGATAAGGAACGTTGCTGTTGTTTAATAATTGAATGGTGATATATTTAATAAATGGACCAATTCTTGGTATTCCTGTTGCAATTAATTATTAAATGAATTTTTATTTGTTGCTGTGCTGGTTATCTTCACTAGTAAGAATATTACAAATAGAATACTTAAAAAAAGTGAAAAATGTGGGAAGACAGGTTAAATACAAATATTATATTTTTGATGTAAAATCTACATTAGAATCAACATTTTCCAATACGTTGTAGCTTAGCGGAGGATTAAGGTAGTTTAAAAATAGTAGTATTGTTTGTATTCGAACATTTGATTTTTTGTTGTTTTTTTACATGTTTTCGTTGTTTTATAAGAAAAAATAGAGGATGTGTTTTTATGATATATATGGATTTATCATTATTACTGTGTGCCCTGTTCTCGAAATAAAAATATCCATAAAACATATAATAATAAATACGGAGAGAGAGACCCTGCACGGTCAGGTGATTAGAGCACTCGACTCGGAGGGTCGCGAATTCGAATGCAAGTCACACCAAACATGCTCACATTTTCGGCTGTGAGGACTTTATAATGTAACGATCAATCTCACTATTCATTGGTAAAAGAATAGCTCAAGAGTTGGCGGCGAGTGGTGATGACTACCTTCCTTTCCTATAGTCTTACACTGCTAAATTAGGAACAGCTAGCACAGATAGCTCTCGTGTAGCTTTGCTCGAAATTCAAACCAAAGACGGAGAGACAGCTTTTGTAATAAGATCCGACCGAAGTCACTGCTTATATTTTTTATTTAATTGTTGACATCTTAGAAAAAGGCAAACAATCTAGTTTAAAATGTATATCTTTGCTTTCTAATTATTATTATTTTTTAGTTAAAGGAGTTTTATAACATTATATTCATGATTCAAAAAGGAAGGACAATGGTTTGAAATTTTTGTCTGGTCTGTTACAAATTTTTAACGATAGTTAAAATGTTTATCGAATAAGATAGTGCTGTCATAACAATAAATTAGGCTTCTTGAAAAGTTTTTAGAATGAAAAAAATATTAATTAGATAATAAAAAGTTATAAGTAGTACTAAAAACATTTGCACACAAAGCGTAAATGTGAACACAACTGTTTATAAGTTTGATTATTAGTGTTAAAGTCCAAACGAATAAATTCTATCTAATGTACATAACAAAACAAATATTTTTCCGTGTATATGTATGTGATTAGCTTTTGTGAATATATATATACACACACAAAAGCTAATTACAGTAATATGTCTACTGAACAATTAGTAATTCGTTAGAAACTCGCGTCTGTTTCACGATGATAAGTAAAAATATACAATAATACTAGATTTAATAATATAAAGTACAATAATTTGGATCTTCTATAGGTGGGTCTCTAGTGTTAAGTCGAAACTCTGAAGAGACTGTATGTTTCCCCGTAGATATGAAACACAAAATATACCACTGAAGGAAGTTACATCTGCTAATATACTCTGAAGAACAGTAACCATAACTAATGTAATTATCACAAGTCAAATTTTTAAATCACTTTAACAATTATTTTAGTAGTAGAAATCGGCACAAAATTATGTTGGTGTATGTAGAAAAACCTATTTGCACACACATACACACATATATACTGCACAATTTTAGCATACATATAAAGCGGTTTTGTTAGGTCGAGAATAATTCAGTTTGATTTGAAAGAAACACACATGGAAATTTATTTGACATAACCTAGCTATATAAATAATGATTTAATTAGAAAATATTTCACGAGATAAGCTCGTCTGGGTTTATAATTAAATGTTACCAAGCTTGATCAGCAAACATCCAGTAAGAACATTTGTGGTCGACCAGAAGTATTAATTAAGCTAACTTAAGTGTTGACTGTTTATAATTATATATGGAAATGTCTTCATGAGCTAGTGAAACTCTGAATTATCCATTTGTTCAACTACATCTCTTGTGACAATATCTAGAAACTAACTTGTATAAAAGTTGATTTTTACATTCATAGCAAACGCCATAGTTAACAGTATTGCCAACTTCATTAATATGACTACCAGTATTAACACTGTTAACAAACTTTACAAACAAATCATTGAAAGTGGTAGTATATTAATGGTATCATCTTTCAAAAAATTAGAAATCTTGTTAACCGTATTCATATTGCAAAAGGAATTAACACTGCTGAAAGAAAAAATACTGCAAATATACCTGCATCTCTCTATATATAAACTAAGAAAACTTGCTTGATAAAGTTAATTTCAACAGTGACACAATGAATTAACAGACAAAAAATAGATTGCACCACACTATACGTTTCGAAAAAAGAATGAACACTTACGTCACAATACTGTACAGAAGGCTTCACTATATGAGATTCTCCTGTTAAAAAGTCCTTTGAATAAATATACGTTTGTGTTGTGAGTCATGCAAATACAATAAGAGTTGTTATTTTGATTTAAAATGCCTTTCTTCTTGACATGCTTGAATATTAAAAAATGTATACACAACTATGAAAGTGGGGGATAATTATTGGTTTTATACCTAAAAGAGCTTAGAAAGTTGAACTGTATTGAGAAATTCGTATTGAAACTTTCATTAATTCTAAACCTTGGTATAAAAGCTATACAATAAGCTAAGTTTATCTGGTTATTATAAAATAAATAATATCAAACATCTCAAGTCTGCTAATTCCGCCGTAGTCTATCCTGATCTAGTTTATTTATAAGAGTGTTTACATACTATATGCACGATCAGTGTGTTACATATACAAACAGTACACTGTTTCAAGAATAGTCGAGTTTTACTGCAACTGTTTCATATGGCTCTTGGAAAGAATTTCCAGTAAAAAGTCTTATCTTACCAAATTTTACTGAGATGGATATCTGTTCAAAAGATCCAAATATATATCGTTGTGAATACTAAGGGGACATGGGATATGTGTGGGGTGTTGCTACCTATAGGTGTTTATATAACACCTATATACATGAGTTTAAATATGAAATACTTCTTTATATTTTGTAATTGTAAGTGGTAGAAATCCAGCCATGCGATTAAATAACCGGCTAGTTGGTGTACTACGAGCCTTGACATTCACTAAAGTGGATCTGAAAACTCATTAGAATGATCTGTTACTGTGTAAAAAAGTATCTTAAATTCCTGCTTTACTGTAGTTTGTAAACTGAGTTGGTCACATCAAGATTATTATTGCTCTTACAAACTCAGATGTTATTTTATTTTGGAAACTTAATTAAAGAGAGACTAAATGTGCAGATTAAGCAGGACCTAAAATGTTCTTAAGGTTTAACTATGTATTCTTTTCCTCGAAACAGTTTCATAAGAGCTATTAATTATTCTATTGATTTAAGGACTTTAAAAAAAACGTGTATAGACCAAAAAGTATGAGCTTGCGCAAATACACACGACATTATAAACACAGGCCTAATTAGACTTATTGTTTACATCCTTAGTAATTGTTAATTTGTTTACAATGGAGCAGCGAGTTGGGGAAACATTTTGGTCAACTCTAATTGTTCTCGAATAAAAAAAAACATTTGTGCAAAGAAGAACAAAACATTATCGTATTTGTGTCTAAGTGTTCATGTTTTAAAATCTCTTAATGATACGAAAAACCCGATTTACCACAAATGTTTTTCTATCATGACACAAAATATTAATTATCTTAATGCTGCATCATTTTTTAATACTAGTAATTCATGATGCAAATACAATCCCAATAATTTAAATACCAGTAAATTGGTTTTCTGAAATTAGTTTTATTACAATGATTATCGTTTTATAACGAATATAGATTATCAGGTGTCCTATCAACCTGGATATCCACTTATAGAAAACAATGCTTTAGCAGGTTTAAATTGGAATTATTGCATCTGCGCATAAAGTGATTATCACTCTACAATTTAGCCATTTTATATAATTAATTATATCAAAATTGAGAGCAGTTAAAAATACAGATAGCCAAAAGGCTGTTTTATGATTAGTTTAATTAGTTATGACGTCACACTATGTATAATTAAGCAATATTTCTAATCGTTTTTGTATTATTTTTGAAACCATGAACATACAGTAATTTATTTTACAAACTAATGGGGTACGTTATGATTACAGGCAGATTTGAGACTTGACGTTAAATAGCTTTCGTTCGTTTTCAATTTTACAGAAAACAGAACTAAGCAATTAGACACTGATTATGCGTACATGTTAAAAAAAAAGATGTGTGAAAAACACCAGACACTAGGAATATACCCTACACACTAGACATATGTGACACTTTCATTAGTTTCCAGAAATTAATAAACTGATGCGTGCAATTCACATGTGTTCATTCGATTCGAACAATTAAACGCTGGGCACACGTGTGCACTTGAAACAAGAATCGTGAGAAACAAATAACTAGACATTGAGAATATATTCACCTGGATCACTAGAGAATTAACACATTTAATTGAATTAAAGTAAATTAAAGAGCGCTCATGAGTTAAGTTCAGAGAATTTTTTCCCAGTTATATTTCTTTTATATATATATATACATGAATTCATAAGTACATGCATCATAAAGTTCTTTTCGTTTACGTGTGATTTACTACTTAACGCACAAATGACACCCCTAATTTTTTACTGAAATAGAACCCACAAACCACAATGTACTACGCTATTAATATATAAGAGAGCACATAACCAAATTCAGTAATAATGAATTCTACAGCACGTTCATTTTTACTTGATTCTTCGCTAAAAAAAAATATTTTACTTTGATACTTTATCAATTATGTCTTGCTACAAAGTAGAAGTGCAGTCTTCATATAGCGTACATGTTGTCAAGCTGTGTTTTATGTGCTCATCTTAAACTGATTGTAAGATTATTAAATAATTAGAAAATAATGGAGGCATATGTATCGTTTTTAAAGTGTATTGGAATATAAATTTATATTTTACTGGATAATTATGTTTAAGGTGAGAACATTCATACACATCCCAAGTAATTGGAAACGAAAAAGAAATGTCGATTATATAATTACTGAAATACCCATAATAAATAGCATATAAAGCTGTGGATTATGGAAGCGTAGTAAGCAAGCGTAACAATAAAACAATTAGCCCATTCATTACATTTATTAAGTTATAACAATTTAGATTTTATATTTATATACTTACAAGTTAGTGTTGCTTATTTTTTCTTTTGTAGCTCTGTACAAAATCAATTATAATTAAGTTTTATAATATGTAAGGTTAATGTATTATAAGCTACTTCTTTCACTATGAAATATTATAAAACGTGTCATAGTAAATAATATTTAAAATATGAATGCTTCGCACTACATTTTTGTTTTGATTTACGGAATTCCTTGACAATGCAGAAGAACGAGGCAACTGCTTGGAAGAAAATTAGCTTCCGTATGAACTATTTCTTTTATGATGAAATTGATAGAAAAATTAGAGAAGTAGGTTCTTTATTTCTGTTACTTCTAAACTAAAAGACATGCTCTTAACTGTATTGTTGGCATGTTTTATTTTAGTGATAATTTTAATAATTAGCTTGTAGACAAAATATCATAAGTACGGAGAAACTATAGGGACTTTCTTGTCAGGAATTATAATATTGGGTGACTGACTTTCTTTTCGGTGTGAATAGCCATAAGGATCACCATTTTTCAACACTCAATGTGTTGTTAGAACAGGTTGAATTACTTCTCATTCATGGAATATATGGTTATAAGATATGGAATTATCATAATTAAATAAACAGTATGTGTAGTTACAGGAGTCTGGATAACACTGGTTTAACTTTTAGGATGTATGGTTGTAAAAGCTTCAACTAATGCCATTGAATTATTATGGCTTATTTGTCGTTAAGTATGGTGTATTGTGTCCAAATACCACATCCGGATTTAGTACGTAAGAGACTGAACTGTTCTTCCTCAAGTGTCGAAGTGTATAATATTTTTGGTTGTAAAGATGTCTCGTTTGTGAAAATGCAAGCGGTCGAGCTTAAGTATTTAATGTATGTGCTGCTCAGTGATTAATTAAAATATCTTTATTGTTAAGCTTTAAGTTGCTTAATGATTGAATTACAAAATTTCAGTTTTTTTGGTAGATGGTATTATTGTGTCACAGTTGTTTAACTGTATGGTGTAGGATGACATTCTTCAATAGTCAGTGTGTGTTGATTGGTTTAGACACTTAAATTTTTAAGGATATGTTATTTTGGATGAATAATTAAAAATACATTTAGTGTCATTGCATGTATTTTTTTGAGTGATGGAGCAAAATACTCTGATTTTTAATGCTTAAATTGATGTTGAGTGATTGAGTAAATGGTTCAGTTATTAAAGATTGAATGATTTGGTAAAGCATAGATGGCATAGGTCTTTAGAAGACGAAGGCCCTAAAATATACCAGAGATAATCAGTTCATAGGTTCTTCTAAGAGAAACACACTAGAAAAAATAAAACACAACAACTTTACTACAAATAATTTGAGCAAAATATCGTTTAATTGTACATGTCCGAGATATTAGTCACACTTTTAACTTTCGAATTTGATAATAATTTGTTAATAATAATAATTTAACACACAAAAGCAAAAATATTCCATAAAATAAGTATTCTACGTGTTGACGAATGCATGTAAAAATGTCAGTTTAATATATACACAGTTATACAGACGTTGTGTCATAGCATTACTTTGGCGCCACATAGATCACCCTCAGGACTTATCGCGTCCCCTTTTCTCTCCTTCTTTTTACTTTTTTTTTATTTTTGCCGTGCGAGTGTAACCTAACCTACATCATATGTATCACATCTTGTTCTTTATTTTCAAAGATTTTCAGTTGGAACTTGTATAATAAAATGAGATAACATTAACTCTTCATATTTTTATTGTACTTTATTATACGTTAACTAAAAAAAAACTTACCACTTTTTGAAACATTTCTCTTAAATTGCATCCACTTATATTTGGGAGTGGGTACAGAGTGCTGAACAATCGAAGTTTTGGTGGTGATAACAGCTTCTGAAATACCGCTGTCACTTTGACAGGTGTCCCGATGATTGTCGTCATAGCCCTGCGGGTAGCCGGATCCATTTCTCCGCGGGAGACCCATTGGAGCCATGCATGGATGGGAGCTCACGGGACTTCCGATGCCGAGACCATCGAGCTCGGCGCGCCGACCATCTGTACTCTCCAGAAGTAAGGTTTGGTGATGGTGGGTCGTACCACGAGAACTTTTTGTTTCTGGTCCGTACTCCATTGCCCTGAGAGTGAAATTTTCGGCAAGCTGAGTTCTGTTTCCCCGATCGGCCTCTGTTGATGTGGCGGCATATTCTGCTCTAGTGATGGTCTGATTTCCACTATTAGACACCTGAGAGTGTCTTAACCGACTCGGATGGACATAGTTCACGTTGTTTTCTAGGTTTGTGTAAGTCATTCCACTGGATGTGTCATTTGCGAGATGCACTGACAGCTGACTACTTCCTTCTCGATTAAGCAAGGAAGACCGATGGTCAATTCCAGGAAAAGAAGTGACCAGACCGTTCCCTACGTAGTGGTTATTTGGTAGAGAGAGATGTCCTGAGGACTGTCCATAGAAAACATGAGAAGCTGTTAATTCAGGTCCATAGAAGGGCGGGTCGTATGCTCCGGTCTGGCTGTTGTGACAGGCACTAGAATGCAAAACATTAGAATTCATATCTCCTTCAAGTGTCTCTTCAGACAAAAAACCTCTGAAAATGTGCCACAAATCAGCTGTCGTAGTTGGAGATAAATCAGAAAATAAATGGACAGTAAATCATGAACGGTAGATGACAGAATTATGGGTTGAACGAATCACGTGATTCCATCAACCAATAACGCTTCATAACAGCCCTGTGGCCGCCTACGTTGGTTACACTACATAGCAACCGATTATTGCCCCATATTTCTGGGGCTATCTTGTCCTGTCATGCAGCATGATAAGGCTTTACACTTGTATTAATATCACAAATGTAACCGTTATACACCCCTTTAGTCTAAAACCATTCTGTGACGTCACAAACTCACCTTCCAGTCGTTCATGGCGTCTCTTAAAGTCATGCTTGAAACTGACGCTTATGGTGATAGAATGAAGAATGTTTCACAGAACATATACGTTTACTTTCTAGTTGAAAACAGCGCCACACCCTTGATCAGCAAAACTTTTACCATTTCTATTTCAATGCAAAAAACACCAAACTGAAGTTAAGACTAATGGAGTAAAGCTATCGTCGAATAAGTTCCACTTCCTCCTTGACGCGCTTCGTTCCAGATCCAAGCCTCTATTGTGAATAATGAAGTTCGATTGGACGAAGTTTACCTCAGGCGTAAGTATCAGTTGGTCTGTTCGAGTAAAGTTATTTAGTTGTTATTTGTGTAATCTGTGGTTTTGTCCGTTTCTTTATTTTCCTTTTTGATCTGTCTTCAGAGAGAGCTATTGTATAACTTTCATAATGGTATCGTCAATAAGATTTATTTTTATTTGAAATAGAACAATCGCCTTTGAGGTGTAAATTTTAGACACATTTTGCTTATTGCATAAACTTTTAATGTCGCAAACACTTATGACGTGTTTTAAATAGAGACAAACAAGAATCTCAACAGTAGCAACATTAATGTTGCTATTATTATCGGAAGCTAACCCTGAGTTAATCCTTCAACCGTCTTATGATTCCCGAAGTTCAATTATGTACATTAATTAATATTTCCATTGACTTAGTATTTTGGTAATATGATCTTTTATTTTTTTTTGTATAATAATTTGTGAGAAAAATATGGGTGGAAAATATTTTTTTGTGAGTATAATTTTTCATCAGATACGTTTTAAAGTGTCCGCTGATTATAAACATGTGTATCGGATTGAAACTGTCTCAAAATTGCTCTTTCAGGTTTTTGCAAACGATATAAGAAAAATAAAGGTTTTTAGTTGTATTGCCTTTGCAGCTATGGATTGTTTGTTTCAGAACAAAGTCACATTAAGCCATCTGCTGTGTCCATCGAATGGAACTAAACCCCAGATTTTAATATTGTAAGTCCGTAAACTTACAACTGTCCCATCGGCGAACGTGCAGCTTAGTGGAAAAATGTCAGATTGGTTATTTTATTCCTCCGATTTATGTGTCATAGTTATTTCCTTTTTTAAGTTCAGTGTACAGAACAACAGCTTGTGTACTAAAGAATGATAACTATTTCAAGTTTGTCAAACAAAATTCCGAACTTACTCTGAACGTTTTGTTTCATATATTTTTAAATGAGCTTACTCTAAAAGTTGCTGAATTTGTAGGCCTACTTATTTTACTAATTTGAGCCAAGAAAGTAACAAGTTTAATATGGTTAACTGATTTCAGAGATTCCTTCTCTACCAATAAGTGTAATCTGATATAGATTTTATCGTTTTTATACATATATATAACGTATGACAAGTGCACTATGAGAGTAAAAAGATTGGTTTTTGAATTTCGCACAAAGCTACACGAGAGCTGTCTGTTCTAGACGATTCTTATTTAGCACCATAAGATTAGAGAAAAGGCAGGTAGTGATCACCACCCACCTTGAACTGCTCTTTTACCAAATAATAATGGGGTTAACAGTTACAGCTGAAAGAACGAGTACTTTTGGTATAAAGGGGATTCGAACCAGCAATTTTCAGATTGCGAGTTAAGCTGTATTGGGAAATAATTTGTTTAGAAAGTTTGAACAAAACTCCTCCTCTTAATTTCGGACTACTGTTTGTTTCTTTTTGGAATAAAGCACAAAGCTATACAGTGGGTTATCTGTGCTCTGCCCACCGTGGTAATCGAAATCCAAATTTTAGCCGTTTGAATCCTCAGAAATTCCGCTGTGCCATACTAGGGGGCAAAGAAAAAAGGGTAGAATTTAAGCTAATAGAATCTTGCGATACTCATTTTCATTTTAAATTATGAGCTAAACAAATGATCGAGTAACTCGATAAAACACCAACAAATGTGAATTATATATTTATTTTTTTAATAACAGCATTAATTTCAATGACTTTTTTGAAAGAATACAACACCGAAATAATTTATAAAAACGTTAATAAGGTAGTTTTCTGTTCTTAAGATTTTAGGCTTAAACATTTGTATTCGAGGAACTCTCAGGATAAAACACTTTCCTACAGAATGAATATGTTATCATATTATTAACAACGATAAATAACACACATATACACGTATAGACTAACGCTAAAGAACCACAAGATCTGCTTATTTACAAGATTTTCCTAGCAGTTGTTTTAAGTTAAATCGATTTCTTGATTGATGTGTTCAACCTGTCTTGATATGGATATTGTGTAATAACAATATTTAACAAACAATTTTTAAACCTTCTTTAAAATTCCCAAGTGACTCAGTGATAAACATGAGAACTTATATCTTTAAGAATCATGTGTCTATACTCAATGTGGGCAGAATACAAATAACTCAATGTGTAGTTTTGTACGTAACAATAAACAATATGCGAAGACACACTTCGCATCAACTTATCTGATTTATTATGTTCTGCCATATTTCAGATACTTTATAGTCTAACGAGTTATTCTAATAAAAAGTTGATATTTATTTTTAGAATAATTTTATATCGTAATGTTTGCCATAAGTAAAAGATTGTAAAATTACAGATTCAATAAAAATCTTAAAAACTGAAAAAGAGACAAGTTCATTTTTTAAGAAAGTATGAACCATGTTATATGCTTTAACTGCAAAAAAATAAATCTAACGAATGTTTAAGTTGATTCATATTTCTAAAAGTATTACTTCTTACTTATACTGAAACTGAATGGCGAAATCGCTTGAATGTTGTTTAATTCTAGTTCTAAAAAAAAAGTATATAATGGGCATTTTTACGTTTTATTTTTCTTTTATACAATGAAACATGTTACACGAAACATATTTATGCCTGAATTCACCCTCTTATATTGTGGAAAATTCAATTTGTAGTAATTTTACGGTTAAAAGAAATAAAACTCATTGAAAGTATAAGTCTATCTAGACAGCTCCAGAATAACAAATGATTTCAAAATAAAAAAATATAAGTATAATTTTGTAGCTTGGTTTCTAATATTAAAGCTCGTCACGTCAAAAACACAAAATATTTATAATCAGTAACAAAAATCAAACTAGACTTACTATCAAATAATAATACACATTTTAAACTTTAAAAATACAGGGTGGTCGCTAGAAAAGCGGAAAATTTGTCAAACAGCTATTTATTTTTACAAAGAATAACTTTAACAAAGTTTTTTAAAGGCATATGTTATATTACACTCATAAATGCTCAAAATTATTAAAATCATGCATTTTATTCATGATGTAAAGAAATCAAAATAGAAATGAGTAAGCACGCATTTTATTCATGATCTCATCTGACCCTCAAATTTTTCGCTTTTCTAGCGACCACCCTGTAGATTAACTGTTTGATATGATTTCCTTGTGGAAAAGTAGTAAAACATAATATCCTTGCGTAGCTTGTTATTTAAAGTTGGATTTACACACAACATACCACTTTAAATTCATCTTGCTGACGCGTTCATGGTATACATTTATCTGACAACTACAGATAAAGCAAGTCTTCCGTCTACCGCATACGTTCAGAAATCATTCGAGCACGATTTAATTATCACTAGAATTAATGTCAAGTCATAGAACAAACAGCAGTTCCTATTGATAATTGTAACTCCAAAGTTATATTATGATATTTAAATCACTGTGCATTAAAACACGTTATGTATTAGCATTGTTATCATTAAAATAGTCAAAGTATGTTCTACAAAACGCATTTAGATTGTGGTTCTTCAACTATAACTATACATAATTCATACAACATGTAATTTCTTGCACATACAAATTAATTACATAAAGCCAATAAAATATTATCAATATAAAAAGTACACAAAGCAAATAATAGGGAAATAATCAAACTTTCATTTTAGGGCTTACTCTTTAGAAATAATAATTTAGTTATTATTATTCCAATACAAGTGTTCAATGCATCTTTCAAGCTCAAAGTACAACTTTTCATTATAGGTTATTTGATTAAGTTTATATTTGTTATATTTCTACAAATATAAAATATAAGTATACGAACTAAATTCTAAAGAAGTAAAAATATGAATTAAGGTATCAGTTTAATTTTAATTTCAAGATTGTAAATGTTATGTTAGGTCGGTTTTTAATTTCGCACAAAGTTACTCGAAGGCTATTTGTGCTGGCCATCTCTAATTTAGCAGTATAAGACTATAGGGAAGGCAACTAGTCATCACCACCCACCACCAACTCTTGCGCTACTCTTTTACTAACGAATAGGGGGATTGATCGTAAGATTATAACGCCCCCACGGCTGAAAGAGCGAGAATGTTTGGCGCGACGGGGATGCGAACCCGCGACCCTCAGATTACGAGTCCCACGCCTTAACACACTTGGCCATGCCGGGCCGTTTTATGTAATACCAAGCCGGAAACTTTTTGTACGATAATGCTTTACTATTCTTGTTTATTCTCTTCCATCATTTTGTTATTTTTTAAATTTTGAATTGACCAAAATATGATTTTCAGATATAAAAAAAACCTCTAAAATTGACGAGAAAATGAGTATTGGAGAAGTCCAACATGTCTATTACATTTTAATATTATGACATATATTTCTTACCGAGCATTTTAATTATTTGTTTTTTAATACACACATACAGTTTAGAAAACAAAAATGGAGTTGATTTTCTTTGATCTAAATATTCGTTCAGTGGAATTTTTAAAGATTTACTTTGCTTCACTAATTTTTTGAGACTTTTTCAATCTTACGTGTTGGAATTCATGTCTCGAAACAGCTGAATTTTTGTAACATTTTTTCCCCTTCATTTCATGCCTATTACCGCCATAGCATATCGATTTCTACAGAATTGGGTGGGCTCGTGCAAAGTTTGGGGTTGAAACAGAATTGCCAACCATCCAAGTAGACACAACATTACAGGTTTACATGCAAGCTTTTATCCCCGTCCATGCATCAAGCAAATTACGAGAACACGCGATAGAATAATTTATCTTATTCTCATGACGGGGGCGGTGCTTGAAAGGCGACATAGATAGAACAGATGGATGGTAGACATGTTTGAATTTAGAAATTTCCTGTTATATGTATGACTATAGATCCTAACAAGTACTTTTTTGTTTCATATGAAGTATTCCTCTTTCTATATACCTCCTATCACATCATATTAATGTTTCCATTTTTTATTCATTGCTGTCTCTCTATTTACTTTCCTTTTTTAAAACTTTCTTCCTATCTGTATTTATTTCAGCTGTTTTTCTCTCTCTGTTGTTGCTTGTATCTGATTTTTTTTATTTATCTTCCATACGTTACTGTTTTTACCAACACTTTCTCTTTTCTTCACCTTCGATCCTTTTTGTTAAACGAAGTAATTCACTCTCTTCTTACGAATAAAAAGTGTGTATTTCAATGTTTTTCCTTTCATTACTTTAAAGATCCGGCTCCAACAACTACAGAACATTTATCTAACAAGATAAAATATCGTGCAAACATTTTAATGTTATCTTCTTTTACGGAGATTTTTCATCAAATACTTTCTTGATGATTTCCATAGCATTTCTAAATGCATAGAAAATCTCTGATACGATATCGTCATTTAAAGTTTTTTTAAGTTTTTAATACTCTACTACTCGTCATTTCAGTAATAGTAAAAACATAAAACGTCATTATAACGTTCAAACTCATCGGAATTATCGCGAGAAAAGTGCAGCAGTATTCACCAATCCATATTGGTTTTCTAACATAAAGGTTGCTCGCTCTTTAGAAACAGGCCCCCCAGTGGCTCAGCGGTATGTCTGCGGACTTACACGCTAAAATCCGGGTTTTGATACCCGTGGTGGGCAGAGCACAGATGGCCCATTGTGTAGCTTTGTGCTTAATTCAAAACAACAACTTTAGAAACAGAGCCCAAAACATGATAAAGTTAAAAGAATGCCATTTCAGCATTAATCACAAATATGTGTATTATAAACAGAATCTGCAAATTACGATGTAATTAAAATTCCAAAAAACTAACTAACTGAAGTTTTTAAAAGAAGAAAAAAATAACAACAAAAACTAGACTTGTTAGTTTTTAAAGCTCTTTCTGCATCATCGTTAAGTCACACTCGAACATCGAAGTATTCCTGAGTGCACAGGCAAGGTTTGCAGCGCCATCTATCTTATGCTATTTTCCATGCAGAGCTGGCATAAATTTTACTAAATAGATATCAGAGGAAAAAATATATTTTTATTTAATACAATTTTGTGTTTATTCTGGACACGAGTTTTGTGAAAATATATCTGCAATTTTAAAGTGATTAATGAATTTACTAATATGAAGTTAATAAAATGAGACGTAAGCTTTTTAAATTTTTGATTATACAATTATAATTAAAGCGAAATAAGAATCAGTTTTCCCGTAAACAATACATTTTCTTTCAGGGATACACTATTTACGAATTTCATAAGTGCAGACATTGTAATGTCAAATTCCTTTATCCTACTTCTTTTATTGTATAAAGTTGTTGAGATTATCTACTCTGAAGAATTTAAGATTATTTATTTAGTTGATTAATTTATATCCATATCTACACTGGGATATTGTTTAATATCCAGGAAATAAGTTATCTTACATATATATCGGGTTGGAATCCCCGTCACATCAAACACGCTCGCCCTTTCAGCATTGAAGGCGTTATAATATTACAATCAATCCCACTATTCGTTGGTAAAAGAGTAGCCCAAGAGTTGGTGGTGATGACTAGCTGCCTTCCCTCTAGTCTTACACTGTTAAATTAGGACCAGATCACGCAAATAACCCTCGAGTAGCATTGCTCGAAATTCAAAACGAACCAGACTTGTATATATTTATTTATAGAAGCAGTCTCTTGTTATAAAATAAAAATTTCAATCAGAGGGTTGAGTAAGTTATTTTACAAATTATCAAATTACGTGACAACTGCAGCCAATATACAGTCGTGGTATAACGGTATGTACCAGAACTTCATTTTAATATTGTTTAGCTTTTAGTGAGTAGTGTTGATGTCAAAAAAATTACCACGTTTTGGAAAGGTACTTAAGAATCTTAAAATATTCATACAATGTTTGTAGAAATGTGTTTGAAATGTTTAAGATGAGAATATTCATTTAATGATATAAAATAAAGGAATATGATTCACCTTTGGGTACCAAAACACTTTACAAGTCGTATCCAGTTAATGGTAAGCATGAGTCTTTCAATAAACGAGAAGCCATAAACAAAAAGGTCGCTGGCAAAATCTATTTACGTGTCATAGGAAACTATGTACTATAATTAAAAAGGATTTAGAGCTCAACAGGGTGTTAATTCTCCAAGAAAAAATCGTTTTCCGAAAATCCCCGCACACAAAGGACAATGGCAAAAACAGTCCACTTCTTCCAAGCAACAGGACGGGACAAAACTAAGAATGATCTTTGCCTGGAATAGCAACTCAAGTCATGTGTACACAAGTTTCTTCCATGACAAATCGGCTAAAATGTTGTGTGCATCAAGCAGCTTGAAATGAAAGAGGGTATTGATGCTATTCCATAAGAGGATACCATAGTCAAATTAACGGGCGCAGCATCTGTGGACTTTTTGAAAGAGAAGGTGAGAAACTGTCGTCTTTGTAAAGTAGATGTCTAATGGAAAGCAGAGAGTAAGAATGGGTGCGATAGCCTTACAACGAGCCTTTTGCAATAAAAACACCTTGCACGGATGTTGTCAAGTTAAACGACCATCAGATGCTACCCAACTAGACGTGGCAACATGAACTGTAACGACGTGGCGAAGCTTCTTAATCGCTTAAATATAAAATTCAAGCTCTGTGCAATTCTACAGAATTCTCAAAAGCCTTCGTAAATATTTCCAAATAGAAGCACTTTATTCGATAAAAAGTAGCAATAATACATTTAACTTTTTATTTTAAAACTCCGTAGACATAAAAAGCAAAAAAATTCACTTTTAAAGTTCTATTTATACCCATCCGAAATATATTTACCTTCAATTTAATGGCACTGAGGGAAGTCACATAGTCATTTTAAAGCTGCGAGTATAATTATATTATTTATTTCTCTTAATATAAGATTGAGTTCATACTCATTGTTATCTACGTAAAAATTGCGTAAAAGTTAATAATATTTGAAATAAGGGACATCAAAATGTTCCCATGATCCTTTGAGCAAAACTGAATAGACAGAGGATTTTTCTAATCAGACATGTTATAAAACAAAGCAACATCTCAGACATCTATTTTATGTTGTAAATGAACAGAGGCAGTTATAATAGCCCATGCCAAATTTTCAAACTACTTTAATTTATTTAGCTTAAAATAATACAACTCAGTTACACAAACACACATGTTTTATTACAGCAAAACTACAGTGGGTTATGACTCCACAAAGGAGAATCAAGCGACTAATTTTAGGGGTGTAAATCCGTAGACTTACCGCGATACCAGCGTGAATAATTATTTATTTATCGCCTTAATATGTGTAAGTTTATTTTATCGACACCTATAGGGCGTGTTTATTTCCTTGTTAATAAAGTTCACTAAAATAATAAGAGATGGTAATTCTAAGTTAGTGATAACGTGTGCATGGCAAACTGTACATTCATTTTACTTTGGTACAAAAGTTTTTTTTTTCTCTCTTGATCTGAATTTCTTAAATGATAGTAAGAAGATTTTAAAAATTGCAATACAAAGCTTATTCTTATTGAAAAAATCTTTATTATGCAAATAAGTACTTAGTTCTTAAATATATCCTTTCGAAGTTGATTTTGCTTACATGGTTTCTTGAGGAGTGTTTAAAAACATCACTTAAGGTAGTTACTTCTTACAAATCTTAATGCCTTTAGGAACAGTAATGTTAAAAATTTACTTTTCTATGAACAACGATGTATTGTACTCAGTTCTAAAATTTAAATGGCTTAAAAATAAAATAAAATGCTACATAACTTACTGTAGAGAATAACATTTAAAATATCCAATAATACACACAACACTTTCATATGCACAAAATGTTTTAATTTACTTATTAAATTATTTTCATAAGTTCAACGTTTCGTAAGAATGAAACGTATTTATACCCTTACTGATGAAAATCACAATACAATTTACATGTTATATAATATCACGTTATCTATTGACAACATTTTCATTAGGTTTATCATACTTATTAAATATTTTAAATTTACTTTTAAATTTGATCAGCTTAATAGTTTCACGTAAATTTATACTAAGAACATTATTAGGTTGTTCCAACATAATAATTTTTTCCATTTAATTTTGTGTTTAGTTTCACTAATATTTTATACTAATGGTGAAATAGCAATGCCATCGTTTTTAATATTTCTTTTCTCCACAGTCATTATGTATTATTAATTTATTCTAGTTTGATCTATAAAAACGTTTCTTCAATTCTCATAATATTATATATATAAATATACACCAAATTTTTTTCGTTATGTCAATTTCATCTTTAGTTATATTAAGAATTTGGTCAACTTTTTATCGGAATACATACCGGACAAATATTTATTCACGCTAAATCCCAGAAAAAAAAAAACTATGTTTTTTTTTTTTTTACTCTTACGTTGATAGGAAACTAAAATCATGTTGTAAACAGGATAATATTGACAGTGAGTTATTATTAATTAAGTACATAACAATAGAAAGATGTTTTAAATATGATATTGTTGACACAGCTATTGGCCCGGCAAGGCCAAGTGTGTTAAGGCGTTCGACTTGTAATCCGAGGGTCGCGGGTTTGAATCCCGGTCGTACCAAACATGCCCGCCCTTTCAGCCGTGGGGGTGTTATAAGTGACGGTCAATACCACTATTCGTTGGTAAAAGAGTAGTCCAAGAGTTGGCGGTGGGTAGTGATGACTAGCTGCCTTCCCTCTAGTCTTACATTACTAAATTAGGGACGGCTAACACAGATAGCCCTCGAGTAGCTTTGGGTGAAATCCAAAAACAAACAGACACAGCTGTGAAAAAAACGAAGGACAAGAATAAAAATATGAAATTAAAAAAATAAAGTAAAAACGGATGTTTGATACTGTCATTTATTACTGGTTTATCTTGTCATATAATGAAACAGCTTAGTAAACACTGTATAGTCATAATAACTAAGGCATTGTTGTGTGTCTATTTCAACTACTTTTCTGAATTGATACTGTATCGCTGTACCACAACTGATAATAGAGACAGTACTGTTTAGCTTTAACACCAACAAGTTATAATCTGAACAAGTAGTTTGTACCAATTTCATTCCTACTAATTCGAGACTACTCATCCATGTAACGATTATCTTAGTGTATTTTGAGATGATTGTCACCCGTCACTTAGTTTAAGCGACAAGGTGTTGTAACCATTGTACATATTGCAATAAACTATTTAAAAGCCACATTTTTTATTTTTATATTTGGCTGAACTTTGTGATATGCATTTAATTCACAGTAAAAGTTTGCTTTGTTTCGGATGCTAATAACATTTTTATCATTTTTTTTCATATTATTTTAACTATATATTATAACTGTGTGTGTGTGTTTTGTTATAGCAACGCCACATTAAGCTATCTACTGTGTCCACCGAGGGGAAACGATTTTTAGAATTCAGCACTGTAAATTCGTAGACTTATCGCTGTACAAGTGTTTTTTAAGCGTAGCATGAAAGAATAGCATTATTAACATTTCTATAGTGCAAAATTTCTAAAATTGATTTTTAATTATAATTCATAAATTTATTAAAACATGCAACATAAATAAATAATAAAATAATTTTAAACAAATGCGAAGTAGTTGTATTTCAGATCCATGATCATTTGTTAAAATTATTACAACAAATTTTAAACAACGCCCATTCAAAGCTTCGTGTGTCTAACAATGAAACACTTTTTGTTAATTATTCTTTTGAATAGTTAAAAGACTGGAAAATTGAACTTGACAATTTTTTCTTACGTCCAAGCTGAGGAAATACACATATGAATATTTGTCACTGTTGTGTGGCGCACATGTATACCAAAAAGTAAAAGTAAATCACTTCGTTTAGTTCACAAACAGAGACATGCTGATTGTTTTTTTAAAACATGATTTATAGGTCTTTATTCTATTTCTATTGATTAAAACAAAAATGAGGCTCTGATAATGTAGTTCAACACAAGTAGACTTGTTGGAGCCTTATGAAACACACATCTTGAAGCCCATTTTCAAATGCGTCATACCCTTCAATTAAATTAATACTTTCGAAAATTTATAATCCTTTTAATATAAACCGCAAATAATTGTGTAAGTTTGTGACAAGGCGAAATATTTCATTCACAGATTACTGTGTTTGTGTATCACCCGTTTCACTTCTTGTTACACAGACAGTTGTCAAAAGTTCACATATCTCAATAGAAATGACTAAAACAAACGAATATATAAAAGTCGTTAGTTCTTTAGCAAAAGTTTTATTTTTAAGGATGAAGTAAAAGTAGCAAAAATAAATTCCTACAATTATGTATTTGAGTAAGTTTTTACAAAACTCCAAATATGATGATTTAAATGTTTTCATAGCCTGACATGGAAAATGAAGTTAACAGCTAGTTTATTAAAATATTTGACAATGAGCTTTTGGAGTGATTCGTTAGCGATAATTGACCATTCTTGTCGACAAAAGATTTTCAGTATATTCAAATACCGAGAGCTTCTCTTGTGCTAAGCCTTCTTCAACTCGTATTACATATTCTCGGTTACGTTTAGATCAGTAGTGAGACTTTACCATTCCAAAACATTGATTTTAATACTTCTTGAACTATTTCAAAGCAGATTTAGATGTGTACTTTAGGTCTTTTTTGTGTTGAAGTGTCCAGTTGCGCTTTAAACCACGTTTTGCAGCAGAGAGTATCAGACGACTGGCCGATAATTTTTTGATATGTTATAGAATACATTTTATTATGTATAAGAAAAACAAACTTCCAATGCCATTGTAGGAAAAAATAGCCCATAAAAAGATGTTACCACTGCCATGTTTGACAGCAAATATGGTGATCTTTTCTCTCTCTTCGCCTCATTAGACTTTCTCTAATGACTATTAGCCTAAAAAAATAGTCTAATTTTGTTACATCACTTTACTAAACACTTGACCAGAATTAATATTTATTATTCAAATGCTGTTTCGTAAAACTTCAAGCGATTTTACTCTTGTCGTTTTCTTAAGAGTGTTTTTTTCTTTGGCCTGTCACCGTTGAGACCTTAAATATACGATACTCGATCTATTGTTGAAATAAAAACTACAAGCCCAGTTGCAGCAAATTTAATTTGGAATATTTTTGGTCGTCAACTTCGGATTGCTCTTAACCTTTCTCAGAAATCTTTTGCTTGTTCTTGGTAAAGTAACCTTTTATTATTTCCAGACTAAAAAACGCAATAAAAGCAACATAAGTATTTTAACCCAAAAAATAGTTGAAACTGAAATACTCAAGTGCTTTGAAATCTTTATAAGCCCTTCTCCAGCTTTATGAAAATTAGTAATTTCTTTTATTAACTTTGTCAGGTAAGGTTTTACTTTTCCCCATACTGGCCCATTGGTACGGACAGCATCTATACCTAAACCTTTATAGTCTTTAAGAATGTTCATCGACAATCCACAATTTCCTTGATTTTCTTAAAATCAGGTACTACCTTGTTTTCTTGAAATTTCCAACATCGTGGATACAATATTGTTCTACCATCAAAAGGTATAAATATTTTTGAATTAGCACTCGCCCCCCAGTGGCTCAGCGGTATGTCTGCGGACTTGCACGCTAAAATTCGGGTTTCGATACCCGTGGTGGGCAGAGCACAGATAGCCCATTGTGTAGCTTTGTGCGTAATTCAAAAACAACAAACAAGAATTAGCATTTTAGGAGTTTTCCAAAAATAAAATTGGACTACCCCAAGAGATGGCGGTGGGTGGTGCCTCACATTCCAGTCTTTCTCTGTTTTATTCACAAAAAACAAAACTTTTGCCCGAAATTTAATTTCTATACAATTCTTTGTTTCTAGTAATTTATATTGGTTTACGTAAGCTTTTTGACGACAAGTGTTCACAAAATTGCACGGCTATTTAAATTTATTTTGAACGAAACTCAACGTATGAACAAAATTAATACCGACCTAACTGCCCGGTATGGCCAAGCGTGTTAAAGCGTGCAACTCGTAATCCGAGGGTCATGGGTTCGCATCCCTGTCACGCTAAAGATGTTCGCCCTTTCAGCCGTGGGGGGGTTATAATGTGACGGTCAATCCCATTATTCGTTGGTAAAAGAGTAGCCCAAGAGTTGGCGATGAGTGGTAATGACAAGTTGCCTTTCCTCTAGTCTTACACTGCTAGATTAGGGACGCCTAGTACAGATAGCCCTCGAGTATCTTTGTGCAAAATTGAAAACCAACCAAACAAAACCGACCTAACATAACATTTACAATCTTGGAAATAAAATTAAACTGATACCTTAATTCATATTTATTATTTCTTTAGAATTTAATTCGTATACTTATATCTTATATTTGTATAAATAGTGTAATTTTCCAGTAAACTTAATTTCGATACCAAAAACTGTATGTGTGTGTGTGTGTGTTTGTTCTACCTCGGACTCCTTTTAAAGGTTCGGTTTATCACAAGTATCTATATAAATATAATATTCCTATCTGTTGTCTCTCCACACAACCACTTTGCAGGATGTAGATGAATTTTTAAGAAAACTGGTATGGAAGTTTATTCGGTCCATGTGAGGTATATATAATTTTTCAGTTTTACATTTTGCATTTTGTGATTTTTATGGACATTTTGTATTGCTTACAACTACTTTGCCCCCTGTTGATGAATATTCGTAACATTTGACATGAAGGATTTTTAGGTCCATGCAAAGCTACATGCAAATATGCGGTTTTTACCTTTTATGTTTTGGAGTTGTATGGACGTTTCTTACAATTACACACAAGGGAAAGAACTTTTTTATGTCCTAAGATAACCTTTCGCTATTGCATAGCTTCCGTCCAGGGAACGAGTTTTGCAGCTAGTTTGAAATGTATTAAATAAGGGTAATAGTCTCAATATATATATAGGCCAGCAGCAGTTGTTCTTTCATTTTAACGCAAAATCACATTATGGCTATCTGCGTTGTGTTTGGTGCGTGGACAAATCGTAGATTTTAGAGTTATAAGCCCTCAATCGTCCTGCTGAGTCACAAGAAAATCAACGCAATATAATTATTTCTTTTGCAGAAAAACTTTCGAAGATTTAAGTAGAATATTTTAAAAATTACTGCAATATTATGTAAGTTATCCTTAAGCTAAACTAAAGTGGAGTTAGGTTGAGTAATTCAAGAACATACCATTGCTCGAACCAGACCAATGGTTGAACTCTACCTAGATCTGAACACCAGCCTATAGGGTCACATTATATCAGCCCTCAAATTTGATAAACATTTGGAGAGAGTTGTGAGTCGAACATATATCTGAAGCATTCCTTTTAAAACTAGTACTTATTGTTTTCATAAAGAACTATTACAGAATTATGTTTCTGTATAATGACTAATTTGAGATTGAAATCAAGAAGTGCATTTTTCGAAAGTGTGAGAAAAAGGTTGCTTCTAGATACTAAATGCTAAGACAGAGAATTATTAAAGCTGAATATTCTTCGTTTTTCACCAGTTTGGTTTGTTTTGAGCTACACGAGGGCTATATGTGCTCAGCAGCTGGGTTAAACTGTCTGAGCTTTGTAGTCAGTGATATACATTTTTTTACTAAAATGGAAAAAAACAGTGTTTAAGGAAAAACGCGCATGGTGCTTAGAAATCATTGTGCGTTTTATCTTTCAATTCTATGTTCCCCAGTCGTGGTAAAGCTGGTTGGAATAGAAAGTTCTTTACACTGACATGTTATGAACGTTCATTGTTGTAGAACGAAAAGAAAAAAAAAGAGGCGAGTATGTGGGATTACGGACAGGAAAACCGTTTACATACAAAATGAAACATGTCACAACACAATTTCTATTTAAAACAACATAGCCTGCTACTTATGATAAATGTTTGAGTACCTGTACTGAGCATGAACGTGTTAAGCCTTAGTTTCTCACCTGTCAAGCACTTAAAACGGAGGAAATGTTCAGTTCGACGGGTAATGACTAAAGCTATTAAGGTAAGGTAATAGCGAGAGTGCACAGGATGGGGGAATAGCAACTCTTTGTTGCCGTCAGCGAGCCATTGAGAAACCTTGTCATTATCGTTGGGGAGTATGATTAATCACGAGCAGTTGAGTTGCGCTAATAAGGAATTATGCGTGTCTGCAAAAAGGTTTCTTTTTAAAGTCAATCGTTTCACTGAGCTAGTTGATTTATCTTAACCTCGTTAACCTTCAAGTATTTCGAGAATGAACGACAAACCTTCTACAAGGCTTGTATACCCCCCATACGCGTGCGACCGACCTGACGGGATAGAATGTTATGGTCTTCATATTTTTTCAAACTATCAATGGAAGCTCATGGGAGAATTGATTGTACGAGTACCTTATTTACCACCATGGATGACGCGAGACTGATAAATGATCTGTGCTTGGAATGTCTAAGCTTACAACTCGAATACAAAGGGGAAATAAAGAATAATTTGAGCTATCCCGAATCACTTCAAACTTACAGGATGCTTTGGAGACCTCAACTGTGTTATCAAACTATTTTATATACTTCTCTAATTCATCTGTTATATGCTCGACTTCTTAGTTCAAGTTTAAACAATAGGGAATCCTGGGTAGTCGCGGTTTTGATTAGATCTCAAATCGGTCAAAGGGAGGAGCAATAAGCTAGAGGTTTATACCGATCCGCTGTGTCGTGGCTAAAAGAAAAAAAAAGTATGCTTACGATTTTTGCATATTTTATGTTTTGAATATATATACACATTAATTAACATTAAATAACTATATACACAGAGTTACAGACTAAACTCACTTATGCGTAGTGTTACTGTAGCGTTTCTCTACCCCTCCAAAGAAAAAACAAACAGCACCTAACATTTGTGTGTTGTTTTCTGTTTTTCTAATTTCGCGCAAAGATACACAAGGGCTATCTGCGCCAGCTGTCCCTAATTTAGCAGTATAAAGCTAGAGGGAAGGAAGTTGGTCATCACCACCCACCGCCAATCTTTGTACTACTCTTTTACCAATGAATAGTTGTATTGATAGTAACATTATAACGTCACCACGATTGAAATGGTGACCATGTTTAGTGTGACGGGGATTTGAACTTGCGATCCTCAGTTTAAGAGTCGAGCACTCTAACCCTAACATTTGTACTGGATAGTTCTTCTGGTGCTTGCAATCGCACTTTATCCATTAAAAATTATAAAAAAAAGAACGTGAAAAGAACTTACGAAGTGCGTGAAGTATGTCTGTAATAACCGAAAAACAACGGCAGTGAATTTGAATAACAATGGAAATAGTGAATTAACATTTTATTAGTAAGTTCTTTGAAGTAAACATTGCCTTTTAAAGGATATTCTTATACGATGTTTTTCTGCCCGAAGCTTACATTGGAATCAGAAGAAACGCAAACCGAATAAACTGGTCACAATACATCAGGTGAATATGAGTAACGACATAAAACAATATCACCAATTTAACTGTGAAACACATTCCAAGTGTGCCTTACATAAACACTACTTTTAACAAGACTAAACTATAATAAGTAGTTTTTAGTAATTGTTATAGCAAGTCAAAGTCTGATTGAAATACGTCCGAAACTTGTGTGAAACTATTCATGGACAACAGAAGCAGCGACAGGTATTTAATTGAATTTTGAATTATCTAGCTTAGAGCGACAGACACAAACTACCGTATACTATATTCATAATTAATTTAGGGAATACAGAATAACGCATGAGTCAGGGTTCGTGAGCTATAAAGTCGATTGTTGATTGGTTGAGATAAGCATGCCTGTTTTATGTGCGATGTTTCTGATAACGCTAGAGGCAAAGACTGATTAGTTATTTCTCCTTCTTCTACACTACGTTAATAATCCAGGGATTATTACAAGTTTTTATATGTAGTGGTTTAAAGTATTTCGTTAATCTTTAGCAATCTAAGTCAAATAATTACCAACCAGAAATTTCAATTATTTCTTTTTGAATATATTGTAGAGGTGATATATAAAATCAACCAGACCTGAGAATAGAGTTAGGATAAATCGACTTATTAAGCTTTTTTTTTTTTTTTTTTTTTTTTGCTAAATACAACTGTACATATGTGTATTTATATCGATTTTGAGAAAAATGAGAGTTTTCAAACAAGTTACACGAGTGTTTTTAGAATCTAAGTTGTGTTCACCCATGAGTTTCCGTTAACTTTTTATCTACTCATGCATACGAAAGAAGAGTTTGTTTTCTTATGAATTTCACGCAAAGCTGCACGAGGGCTATCCGTCTTTAATTTAATAGTTGAACACAAGAGGAAAGGATGTTACGAATCACCACCTACTGTCAATTCTTTTATGAACGAATAGTGGGACTGACCATAACATTATAACACCTGCATGGCTGAAAGGGCGAGTATGTTTGGTGTGACGGGTATTCGAACCCACGCCAAGTAGATTAAAAGTCAAGCACCCTAACCATACAACTGTACTCACTAAAAAAAAATTAGCATATCCCCCAATGATTCGGTAGTAAGTTTGATGGCTTATAGTGCTAAAACAATGGTTTCGATACTCATGGCGAGCAAAGTACAGATAGCCCATTACGTAACTTCGCGATTAAAACAACCCCCCAAAAAATTAAAACAATGTCTAACAAAGAGATGTTAGTGCTGCTGTGTTGTACGCGATTATAATGAAGTCACAGTATTGACTAGATATTCATGTGTTCTGTTTGCTCTGTAATTCTTATGATATAATTTAAGCTTACTCATTTCTATAATTTTTACCTGTGTATATACACCTTTATACTAAAATTCATATTTAATTAATTGCATCATATTTATTTCACACTAACTCAATATTTTGATCTTTGTTTAAAATTTGTGTTTTGGTGTTTTTATCAATTGAATAAAGTTGTTGGTTGTACTAAAAGAAAATCTTTTGAACTCTTTCACAAAATAAACCCAATATAAAACATTTACAAATACTCTTCTTGGACCTTTTCATAAAAGAAGTCCAATATAACAGTTATCTACTGAGGCCTAACGGTCCCTTTTACATAAAAAAAAAAGTCTCATGGGGTGACATCGGTAAGTGTATGAACTTTCAACCCTAAATTCTAATGCTTTATTCTCCTCGGTGGACACAACAAACAGCTAAAAGTGTCTTTATTTTAAAATAAACATACAGATCGTTGGATTGTTTGTTTTTTAATTTCGCGCAAAGCTAGACAGTCTTCGTCAAATAGTCTTCATTTGCGCTAACCGTCCCTACTTTAGAGAAGACAGCAAGTCATCACCACTCACTACCAACTCTTGGGCTACTGTTTTTACTAATGAATAGTTGGATTGATCACTACCTTATAATGACTCATAGCGGAAAGGGGAAGTTTGTTTGGTGTGACGGGAATTCGAACCCGCGACCCTTAGATTACGAGTCGAGCGCCCTAACCACCTGCCAAAAAGAGAAAATCAAACAACGCTTTTGACTCTCTTGTTTGACTCCCTCAAAAAATACAACAAATGTTACAGGTTTTTATCAAATCAATAGAGATATAAGTTACTGAATATTCTTAGAGGAGGCAAAATCAATGTTAAACATGAAGGTGTACTGAAAAGATGATTCAGTACATCGTAATAATTATAAATCCAGATTAGATTTATTTATACAAAACTAAAGTATTTAGAATTTGTGGTTTGTAATTACTAATCTATGTTTAATAAAACTCGTATAAATAATGCCGATTTGATACTTGTGCATTTTTTAAACAAATTGAAGGCTATTTAAAATAAAATATACTAGCTACATATGACAACTTATATTCCCTTTATATATAATATAAATACCAAAACAGTAATTCACTTAGAATTACGCCTAAATAATTTTTTTCTTTCCTTTTGGTTCAGTAACGAATTTAAAAAGCTAAAAAAATGAATTTGGTTGCACAGCGTTTGAAAAACTAAAGGATTTATTGAAAAGCATATAATCGAATTAAAGACGTAAATAGTTGAAATTGAAAAGTCTTAACCATGATAATAAATCTAGTAATTCGCTCGAACCAACTTAAAACCACCTTCTTTATATTAGAATCATAAATCGTCGTTTAGAATTTGATATGAATAAAGCTACATAGGTGTAAATAAATTACAAAACTCCATGGAATGTGTGATGTAAAAACTTGTTTGTTTTAGTCATAGAATAAACTGAAAATATAAGCAATACCATATGAAAACATAAATGAAACATACAGAGAACAAGAAAGTGCATTATGTAGCTGACTATTGAGTGGAAAAGACATATGACGAAAATCTAGAGATCGTGAGTGATTAGAACTCCCTTAGAAGGGAAAGATAGATGATTAACTATACCCGTCTACAAATGTTTTGGGAACATTATCTAAAGCTATACTTATGTGTATATATATGAGTATTGACATCATTTGTTAC
This sequence comes from Carcinoscorpius rotundicauda, assembly GCA_011833715.1. Taxonomy (NCBI): domain Eukaryota; kingdom Metazoa; phylum Arthropoda; class Merostomata; order Xiphosura; family Limulidae; genus Carcinoscorpius; species Carcinoscorpius rotundicauda. Next base: position 39,268,394 of record CM022395.1, on the reverse strand, counting down.
TGATCACATTATCATGTAATGGCAAAACAAATACAGAATATTTGTATACCTGAAGGTACACCTTTCTATGATTGCAGGGGTTTTCTTAATGCACGGTGAACTCAGAGATGTGCGTCTGCGCGCACCTGTGAGAAGCCCGAAGCACGTGATGATGAATTGCTATTTTCCGTGCAGTAAGGAAGGCCCATCGGTCTACCGCAGGCCAGGAGACAATTCATCTTTCTCCAGTTCGAATGAGCTAGAGCTATGTACAACCAGCTGCTCAGGGAGTCTGTTTTGGTTGGAAAACGCTTGTTATTTTGTTCGTAGTAGCCAGAGTACATTATCTAGATGTGCGCAGTAAGACATTGGAACGTATCTAAAGCCTGTTGTAAACAGCTGTGACTCGTTTTTACTTGTGATAATTAAACACGTTCTGCACTTCAGGCGCGCCAACTTGTCCACAGAAAGATTAAAGTTATAATATTTTATCGCGTAATTTGTAAGTAGGAATTTACTAATAAATACGCAGTTCCCAATCATTCAGTAGATTATTCAACTTTTCGTACTTTAATTTATACCAAAATTAACAGATACAATATATATATATAATCATTAGCAATAGGATTTTTGCAAAGATTCAGTTATGAACCCTACAACTTCCTGTATGGAACTAAATGTTCCTGTTCTTCATTTCGTTCTTAGTTAAGAAGACTTTTATATAATACTTTAATACCGTCGTGGTTTACATTTCAGACGCTGAACTGAAACGGTTTCTTTAATGTATTGAGCACTTTCTTTCGTTTTGCTGTCGATTATATTGACATAAACGTTTCTCACTTTGGCAGAACGAAAGGAACTCTAATGTTACATGTAATGTAATTATCTCTGATCTCGTCTTTCCGTAACATGGTAACACATCTTTGGAGAAAAACAAGAAATAAGTAAATTATGTTCTATAACCAAAACAATATTTTGCAAAATATTTTGCTTTCCTTATGCACCTGCTTCTCTAATGTTCTCTTTTTTTTTGTTTTATTATTGTTAAGAACAGAACTACGCAATGGGCCATCTGTGCTCTGCCCACCATGAATATATAAATTATTTATCATCGTAAGCTTACATATTTACCACTCAGTCACTAAACAGTATGTGTGCAAGTTTATTGAAAAAATAATTCCCACAAAATATTTGTTGACGACTCGATAAAATGTTTAGTTTTATTGAAACCAAATAGTGTATACACTATAAGTTCAAGTTATCAATTTCACTGGTGTTCTCAGTGTTAAACACTAAATCCATAGATCGCATGTAATCAAAATATTTTTTATTAACTTAACAAGTACCGGTAAAAATAGCTCACTCACAATATTTGAAAACAAATACAAATTTAACTATATGCAAACATAACTAGAGTATAGAAAATAAAGTGAAATAATTATCTTCATAAGTATAAGCTATATTCAAACACACTGTTGGTGTGAACGTGCTTTATTGTTACTCTGAGAAATACCTGTACACTGGATAAGTGAAGAGAAGAAAAAATGTCATTGACTACTATTCAGTATAACGTTGATCAAAGTGTAGATTGAATTGAACCTTCCTTGAACAATTTTTGGAATACTAAGTTTATTTATGATACCATTTATTGTGCGACTGTGTAATATGAAGAACTGAATAGTGGCACCAAAGAAATTTTTATGCACTTTGCCAGGCCAGTATATAGGTTTTGTTCATAGTGAGTACAAAGCACGTTCACATCAACAGTATGTTTGATATTTTCCACTATGATATACGTCCAGCTTTGGGTAACTTGTGTTAATAATGATAATGATAAAAATAATGATAAAATATTATGTAAAGCAGTTAATGAGAAACAAAGTAAACGTTTCCGATGACGAGAAAACCCACTTGTAAACCAAAATATATATTTAAAAACGGCTGGTATGGATTCAGAAATTTTTTTATGTAGAAGAGCGGTTAACGTTTCAACCTTCTTCGATCATCGTCAGGTTCACAAAGAAAAAAAGAGGTAACTGACCGATAGCTGACCACATGTTTGAAGGCGGTTGTGTAATTGAGTGTAGGAATGTAGAGTTTGTGCTTAGATGTTTGATTATATTTGTTAATATAGGTATGAAGATGTTCCTTTGTATTGGTTTGTTTTGGATTTGAGTTGTTGTATAAGTAAGGCTTCTTTAGTTTTGCGTTTGTTTCTTCATTTAGTATTTGGTTTTTTTTTATGGTTATGTTGTGTTGATTTGACTTGCAGTGTTCGAAAACGTGTGAAGGTTACTTTATGTGTTCTTTGAATTTGGTTTCATTTTTCCTACTTGTTTCTCCAATATAGAAGTCGTGGCATTATTTTATTGTATTTTATAAATAATGTTGGTGTTGTGTTTGTCCGTGTAGTTTTTACCTTAGTTTTGTGCCTGGTTTTTAAATAAATTTGTTATTAAGTGGATTGTTATATTTTGTTACCAGTTTTTGCCAAATGCTGGTTATTTTTCTGCTGATGTTGGGAACAACTCTTTCTTTCTTTGTGAACCTAATGATGACCGAAGAAGGTCGAAATGTTTTTCGCTTCTCTACATAGTGCTTTCTGTACCCATACCAGCCGTTTTTACATGTATAATTTTGTTCCGTTTGCTGTGGTTTTTCACTGTCCAATAATAGACGTTAATCAAAGTTAACCTTGCTTGATATTAGGTTAAACAATTTTTGTAATACTGAGTTTATTTATTATACCTAACATTGTTCTTTGTCTCCCGCTGTTGCAGCGGTAAGTCTTTGGATTTACAACGCTAAAATCAGGGGTTCGATTCTCTTCGGTGGCTTTGCTAGAAGAAAATACACACATGCACATTGTTCTTGTTTGTATATAGCTCAACTTAAAAAAATAATACGTGTATATAACCTCTCAGTTAACATTGAATAAATCAGTGTTACATATCTTTAAAAATGCCGTACAAAATATATGATTAAGTATTAATAGAAAAAAATAATCGCAAATGTAACTGGTATTGACATAATTATTTTCTGCACTATCGCGCATTTGGAATTTTACTTTCTAGTTTTTTCAGATTAGTTTTATTGTGTTTCAAGTAAACTATTCATTGATTGGTGTTGTTGTGAGTGATGATTTTGAGAAAAATACAAAGTTTTCATCCCCGTTCTTAGAATTAGCTTGAAATGTTTTAGTTAAATAATTTATTTAATACTTGCCTGTGTTTTGTTTCCAAAAAAAGTGACATTTTGTTTAACCTAAGAGAAAGAAATATTTAAATAGTTTCTTAAAGATAAAGAATTAGAACTAGAATTTTTAGCATTCTTAAAATATAGCAAACCTTGAACCTATTACAAACGTCATTTTCATTTTTTTTTATTTAAATAAATCATTTATGTGAATTTTTATCAAAGTATTTAAGTAGGTAGATAACTACATGTATTCTTTAAGCTGAATTCATTTGAATGTCTGGCCAGGTGGTAAGGGTGCTCGACGCCTAATCTGACGGTCGCGAGTTCGAAACACCGTCACACCAAATGTGTTCACCCTTGTAGTCTTGGGGGCTTTATTATGTGACGGTAACTCTCACTACTCGTAGGTAAAAGAGTTACCCAAGAGTTGGGCTTATGCTGCTAAATTAGGGATGGCTAACGCAGGTAGTCCTCTTGTAGCTTTGCTCAAATTAAAAACAAACGTTTGAATGTTTTAGTTGAAAATAGATTCCGAACAGTAACATTATTCCATGGTTTTAACGAGACCGTATTTGTTAAAACTGTTACAGTAATGTTTTTATGAGTATAGTAGTCATTTAGTGTTAACCTGAAACTGCATGCTTGAGGCTTATTTTCACTTGAAGAAAATTAGGATTAAACTATGACAAAACATTTATAAAACCAAAGCTTAGCAAGGTAATATTCTTAGGTTTAATGTCCAATATACTCTTTAGCGAACTTTTAGACATGCTTAAAATCTCCACACATTGTAAATTTAAAATTGCTTGAAAAAAACTTCGATAAACGTGTTGAATAATTATTTTTTTTATTTGTGGTGACATAAACACATTATTTTTTTTATTTGTGGTGACATAAACACATTATTTTTTTTATTTGTGGTGACATAAACACATTATTTTTTATATAAATGCTTATCTTCTTTTATTCAAACCATAACTTATGTTTATTCCGGTAGGTTAGTCGAAACAAATTCGACATTAAAAAAAACATCTGTTTACAAATGAGAACTTTTTAAACTCCATGTATAATAATAACGAATACATGTGATATTTTCCAGTTTATATTATTATTTTTTCTGGAGTTTTACTCAGAAGGTATTTTTGAGGCATTTTGACTTTAAATAATAATAATTGTGATAAGGCTAGTTTCAAACTCATTTATTTCATTAACATTTCTATTAATAAATATTAGGAAGTGTTATATCCCACGAGATATATTAAATTCCATATAATATTACACTGAATATCGCTTTTAAGATATGGATTTCTTAATATATTAACTTTTTTAAAGTTACCTCCTTTTATGGAACTAGTGTTTGTTTGAAGTTAAACAAAAACAAAACCCTGTTTCTAGTGATGTAAGTCCACAGACAAGAATTGACAAATTTATTGTATGGAAAAAAATCACTGACCTTTTACTGCGCTTTATTTTTTCTGTAATTACTATAAATCGTAATTAATGACCCATCACTTATTTCTGATCATTATTTCAAAAGATGAGTAAGGCTGTAAAAATGCATAGTGAAATCAATACAATATCAGTTAATTTGCCAATGATGATTAAACCTTGTCGAAACGTTGTACATTTGTTACTGTGTTAAACTTGCAATAATATTTATTCGTTAACTATTCAAACTGTCTCGACATTTTCTGTTTCAAAATGGGTTCCTCTTCCTCAAGTTTGACAACATTTGTTATTTTTTTCTTTAAACGATTCAACCCAACCTTGAATACTGAACGTTCGATACGATGTGACAGAATTTATTTTTATATTTATTTTTGTGGCTACGCTTGTTTCTGTATAGCTTTCTTTTTTCCATGTGACATATATTCTTGATGTGTATTGCGCAAGTTCCGCCTGTTCTCACATTTGTAGAGGATTATTTAGATTGAAAATTAACAATATTTGTTTTACGAAAATGCGTTAGAACATTGTTGAAATTTCTACAAACTTGCGTGATTCCTATAAAAAGCAGTTACTTGAAATTATTATTAGTCAGTTTGCTATAGGTCTATGAAGCTATAATTGTGCTTAACACCTATTAATCGGAAGAAACTACAGAATTTGACCAGGAACGTTTGAAGATTTCTAGCATTACAAACTGTTCGAGTTCAGTAAATTCCTTCAATGGTTAGAATTTCTACAAGGACATTAAATATCATTATCGGCAGGGCCTGGCATGGCCGAGCGCGTTAAGGCGTGCGCTCGTAATCCGAGGGTCGCGGGTTCGCGCCCGAGTCGCGCTAAACATGCTCGCCCTCCCAGCCGTGGGGGCGTATAATGTGACGGTTAATCCCACTATTCGTTGTTAAAAGAGTAGCCCAAGAGTTGGCGGTGGGTGGTGATGACTAGCTGCCTTCCCTCTAGTCTTACACTGCTAAATTAGGGACGGCTAGCACAGATAGCCCTCGAGTAGCTTTGTGCGAAATTCCAAACAAACAAACAAAATCATTATCGGTAAAAGTTACCGGTGTTAGGCCAATCAAGCTAGCTAGCTTAAGCAGAGTGTGACAATATCAACTCAGAATTAATTTGCTCGTTGTGAACCTGGATCGTCGATAAAATAATCTGTTCTAGACCGGACATATGACTCTGTACTGTTTGTAAGTTTGTACGGCTGTTGTATATAAATCGTTATTTGTACCAAGTATTAGTAATAACCCTTATTACAAATTGTATTATTCTTTGTTCGTATATTAAAATACATTTGTGTTAAAAAGAAAATTGTGTGTATCAATCTTGCTGGCAAACATTATAAATTTGATACACATTGACATATAATTAACTTCTAAATTGAAATCAATATTTCCGGTTATTTGAAATAGTAATACATAACACACGTAATATAATAAATTGGAGACTTGTCTGAAATAAATTATAATACGTGACAAAGATCAGACACTAAGATCTTAAGAGTAAAAATTACCAGACGTCATTTTTTGCAACCTTAAGCTTTGATTTATCGATCGAAGTTTTACGTCTATTGCATAATTTATCAGACAGTTAGTATTAATATTGAAGTTGAAAAACATCATACTATAATTATTTTATAATTATTCACTCATACCTGGTGAATCATTACATGACTTGAAAAATCAAATTTTTATCTGTTTAGAGAAACCAACAAAATTAAAATGCAAGTTCAGTTATCGTACACCCACACCCTTCGCAGGGGTACATCTCACTTAATAAAAACTGTATCCACTATGATGCCAGTACACTTATGGGGGAGCTTTGTCTTTAACGTCTATAGAGTATTTTTAAAAATGAGATAGTTTTCTATTTAAGAAAGCAAATATTTTAGCTGTTTAAAGATTAAAACAAAGAAGAATGACAAATTTTGTTTTCACCCCAGTCCTCCTGCTCGTCATTTGTTACTTCCAAATTTATGACCTGTAGTGTATATGTTGTTTCGTCGAGAAAAATCGTAAAATAACTCTTCTATAGGAATAGCGTTAAAAGATATCACTTCTTTAATCATATTACTTCATCATAATCAAAAGCTATTTGATACTAACTTTTAAGTTTTCAACGAAAAACAAATGCAATTTTATTTATTTTTTAAACTCTCACTTTATTTATCCCTCGTCAAAAATGTAAAACATGCAAAATAATAGCTTAAAACCAGCAAATTTAGAAACTTTACAATAAAATATTATAGTGTAGCTGCTGTTATACATATACGTCTATTCAAACTGAGTTCCCGAGTATCATACACCACTTTCGACATTAGCCATTAAAAGACATGTTATTCATAAATAACTCGTGTAGAATAATTAGCAATTTCGTTTAGCTCTGGCACTCAAATAGTTATTAGCTTAAATAAATTCAAACCAGAGATATAAAAGAAAAATAAGACATTTATACAATAGAAATATTTGCTGACATCTAAGGCGTACGACTCCTAATCTGAGGGTCGCGAGTTCGCATCCCCGTCGCGCCAAACATACTCTCCCTTTCAGCCGTGTAGGGCGTTATAATGTGACGGTCAATCCCGCTTTTCGTTGGTAAAAGAGTAGCCCCATAGTTGGCGTTGGGTGGTAATGATTAGCTGCCTTCCCTCTAGTCTTAAATCTCTCATTTTACTAACAATTCATTTAGAGAAATATATACACCTTTTTTTATTACTTTACATTTAAAAGTTCCCTTTCCGGGAACACTATGTAATCACTACTAAGTAATGTAATTGTTGAAACGTGATTCAAGAGTCATTGTTGAATAGCTAAGCATCATTCCTCTATATCCGTTTTACCAGTGAATGGTTAACTTTTGCCTACTTGTATAATTGCTTTCGAAGAAACGTTTGTTTTTAAGACTTATTTATGAGGAACAAATATTTTCGTTCTTTATAAATGGAAAAGCATGTTAAATTATTATAATGTCACTGAGTTTAAGGTATTAATTTTCTCTAAAAGTTTAAAATGTTAATACTGTCAGATGTTTAGAATGTAATAACGTTCAGAAAGTTTAAAATTTAATCACTTTTAAAATTTAAAATCTTGCTGTTAATAGAAAATACCTTTTTTTACTTAATAAATGGACTGAAAAAATAACATCTTAATTTTCATCAATATAACGGATTTTATGTTACCATGAAAGTAATAAGAGGTTTAAAGTTATAAATGGGGCCCGGCATGGCCGAGCGCGTTAAGGCATGCGCTCGTAATCTGAGGGTCGCAGGTTCGCATCCGGGTCGCACTAAACATGCTCGCCCTCCCAGCCGTGGGGGGTTTATAATGTTACGGTCAATCCCACTTTTCGTTGGTAAAAGAGTAGCCCAAGAGTTGGCGGTGGGTGGTGATGGCTAGCTGCCTTCCATCTAGTCTTACACTGCAAAATTAGGAACGGCTAGCACAGATAGCCCTCGATTAGCTTTGTGCGAAAAAACAAACAAACAAAAGTTATAAATGGTAAAAACTTGTGAAATTATGTTTAAATATTTTTATCTTATCTGCACATATCTTATCAAGACATACAACAAATCAAAGGCGACTGTAAAACAAACAGACATTGAAGACTTTTAATTACGTACCTGGCATGACCAAGTAATTAGGGCGCTCGACTGGCAATCATCGGATAGTGTGTTCGAATCCTTATCCCACCAAACACGCTCGTCCTTTCAGTCGTGGGGGCATTATAACATAATAGTTAATCCCACTATTCGTTAGTAAAAGTGCTGGCGGTTGGTGATAATGACTAGCTGCCGTCTCTCTAATCTTTTACTGCTAAATTAGGGACAGAGAGCTTTCGTATAGCTTTGCGCGAAATTCATAATAAACCAATTTAATGACGTCAGAATATATGCAAAGGATATGAGATAAATATAGTAAGCTGAAAGCCTCACAGATATAATAAGCTACAATTTTTTGTAAAGACCAACATATCATAACTAATTTTTTATCGCTCAAATACAAGAGGCATCAATGAGAATAGTAGCTTTTACTAAATTATAGTTAAAACTGTAAAAAATATGGATAAAAAGGTAAATGTAATTTATACAATAGTCAAATTGTTCCATAAAACTGAAAAAATGCCGGTCTCAGTACCTGAAATAAACGATCTTATAACACCAAAATGTTGTCGTTATTTAATTAGGCATTCAAAGTTTCGCGTTACACCAGCTTCTTTACAAGCTCCCACGAAAACACAATCGAAACGCCTGCAGAAGCTGTAAAGCAAAAGGTTCGGCGTCTACTTAAATAAAAACAACATTATGGTGTTATAGGGTCGCTTGTTTGTAGTATTATTATGCCTTCTATACACCAATATGCAGCATACAAAAAAATTAAATAATGTTAGTTTTAAACACACGTCTAATAGAAATGAATACCCTAATTATAAGCAATCAGATTATTCATTCCTACCTGTGTCCTAGATATGTTGTTAACATATTTTTATTTAACATTGTAACTGTGACGGTCTGAGTTTTATTAGTTTATTTCAAACTAAATTTACTTCATCTTATCGTGAGATTTTTCCTTTGTTGCATTTCAAGTTGTTGTTTTTCTGAAACCATTATACATTAGCTTATTATATAGTTATTTTCAACTTGTGTAATGCCTATAGTTGATCAAGAATATCGAGAACTGTGAAAAACACTGGTGTTAGATTTCATATATCTTTATTATGTTGGTATTTGAATATTAAAAGAACACCTGAATCATGCTTTCCACCATACTGAGTTGGTTACCAACTTCTTGGACTATAAATTTGTAATTTCACATACAATTTTCATAAAAAAATAGGAAAGTGTAGATTTGAAGAACTTTGAATTCTTGTTTACAGTTTAAAATATCATTATTAGATAATAGGCTTAAGCTAAATATTATCTGACTTTTCTAATTGGTATAAAAGAAAATTTTCAAATTTCAAAAGTTTATATTAGGAATATGAGAATTCACTACAAGGTTTCATTGATAAAATGCAATTAAGCTGATGAAAACGCCATAACTAATAAGATTTGGACTAAAATGTGAATACCCAAAAATCTCTGAATCTTATTTCTATAATGTAATAGGGACGGCATCATTTGGTTGACATATAAAGTGTTACGTATTTTTGATGTTTTAAGTTCTTCGTAGATTAAACGCAACAGAAAAACGCAGATAACAGCTTGTATAATTTATTACACTAAACTATTAACAAATATAACAGATATAACATGAATTATATAATAATAGTGACAGATATTAAGTTACAACATTCGAAATTAATTACAAATCAAAATAATATTAGTTTCAAACTTCAAAATAAATCACAACACAAAACGGTACTGGCCTGTATCTAATATAATGATCTAAAATTAAAGTCTCAAATTCCAGTCTAGGGTGTGAATTTGGTCCCACGAAGAGATTCCGAAACAGTTCACCGTTCAATGAAATCGCCGTCTCTCAGCACAAGCGGTAATTCAGAAGTATCGTAGAGATTGACGAAATAAAATCACGGCTTCCGTACATCTAATTTCAATCACAAATCCAAGTTGAATATTCACAGCAAACACTTAATCTTTCTCAAATAACTAACTCTCTTCTTTTGAAATGAAACTGGTGTCTGAATCTCACTCTTTGTCTTCGAATAAAACTGATGACTGAATCTCTTTCCCTCGAATAAAACTGACGACTGATCACTGAATCTGTCTCTTTTCACCGTGTTTTATACCGATAGGCCTATTTCTCGAACAATCTTGCAATTTCCATACAACTCCAGAGCTATCCACGCATATCCGTTCTTGCACGAGACTACACTTCTAGACAGGAAGTCACCAGCACTCATTTACAAACATGTGATTGGTCTACTTAATTCGAGAAAGTTCTAAAACGTTACCCTAAATAAATAACATATTTTAGTTTAAACTTCTAAACAATAATATCAATATGGAAAAATGAATAATACAAATGAAAATTCAAACACAATACGACATGTTGTCGTTTACAAAATATTTACACATATACATAACATAAAGAAATAGTTATAATGACGTAAATTACGTTTTTCATCTCTGGCGTCTGAAATATCTGTTCGTGCTTTGAACAACTTAATAATATTAACTTACTATTGCACTCAAACCTAACTGACGTTGTTAAAGTTGGTCAAGCTACTTATCGAGTAAGGAGATTTTTTTAATCTTACAGGAATTACATTAACTAACCTTTAGCAAAATCATTTATCATACGAAGTAACCATTTTAAACCATCTTTAGTAACTATCATAAAAATTAACCGGAAGTAATATTTGAACGCCTTTTGAAACTTGGATCGTATTATTGCTAGAGAAGTAAAAGAAGAAATGTTCGGGAAATTAAATGTTACAGGTTCAGTTCCTGAAGGTTTGATAGGTTTCAAGAAATAAAACAAAATTCCAACATTTATAAAAAAATATATTCATTTCTTGTAAATTTTACTGCTTCATTTTTTATCAGTAGAAATGTATTTAAACAAGAATTTAAACAGCGGGTGAAAATAATAGTTACCAAGACCAAATCGGTTGTTTAAAACTGCTGGCCAGCCTCCTATTCTTAATGCTTTTTTTATACACTAGATCATGAAGAAAACGTTCTTCTTATATATTATATTTACTTAAGTTTTTTCATTAGTAGTAATGTGGTCATTAAACGCTGGTATAAACTCTTATATCACTAGGTGTACGTTTTAAGTCTTACCTATCACTTAATACTTTTATACCATGTTCAAATGTTGACGGTTTATTTTCACAGAAGTGATTTCTCAAAGAAACCTATCACCAACGCTCAAGACCTGGATATGTGATTTATTACACCCACGGGCAATCCTTACAGCAAGTTGATTGTACACGGTTGCCTGTCAGAGAAAAATAATGAATGGAGACAGTAAAGGCGTATGTCTATAATTGTTCCGTGCTTTACTTATGAAACCTGTTATTTGTAGCAATACATCAGTTATATATGTGTGTGTGTGTGTGTGTGTATGTACATACTTATATATAAACAGACCTAATTTGTGAGAATGAACGAGGAAAGAAGAGGACATATTTAAATATATATATACGACTGGAGTGAAGCAAACTTAATTACATGTAAAAAAATCAATTAGTTAACAAAGTTATAATAATGTATCTGTGAATATACGTTTCATACTACGTGATATACGAAGGACGGTTTTCCAGTTGTACTTAGTTTTACATTTATCTGATATTTAACGTGAGTTGTAAACAAGTAATACGTTCAGTAAGAAACTGTTGAACTTACAACTATTTTATCTATTTTATGGATGCTATTGCAAGATTTGCTCAAAAAAGATACAAAACTATAGCAGAAGTTTATTATAAAGAATATAATTACAAAGCTGCATTATAGGTTTGTTTGCAGTTAAGAAGAAAATTACAAGTTTTGTACATTTAGGTAGAACTAGTATTCACTTACTGTACCCACTACTGGCATCGAAACTCGGTTTCTTCATATATTTACTACCATGCTGCTGGAGTGAGGCAGTATAGGTTTATAACCAGGAAGAGAAGAGTAATTTAATCAGGAATTAATTTATAGGTCAAATTTAACTTTTCAATTTGACACATTATATAATAATAAACAAAAAATAACAGAAAAGAAAATAACTCTGACAGATGTTTGTAAAGAGTTATGTAAAATGATCGAGAAATAAAAGAAACATTGCATGTTTGCCTATAACGACAAAACGCTCTCCCCTACACGGGACAATTTATACTTACTAAACAAAGAGAGAAGTTTACATACTCTTTTGAATTAAGACGTGTATATACAACATTAAATAAATTCTTAAAAACTCATATCTCAAAACGAAACTGACGTTTTACCAGCATAATTTTTTATCCTGTAAAACTTAAAACTAAGCTTACCGCTGGTTGCAAACTAAACTGGAATATATGAACAGTGACACGAGTGTGTATTATTACAGAATAGAAAATCGCCACCAGTTTTCTCAATTTTTTCATTCGCTTTGATTTTTAAGATATTGAGATTACAGTGTTTATAAATTATTAGGTAAAAAATTAAACAGACTATTTTTCATCCACAAAAGTGGAATCTTATTAGTTACGACTGGATCGTAGTTTAAGTTGGTTAATCCTTGCTTTCATTGCTGTACTTCGAATGTGTTCCACTTCTATGGTAGAACTGCAGTTCGATCTCAGATCTTCCTTATGGTTTGGGCATTGCCTATATTATTTTGCAAAAATATAAAACATTTTTTTATTTTATTAATTATAGATTATTTTATCCTAGTTTTATTTCGCTAGATTCTGTTTCTTACTGTTAAATTCCTTTTAAAGTATAATACATTTATTTCGCTAGCTCATATCAATATTCAACTTATAATTTTTCTCTTGAACTATTACAAAAATGGCTCAGCAAGCATTTTCGGAGAGCTTTTAAATTTCTTTACTGTGTTTGCATATCTGTTATTATTGTTCAATTATTATGCATAGGTAAATCACTAAATATTTTAGAGTTGTACCTATCATGTAAATTAGAAAAAAAAATTGAAACAGTGATTCAAAAGTTTAACTTTGTTTTACCCTACTAAAAAGACCATACTGGATTTTTAAATTTACTTTCATTAAAATTCTGTGTAATTCTGTTTTTTAAACAGTTTTGAGATTGAGATTCATTTTAATCATCCATTAATTATCATCATAAGTATTCCCATTTTGTTCATCTAGATATTAGTGACTCACTATCATGTATAGGAATTACAGTTAACGAAAGGTTGATTAAGTATAACAAATGAGTTTTCTCAAACGAACTTTACATGATTTAATAATATTAATTGTTCATTCAGTGTATTTAAAAAAAACCCGCAATTCACAATGTTATAAAATTTATCATATTAAACAGTATAAAATCTATCCAATATAATCTTTGTTTGTTTTATCTTTTTAATTTGTTCATCATAATCTTGGACAGTAAAAACAGATAGCGTATTAATTAATTAAAGTACACAAGTTGTTTGTATTATGAATAAAATAAAACATTGCTTTGAAAAAATAGTGAGTGTATTTTTCTTGTCTTTTAAAAATACTTTCAGAAATACTAGACATACACCTTTATTTACGTGATTCTTTTTTCCTCTTTTTGTAAGATGTACCTAATTTAGTGTATTAAATTTTCGGTCCTACCCCCCCTCCACCTAAGATAAAAAAAAACGCAGACGACGCCATCTGTTATCACTTATAACAAGTGTTAGTAAAAAGATGTGAAATATCGTGAAATAAAAAAGCTGTTGTCTTAAACTAATGAGTAACATTCTGAAATTTGTGTTATTTAAATGATTATTTAAATGTAAGTTAAAAACGATAATTTAAAAAATCCTGACAACTAAACATATTTTCATCACAATATCTTACCATTATGTTTCACATTTAACCTTTATCTTTAAAATTTCTAAAATCCATTTACCAAAGATGATTAAAATAAGTCCAATACTTTTCAAACCTGACTATTAGAACATAAGTTCACGACATTCTTTTTGTTTTTTTTCAGAGAAAAATTAAATTACTTACACTTTTGATACTTATGAAAACTCTGACAACAATTTGTTCATACATTGTTATGTGAATCGTGTTTAATTTTTCTCCCGATGCAACTGAATACAGCGTAATATATTTATTTGTGAATGCACAATTCTACATCAAGATGAATAACTGAAACTGTAGTAGAAAAACGTTAAAGTCTCCAAATACGGTGGTGTTTTCCTCACACTCGATTATAATCCACCACACCACACTTACAAGTAGGTTGCCTTTCACAGAAACTCTCTCCTTTACAACGTACCAAAATAACGCTAACTTTTATTACGAATTTATTTAACAAAAAGGCAGATTAGTTATTGTTGTAATGATAAATTGGTAAGGTAATAATAACACAAACAGAAAAAATACTCAAATTGTAAGTGTATTCTATAGTTTTCTGTTGGTTAACATGCTTTAAAAAAAACTACGTTCTTCTAGCCTAACTCTTAGAAGATGGTACATTGTTACTTTTAATGAGCACATAAATAGTTTGAAACTATTACATATCGCCTAAGTTATTAACATATCTGCAAACGCGTGGAGTATATTCTTTAGGCCAATTATACAAATCACATGCGTCTCCATTAGAGATATTGCAGCGTTTCAGCTTTTTCATTTCTACAAATACATAATGTATTTTTCCTAATATCCTAACATGTAACACAGACTAGTGTCGTGATGGTGTTATATCTTAAATGTCAGAAGATATTCTTCTTCCTATTCATCACCTCTGTACTATCTGTGGTGACAATTTACATATTTTAATTTCTTCTTCCTTTAATGATCATGGTTCTTCACATCAGCTTACCATCTAGTAAACTGTATAATCATATTACCTTTGAAACATATTTTACATCTCCATACACTACAAGTAATTAGATTTTAAACCCAGGATATTATTGCTTACGACTTCATTGACAAAAAGGTTCATCTTCCATAAAAGTTGCTTTCATCACTTGATCGCCTTCTAAATAACTTGAGGTCTCTGATCCTTATCAAGATGCTGCATCAGTGACTAATTCACCTTACTATATTTATCTAATACAATGATTCAATTGCACAGTTGAAGTGACTATGTTGCTTCATGAATATTATACTACATCATTTTATTTTCTGCACATGACATTATCTAACCAACAATATGAAGTATGTAGCATACACCCAGAGCATGTTTCTAAATATTTTATATATAACACAAGTTGAATATTTTCATACAGGTTAAAGTAGATGGAAGTCGCAATACTTGTTTGTACGAACTTTTTAAATCATTATATCTTACGGTATTTAGGCTTTGGTCACCAGAATAAAGAGAATCACAGAAAAACATCATTTATTTGTTATTAGTAGAACAAAATTAAAGTTAGACAGGTCTTATCATGAACGTAGTAATGTGAATCTCAAAATAAAGTAAACCATGACTAGTTTTTTTTTCACGAATTTTGTGCCTACAAATTGTTAACTCTTACTTATAGCGAAAATTGACTGAACCTTACACAAAGATATTAACACTTTATCCGAAGCAGCTATTTATTTAACCAAACACAGTAAATTGTTAACTATTACCTGAATCACATTATGGCGTCGTCTAATACAAAAATTAAATATATCATGTTTAAAGCTTATAAAATCAGTTCATTAATTAAACAATGTATTGACCTTTTGGTGACCCACAGCTGTCACTTATTCAGTTTAAAATTAATTAACTTGAGATATCCGTATAAACAAACAAGTAGAATTAATTCATTGATTAACAATCTAACCATTAGAGTGGCCTCAAGACAAGATAAAAGTAAATATATAATGATTTTTTCTACAAGTTATTTTTCTTGTTATCACGGAAGATAAAAGTAACTAAAGACCTAATAAGCAGTAATACAGGATAGTTACCCCAAAATAATAATTGTAAAGCTATGTGTGGGTATATTTACTGAGTAGACTCCTGACAAACAAAATATGAAAAACTGAAATTATCGATAAAATTAATCTACGAACATTATCTATTCTTTTGTTTACAATTCACTAGTCCTATTCATTCTTCATTCATCTTATCTACAAACATCAAAGATAAGAACCGTTGAAACTTTGAGAACGGTTAACGTTAACCGTTAAGAGACTTTTAACGTTACTTAAAACTTTATTACACGGACTGTATACTATCAATAGTGAATGAATGTGTACAATTACGTTTCAAACCCAAAACTGAATTCCTAAGGATTACAGTTATCTGAAATATCAGTTCATAAAATCACGTGGACATAAACTTGTAGGTACTGACACTGCTTTATTCCTGATTTAATACTAAATTTTATCACATACTTCTTCTGAAACAATTTATTTTATAGAAATTACCGATTTTTAATGTAGGTATATACATTTGTAACTTAACTGTTTTTTACAGAGAAAATACACGTTTCAGACTGATTTGTATAAAAAGTGTTGCAAAATCCATGTCGTTCAGTACGTGCAGTTAAACCTTCTATGTTTTATTTATTGGTGAAAAAACAATCATGGCATTCCTCTAACGCATACTCCACGGTTCCACAAATGAATTTTCAGACTGAGGAGTCGCCTAGTAGTACAACGGTAAATTTAAGGAGTTACAATGCCTAAATCCAGGGTCCGTTTCTCGGTCATGGAATTGGAAGACATCCGAATGTGGCCTTAATCTACAAAAACAGATTGGGAAGGATTTATAAGTTTTCTTTTGTTGTTGTTTTTTCACTTTCTCTAGTCATAAAGATTTTATTGTAAAAAAGTGAACATTAAGAAAATTGTTTTTTTCTTTGTATCAAGTTGTCTTTTTATTCTAAAACTGTTTAATTATCACGCCGGTTGGTTTGACAGATTCGCGTGAACCAGTTTCCCAATGTAATCACTAGTATCTTTGTTGTCAATGAAAAATAATTGGCGAATTAACATACCAAGTTGTTTCAAGCTTACCTTATACGAATCAAACACACAGTTGAATTGGGTTCAATGCCTCACACCATATCATCAAAAACGTTATAAGATAAAACTCTACACATGCAGTATCTACCAATATCAGATAGTTTCCGGTTATATACTTTGTTTCTTACATTGCACTAGAGAGTATGTTAATTTTCGTGGTATGTTATACAGAGCTAACATTTAATCAATGATGACTGGAGCGAAGTTCTCACAGATATTTTATAAACTTCTTTTTAACAAACGGTGAAGCAATAAATACAATGAAATTATTTCATTATATCTAGATATAACATGCTTGAAAATAATTACTTTTTAAAATGTAATATATGTGTTTATTTTGTGTATAAATTTCATTTTGCATCATGCAGTTTTAACTTATTTTGCAACAACGATGGAGTCCTATTTTTATTGTATGGTCTGTGCATACACTAGCAAATCCAAAATTATTGCACCAATGATAGGTTGTTGTTGTTTCGAATTAAGCACAAAGCTACTCAATGGGCTATCTGTTCTCTGCCCACCACGGGTATCGAAACCCGGATTTTAGCGTGTAAGTTCACAGACATACCGCTGAGCCACTGGGGGGCACCAATGTTAGGTCAGTTGTTTCTAATCTATATTCTGTACGTATAGTAGCAAACCCCAAGTTACTGCAACAATGTCAGGTTCCTATTTTTATTGTATGTTCTGTAGATATATTAGCAAATCTCAAGATATTGCAACAATCCAGAACCCTCTTCCTATTATATGTTCTGTACATATATTAGCAAATCTCAAGATATTGCAACTATGATAATTACTTTTCCTCTTGTATGTT
This sequence comes from Carcinoscorpius rotundicauda, assembly GCA_011833715.1. Classification (NCBI taxonomy): domain Eukaryota; kingdom Metazoa; phylum Arthropoda; class Merostomata; order Xiphosura; family Limulidae; genus Carcinoscorpius; species Carcinoscorpius rotundicauda. The sequence goes on along the minus strand of CM022395.1, from coordinate 39,250,390 downwards.
CTGTACGTTTACTAGTAAACACCGAGTCATTGTAATAATGACAGGTTCCTATTTCTGTTGTATGCCCTGTATATATAATAGCAAAACTCAGATTGAAACAAGACTGGATTTTGCCTCCACTTGGTATGTGTATCGAGTTTTTTAATACGGTAATTATTGAAATACATTTAATATTATGGGTCATTTAGGGTGATATAACAAACTATCTGAGATATTGGATTCGTTCAGAAAATTAAACGCGTAATGGTACTTTATACTTTATAATGGTCGCTTTATATAATAATTGAAAAAAAATGTACATTCTGAAACAAAATATCAAAATTTCAAATGTTTAGCATTTTCGTACTAAAGTTTTTTGCTATGTATTTAACATCCATACAAAAACTTTCGAGTTATTTTTTAGAACTGGTATTATTATTGTTTTTCTAAATGAATTACGTGCATTTGTGGTGTGATAGATCTTTTCCAACAAATTGCATGTGATGATACAAGTTAACTGGTCGGAACATTGTGCTGATATTTAGTCGTTTTAAATGGATTTGTCAACAGATGCCGCTACTAACATTAGGTCGAATTTTCTCCAACTGCAGCCTCAAATTGCGTCGTTTTAATTTTTCTTTCCAGTAAATTAAACAAGTAAACCTTTAAAAAAAATGAATTAAGATAACGATTCTTTCAATAACGATACACGCACATATATATACACATCTCAGTTTTTATATTTCAGTAGAGATGTTGCTGTTCTGGTATTAGAAATCACTGATTAGGATGTGGTATTATACTTGTTTTTGATGAAATAAAACAAAATAGCCGTTTATTAAAACTATAATCCATACTAAGTTCACATAAATTGAGTTTATGTGACTCTGAAAGTCGGATATACACCTTCACTGTATGCAGTGAATTGCATAGAAACTTTCAACGCATGAATGTATATTATCTCATTTTAAATATATCTTTTCTGATGTAATGAAATAAAATTACGAAACATCTGAGACTATCTTACCTAATAATTCAATATTTATTAATTGTATAATAACGTAATGTTAACAGAGCATAAAATAATTCAACAATGCTGAATCGGAAATGTCTGAAAATTTACATTACTTCACCTATGTGTGTTACATAACGTTCATTATTTTATAAAGGCTCTTGTTTAAAGATGGAACTTAACACGTATACTGCCATGTTTCCTTCCGATGGATTACAACTAGGTGACTCTTTTCTTTTTGGTTTGTCTTGAATTTCGCGCAAAACTACACGCGTGCTATCTGTCCCTAATTTAGCAGTGTAAGACCAGAAGAAAGGTAACGTGTCATCACCACCCACTGCTAACTCTTAGGCTACTCTTCTACTAACTAATAGTGGGATTGACCTTCACAATATAACGCCCCCACGGATGAAATGGTGATCTCGTTGGGTGTGACGGGGATTCGAACCCGCAACTTGTGTATTACGAGTCGAATGCCTTAACCACCTGGCTATGCCGGGCCTTACAACGCTGTCACACACACTCCGGTTTCAAAGTCAAATTTCTCTTGGGACTCTTACTGCTCCGGCCTTGTCTAGTCTTGATTATTTCATTAATATTACTGGTAGTAACGAACGTGTTGAGGTACAACTCAAATAAATGTGTTTTTTTGGGGGGGGATGGTATGTAGTTTCGTAAGCTTAGTTATGAATGTATTTTAACAAAAAATTAATAATACATTTGTGCATATGCGAAAATACTTTACTATAGCAATACTCTGAAATTTATGGCTATTAGGAAAAGAAATGCAATTGCTAACTCATTATCAAAATTTCTTTAATCTTTATTATATATCATGGTAAGGAGGATATTTTGTTGAATATTCAAGTCTGTATGACACCAAACATGCTCGACCTTTTAGCCGTGAAGGCGTTATAAAATGACGGCCAATCCCACTATATGTTGATAAAAGAATAGTCCAAGAACCGGCGGTGGGTGGTGATGACTAGCTACTAAGCTAGGGACGGTTAGCGCAGAAAGCTTTCGTGTAGCTTAGCGCAAAATTTAAAACAAACCAAACTGTATGATATATTTACATGGACGAAACCGGTGAGAGGGCGATCGAGATTTAGATAAAAGAATAGTGCTAGCTTTGTTCTCTTGCTTTAAGCATTTTCCTCGACTTACAAGTATCCCCTAAAAACACCGTTTAGATAGAGTAGAGGAGGCGCAAATGACGTATAGTTTGCGTTATTTGAATGATTATTAAATAATGTAGGAAATATCCGAGTGAATACCCTCAGAATAGACTAATTTTTACTGTTTAAGTTTAAGAATCCGCAACATTATCGCGGTAATGGCCCGGCATGGCCAAGCGTGTTCAGGGGTTCGACTGTAATCCAAGGGTCGCACCAAACATGTTCGTCCTTTCAGCCGTGGGGTTGTTATAATGTGACGGTCAATTTTACTATTCGTTGGTAAAAGAGTAGCCCAAGAGTTGGCGGTGGGTGGCGATGACTAGCTGCTTACGCTGCTTAATTAGAGACGGCTAGCGCAGATAGCCCTCGAGTAGCTTTGCGCGAAATTAAAATATATATATATATATCGCGGTAATTCTTCTGGATCTCCAATAAAATTGATATTTTCCCTGCTGACGTTCCTGATGAAACAGCAGCGAGTGTCTGAATTTATAATGTTAACATCAGAGGCTCAATTCTTCTCAGTGGACACAGCCGATAGCCCGATGTGATTTTGTTATAAGAAACCCACGTAATATCTGTTGAAATATAAAATGGGACTCCTAAACTCCATTTTCTCGTAAATTTATGCTGAATATGGCACTGCTTGCTCACATATTTAGAGAACTGAGTCTAATAAAGACAAATCTATCGGTCTCAGTCCTTAGATCATCCAATCAGAAATAAGTTTTCGAGATTTTGTTTGAATTACATATACAAGAAAACAGTAGAGTTCTTTTATGTCCACTACGATACGAAGTACCTTTAGAAATAGATCAAAATACGATAAAACTTCAACGTATGTAATGAATATAAGTGAATGCATCATGTTTCATTATCTTAATACTTACTATGACAGAAGCCTCATAAGTACTAGAAATTTTTCTACAGCACAAATACTTGAAAGCTGCATACTGGAAAAAGAACAAAACTTAGAGACTTTCTCGTAGTATCCAAACTTTAGCGGCAATGAGCAAAGATTGCAAATATTGGTTTGATGCTTTCTTTTTTAGTAATTATTGTGGCTTATTGTTAATTGTTATTACAATATTATTTTGGTAAATTTGAATCTTTTTTTGCAGTTGAGTTCAAACTGATCATAGACTAAGTTCAATAGCAGCTCCATCGATAAATTCTCTTTCTGACAAGCATTTGGCAGCGTCGCTGTTCTTGTGATCGATGAAGCGTCGTCAGATGTTGCTTTGATTCGCTAAAACATGGTCTCAGACTTGCAAGAAATCGTTATTCATGGTAGCTTGCGCTTTTCCTCTTAGGGTGTGTAAAATCTGATAATAAATTTTATTAAACGGAGTGTGAATGTTTTATGTTGCCAGCTGCTTCAATTAACATATAAAAAAATTTCCGGAAGTTTTATAAAACCGAACATTTGTTGACTATTTTGAAACTTTTTTTTATTACTTAGACTTGTTAAATTATTAAATCACGTGACTTCGGTTTCCAGTAGCAACTGCACAGGCGCAGACGTGATGGAACAGCAAATCATTACCCGACACACAGAGGAACAATTTACGACTTGACCAATTGATGTTGTCTTGTGTAACTAAAAATGGATTAGCAAAACTTATACTTACAAGTAACATTCCTAAGCGATTTCTAGAGCCATCATGGTACACGTTACTTAACATGAATCATGAGATATGGCCGAGAGAATTGAGAGTTGTACTACACTTTAAAAAAAAACAGGGAAAATGATGTCTGAGTTACTTCTAGAAGTTCTGGTAAGTCGTGGTTAGCGATTTTTTCCACTACGATGTAGAGACGGACGTTGCCTTTGTTAGCATAAAATTATTTAGTAATTTTATTTGATTGTATAATTACATCAAGAAGTAGGTACCAGCTGGTTTATGGTATTATAAGTCCTTAAAATGGGTATGTTGTTCAAGAAGGTTTTTTTCTCAGCTTATTTGAAATGTGAGCATTTAAACAAGCTGGAGTTAAGGTGTAAAAAGAGCATTTTTTTTATTTCCAGTTTCTTTAGAAGTCATGCCATCTTTAATGGACAATGATAATTTGAAAAGAAAAATAGATATTTGTGATTTGAATTATTCTTATTTATAAATCCGGATAAAATTAAGGATGAAAACGGCTATATATTTTTTAAATATTGTTTGTTGCACATTTGATTTTTGTTGTCTCCTAGCGTACACGTTTAATCGATTCTTAGAGTTGTAATAGTAAAGCAAAACTGCTCTAGTGTGCAAGCTCAACTCCATCGGACTTTAATGTTTGGACGTTTTTAGTCTTAGTAGTGAATAACGTAATCTGTTTAGTTGTTGTTAAGCACGAAGTTACGCAATGGGCTATCTGTGCTTAGCTGTAACAAGTGTCAAAACCCAATTTCTAGGGATATGAATATGCAAACACACCACCGTGCCACCGTGAAAGAGTTTGTCTTGTTTGAAAATACTCCGTATCCTATCAGTGTACTGGTGCAATTTTTTAGTTTTTAAATATATAACCAAAAACAGAGAGAGAATATGACATATTGTGGATGATTTTTGGGCAATGTGGAAAAAAAATGAAAAAGTCACCAGTATTAAGGTTTAAACAAAATCCAAAATTACAGATAATTTATTGCATGTCATAAGAATGATTTACGAGTACTGTAGTAAATGTTTGTCGTAAATGCAATCCATACGATTATGATGAACAAATTTAATGCCAAAATATTTATTTGATTCACGGAAAAACCCAAGTCATTAAACAATGCATTATTATCACAGGCATTTATGAATGAGGTCAGAGTAACATGTTATTAAACCATTTCGACCCACAAAAGGAACTAAGTATTCAACATTATTCATGTAGATGGAAAAACTCGCGGATCAGAGTGTTCTAGATAGCATTGTGCTCCAAACTGTAGTTTAAGTCAGCCTGGAGCAGTTCCTCATCCCAAAAAGGGAAGATGATGATTATGAAAGCGAGTCATCCGAATTAAGTTGTGAACTTAATTCAAGATTCCTTTTAGCTTTGACGTCTAACCTGCTGAGAAAAGGTGGAGACCTGTTAAAAAGCAATGCAGTTTGATAGAGTTGTATATCTGCAAAAGGTATTCCAGATCTGTTTCTGAGCCTTCTTTGCTTATTCACAGCTTGAAGACCACTATAGACGAAGATACTGTGTAAACATTGTCGATGTTTTAGATATAAAATGAACAGCTACTCAAACAATACAATCATATATCGCTTTGATGCATTCATTAATAAATGATAGACTCACGATAGTAAAATCGTTTTTTAAGAGAATTGTGAAATAGGGCCTATCGACCTGGTCCAACCACTGTGGCACACTGGTTGGATGGGATCAACCATGGTCAATTTCACTCAAAACTATAGAAAAATGGTCACTGCCCTGTGGATCGCTGTCAACCCTCTAAGAGAAACATTATAAATTGAAAGAGAATAGACAGATAGATTAATAGCAGTAAAAAATTGACTAAGTGCATAAAAATAAGTAAAGGAACCAGTATTAAAGAGAGAAAGGTCGTAATCGAGAGAATATGCTCCATGAAACGATCCGTCCTATTAATATCAGCACTAATATAAGAAAGGACTGTGTCTATTAAAGTCTTCCATGATTACAAAAGGAGACAGCAACTGTTTTACGATAGCATAAAGGTTTGAAAAGGTGGGCACGTTCAAGTCGACCAGCAGTGCCACACACCTGCTTGCACTCTCTTTCACACAACTGTCATTCCAGTATAAAAAAAACAGCTCAAAGAAAAAAACACAGAGGATGACAGGAATCAGTCAAAGCCTCAATTTTATCCAGATTAGATAGAAACCTCAACAGTTCCACTGTACCAAAACAGCTGGTTTTACTTTGGTGGAAAAGAACTTAGCAGAGAATCTTTCTGTTTACAACAGTGATGTTTTTCTTTATTAGAAGAAGATCTTTCGAACTCCATGGATCTTGTTCTTGGTCGAGTGTGCAGGTCCCTGTTAGAAGTCATAGTCTTCTAACTGAGAGCGTGTACAAATACTCGTTCGTCATCTCGGAGCCAAAGAGAATAAACTCGAGCATACAACAGAAGTTGGGGCTGAAGGAAGTGGTCCAGAGAAGTCACAGGAAGAAATGGTCGGGACAGAGACAGAAGTAGACATTGACTTGTCAACTCGATTATCTATTAAGATTTAAAGACTTTTCACATAATTCGAAAAACTTCTGAGAGAGACACAGAAATCACATTAACTGTAGTAGTAAAAAATGGTGCAGTATCAGATGTCCGAGATAGGGTAGTGGATAACAACTTTTGAACCTCTCGATATGAAAAGTTTTAACAGGATGTAAACACTATATCTCTTTCTCCTTTACCCACTTATGGTAAGAACGAAATTAAGAGGGGTGGAAACCACTACATATGACGCAGTGAGTGTCATGTTATACTCGTAAGCAACTTTGTGTTTGACACCACAACGAATGTATATCAAAGACCCATGACGATATGTCTTTTAATGTCCGAACCGCTTAATTTAGAAACGCCGAAGATGACGAGGAATATAAAGCTGTACCCTAAAGTTGAGATAATCTGCCCTGACAAAGACAGGATGATGTAACAATGGAAACGTCAAGATAAAAACATTGATAGGCAGCATAATTCCGTTCTTGTGAGAGGAAACACTGAGCACTTGCCGTGGGTGAAGAAATCAGTGAGGATCTCCGACACAGGGATGTTCTTAAAATTCCTCTCTTCGGGAGGAATTGAAAGTAGCATGAGGAGTAACCTCAATAGGTATGTCCATAGCATATTCTCTTGACTGACTGGTTGTTTGGAATTAAGCACAAAGCTAAACGGGCTTTGTGTGCTTTGCCCACCATGCTTATCAAAATCTATTTTATAGCAGTATGAATCCGAAGACTTGGCCACTGGGAGGGCACGTTTCTTGACTGACTTTAGAGAGCCAGAAAGCCCTTTTAATCCATTCTAGATAAAAAAGGAGATTTGTCCTAAATGTTTGTCTGACAAGTAATATATTATGAAAAAACGAGGTACAGGTGCAGAATAAGGTGGATACTGCTGTTTAGAGTTTTGTGTACCTGGTCACATACCTATAAGTTTCTTTTTTTATTTTACATCATTAGGATTTGAAGAATCCATTACACAGGGAGAGAGATTTGACCTACTAACCCCACTCACTATGGAATTTTACAAGGTGTTGCACTGCAACGTTAAATAAGGACATTGCAGCAAAGCTAGGGGTTCGTGAGCATTATACCCAACACTTGTATCAGACAAAATGTTTTTAACACCTGTTGAGAATAGGGCTGAGGTGTAGCACCTCAATGCCGCCCATCTACATGAATTTAAGGCTATAGCGTTGTATTGCAGATATTACATAACCAGGACCATCTCCTCCCCTTTACGGGTCGCCACGCACAACAGACACATGAGTTGATGTTTAGATCCCAGAGGAGGTAAACTGAAAGTACAGATTCTATGTCCCCTCATGTACAGAGATCCATAGAATCTAAATGAATGGAGGTCCCACAGAATTCAAGCTTTCTGAAATTGAAGAAACAGAAACAAATGTTCTCTCATGAAGAAAGCTGATGTAGCCATTGATCTGTAAAATGTTGATTTTCATATTAAAGATTTTATGGTAAGTTCATGAAAAAAGATGAGTCTCGACATGTAGGTTAGTATTTATCGGGTAACTAGTTGTCATTACCCAAGGTATGAGCCGGTGAAACAAAATAATGCGAAGTGTACAACAGTTAATAAAACAAATTCTTTATTGCGGCAGTTGTATGGATATTTAGCATAATGATGAAATACACAATGGAATATGATTATCAGAACAAGGTACTTGAGGGTTGACTTAATATTATTGCATAGATGAGAAAAGAACTTTGAACCAATAACGGGTTACCATCAAAATATTAATAAATAATAAATTTAATAAATTGTTAATAAATTAATAAATTTTACATGTGAATAACTTATACATCTGACAGGAGAAATTCATTCGACAAAACATGACTATAATATTTTAGAGATAAAACAAAACTGGTTTCTTAAATAAATGTAAGCTGCACTAAAGGTGGTAGAATAGCGTATTCACAAATAACTCACAGTACAGCCTAAATTAAAACAACATAGATGTAAAACTAATCGGACACAGTAATCTAGAAAACCCAATACGGTAAAACATGTTCTACTGCTGTTCTATCTATTTATAATTAAGGAAAGATAGAGATCGAAAGTTTGGTGTCTTCAATGATTACTCAGGAAACATTGAGACGACAGTCAAGCAGTTCTCCCTGACTTAAAGCTAAGAACACTGTTAGCAAGTCGGTCATTGGTATGGTACTTCGCATAAGTAAATCTATAACTAAGATCTAACGAAAATTTGTAGAGATACAGTTATTTGTATAAATACAAACAAAATGATAAGAATATTAAGTACTATTGGTGAGAAAGTAGCTTGTATATTCGTACAAAGCTACTTGACTGCTCTAGCCATTCCTATTTTGAAAGCGAGAGACTAACAAACTAGAGAGAAGGAAGCCAGTCAACACCATATACCGTCAATTCTTTGGCTACTCCTATTCACGAACAATATTATTAGCTATCACATTATAACCCATCTATGGCTAAAAGGTTGATTCAAACATTCGTAGATTGTGAATCAAATGTCCGAAACACGAGGCCATGCGAGGCCTGAGAAAGTGGAAAACATCCTCTCCTTTACTTCAAGTGGTCCTCTGTTTGACCCTACTTTAAAACAAATTAATGCTTAAAACCAGAAATCTGTAATATCAGACACTTGTCTCGGGATGTCAGACGACATATACAGCATCATTGAACTATTTTTAAATCAAATATCGTATCTCAAACAAGCATATAAGGCCGAAAACAACAATGGAATGTTAGTAAAACACAAGAAACAGTCTGAGATAGATTTGCATCACAGCTAATTGATAATACAGCAGAAACAAGCTTACAGGTGCTATTCTCAGTAAACGTAATCGAATAAAATAGTCTAAAAGTGAGTTGGGTTCTCAGACTTTGATCAACACCTTCGATGGGTGTCTTGGGAGAAATTATCATTTATGATAGTGCCAATTTGAAACATGTAACTCTCAGACAAACTGCAAAAATCAAGAAAGATTTTTATTATGCCATGTAAGAATAATTTTACTCAAAATGCACGGTAAGAAGCTACACAACACACAGGTCTCTGTTTTAACACAAAAACTATATCTGGTCATTTTTTTTTGCGAATGATAAACATTGCTATAAACTGACAAAGTAGCAGAGTTGTTGACTGTATATATATGACAACATTATTGCTTACTAAAATCAAAGTATCATAAGGATTTTTGTTCGTCAATAAAATAATTTTACCCTTTTGAGAATAGTTTCTAATGCACTTGTTGAAATTTGCTGTAACTAATTCGTTAATGAAGTTGTAAGTTAAACATATATTTTTTAAACAATATTTTCATTTACAGTTGCTAATTTTGGCTTCTATCTCTTCAAAAGTGAAAAATACTATTGGAAAATATAATTATGAAAATCTAGAAGAAAATCAAGTCAAACATTCCTTTAACACTTTCCAGATGATTCACAGATCACAGGCCATGTTGACTCACATTCAAAATTTTATTGAACTACTATTTTACGAATTAATGTCATTAATCTTGGCAGCATAAAACTTTAGATTATAATTCGGGTTTTAGTATTATACATTATTCAATTTATTAATTTAAAAATAAATATTTAAAACACATCTAAACATCAACTTTTGTGTTTTACATGATATGTTGAATTCAGAACTGGTTCAAATTAGATGTTTGTGATATCAAAATATAAAGTCCATAGTTTCGTACAAATTAGGAACACAAGTTACCGATGCTAAGAAACAAGAACATAAACTATGAACATCCTGTATTTTTAATTTGCTGCGATATCACTCATGTACCGAATCAAACAAGTGACCCTGCTCACCTCTTTCTATTTTGGAAACAGTTCCTTGTATACACTTCTATATATGACATGCGAGTAACCAATCGAAAGCGTAGTGATTTTATCAGACATTTTCTAATATAAAGGTATCCAGTTTTTCTTTTGAGACAAATCTTCGTGCTGATAACTCGATTCTTTAGCTTGTTCGAAATTTCATATTTTTTACAAAATATATCTTAGGTAATAAAGTTGAGAAATTATAGTGGATTTCCATATATATCAGTACAGTAATTCATGATTTTTTGGTTATTAAAATGTATAAATAAAACTTAAAAATTATTTAATTTCACGTTCTCCACATGCGAAATTTCTCAGAAGTAGAAACCGAGTATAAAGACCGTAACTAGAAAAAGATATTTTTTTGCTTTACTTCTTAAATTTACTGTTCTATATTTTAAGAAAAATAAGTTCGAGACCTTTTTTGTAAATAGTAATAAGCTATTTATATATATAATGCATAATAATTGAAATGTGACTGTAATTTACAAAATACTAGTTTACTAAAACACAGTCGCAAGAAGTTTGCTATGTAAAGAATAAATTTCAGCTTTGAATTATTGGTAACACGAGTGCATGCGAGTCGTATTATTTTAAATTCTGTATTGCTAGCAAGGCACAGCTAGAAGGTCAATATATATATAAATTTATAGTCTCATGAGATTTAAACTATTTAGTCTAAACACTTATGTTTTTGTATTATAATTTGTTGTCATACTATAACGAAAAAGGCAAAACTTAGATTTATTTTCTAATTTTCTATGGTGGTTACATCAAATATACCAAACCCATATAGATATTGATTGGTGAAAATAATCGACAAAATATAAATTTATACCTTAAGAAAATTTCGATAACTATCTGGACATTATATGGATTTCGCAAGTGAAATTTCAAAACGTTCTGATGCATAAAAATATTTTTAATCTTAAAATTACTTACTTTGCATGTTGCCTGTTCAAAATGCATAAATGGCATAAAAAACATCTGATAATTTGCGTATAAAAGTATTGTAATGTTTACTGATAATCTGATAAATTTCGTGAATATACCCTTATTAACGTAAAAGTTCAGCAAAGAGCACAAAACGGTTACGAGTACAACCACTTTATTAATCTACTTTCCGTAATTAAAAAAAAAGACATCTATTAACCACCGTACTAATCAGACCCGGCATGGCCAGGTGACTAGGGCGTTCGACTCGTAATCTGAGAGTCGGATATTCATATTCCCACCCCCACCAAACATGCTTGTCCTTTCAGTCGAGGGAGTGCTATAGTGTGATGGTCAATTCGTACTTGTTGATAGAAGAGTAGCTTAAGAGTTTGTAGCGAGAGGTAATGACTAGCTGTCTTTCACTGCTAAATTAAGGAGGACTAGCGCAGTTAGTCCTTATGTAGTTTCGCTCGAAATTTGAAACAAACAGAGCGTATTAATCTGATTGTCTATAACACAATCTCTAACCTCATCTACAAACATCTTAGGTGCCTATATTGGTACATGTGCATGTAATAACTTTCTGGATGTAATAGTGTTGAAAAAAAGTTCCTCATAAAGCCCTTGCATTACCCTTCTTTTGGCCCGGCATAGCCAGTTGTGTTAAGATATTCCACTCGCAATCTAAGGGTTGCGGATTCAAATCCCTGTCGCACCATATATACTCGCCCTTCCAGCCGTGAGGGCGTTATAATGTAACGGTCAATCCCACTATTCGTTGGTAAAAGTGTAGCCCAAGAGTTGGCGGTGGGTGGTGGTAACTAGCTGGGAAGTCCTTCCCTCTAGTTTTACACAGCTAAATTAGAGATGGCTAGCGCAGATAGCTATCGTGTACCTTTGCGCGAAATTCCAAAACAAACAAATAATCAAACAATCTCTCTTTTCTTGAGAAGTACACCGAAATCGAAGAAAGTGGGAATTTTCACAACAAATTGTGGCTTAAATATCGAGAGTTTTGGATGAGGAGAGTTCCATTATTAAAAAAGTGCATTAGGTGAGAAATTACCGGTTCGCTTTATTTTTTAGAAAAAGTCAAGGACGGTATCTTAAATGGTGTTAAACGAATTTTGAAATATGAACTCTTTCGAAAGTCTTTCTGGACAAAAAATCAACCGTAATCATAAAAGTAATAGTTTGTTTGATTTTGAATTTCGCACAAAGATACACGATGGCTATTTACGCTATCCGTTCCTAATTTAGCAGTGTACGACAAGAAGGAAGGCAGTTAGTTGTCACCACTCACCGCCAACTCTTGGTCTACTCCTTTACCAACGAATAGTGAAATTGACCGTAAATTTAAAACGCTTCTACGGCTGAAAGGGTGAGAAAGTAATAGTTATAAATAGGTGAAAAATAACAAATTTCTCTGTAGCTTACATGAATAATCAATAAATGCAAACTTGGATATGAATTTGAAAAGTTGAGTCTATGTAGCATATATCTGACTAAAAAATACTCCCTCATACAACCAAATATCTTCCTATAAAATACCCAAAGGCATTAACACATTCCAAACTTAAACAAAAACAAAAAAAACAGAAAAGTAAATAGTTATAATTATATAGTCATCTGTCCATCTACTCAGCCTCTCTTCAATATTCAGTTTTAGCCTGGTAAGACCCAATGGTTATAGCACTCAAATCACAATTTGCCAGTCGCTGATTCGAATCTTTTCATGAAACATACGTGTCTTTATTGCTTTAAAGGCGTTATAAAGTGATGGACAGTTTAACTTTTCGTTGATAAAAAGTATTCCAGAATTTGGCGGAGGGTGGTGTTAATTATTTGCCTTCCCTCTAAGGTATCGCTAAGGACAGCTTATGCAGATGGCCCTCGAGTAGCTTTATGCGAAATTCAACAAACAAATTATTTTGGTGGTGACAAATGCAACTTAGATTACTGAGATATCTTGTTTTCTAACCCTCGTTTTTGGCTGAATTTGCTTGAGTCATATTTGTACAGAGAATAGTCATATTGGCAAACATTTGAGAAGGGAATGCCGCTTTTGCTCCAGCCTTTTCCACTCTAACACGAATCTGATATGATTTTGGATCATCTGCAAAGTTTTGGTGGTTATTTTTGGAACATTTCCGCGATATATCGAACAACTGATCAAAATTATGCCTCGACATCTTGTGTCCATGGTCTACACCACGCAGTGGGCTCACATCTCGTTTTGTAATGTTTTGATAAGTTTGACTCTTTCATTGGAAACTAGTTGTAAAGGCATTTTTTTTTAGCTACTAATTTCTAGACATATTATGTTGGAGGGTGATGGAAGTAATAGTGGCAGTTCTTTTGAACAGTTTATCTATCAGCTGTCCAGCACCTGATGCTTCATACGTAATCAGAATATTACTTCCAACTTTGTTCTCACTATTAACCAGGTTAAGGTTGATTTTATAAGACTCACTCTTGGCAGTATTTGATCCCTTAAATGTATATCTCTCAGCATTTTGATACTGTCAGATCTTTAAAGACGCATCATTAACATATAATTCAATATTTTATAGTCCATCCAGATCCTGAAGACTGGTATATACCACAGTCCAGTCGCCACAACTGAGCATAATATCTTATCATGACCTCTTCTCTGGTGTTCTGTTGACTTTCCAAATTGTTGTACGCATATTTATTTTGTCAGTTAGAGCAGTCGCAATTACTACACATTTTCCTGTTGAAATATTTTAACCAGATAGAGATCCATTCATCTGATCTACAAAAAAAATTGCAACTTCTTTCCCAAACATTAACAAGTTTGAAGAACAACCACTTCACTGTTGCCATATGTGCACTAATTGCATATAGGAGATGATCAAATTAGTCGCTACACTCTAATATAGCAACATTTGAATGCATCCCCTTTACAGTTTATATTGCTTTCTCAGCTAAACAATCATACTTAGAATTATAAAGTGAAGTAATATTCCTTACCAAATTTAATATGTAACACAATTCCACGTGCAACTTATTGTAATACCTTATTCCGTTGGAGTTCTCATCTTTTTAACATTTATTAACTATACCAAAGTGTGAACAACAGGATAAGCTTTGCCCTTTTGAATGAAATAATTTATCATGATTAACACTGTCGATTATTTTTACCAGTTTCTGGCGGAGACTCATCAGTATCCAAGTATTCACTGTGTTGAAGAGTCTACTACATCATATCTTAGCATTGTCAGCTTTTCTCTGGTAACACGCATAAACATTATAGTGTTTACAACCATCTCTATACATCTCTTTAAAAACAACTGGTAAAACCAGCTCCTAGACTATTCCCAGCTACTTCCGCGCACGGTCTGGGTAGATCATTCAGCGCTCGGGACGTGAAAGTGGGTTTTGTCAGGGTACTCCCGTTTCCCCCCACAGCAAAATCTCTGTCATCGGACCTGCAGGTCCCAGCCGTATCTGAAAAGGGCCGTTTACCGCGTCACCTGGAATAATCACTGTAAATTTTAAAAATCAATTCGCCAGCGTACTCCGTCCTACAGCCAAGGTCTGGCTCACCTCACTTTCGCTGCTCTCGTCCAGGTTTTCCGTCCTTCCTCTCACTCACAAATACCCCACTCCAGTTTCGAAATATTTAAAATAAAATAAAAATTCCACGGAACTCTTCTGATTTCTCTCTCTCTAAACTGAACCCCTGCCACGTTAGTTTAGTTCAGTTTAGCTCCTAGACTCACTGTGTTGTGTTACACTCTTTGATGTCCTCCAACTTTTCTGTACTCCAAATTACTAATAATGTCTTGCTTTCAAACTCTAGTAACCATCAGATGAATCACAACATAACATCGTATGAAGGTTGTTGTAGCTTGACCTTTACAACGTAATCATTAAACAAAATTATTTTATTCACAAGATGAATTCCCATCATCTTCTCAGTGTTCAGGACGAATCCTCATCTGGAAAATATGATGTTGTTTCAATAGGACTCCAAGAGTCCAGTGTAAAAGTATCTGTAAAATGTCAATATTTTAAATCACGTGACTGTATAAATAAAGTAAAATTCCATAAATAAAATACATGATGCACTCTCTAAAATTATTGATTTGAAGGTGTATGTTGAATGACAAACTAATATTCACATAAGCTTGATTATCTGAACATTTGCAGCAGGAAATCAGCTAAATATATTTGTTTCGTTGTATTATAACGTGAATTTATAAATTTCTTACGTAACTAATATGATTTTATTTTATTAAGATATATATTTTTAAAGTAACTGATTTACTATTTACCAGTATTCTCGTCAATAATTTATGTACCAATCAATATTAAAAACATAGTCTGATTAATCATCAGTTTGTCGTTTTTGTTTGGTTTGTTTTGAATTTCGTGCAAAGCTACACGCGAGCTATCTGCACTATTTGTCCCTAATTTAGCAGTGTAACTTTAGAGGGAAGGCAGCTAGTCATCACCACCCACCGCACACTCTTAGGCTACTCTTTTACCAACGAATAGTGGGATTGACCATTACTTTATAACACCCTCTTGGCTGAAAGGGCGAGCATATTTGGTGTGACGTGGATTCGAACCTGCGACCATCAGATTACGAGTCGAGTACCTTAATCACCTGGCCATGCCGGTTCTTTTCTTTTGGTAACTCAGTTAATATGTATCTCTTTCTTTTTTATCGTTAATATTTACTGCAAACAAGTCTCTGTACTCTTTAGCAATTACTCTAAAACATAATACCCTATTTGAAACTTGAAGTTTTGTTGTTCAACAAATGTTTAAATATGTGCGGTATAATTTTTTTTAGTCTGTGATTTAACTGTGTTCATTCATGATGTTTAACTAGAATAACAAGTATGGAAAGCAGTTCGTCCTATGATGAAAAGATTAAAACACAGATTTGTGCTAATATATGAGGGGAAATAAGAGTAAACATATAATACATTATGTTATGATCTTATTATGCGTGTATTTCTAAAGACCAGTTATGACTTTATGGTACGTATACTTTTAATGTAAAGTTATGTTATGGCTTTCAGGTATCTATGTTTATAATGAACATTAATTTTATGGTCTGGTGGTACGCATGTTTATTACGAACAATTATGTTATGGCCTTATGGTACGTATGTTTCTAATGGATAATATCAGTTCATGATATGTAGGTTTCTCAGGAAAAACACTAATTTTCTTAAATCTTATAATTAATTTTATTGACTTTCAGTTTTAGAAGCTCATATTTTAATGACATTATGAAGAGATACTGATATATACGTTTAATAAGTTTTAACCTAATGACTGTATTTTGAAATATTAAATCCAAATGAGTTAATAAACTTGTTTTTCGGAACCCCGAGGTCAAATTGTAATAACACAAAATCCATTCATGTGCAGTTCATCTAAATTTAATTCCAAACACGTATTTGAAATAAAATCTTTTTGTCGTAAAGTATTTTTATATCGATAAATTCAGTAAGTAAAATGTGATACAAAAATCCAGAATGTGTGGATTAAATCGATAATTATCGTTTATAAACTAAAATTGTACGATCTAATTTACATAATGAACCGAAATCTTTTGTCGTGTAAACTTAATATACATTTTATGTTTAACACACGATGTTGGTTTGTTTTTGAATTTCGCGGGAAGTTACACGAGGACGATCTGTCCCTAAACTAATAGTATAAGACTAGGGGAAAGGTAGCTAGTTATCACCACCCACCGCCAACTCGTGGGTGGCTCTTTTAGAGAAATGAATAGGGAAATTGACCATCACATTATTATACTACCTCAATTGAAACATGTTTGGGGCGATGGGGTTTCGAACCCGCGAACGTCAGATTATAAGTCAATTGCCTTAACCACTTGGCCATACCTGACTAAGCATAATCACCACAACTATTTAACGTGAACAGTTAATGATTTCACAAAGTAACTGCTATCAATGCTATTATAACACATGTGCTTGAAGTTAGTTTTTGCTATGGTTTAAGTGACTCATGTTAATTCCAAGAGCTAACATTGTTTTTATTGAACGTTACATTAACATTAATCTAATATAATAAACAAGTATAAAATGTATAAAAATCAAAATACTTTTCTGAACAAATCAAATATATACATATATTCTGTTTGAATTTTACAAACATTTAACTTTCGCATGAACGACCCTTTTGATGAAATCAGAAGAAAATTTTGCTTATAATTTTCTTTCAAAACGTTTACCAAGTCACAGGTCCGGCATGGCCAGGTGGTTATGGCGCTCGACTTCTAATCTGAGGGTCGCGGATTCGAATCGCAGACACACCAAACATGCTCGTCCTTTCAGCCGTAAGGGTGTTGTAATGTTTCAATCAATCCACTATTCGTTGGTAAAACAGTAGCCCAGGGGTTGACATTGGGTGGTAATTACTTGCTACCTTTTCCCTCTAGTCTTACACTGCTGAATTAGAAACGGCTAATGCAGGTAGGACACGTGTAATTTTGCGCGAAAATAAAAAACAAACAAACAAACCAAGTCAGATATTTTGTAAAATATTTCGTTGTAACTATAAATGACTGTATAACATACACAAATGGAAGTTTAAGCTGTACGCTTTATTTGACTTCACTTGCTCAAAATGTACATAAAACTTTGATGCTCTTTCCAATGGCTGTTCAATATAGTCTTTCAGAGTGTTCCAGGGAAGAATCAGTGGTGGCTTCTTAATAGGAAGCACGTCCTCAGTAGTTTTGTGGGAGGTTACGTTTGTTCAACCTAAGTAGCCAGTAGAACCTGCAAAAACATCAACATATTCACCCTGCAGCTTACCGAGTTCTTTTTCACTCACATGTTTAAATATTTGCGACAGTTGTCTACGGACAATATCATATTTTCCGAAAATCAAGCTTGGGTAGTAAAACTATAGCTGTAAAGCTTTAGTCTTCTTAACACCATTGTCGTTGGTCATGCCCATAACTTCATGCTGTATTTGTAATATACCCTCGTCTACGAAACATTACAGTTTTGAATGATACAGATGTCTTATCTCCTAGATATACTTTTGTAGCTCAGTGTTCCTGGATTTTAAAGTTATTGTTGAGTGCCTATAAATAGCTTGCAAATTCTACACTGTCTATTCCTATAAATCGTGGCTAAACTGAAATAGTATAATTTAAAGAATAATAGTCTTATATTTAAAGATATGATATAATTATCTCTTAGTATGAAATTATTGCTTGTTTAAAACCTAAAAGTAATTATTATCTGTCATATGTAATACATATATTTTCATTTATAAAAATAATTATTTTTATTATAAATGAGGAGATCTCAGTGTGTGAGCTGTTAGTTTAGAACGTAGCTATAATCTGACAGAGTGCAGATAGTCTATGGTGTGGCTTTGTGCTGAAAGAAACAATAACATATAAACAAATATAAAGAGAAGAATACATCGTAAAGGACTAATAATGAAAGATTTAAGGTGACTTTAAATTTTATGATGAAGCAAGCTAAGTTTCTTAAATATTTCATAAGATATAGCGATTTGCAGGCAAAATGAGAAATTTTAATAGATACGGGTCTCCTAGAGTAATGTGCTTTACTACATAAATGAATAGAAACCTTGACAGACACTTTACTTTCGTGCTAGTATTGTTTACCCGTTACTGTGTTTAAGAAGCGAAGCTCGCTATAGTATTTACCTTAAGAATATATATAGCTAAGCTACTTATAGACAACCATCATTGTAAACTATTCCTGTAACTACAGGAAAGAGAGCTTCTATCTGCGTTAAGGAATTGAGTATTACACTCGCATCACACCCATTGTTTAGAAGCGAAAAATATTTAGAGGTATCGTACTGATTCGAATCTGGCTCGATATCTTTGAAAGTCAGAGCTCCACAGCGGAATTAATCCACGTGCACACCAGTGGCTCAGCGGTATGTCTGCAAACTTACACGCTAAAATCCGGGTTTCGATACCCGTGGTGGGGAGAGCACAGATAGCCTATTGTGTAGCTTTGTGCTTAATTCAAAAACAACAAACATTGATCCGTGCAGTGCCACACGGAATATCTTGTTGAATGTTTGGGATATTCTAAAAAATGAGACTATAATCAAGCACTGTTATTTGAAACACAGTCCATACAAATACATTTCATTTATATACATTCTATACCAAACTCACACATACTTGTTATTCTCATTGTTTTCACCAGATACGAAAAACAACTGTTCAAAATTAAAAAAAAACACAATCAACAAACGATTCAAGATAAGGCATGTTTTATTACTGGAAAATGAAAGTTAATTTATGTTAACCCAAAATAGATAAAAAATGTAAAATCTTAATTTCCTAATTTAGTCTTTTTTTTGATTGACTGTTTTAATCCATGATTGACTGTGGTTGATTAATCATCTTCAGTAACATAACGTTAAACGTAGACAAAGTTTATCTTACGTTAAAATAGTTTTACTGGACTTTCTTTTTTTTAAAAATAATTTTTGATTTTTAAATAACATTTTTAACGAAGTAATATGTTAGCTATTTCATAACTTTGAAGATAAAAAGTATCAGAACTCAAGGGAAAAGTTTTGTTTTAAACTTAGTAATTAAAAAAATGAAAACAATATTAAAGCACAATGTCTTTCGTATGAGAAAAATAATCCATTTTAATTTTCCCAAACTAAAAACTTTAGACTTTACTGAAAAAAATTCTTTTAAGATTACGTTATATACCACGATGCATGTTTCAATCATTGATGTTTATATTTCTAAGTAAATACACTTAAATGCAAGGAACTCTTAATTAAAAGTGTCATTTGAAAGCTTTAAAAACTTTATAGTTGTGTTGAGAAAGGTGCTATACTTTCATTTATTCAAATATAAAATACCTGAAACATGTGTGTCAGGTAACAACAAAAGAACTGGAAAATAAGCAACAAAACTAAGCTTTAAGCACCGCCTATCCTTATTAACAATGGCGTTTATTTTTAGTTTCACGACACTGTTTCTTAACGCATATTTCACAACAAAAACTACGTACTCGTGTTATCGTCAAAGTTTGAGAAATCATGTTTCAGTTGATGTTTATTTTCACAGAACGGCAAAACATCTAATTACATTTATTTCGTTTGTTTATACTTTTATAATTTTCGCGCTAAACTACGCAAGGGTCCCTAAGCAAAATCGTCGCTGATTTTGAACAGCACCCACCGCCAACTCTTGGATTAATCTGAATAATGGGATATTAGATTTATCGTCTCTCTTTCAGCCGAAATGGAAAGCGGACCATGAACCCACAAATTTACAGACCACGCGAAATGTATCGAAGGTAAAGGTGTATTGTCTCTTGTCAAGAATATTTATGCAGTTACTTTTATGTATGTTTAAGATATGTCAAGGCAAAAATAGATTGTTTCCGCAATAGACAAGAGCTTTAATAGTCTGTGATAACAGTGAAAACTTATTTTATACTCTGTACATAATTTTTCTTATTCTAATATTTTAAAATGATTATCATTTATAAATTATGCATTATTTTAGGCTTAGTTACATTTGTTTTTATACTGATTCATTGTTTCAATTTTAATACTATTGTACATACCTATTGCTGCATCGTATTATCGAGGATGATATTGTTTTATCAGCAACAGTCCCTACTATTGATTCTGTGGTAACTTAATATCATTTGTTTTTATAGGCATACAGACATTTTTGGATTTCGGGTATCTTGAGTCTTATTAGAAATAAATTATTAGAAATAATTTTTAATGTGAAAGATTTACTTTGTTTATCTCTTTTTTATTGTTACTGCCTTAGGGAAATTACTTGTGTTTTCCGACCTGATTTTTACTTATAAAAAATATAACAGATTTTTATGTCTATCGACGTCTCTATAATAACAAAGTTCGAACTATTTTATAGATTATTGGCGTTTGCCCCCACACGACGAGAGCATCAATTACTAAAGACCTTGCCATGTAGGGACTTCGGCCAATCTAATTATGTTCTACTTCTCTATTGTTAAATTCTTCCTGATACATGCCGCCTCGGGAGACGTGCAAGGTATGTTTAACTTGATTACTGTACCCGATAGTCAAGAAAGAAAACGAGGTGGTAGAGAATGGACAGTTACCGTGAGAAAAGTTCCGACTTTCTTGAAGGTTGTGCGAAAGGCGATCTGGCGGTCATAGCTCCGTCAGCTTTTATTCGCATGCTTTTACAAAACAAGGTGGCTGGAGGAACATGATTAGAAACCAGAGCTTATATTAGTTGGTAATAATACAGTACATTTTTCTTGAATGTTGAAACTTATAAATCACTTGGAACATTTATCCAATATTTCTTGACATCAAGATCACGTTACTAGTATTTTTGATTGTTTGCTGAAAAGAAAATTATTTACACATGCAACATATCAGTTTATATACAGATATATAAGAAATTACAATATTAAATATTTTATTTTACCTTCTCTTCTGTATCCCTCCAAAGGTTTATGAGGATGAAAAGCTAGTTTCTTTACATGTAGTGAAAAGATCACTGTTAACGCATTGTGTTTCTTTGTTCTTAACATTAAACAATTAACCAATTTTATGTCATTAGTAAGCTTGCAAAATGTTAGCTTGTACTTAAAAGTTGCTCTCTGAAAGAGAAACGTGAGGTAATGTTAAAAGAAATGTTAATTTTTATATAGTATATCAGAAACATATGTTTTTACCATCATAATGTTTCTTATTTTGATATCTGTCTATATAATTCTCTCCTCTATACAGGTCATGGATTCACTATATGTATTGGATAAGTCCCTAACAAATCTAGAAGCTAAATTGTAAAAAGTATATTATTATGACGTAAAACATTATTATTAACTCACATAATTTTACATAAGAAAAACAACGACAAAGACGTTAACGTTAACCAACTAAACATATAGTTTAGGTGCTAAATGCCTATGTGGTGCCCTCCAGTGGCTCAGCGGTATGTTTGCGGACTTACACGCTAAAATCCGGGTTTCGATACCCGTGGTGGGCAGAGCACAGATAGCCCATTGTGTAGCTTTGTGCTTAATTCAAAACAACAACAACAACCTAAGTGGTGGGACTGCATGTTCAGAGCGCAATTTGGAAACACTTGGTGCTAGATAGTGTTCCTACAACTGAGTTATACTTACTTATCATAACTTATCATTCTACAAAATGAATGCTTTAATTGTTTATCTTCCAAGTCATTAAGATCGGCATAATATTTCTTTGGAAATAAATAATTAGTGAAGGTTAATGTTATTCAAAGTTATAAAAAGATTGATGAATCCTTTTTTACTTTTTTTTAAAATATTATACACTCAAACATTGAGGAAAGCAGTAACCTAACATCCATCTCCATAAAGGTTTCTCCCCAGTGGCACAGCGTTACGTCTGCGGACTTAAACGCTAGAAAACGGGTTTCGTGGACAGAGTTCAGATAGCTCATTGCGTAGCTTTGTGCTTAACTCCAAACAAACCTTCCAAGTTACACTATAACAAACTTAGACACTGTTACAGTATATTAATTTAATTATTTAATTGAAGATTATTATTATATATCATATAAAACGAAAAGAAAGTTAAGAGCGTCAGATTTTGAACAGAGAAAAATGTTGAACTGAGATAGATAATTTTAAAAAAAAGCAGGGGTCATCAACAATTTTAGATGGAAGTGATATGCAACACTTTCAGAAAAGAAACATTAAGAGAGAGAGAATACTGTACACGTGTGGAAGCAAGAGGTGATTCATTCTATTGTGGCCCGGCATGGCCAAGCGTGTTAAGACGTGCCACTCGTAATCTGAGGGTCGCGCCAAACATGCTCGCCCCTTTTAGCCGTGGGAACGTTATAATGTTACGGTCAATCCCACTATTTGTTGGTAAAAGAGTAGCCCAAGAGTTGGCGGTGGGTGTTGATAACTAGCTGTCTTCCTTCTAGTCATTTACTGCAAAATTAGGGATGGCTAGCATAGATAGCCCTCGAGTAGCTTTGTGTGAAATTCAAAAACAAACAAACTATTGTACAACCTAAAGCCATAGCTACAACCTGAAGTGTAAAATTAAGTTATTATTTGAAACAATATAAGAAAGGCTGGATAAATCTATTATAAATAGTAAAATGTCACTAGAATATGAAAGTAAGTTCTCAGATACAATATTTAATTGCGATGTAAATCTAATCAAATCAAAATAATAATAAGGCACTCAGTATTAAAAATATTTATTGTAAGATGTTACAATAAGGCATGTTTCAATAAGTTATTTATTAATGTCTTCTCTAAAATAAGATAACCGATCTCTAAGAAATATATATCTATATATGTATATTTTAGTTTAAAGGAACAAAGCATAGCCCCAAAATATTTGCACTAATTTTTCAAATTAAAAGTTCAGTTGTTTTTTTTGTAATGGCCATACATGTAAATAATAAATAATTGTGAATGAAGTCTCCAGTCCAAATTTTCTGTTGTACCAATAATAAAAACTTTTATTATAAGAGCTGAGTTTTGTAGAACTTATACAAGGAAGATTTTTATTCTTGTTTCGTTGTTTCTATCAAGAGGATAAAGAGGAAATGGTTGTAGAAAATGATAAATGATAACAGTAAATGTTAGTTTTTTGTAACAAAATGTTATATATTTTTTTTAGTTATGGATATTTAAATGAGATATTTGAACTTGATAAAAGTAAAACAAGGAAGAAGCTTTCTATCAGTGATTTAAAGATCTGTAAAATTATACGTATTTTGAAGGGAGTTATGCCCCCAATATTAACGTAAATGCTCAATTAATAATAGAAATGAACTGTAAATTAACATAAAGTGTGAAAGATCGGAGTATGAATAAGAACGTAAGCGACTCTAATAAAATGTACATTTGAAAATAACAAACCAAACACTTATCTTGGGTTACTTAACACAGGAACTGATTCCCAAGAACAGAAGTATTTGGTATTTCAAGTAACATGTAGTAATATAAAAATAATAATAAATTCTAATACACTAGTATTATCTGCATCAATGTGAAAAAGACTACTGATGCAAATCCAGTTAGAATGAGTGGCAACTTTCGGAAATAAAGATTAGAAACTATAATACTTAAATAACTTTCAAGTGGATAAAATTTAAACTGTACGGAGGATACGTTTTTTTGTGCGAGTTGTGTACAAGAGTTTTTAATTTAAGGGAAAGATACTAAATACATCGAAATGTAAAACAGTATGTTGATGTGTTTATTAATTTTTCTAATTGTCTAAAAGAACTACAGGCTATAATTTTTAATGTTCATTAAAACATTGAGCAAGATTTAAGGGGCTCTCAATAATGAAAAATGTTTAATAAAATGTCTAGAACTAGATAACTTAAGAAATGCATATGCATTATAAAAAGAAATTAAGATTAGTAAAATTCCTCTTAAATAAACTAACTAGTAAATTTATAGTATATTTTAAAGCTGAAAATTTCAGACAATATACAATAATTAAATAAATATATAGCTCAGATAGTATGATAAAATATTTAAAGTTTCCTTATTTATTACACGTTTGATAAACCTTAAGGTAACAAATAATGAGAATTTATATGTATTGTGTGTGTTTTCTTATAGAAAAGCCACTTCGAGATATCTGCTGAGTTACCGAGAGGAATCAAATCGCTGACTTTTACGTTGTAAGTCCGCAGACTTATCGCTGTACCAGCGGGTGATTATATATTTTAAACATGTCTTATTGATGATTCTCATGTATTAAAACTTCGTCTACGACCAGAAAATAGTAAATTCTTATATAAATTTATTAACTTATTACAGGAATTACCAATTTATTTCTCCTTGAAATACTTTTAGGAAAAGGCCAGTCTCTTTTCTTGATGCACCTCAATCAAACTGTTTAGTGGGTTTTATACCCATGTAAGATATAAACACCTTTACCTACAAAAACTGAAAATAATCTATGAACGTTGGAAAAAACATTGGTTAGTTGGTTGCTTAGCGTATATTGGCGCAAAGCAGCTAGACTAATTGGGACAGGAAAGTTGAGGACAAGATGAAGATGCTTCTTCATAAATAAAAAAATGCACAGCATACATATAACAAATCAAACTCAGCAGAACGACTATTGAAAATGTGTGACGGCTGTGACTCAAACCATAGCCACATTGATCATATTAACAATACTTTTGACCAATTATTTCTATACAATACACTACCCGTTTGGATCACATGTTACATAATATTGAACAATTTTATGTTTTTGCTTGTCACAACACTTATGGTAAAGAACTTACAAAACACATGGATAAAATCTCTTAATTTGTAGTGTAAATTATGCATTAACTATGAGTTTAACTGAAATACTTATATTATTTTTGTAAAACGATTTATCTTAACTCGTGAGTTATCAAATATTCTGTGATAAACGAAGTCATAGGTCCACAGTAGTAAATTGATTCATAAATATCTCAGAAAAAAACATATTTAGAAACCTTGTTAACTTATAGATGTCGTCGGCAAATGCTGTAAACGAAAGCCAAGTTCATCATGTTGCTTTGATAGAGATAAGTCACGAATCAGATTATCTAACTCATCTTGTATGATCAGATGAGGTAGTTTGCGTTAATGTGCTTTAGAAATAGAATTACTAGAAGAAAAGGAACAAAATGATCCATTGTCTTCTTTAAAGGATGACTCTTCTTCTCAATTTGCTATTGAATAAGGTACTGAAAGACCATCCCCATGAGGTACTGGTTTCATTGCAGCTGGATATTTGATTTATTTTTTTTTAGTTTTTCGTGAATATAAAAAAAAACATTAGTCATGCCAAAGTAACAATCATTTAGATGGTTTTTGAGATCAGGTAGTTAGGGCGTTCGTCTCGTAATATGAGAGTCGAGGGTTCGAATCCCATTCACACCAAACCTGCCTACCTGTTCAGCAGTGGGGGCGTTATAATGCGACGGTCAATCCCATTATTCGTTGGTAAAAGAATAGCCCAAGAGTTAACAGTGTGTAGTAATGACTTTCCCTCTAGCATTACACTGTTATATTAAGGATGGTTAACGCATTGTGTAGTTTTTGTGTAGTTTTGTGCAAAATTCTCAAACAATGGAGAATACATAGCATATATGAGCAACATATTTGAAATTTCATAACTGTACAATATAGTCAATGTTTGGAGTTACCAAAAATGTATGCCTTTTACCCACTAAAATATCCAAGTAAACTTAATTTCATAGCATAAATCTTTGTAATGAATTTGATTGAATGATGTTTCACACAGTATTGATAAAATAATGTGTTATAAAAATAATTCAAGATAGAGAGGTCATAGACAATTTCTAACTGCATACTTGAAATCACTATCGTTAAATTACCCTGAATCATTTAATTTTTCTCCAGTGTGAACGTTCTTCAGTGTAATCGTCAACCATTTTATTTCCAACATTAGAAAGCATAAAGAATGTGTGAAAATAGATAAACTAAGAAGGAAAGTTCATGAAACGAACATATTGCACCCTCTTCTACAAATAATGTCTCTATGGTTTTGTTCTTGATTTGGCAGGTTAATGTTTTCTTGTGTTATGTGAATGGCTTTAAAATGCAATCTAACATGTAGTAACTACTGTTATTACTCGTTTCAATCATTTATAGATTTGTTTGTGTATTCAGAGATAATTTTTAGTATTCAAACAAAATTAATCTCTTTTTTTTGTAGAATCGATTACTGATTTCATGTTTTTAAAATCAGTTTCCGTAGGAAAATCAAATCGGATTTGATTATCAGATTAATTGTTACAGCTCTAATCCAAACATTAATATTAACTAATTGAGTAAACGAGAAAATATTATCTTTGTTTAGGATATTGAGGGAAGTCTCAACCCGTATTAATAATGGGAGTGAATAGTTCAATACTTCCCAAACGTACAAAATAAATTTAAAACTTTGTAATCCGTGTGAACTATTTTATTTACCATATATGTATAAGCTATTCTTCGTTCCACAGTGTGGATGCACACTATTGTTAGTGGAATGTTACTTAATGGGCTATGTGGACTCTGTCCACCGAATTTTTTGTGTGCACTATTAGCCTGTAGTCCTCTGGGACATCGAGGATCATCTGGGCCAATTCAGATATTTTTATTTTTTAGTTAGACCCTAAAAATATATTTTAAAAACAAAAGTTTTTCCTTTTTTGTTTACAACTTTGTATTCTGTATTCGGTTTAAATGTTGCATGCTCATCTTTGTAATGTATTAGCACTAACGAAAGTCCTTGTCGTGTTGAATAATCTTCGATTCCCTGGAGTAAAGACGGATAACTACATAACAGTAAACTTATAGATGTTACAGCTCTATTAAAAATAAGTTAGTTTTCGTGACACGAATCATAGCCACTACAAATGTATTTTACGATGTTTTGAATGTTTGGTTTGTACTCCTCTGTCGATTCTAACAAAACTACACATATTAACCGAAAGTGTTAAATTGTATGAAAAAAATATAAACTTAAAACACATTTTTTTGTATTCGTAAATTAATGGAGGAAAAATCAACAAGCTATGTTTTAAACAGATTGCTTGTTATCTAGGACAGAACAAAAGGAGTAAAAAAGCAGTAACACACACTTCACTGCTTCTGTAAACGGAATAAATGACATCAAGTATAACAACTACTTTAATATCTTTTATAGAGCAAACTTCTCTTTAAACGACTGTAAAATTGCTAACAACTAGGAAATACAATTTAATAAAGCTTCAGCCACTAGTGGAAATATTAACTTTTTTCAACACAGGTTTCTTCTGAGACCGTTTAGAATTTTCTAAGTATTGACAGGTAAGTTCATTAAAGTTCAAGTTGTTTGTGAGACTATTTATAGAATACTCTTTAATTTTTTCTATCTGTTATTTGATTCAAATAACCCGGTTATTAATAGAAACAATTTCATAAGGTTCAGTTTTCTATTATTATTCAGGCAAAATCCACTTAGTATACATAAAGAAGGCAATTTAACAGCTTGCATAAGCGTTAAAACATGTTATCAAATTTGCTCCAATGAACGGTATACGAAACAAATTCGTATTTTTGCAGTCTATAAAATTATCTTTATTTACATGTACATGAAGGAAGATATGGTATATTACCCACAATAACAATGAAATAAGGAGAAGATACAGTGATGGTGATCGGGTGGACTACCCATAATAACAACGAAAGTATAACTGAAGGATATTGCAAGCAGCCAGTTTTGTAACTGTCATTCGTAATTCGCCCTGTAGATCTGGGCTTTTGTAGATTAAACATATCAGAAGCTCGTTTCTACGGGTGACTTACGAATCAGGCTGATGTCACCAAAAGAAACTACCACACAAAGTATTTTCGTATAATTCAATAGAAATAGTTCTGTAAAGTGAGAATATTTTAAACTTACTTTTTTTTGTATTCGTTTGACAAAGATTTATTTCCCGACAACGCTTCTTTATTGATAGAAACTTAATAAATAAATAAAGTCATGTTTAATTAATCTTAGTTTGGACAGTAAGTATTTTTAACAATATATGTATGAAAGGAAACAAAAATATGTAATAATACGTCAACCACAATGTACCATATCCAGTGCTGACAAGGCCTTTCGTTCAATATTAGGACTCACCAGGCTGACTGAAATAAGACAGATAATGTTGTGGTTTAGTTCTTATTTATATAATCATTTGCATGAACAAGAACGGTAATTATATATAATAGACAATTACGGTTAAGTACTAATATAACAATAGTGGCTTACCGTTACCAATTTTATGTACATTTCTGAGGGTCGGAAAGTTGCTAGCATAAAAACAGTTGTTTCAATGAATTATTTCACTAAACAATGTGTTCTCACTCATAAGCAGAAAACTATTTAGCTCTAAACAAAACATATTATCCTGTTTTAAGATATTTTGTGAGCTTTAGGACGGTGATTACTTAAGGAAAAATTAAGTTGGTAAAGAGGTATCAATATACTTATATATATATGTGGAAAGAAATTAATAGTGTCACAACTAAATTTTATCTTTTGAGTGTAATAATAGGGAGAGTGAAAACTAGTAAGCAAGATAGCTTGCAAATCTTGCATTGTGGATGAATCTTAAGGTGGTGTGTATGCTATAAATTATTTACTTCACCCTGGTACTACAACTTTGTACACGTCGATGTGTGGAAATAAACAGTAGCAACACGTTCTATCATGTGTCTAGTATGAACCAAACCTGGGATTGGATAGTAGTTAACGTACCATATTATAAATCTGAGAGTCAATGGTTTACATACAGTTGCTGCAAAATCGTGTTTTGAACCATAGGATCGTGAAACAGTTTCAAGAGTGACTGTCAAATCCTACTATTCGGTCAAATAAGAATAAACCAAGAGCTTGTGAGGGTTGACTAGGTAGATTCCCTCCAGTCTATCAATTCAAAATTATAAACGACTATGGGCAGGTAGCCTTTGTACAAATATTATGATAAATAACGCATTGAAGAATAATTTGTGAAACACAGTCGCCCACTTGCTTTATTATTAGATTAATTTAGTTTGTTAAGTGTCATTAAAGACAAAGACTATTATTCCTTTAATATTTTTGATGAAATATATATTTAAATGCTCCTGCGCCTGTGAATTTAACGTAAAAATAAATAAAATGAATTTCATTTACTTTTTGATCACTTATTTATTTTTCGGGTTTTGCAAAACCACATAATATTAAACATTCGTTTTTTTCTGTTGAAGTTTATATGAAATTTTCAGTCATAGTAAACAGTTTTAAATCTAGTTTCCTGACAATACTTTATCTCCATAAATGTTCACAAAATATCAGCATAAAACGTTGTAATTAGAGACAACTAGTGAAAATATTCACACATCATGAGGCATGGTATGCGCATGCGTTATTGGCCATGCAGATCTACCGAGCGCTAACTGTCAGTAGAGGTACCAGAATTATGTGCTACACGAAAAGTTACTTTTGTTTAGTGTCTTTCTCATTTAGTAAAAGTTAAGGACGTCTGACAAACTTGAAAGGTTCATCCGATTGCTTATCCCTTTAAATTCGAACTTGTGAGTGGAAGGGACACCATTTACTAGTGACATTCAAACACCAAATTGACTGGCAGAGAACTATTGATAAAGACAATTATTCACAATTGAAAAGTATCTCCGTGCGTTTGCTTGAAATCGTCGGAATTAGATATACGTTGTTATAGTGACGACTAATGCTAATAAACGTCAGATAAGGCTTATGGTTATCTGTTTAAAAACAGCTGGTATGGACATTAAAACTTTAGATAAAATAGAGTACAGAACAATGTTTCAACCTTCTTATATTATCTTCAGGTTAACAAAGAAATGAAGATGACCTAAGAATGTCAAAAAGTTGTTCTGTACTTTATTTTAACTAAAGTTTTAATGCTCATACCAGCCATCTTCATAATGCAATTTTTACTTCAATTGGGTTTATTGTCATCATGAAAGGCTTATGGTTGTAAATATCATGTAAAATAAATATACTTTCCTAATATGAAAAATATATGTTAAATTATATATATTTAGTAGTTATAGATACATGCTTTCACACAAACAACAACTGAAACGTACAGTAATAAATATGTTCAGGACAAGTAAGCACACTTTTGACTTTACCACTTATTTAATGTTATACGATTTGTTATATATCATTATTACAGAAATCCATATCACACTAAGGCGGATGCACTTTAACAAAGTTCAGGTAGGTTAAAAGTCACTGGTGCTTATAATTATTTTATAAAGTGTCAAAACAAATGTGGTGTTTACAGAATAAATTAGAGTTTCAACAAATTTCTTCTATATCAGATCCATAAGTTCCAGTAATTGATGTTACTTAACAGAATTAAATTATCATATATTACTTAACATTCATTAGGTAATTGAGTATCAAAAAGAGGAGTATTTTTCCAACTGTTTTATTACACTGTACCTAATGCATTAATAAACATTTCGTGCTTATCTTCAAGCACGCCGAAACCCCAATCAATAATGTTTTTCCTGATGACGAGAAACCCGCTCGAAATAAAAATGTATCTCAGAACGTCTGGTATGGGTATTAACAATTTTATTGATAAGGAGTTAACAACGTTTCGACCTTCCTAGTTCATCTTGAGGTCAAGAAAGTTCTGAGATACAATAATGTTTTTTGTGTGCTGACATCTAGTGTCAATACAAGTCGTTAGATTTTCAGAACCTGGGAAAAACCTTTCAAAACAGTGGATAATGCTAAAATATCCAACGAATTAATACAAAGATAGAAAACGCATAAAACAATATTCTCACTAAAATGATGAAGTACATAATGTGTCTGAAAGTATATATTTAACCAATAAAACTGATAATATATATATTTAATGACATTCTTAAATATTTATTATTATTTCAGAAAAGAAAAATGGAAGAATCAATTTCTTTTAAACATATACTGATGGCTTTAGCATGAAAATAATTGATCTGAAGCATATTAAGTATTTCTGTCTTTAACTTAGTTTTTTTACGAAACATGTTAAACAATGAAAAATCCAAACGTCGTCAAATTAAGATTTTAACAGTAGGTTGTATAAGTATCCGACAAAACAAAATTAATCATGTAGTAATAACAATACGAATTTCGAACACAAAGTACAAAATATATCAATTATGATGAAATAAAATTTTCTTTATTTTAATGTAAATTTATATCGTTATACGTTTAAATCATAACTGCTTCCTACGCTTCAAACTCAATTGTTATTACTCATCGTGAAACCTAATCAGAATTCAAACCTATTGTTTATAAAGAAATGAACATTAGCACTATTTGTACATCTTCCATTAAATGAGTTGGGAGAGTACATCCCAATCTTGCTAATTTATTTACCTTTAAGAAAACTGCTAATCAAATTTCATATTCACTTATTGTTTTGCACTCTCATATACTTTTTTAGTTTAAATTGTCTTCGCTTCCTTCTACCTGACGAATTTTAAAGATTAGACGCTTATGTTTGTTTTTGTTGAAATTTTTCCATGCAAAGTTAATCTAGGACTATCTGTGTTTGTCGTCCCTAATTAGTGTTGAATTTTATTAAATTAAATTTTAAAGATTAAATGCTTAAGTTTGTTTTTAATGAATTTTCTTTGCAAATTTACTCTGATGCTCTCTGTGTTTGCAGTCTTTAATTAGTGTTATCTAATTGTGTAGGGCCCGGCATGGCCAAGCGTGTTAAGGCGTGCGACTCGTAATCTGAGGGTCGCGGATTCGTATCCATGATTCATCTTTTAGCAAAAAGTAGAATCGTAATTGGCCGCCTTCTTCAACGAGATGTTTTTATTTATAAACAAAGATATACAGCGTAAGCTTCTAGAGCATTTCCATTCTATCCTATGTTAAGTGAAAAGCACCTGTACTAAACACTCATACAATTGCAAAGTGTTTTAATAAGTCATATTGTTCACATTGTTAGAGTCGTCATCCAGTCAATCAGAGGTGCATTACCTAGATCATCCCACATATTGTTACAAATATCAAAGAAAACCAAAGGTGAAACCTGATTCACTGTGGCTCCTGTTGGTACCACTAATATATTTACGACTCATTCGAACTTTTTCTTTCAACTCCCAAACCATAGAGGACACTCTTCGATTTAGCAATATTACTTTTAAAATATTCACCTATTTCAAAGATTATGAATTATCCTTTAAGATTATATTTAAAATCAACATGAAAGCTACGTGTTTTGAACTTAAACATACTTTCATTTCCTTCATTTATGGGATGTTAAAATGCTGCCAAATTTTTCCTTTATTAATCGTTTCTTCTAAACAAACCATTTTGGAAACTTTACTAACTATGGGATCTTGTAATTGCATTGTCACAAAAGGCTACAGTTTCCATCACTGTGACCATTCTTCAGGTATTCACAGAGGTGAGATAACATTCTGTAATTTTGTTGATTTGCCTTTAGTTATTATATTGCTGTGATCTCTTTTCCTGGATACTTTGTCCTCACTGTATCTTTTCCTTACAGAATGGTCAGAGTTGATTTTTATATATGCTCGTTTTAGTGTTCTCCTACATCGTGGCTTCTTCTACTACTTGGATAGCAATCTTAGAAGTAATATTATATTGAAAAAAACTATTAAAGTCGAGCAATTTCGATCGACTTTATTGTCTCTTCTTTCTACTAACTGTCCGGAATCAACCTTTTCACCAAATACTGTTCAACCTTTTCTTCTTTCTCTCAGCATGACTTATCCCGTAGGTAGTGGTCACCTATCCAAATAGGTTCAAATACTGACCCGAGTAAATTCCGACGCAAATATGATTTTTAAATCTACCATAGTATCAATTGGCTATCTCACAGGGCTGATGTTTAAAGAAATATATATACTGAAATGAATATATCTTTTACTGATAATTGTAAATCGTTAGCAACTGTTCTTGAAAATGTACTCACTTCTGCCAGTTTCTTGCATATCTCATGTTATCAATACTCACTATATTTACCTCGGCAAACAGTGGATCTTCCGTGACTTTCAAGAAATAACGGTTGAAATTAAAAGACGTGTCTTATTGTTATGTATAAAGCGTTTGAAATGCCATGTTTATATTATTGTTTTAAAGTTCAAATCAATAAAATATGTTGTTGTTCATGTAGAAATTTCTAGAATTAGGTAGATCAATCATTTGTTTATAAATAGAATGTATGTCGGCCTGGAGTCTAGACGAGTCTCGTGCAAAAACAGACATGCGCAGATTACTCTGGAATTCTGTGGAAGTTACGCGATTGTTTGTAATAAATTATATAAGCTGTTATCTGTGTCTTTCTGTTGGTTCAGTCCGCATAAAAAAACGTAACACTTATGAAGAAAGGATTACAATGATAAAGCAAGTCTTAAAGTGTATAAAACTAAAAACTGGGTTTCGATATCTATGATGAACACAGCAAACAAAAACAAACGACCAGTTTTTATAAAATTCATTTTACTCTTACTCTGGCTGGGCTATTTGCTCAAAACACACTTCCTCCTAATATCGAGTTATATCACCATTTACCTTGATATACCATGACACTGCACTTCACAAGATTTTGTAATGTGATTTGTCTGGTTGAAGCCCACTCGTCAAGAAATAACGGCAGAAGACTGTGGTGGTGAACGAAACGTCCAAGATCATTCCAAAGAATGCTCAGCCGGACATAGACGTGAAATTTATTCCGGCAAAAGGAACAAAAGATAATGGCGCTTGATTAGCAATATGTTATTGAGGGTTCGAATCCCATTACTGAACATGTTTTTTAAGATGTGGGGAAGCGATAATATGTATTCAATCCAAATGTCATTGATAAAAAGTAGTCCAAACGTTAATGGTAAATGTTGTTGACTAATCTGTTTTTCTCTAAATTAGGAACGGATAGTTCAGATAACTCTCGAGTAATTTTGCACAAAATTCAACAAACAGACAGACAGACAATGTAAAGATGAAGTTTTTAAACAGTTATTTGTGGGGCCATAGATTTTTATATGCACAACATTGCGTTTATTGGAGTAAAATATGTCTTCGAACAACATGAAACCTTTACTAAGAAGATATTTATGGGTCACTGTGATGTCTAGTAGCAAAAGTAAAGGTTTTACTATAATTAAACTTAATTTATGCGCAGAACATAAATAAAAAATATATATGCTATTTCAAAAGAAAATTTGAGCAACGATCTAACTAGAAAAACTGAAGTTAATACGAATATATGGTAGGCGAGTTTAAAGAAAACAAGTACACTTTCACAAACCTCACACTATCAAAAACTTAAACCCCTGATATTGTTGTTGTTTTGAAGTTAAGCACAAAGCTACATAATAGGCTATCTGTGGTCTGCCCATAGTGGATATTGAAACCCAGTTTCTGGCGTTGTAAGTCCTCAGACATTCCGCTGTGCTACTGAAGGAGGCTCTCCAGATATCAAGAACACACAACTAAATGTTTCTTTACACCCAAATGATTCAATTTGTAGCGCATTACTTGTTTTTCTATTCTGGTTGATTGTAATAACACAACACCTGAATGGAATACCAGGAAAATCAAAGTTACTCTTAAATTATAAAATGATGTCTGTTACCTCACCCACATAATCCTCATTTTGCCCTGAAAGTAGTCTCTGTATTTTCCTTTGGAATGAAAATGTAACTCATAACTCATATCAATAAAATAATTATCCCAAATACTCATCCACCATATACAGAAATTATTAAGCTGAAAAGGAAGTAAGCTTTTGGAGTCATTCAAATGATGCAATAAGCCCCCACAGAGTTTTGACCTCCCTCCGGTTGTGTAGACCTTGGAATTGATAGATCAAAAACTTGACAAATCAAAAGTTACTTCCAAAGAAACTTTATTGGAGTATGTTACAGACATTTGGGGTAGATTCCAAAAAGGACACTTCGATTAAATATGTTGCAACAATGCCTGAAAGACTATCTGCAATTATTAAAGCAATAGTTTGACACTTAAAATATTAGTTGTTGGTTAAACTCAAGCACTTCTACCGAGTTTCTGTTGTACTAAACATGAAGATTAGTAAAATTATGATATTTCACATGATATTTGCCTTCCACTCTTCTTTGAAAGTAGCCTGAAATCTAATTTTTAACTTTGTTCTAACATTTTTGCACAACACTGTATAAATCCTAAAGATAACATGTAAAGCATTGTTTTAGATTATTATAGTGAGTGAAATCTAAACCAAACAAACTACTTATATTCCACTAGTATGTGAGATCTATCTTTTTATGTTCTTCATTCTTTCAAAAAGCATGGCCAGGTGGTTAGAGCCCTTGACTAGTAATCTATAGGTCGCGGATTCGAATCCCGGTTACACCAAATATGCTTGCCCTTTCAGCCGTGGGAACGTTATTCATTCGTAAAATAGTAGCCCAAGAGTTGGCAGTGAATAGCGGTGACTAAGTGCTTTCCTCTAGTTTTACACTGCTAAGTTAAGAACGGCTAGCGCAGATAGCCCTCGTGTAGCTTTGCGCAGAATTAAAAAACAAAATAAAACAAAACTATCTTTTTAGAAGCAACGGTAGGTTGCAAATTAAACAACAATGATCTGCTGCAACTGAAATAGCAAATTAAAAAAAATTAACCATCTAAGTCATGCTTTCTTCACTTAATTTCATATTTTGTTGAGGAAAAGAAATTCACAAATGAATGATTCAATGATGTAAAACGAACACTAACATGGTTGGTAGATGTAACTTTTTATTGTCAAATTCTCACACATAGTGTATCCGTTACATCTTCTAAAAACAGATTAGATTTAAATCAACAACAATGTATCGTACTCTAAATCAGTGATTCCCAAACACTTATAGTTTGCGACTCACTTAAAGTGAATAAAAAGGTTTGAAGCCCCCCAAACTTAGCATGATGATTAAAAAACTAAGTTGTTGTAAGAACAATAACATCACCTTTCGAAACAATTTATCATTTAATTTATTCAACATAATTTTTATCAGGTTATTATTTATTCAATATTAAAATTAATTCAGCGTCTTTGTTTTCTGGCTATTTTTAGCGGCCCCAGAAAAAGTTGCACCACCTCTAGAGGTAACTTAGAGAAACACTGCTCTAGCACATGGTGATGTTGAAATAGAGTACAAGAGTAAAATTAAAAGTTGGTTTAAAATGCTGTTGCTATATCATCATTTTAAAGACAAAAACTCACAGATAATATATTTAAACCTGATAATAAAAAATGGTCTGCGGGCTCGAAATCAGTCTTAATCAAGATCATTTAATTAGTTTTGACTGTATTTTAAAGGAGGGTGAACTTTTATTA
Source organism: Carcinoscorpius rotundicauda (assembly GCA_011833715.1). Lineage (NCBI taxonomy): Eukaryota > Metazoa > Arthropoda > Merostomata > Xiphosura > Limulidae > Carcinoscorpius > Carcinoscorpius rotundicauda. The sequence continues at coordinate 39,213,363 of CM022395.1, read as the reverse complement.
CCTAATTAATTGAAATATTTAATTATCAATAATAGAAATTAGTAGTTACATCAACTATAAATGATTAAAAGTTGATCATAACAAGCTTGATTGCATTATGGTCTAAAATCACTTTAAATCTAAAAGTAATTAATAACTGCTGTGCAATCCTGTTTTAATGGTATTTAAAAAACAAATGTTTGAAACCCTTCACAAATATATTATATAAAATTAGCTCTTCCATGGTATATAACAGACATACATTTTATTTTATTTGTAATAGTATACTGACGCCTAAAGATCATCGGTTTGCAATCATGCAATGGATGAGAAAAAGAAATTCATCTTGCATGATGTTTCAATAAAAAGATATATGATTACAAACACTTGGTTTCAACATGACAATAATCAAGTAAATAAATATGTATTTTATTATTTGTTATCGTTCATATATTTGCTGGTGTTGTTTTATTTAGCTTTACACTTGTTTGTTTGTTGTGCTACAGGTTTTGAAAATACTTTTGTATGTTGTTATATAAATCACACAAAGTAGGATGGTGTATTTTAATATTTATCTTTTCTACAAAACTAAAGCTAGTAAGGCTGAGCTATGTTCTAAGCGTTAGTATTTCGATATTTTGATTAAAATCAACAGATATAATAAAGTATCGCCATAAATTTATTTGTGAATCCGCTGCATTTTATAGGAAAAACTGGTGTATTGCAATTATAAACTAGGAAAAAAAAGAACTAAGATATCAGCGTATTGTTTTGACTTTCATAATAATCTGTTGTTAACATGATATCTACAGTGTTGTATGGTTTTCTTCATTTATTGAAAATCAAAACCATTCCCAACAGCTTTGCATAATAGAGGTATTGACCCGACCTTCTGTTTCAACTTTTGCTGGTTAGTCAGTTTATGTGTTGCCAGATGTCGCTAGAGCTCCTTCAGTTAAAGTTACATAGACACTCATCGTCTATAACAAATACTTACACGCTAAAATCCGGGTTTCGATACCCGTGGTGGGCAGAGCACAGATAGCCCATTGTGTAGCTTTGTGCTTAGTTAAAAAAACAAAAACAAACAAATAGTTAAGTGTTTCATATTTGATATTTATTTTCCAATTTCTGCGAAAGAGGAAGTTCGAACGAGAAGGTGTTTTTTTCTTGGTGGTTATTAGGCACATAAATAAAAAAATGATTGCTGTTTATTCTAAAGCTACTTATACATGAAAATGTAAGTTCAATCTTTGTAATGAAGTTATAAGCTCAAACTATAGTATCTAATTAGGTATTCGAACTAAAAATAAACATTGGTAAAAAGTACTGTAATTCTCAGAGTAAAGCATTGAAAAAACATTGAAACTTTGCTCAAGAATATTGGAAAAACTATAGTCAATAATAAAAACACATAGATGCACCATCAGCTTTAAGTTTTAAAGATAAATATTTCAAGAGATTGACTAAGATGTTTAAAAAGATTTAAAACTATAATTATAAAAAGTTCATTAGCTCACTTCAGTAACTTCTGAAAAATATTTATTTAGTCCTTCAATAAGAGAAAGGAGACAAAAATTACTTTGAATTTAGGTAACACGTTTATTAGTGTTGTAAAAGAAGAAATTAAGCACTTCTCTAATGTAAAAGTTATGACGGATTTACTATCATATATCTGTTTTAATATCGATGCTTGTTTAAGTTAAATGATATTTAGAAGTATACATAACTTACACTGTTAAATCTTTGTTACGCAATTCCTGCCTGTTTACTAAAGTTTTAGAAGATTCTCGAGTATAAGAATCAACAATATATGTGTGTACCGAAACACTAATGTATTATCTGTATTGTTGTGCAGGCAGAAATTTCTAGAAACTCTCCTAACGTCTATAATTGTAACCAACGCGACGCACCAAAAGGCAGTATATGTTATTGGTTTGCTATAATTGGTGTACTGTAAACCGCGGAAACTATAATTGTAGGTGACGCTTATTAATCGGGAAATTCAGATATTTGACCAGAAACATTTGTACATTTTGAAAATTATCAACCATTTACCTTCATGGAATCACATTGGTTATTAGTATTTTTACGTAACCAATATGTAACTTAAGTGGTAAAAACTCGACATGAGATTTGCGAGGAGTGAAGAACACAGAGCTAGCTAGCTCCCTGTTCTAAGAATTGTTTAGATATCAACTCGAAATTAAGTCGCTCATCGTAAACACTCGATAAGACAGCAAGGAAGTTTCAGACCAGAAAGAAAACTTAATATTGTTTGTAAAATATTTGGATATAGCTCTTTATTTCTAATAGTAAGAGTTATTGTAAATTCAATTATTGTTTGTGTATTAAAATATATTTGTATTGAAAAAGAAACTGTGTGCATCAGTCTTGTTGGCAAATATCATAAATTGCATACGTATCGACATTTATTTAACTTCTAAATCTAAATTACAATTTAATTAACTTTTTGGCTATTTGAAATTGGAGTTAGTAACAAAGTCAACCTGATTTTGACAAAAGATCAGTTAATCATTAACTTTCATAAATTCATAATTAAAACGATAATGTGGTTTGTACACTCTTTATTGTGTGCTTGTAAAATATTAATTAACGTTAGAATAAGACCTAAATATCTTTCTTATCACTTAAATGCGAAACAAATCAGAATTACATTAAGTTCTACTGGTGAAATGTGTAGTTACTTTCAATAAAAATTATTTATAGCAATAAGAAAATTCAGTAGTAAAAAAATATAAAACTAAATTTATGTATTTAAACAATTCAAACGAAGTTTATTTTGAAGTTCTTGTCCTCTGCAGACTAAATTTGATAAATGAAATAGAAAACAAAAAAAGCATTAAAATTGTTAACAGTAAAACATGTCTCGTATACATTTCTTCTTTGTCAATTACGAGTTGTTATTTTTTCAATTCTTTCTTGATGTGGTTGAAATTTACTGGTGAGCCAACAAAATGAGTGTATTTTTTATAAGCAAAGCTATATCGGACTATCTGCTGAGTCTACCCAGGAGAATCGAAAGTTATATCTGACAAAAATTAATATTTTTCATTTTTTTTACTCCTTTTGCTATAAATAATGGATTGTGTAGATTTGTGTTCAATTGCAAACAAAATTTATTCTATTTGATTTGTAGCAAAAGACAAAATTCGATATTTTATTGTACTACATAAATGTTTTAAAATAAGTTCTAAACTTCATATGCTCATCAACCGTTTTATGAATTAGTGACTTAAGAATCGTACGCGTCCACTTATTTTTCTTAATTACCTTTTTGTTTTCAACTTTGCAACTTCTATATTATTTTAGCAAAAACTGCCCAAAGGATGCCTCTGAGTTGTTCGACGTAGGCATTAAACCAGAATTTTTACGCTATAAACACTCAAGCTCACCAATGAACCATCGAGAACCAATTTAAAGTTCTTACGACCAGTACTCGAACTTCAAACTTTTAACTTTTTAAATAAATTTTTCAATCAGATTAATTTTTTCGATTCCTACTGCATAAAGTACAGACGTTTTATACAATTTAAACTCTAAACACGTTATTTTATGTGTTACGCATGTAGTTGTCATATATTCTGAAAATTATATTTAACAAATCTAATATTTTACTGGTGTTCTCCATCTTTCTATATCGATAGTCTTGTTAACATCTAACAAACTTGTACAAGGTATATTTAACATTAGATTTGCATTTGCTGTTGTTTTTTTCGTGCATTTGTTAATTTTGATATATAGAAACGAGTATACATAATTTATCAATTTATAAATATGAGATTCCAATGTCTCGTTTATTTATTTGTTCTTAATACAAGATAATTTTCAGTGTCAGTTATTCTCTTATAAATATACATTACTCTTAAACATAGCCTCTAATGCTTTTCTCAGTGTCTTTTCCTCCCGTCTAATGTGGAATATCGTAAAGAACAAATCTTAAGCAATGTGATTAGAAACTTGGTTAGTCTTATGTTCGCCATGTGTACGTTCCTCGACCAATCACACGATCCGTTAATTCTTTAAATTTCCGAAAGGCGGTGTAATCTTGATTTCTTTAGTGATATGTTTGATTTGCTGTTTGATATTCGAGAAAAGCTACGTAATGGCTATTTCTGCTATCCATTCTTAAATAGGGTTGGTTGGTTGTTTAACAACTACTGGCGCAAAGCAACTAAGCTATCTGCGCAAAAAGAAAAACATGCAAAATATTAAAAATAAACGTAAAATTAGTAAAATCTGAGTAAAAATAAATCATGTTAAAACAAAATAAAGGCCAATCTGTAAATTAAAAACTTAAATAGAATTTAAAAGGCTAATCACCCATAAATATTTAGAAACATAACTGAAGTGAGCAGCGTCACCAACGCGAATGACACTGTCCAACGTTAGGGGTGATCCCATGATAGAAATATGTCTAAAATGGTGCTGTCGATTATGGTCGTAACGACGGCACAACATTAAAATATAGGCTGTTGTGACTCGAGTGTCACACATATCTCATATTGGTTTATCACTACTAGATAAAAGAAAACGATTAGTTAAAAACTGTGACCAAAACGTTGCCTAGTCAGGTCAAATTATTTCTTCCATCTGCTAGCTCGATCCCGTGAATACCTACGTAGAAGGGATTCTGTGTGCAACCACCAAACTACAACTATTGCAGAGCTCACAGAGTCACTTAATTTCGAACCAACAGTATAAGTAGGAATAGAAGAATGGTTCGAAGGATGTTCAGCAAATAAAAGACAGTATTTCAAATCGGGAGTGTCTGCTTTTCTCAGTTGACTGAGAGAAAGGTCACACTTGGGGATGGTAATAAGCCATGGTTTGATGAGCTGACTAGTGGAAACAGCAATGTCATTCAAGGTTAAACCTTGGAAAAGCATGGCCCACTGAGGTGGGATACTGCAGTAAGGATCGAAGTTTTGAAGTATACAGTGAAAACAGTTGCAAACGGTAAAGTTGAAGAGGAGGTTCACGAGACTCAGTGTACAAACACTGGATTAAAGAAGTGTGGAAAGTCCCCGTGCCGAGCCAATGTTCCTTATGTTGAATGCAGTCCAGCACCTTCAAGACCGAGGTCTTGACAGAGCCACAGATCAGAGACCCATAATCTAGTTTCGATCGAATAAAGCCACAATAGATCTTTAGAAGAGAACATTGATTCACTTCCCAAAAGTAAGAAGAGAAAACATGGAGGATGTTCAGTACCCTTGTATACATTGCGCTTAACTATTTAATGTGTGGTATAAAGATCAGCTTGCAGTCAAATATAAGCTCCAAGAACTTCACCGAGACGAAGCGTGGAATTGGTGGCAGTAGAGTATGCAAACGGTTTTAGAGAGAGCGAAGGTAAAACCGTTTGTTATGGTCCACTTCGTAAACGATTGAGGGTAGTAAGCCCCATGCTCGAGAACTGACACAAGGTGTAAAGGTCGTCGACATAGACTCCATTTGCAACTATAGTAATGGAATTAATCTTTATAATGAAGTGTATGACACTTAAAACACAGCCCTGAGGGTCTCCAAGTTCCTGTGGGAAAGTATCGAACTCAGCGGACTTGAAATCGCCGATACATTAAAAAAACATTTAATAAAAATGGGAAAATGGCCACGCAACCCATATGAGTGAAGGTCTCGCAGAAAGTTTTATCTCTACGTAGTTATATAAGACTTCTCAAGGTAAATAAGTTACGGAAACAAAATATTGTCACTTGAGAAAGGGTTCCCTGATTGACGTTTCAAGTCGAGTCAGGTGGTCCACAATGGAGCATTGTCGTTGGAACTCACTCTAAGCGGGCAAGAGGAGATTGTTTGATTCGAGGAGCCAAACAAGATGACCATTAACCGTCATTTCTAAGATCTTACAGAGGCAGCTCGTCAAAGCAATTAGACGGTAATTTGAAATAATCTTAGGATCCTTCCTAGGCTTAGAAAAAGGGAATGATGCTAAGCATCAGGAAAAGTATTATTCTGCTAGATCTGGTTAAAAACAACTAGAAAAATAATAAGAGAGACAGGAGAAAGATGGCAAAGCATTTTGTACTGAATATATCATTAAGTCTGACTGATGTACAGTGAGACCAATGAAGAGCAAGCTTGAACTTCATCACTGTAAATGGGAGATTATGGTAATAGAGATGAAGAACCCGAAAGAAAAAAAGCAATCGCCCTACATGAGTCTTGATGGGGAGTAAAGAGGAAGTACTAAATGCATTAGAAAAGCTTTTGCTGAGAGTATCATCGATGCTCTGGGCATCAGGAATTCCTGAATATTGGAATACAAGATCAAAAGGGGGTAGAGATATACTGCCCACTGACCTTTCGAATCTTGTTCCATATGATTTTGCAACTGGTGATAGAAGATATGCTAGTTGTGAACTTAATCCAAGATTCCTTTTGGCTTTGACATCTTACCTATCGAGCTCACAGAAAAGTGATATGGTTTGAAAGTGTAGGATACCAACAGAAGGTATCACAGGTCTGCTTTTGAGCCTTCTGTGCCATGTAGCAGGCAGGATTCCCCCAAGAACGAGGATACTATGGAAAATGTGTCGCTATTTTAGGAATATATTGAGCAGCTGTTTGGATAATACAGTCAGTCACTGCTGCCACGCAGTCCTCTATCGATGGCTTACACACAACAGCAGGTTTAAGTTCTGAAAGAACTGTGAAAGAGGGTCTGTTGGCTGGGTCCAGCTTTCATCAGAATGATAGGAAAATGATCATTGCCTGCGGGTTACTGTCAGTCACTAAGATAAATGAGACAAAATGAAATGGAGCAGATAGAGAGATTAACAGCAGTAAAAGACTGCATAAGTGCATGAAAATAAGTATATAAACCAGGACTGAATAAAAACAGGTCATGATGCGAGAGCATGCACGCTACAAAACTACCCTTTCATGGGTATCACCATCATCCCAAGGGGTTATGTACATTAAAATCCACTAGAATTAAAAAGAGACACTGCAACCGTTCAGTAAGAGCTTCTAGGTATGATTGATCATAGATTTATCCAGAAGAAGGTAGAAAGCAAACAGTAATGGTACGATCCAAAGAAACATCGCCTCCTACGGGCTCTAAGGGTGCATGGAGTGGCAAAGACAGGACGGGTACATACACATACTGATCGACCAACAGTGCCATCCCTCCATGCACTCGTCCATCACACAGTCTGTCGCAAACTGCCGAAAGGTGACTGCATCAGCAGGTTTCTGAAAAGTTTCCTGTATGGAGAGACATACACAGAATAGTAAGAATCAATCAATCAGACTTTGGAGTAGACGTTGACTCGTTTACTCTTTTGGCCACAGAGGGCAAAAGACTCTTCAAATAGTTGGAGGACAACTCTGTTAGAAGCAAAAGATCTGTTTGTACACTAACTGTAGCAGTGGAACAGAGTGAAGTAGCATATGTCTAAGATGGAGTAAAGAACAGTAACAGGTAAGAAATATTATTTGATGCTCATCTTGATAAATTTAAGAACATGAGAGCACACTCAGAGGAGCAAGGCGAGCGCTTCCACCAAGATATACTGGACTTTGAACGCCGCTACCAAGAAGCGTATAACGAAACATGATGGGAGACTATATTTGGGGGCTGGTACGTGAAAGTAATTTACATCGTAGTCACAAATCTCGAAAACTACTCACTTTTAAACGTTTTTGTATAACTTTAGTGTAAATACACGTAAATCTTGATTCATATGTTGTTCTATTCAGACCTTATGTAAATTAAAATGTGCAGTTTTGTCGTTTTTACATAGAAAATAGATTAATTTCTAAATTTTATTATGTAGGTCACAAAAGCAAAGTTTGAAGGGAACAATTGGCATTATCTCTACTTTTACAACATAAGCAATTAAGAAATAACACATACTATCCAGAAACAAAATTTGTGTTACATAGTGTAAAGGACAGTATGGTTTGGATATGTGTTGTTTATATCAAAAATTGAAGAAAACACAGTGAGATATTCAATATCGACAAAAATTGTTTATTAAAGATATCACAGGTAAACTGTACTAAGAAGATCAAAAATTCGTACACAAATAACAAAAAATCGACGAAAAATATCAATATTTAGCTGCACAAATAACTATGAGTGAATAACTTATTAAAATTAGCAAACTTAATCAAATGAATCTTTAGTAGTTGACAGGCCCTCTATTTTTATTACCTGTTTGTACCTGTTTTCTGTATTGCTAATGACATTTCGGGTGATTTTCTGGGGCAGACAGTCCACTTCTGAAAATGGTATACATATGTTCGTGGGCTCTTGTACAGTTGTAGGAAGTTGTTTGTCTCTAACTGTTATTTCAACCAAGTACCACACAATCGAATCCATTGACTTAAAGACTAGTCCCATACATCTATTCCAACATTGTGAAAAAAAAAGGTTGTTGCATGATCCTGGCGGTGTATCCTGCGGATACACGAACTCATTTTTGACAGCACCAGAGAAAGAGGAACAGTGGGTAGAAGTACCTCATCTACGTAACGTTTTACTGTCAGGAATCTTCCTTCCACAACATAGAGGTCTGTATTTTCATGCATGCTGATGCCATCCTATACCATGATTGAACCATTTTTAACGGCATAATGGTGGATAACGATACAGGACGAATATCGTTCTCCCTCACGTCTCCAGACACCCACATGCCGACCATTGAAGATAATATAACCTGCTCTCACCTGTGAACAGTACAAAGGACCGTTGCTGAAGTGTCCAGGTGGAATATTCCTGAGCAAACATCATCGAAGCTGTTTGGTGCCTTGGGACTAGTACAAGAATTTAACTAGTATTCTAAACCTAAGTTCATCTTCATCAAGCCTGTTTCTGATGGTTGAGCAGGATAAACGTTCTTCTGTGTCCTGCTGAAGCTTCTTCCTGAGGCTCCTAGCGCTGCTGGTGTAGTCTAAAGACTAAATACTCCAGATTTCTGTAGTTTACCGCATATGTAGCCATTTTGCAACCCTGGTCTAGCTTCCTGGTTGTTTTCCTATGGTCTGTATCTGTGTCCAATCTTGGCCATTCATTTCATCCATTCATCTTTAATTCTCAATAGAAATAAATATATATACACGCCTGTAAAATAAAAGGACTCTTATAAGTCATACTGTTTGAAACTAAAATTATAAATACTATAGCATTCTTTACTAACCTGCATTTCAACTTTCTAATTGTTGTTAGCAGCTTTTTTATTTGTTGTTAAGCACAAAGCTAAACAATGGACTATATGTGCTGTGCTCACCACGGATGTCGAAACACGATTTTTAGTATTATATGCTTGGACTATATTGTTTATTCTATTTGACAAGCTACAACAGCATATGACGTCACAAATGAGTTAAACTTAAAGTAACATTCAGATGTGTTAAAGATTGAGAACCTTTGGAGTAGCTAGACTTCCCGTCAAATTTGTTTGACTATTTTTAACGTCTTTATACTCGTGTGCACGTTCTGTTAATCTAAACCAATAAATACATTCACATTTTCCCTATTAAATGCTATTCTTCCCCTTTTCTTATTTTCATCTTTCGAAGCTCTACTTAAATAAGTGGTTGAGTCCAACAACGCAAAATGCATATTTTTTCTTTACGTTCATAGACCTTAAGAATTTGGCCAGTAATGTATGTATTTATGTATGTGTGTGTGTATATATATATATATACATACTCTAGCAAAAATATTGTAATACATAATTTAAACGTTTTATTGAACCGTGGGGCCCTATTATTTAAAACTAATTCAGCTAATGAAACCATTTTATTTAAAATCACAAACAGTTGTTCAAAGGTACGTTTCTACGTTTGGTAAACATTCTACAGGTAAAGAAGAAAGTCGGTCTTCTACACATAATTGTTAATACGTCTAATAAAACATACTAATTGGTTAACAGATGGGAACGTCCACCTTATAAAGAAAATCATCAAAATACTTATACATATTCTTGTATGTTTTCTGTTTGGAACACAACACAAATTAGTTCTAAAGATACTGTAGTATGCGTGTACGTAATTTCTACAACATTCTATCATAGTGATACGAAGAAAGTGAAATTAATGTTAAAAATACCTATCGATACAGTCTCTTAGTCAAAAATTTTGTTTTAATCTTTATATGAACAGTTCAAATGATAAAAAAAGAGATTTTTCTACCTTTATAAAACTTATTTCTCCAAGTAGATTTGAGGCTCTTTGCTCAAAGCCTTATACATGTTTCAATATTGAGGCTTCACATTATTTACCAGTATTTTACAGATAATGATTACAAAAGCTATAATCTTTTTTAGAGCTCTGCACATGTTCAAATTTTTTTAGTTTTTCAATTGCTAAACTGAAAAGCATTATAGTATTTATTTAAAATAAAATTATAAATTTGGTTTGCTTTACACATTAACTATATTTCCTAGCTTGTAAAAACTATTTACCTACCTGTTTCAATTTAATCATAACAACAACAATAAATGAACGATAGCAAAAGTATTTCATCCAATTAATAAATACATGTACGTGGATTTCTACATTCTCCTCTTCCATCACCAAGTGGCGGCATCCACTGATAAACAAATTTATAATGCTGTAATTTTAGAAATGCAGTGTAGGCTATAAAAATGAAAATAATTTTTCAATAAACTTTTACTTGTCTAAGTTAGTGTTAAAATTAATAGTTCATCAAAACAGCAATATAGCTTCTAATTAGTTGTTCTTATCACATTTCTGAAGCTAATGGAATACAATAATTATTTGTAAACAAATACATTATTAAACAAGGTGAGTGACTTATTTAAAAAGTAAACAGCAGACATATATAAGTGGAGTTTTACAACTATATCCTGTAATGTCAAGATAAAGAAGGAATTACAAACTTCTACAGATGTCACGTAATACTAACAGACACACACACACACACAAATTAATGCCAAACGTTTGTTGTTGTTTTGAATTAAGCACAAAGCTACACAATGGGCTATCTGTGCTCTGCCCACCACGGGTATCGAAACCCGGATTTTAGCGTGTAAGTCCGCAGACATACAGCTGAGCCACTGGGGGGCTATGCCAAACATAGGTCATAATAAGCGAAGAAATGATAAATATAAAATATTGACATCGCACGTAACATCATTTTTATGACTCCATTAATTTTTATAAGACACAAACTTCAAAATCTACTTAAAATATTATGTAGAACTTAATATTCTTACGTTCTCCAAACTACTAATTTTTGTCGATATATGAGTAGACATTCATATCGAAAGATGCGCATAATGAAATTTCACTTTATGAGGGACTGGAACTGCCAACAAAGAAAAAATAAACGTATTAGCTTAATAAATATGGAATTATGTAGTAATCAAGAGATCCAAGGAAACGTGAACATATTTTGCTTAAGAATTGCGTGCTCCTTCTTATATGTTCAAAATTGTTATTTTGTTGTTTTTTTATATCGTACATAATACAATTATAAAATAATAAATACACAACTTGCTTGGGTTCTCCGAATATTCACACCCAGCTGCGCAGTGGCTATTGAATATTCACGCAATGACTATCTGCGTTAATCGCCTTCAGGTCTTAGCTGATTGACTAGAGGGAATTCAGGTAATTAGCTGTAACCATCACCAACTTTTGTCTTTCTCTAATTGGATAATTAGGTTAGATCGTCACGGCGGAGGTTGATCTTGCGGTAACGGACTATGTTCTGTGTCACATTTCGGCACATTAACTATTACGCCATGTCTGATCCAAACTATGTAGCACGCATCTGATTTTCTGTAGAATTACTGAACTGGTTCACGTGTTTCTAAACTATTTATAAGCTAAACTGTTTGTGAGTTTATTGCTTTATGGTTATAGGATAACACGAGTCAAATAAAAATAAGTTTGTAGTTGAGCAAAAAGGTACACGAAGGGTCATCTGTGCTTTTCCCACCTCGGCTATCAAAACCCGGTTTCCAAAGTTGGAAATTTGAAGGCATACTGCTCTGCCACTAGAGGACCATAAAAATGTAATGAAACTATAATAAATATCAAAGTTAAAACAATTTATTACTCTCGAGGTCACAAGTATATTTTAAATAAAAATTACCGACCAATTAAATTGATCACTTTTTTTTTAATACTAAATTTCTTATTCTTGATTCTCCGTTTTGCTAACTGTGGTATTTTATGTCATATTTCTTTAATTACTTTAGGACGACAGTTCTAGTAACAAAAAATAGAAAATGTTTGTTGCTCGATATTTTGCCTTTCCGCTTCATTAAGAGTATAACGTTCACTACATATGCTCATAGTAATGAACATGCGTACTCGTGATAACCTCCTAGTGAAGCCATAAAATAAATATGGAGAAAAGAAAAGTTTTCTTTTATTGTACGTGTCTTTATAAATAATCAATATGAAGCAACGTATGTACTCACCTCAGAGTGAACGGTAATTTGGAAATTAATATGTATAATTCACAGAACTGTCTTAGTTTTTTACCGTTTCTATACGTTTGTCTCTACGAAATTCCATCATTGTCCAGTTGCGTTCTCTTAGTTTCTACAGGAACATTTATGGAAGTCTACCAACTTGAATCTGTATTCTTAAATGAGTCTTCAATTTTTCTGTTTAAATTAAAGGAAAAAATGTTCAGCACTTAAAATAATGACTTCTGCTGTCTCATTTGTTGTCATTATAGCAGAAAACTGGTTTGCATCGAGTATCTTTATTGTTGTCTATTTATTTGTTATTTGCGTTAGAATGATTAGTGAACAGTGATGAAACATGAAAAAAATTAACTTGGCAAAAAATGTTTAAGATATTCCTGTACATACAGTTCCCTGGCCAGTTTTTAAGAGATCAGATTTTGAAAGTAAATTGAACTCAAAGTAAAACATACGCGTAATCGACGGTATTTTGATTGTTGTTCCATTCATATTTTAGTCACTTCAGAATAACTGATCGGATTGATTTTCGTAGATACCACAGAATACTCTAATTTATTATTATTGCATTAGCTGCCCAAAAAAGATTCTTCTTGGAAAACTTAATGCTTAATCCTAAGAAAAGTAAATGAACTTACAATTACAATTTATTTAGAAACACCGCTTGTAAAGACTGTAGTTCACTGTATTTTGAATTTCAAATAACTGTATTGCCTTAAGGCCAATGAAAACAACAATAATAATTTCACATTTCTCTCTCTTTATAATGCAAGGTTTGCTGCACTAACTTTAATAATCAGTCTTGGATCTTTAAAAACCGCAACACAACGACAGGCTGAGATGAAAGAGACGTGTTTATTACAGTGTGCAAAATTATAATCAAAGTAGTTTTTTGCTAAATGTTAGAAACATTTTTATTGTAGGACATGAGAAAATATGTTGTTGTTGTTTTTTTACTTTGGAAATACATATCCATGTAGACGTTTTGCTTCATTAATAGGCTAATAGTAAAGATGAAGAAGCGTTTCACCGTTCATAGACTTAATTACAAAACACGAACTTACTTTCATATTGAAATGTAATCTGACAACATCACGTACATTAATTTGTTATGTTAGTTGGTGTTATTTAAATATTTTGTTGGTTTTGAATTTTGCGCAAAGTTACACGAGGGCGCTATCTGCTCTAGTCGTTCCTAATTTAGCAGTGTTACCCTAGAGGGGAGGTAGCTACTTATCATCACCAACCGCCAACTCTTGGGCTACTCTTTTACCAACGAATAGTGGGATTGATCGCAACATTATATCAACCGTGTGATTAAAAGGGCGAACGTATTTGGTGTGATGAAGATTCAAATCCGCGACTCTCAATTTATGAGACAAGCATCCCAATCACCTGACAAAGCCAAGCCCTATTTAAATGTATTAATAATTATATAATAATGAACTTACTCTGAAATAAATTACCAAAGAATCTAATGACAAATGCATTAAAAAATTGATTTTTCATTACAAAGTAAGAAGTGCATTGAAAAGTTGCCATGTTAATTTAAGCACGCTAAAACTGAGTTGAATCAACAAAAATAAACAGAATGAGACGAAACCTCATTTGAATATACTGAAATCCTGCACAGGTGAGGAGTGCAAATTAATCGGCATTACTTTATAAGGGATAACATTTTACAAATTATTTGTCAAATCTCACTTGTATTTTCTCTTACTTACATTTGCCGTTTGTATTTCCACACTTAATAATTATGTATTGAACAACATCACTAAAAATGATAAATTAGAGATGTCAAATGTCACTAAAAATAAAAAATATATATTAACATAAGCGTGTAAAGCATTCTGGTTGTACAGGGTCTCGTACTACTGTTGTAAGTTCATTTTTCGAAATTACGTGTTTTACTAACATCAAGAGAAAAAATACACATAATTCGTAACTTAATTATTATCATTAATTAATGATAAAAACAAGATACCCACATTGTTAAAAAGTACAAATTAGCCTATTAATTGATATATATAAGTTAGTATACATATACGAGTCTGGAATGTCAGGAAACAAAATTTCGTAATGATCAGAATGTATTGAATTATTAATTACTGCTCTTGTTGTTACAAAAAACAGATAAGATGAATCTGAATCGCGACCGACAATAAAGCAAGTGTAAATTAAATATGAAAAAATGTTGAACGTGAAATCAATATTTCTAATGCTTTCGTCACCTACAATTTGCTGTAATTCAGAAATCACTCTTTACCTGCCATATGTAGCAAAGAGACAATTCAACCAGAAGCAGTAAATTGTATCTTTCCAGCTATCCTTATCTTGATGATATGAAGAAACACTGAAGGCAGTAAATTGTATTTTTCCGGCTATCTTTGTCTTGATGATATAAAAAAAAACAGTGAAGACAATAAATTTTATCGTTCCGGCTATTCTTGTTTCGATGACATGAAAAAAACACACAAAAGACGATAAATTGTATCTTTCCGACTACCATTATCTTGATGATATGAGAAAAAAACTAAAGACAGTAAATTGTAACTTTCCGAATATCCTTATCTTGATGATATAAAACTAGAACCATGATATTTACACTAAGTGCTTTCCCAAAAATACACATTCAAGGTTCACTTGAACTTTCTTTTTTTTTCAGGCATGTAGATAAGTTTTATATCATTTATAACGTACTGTTTGGCTAATATCGCTTTCATCAATACATGTACTCAGTCGTGCTTGATTATATTTATACTTTCTAGCTGAATGATCCATCGCAAGTAATCACATGAAAGTCACATACGGGATAATTCTGAATTTAGACAAAAGTTACGAAGAAGACAAAAATGACCAATAGAGAAGCAAGATATCTCATGCAAATATGAAACCTGTAACCAGAAATAGGTGAAACTGGATCAAAAATAAAAAACTTTAAAATAATATTTTCACATAGAAGTATCGCATTTCCGATATAGTTGTTACAAATAGTAAACCTACAGACTCTGCCCCTGTTGATTAATGCGGTCATTGAGAGAATCAACAGGGATTTTACGTTTCACAAGTTTAGTGGCCCATAGTTCCACCATTCGCGATTTTGTTTGTGTTCTAGTGTTAAAAGAGAGAACGCACTGAACGTAATTTCTTGAAGATCGGTTGTTAGCATCAATGGTTGAGTACCTACAATAACAATACGAAATTACGTTGTTCACAGGATAAGAAATTATTGAATACTTCATTTCCGCGTTTCACTTGTACAGTTAGCCGTCTCATCACCTGTACGAATCGTACTGTCCATAAGTACTGCTCTCAGGTACGGCCAACGCATGATCCCTTTACACGAGTAGAAGCCAATGAACAACCAATCCTACGCTCCCATGCTGTACGCAACTATGCAGAGGAAACCAGTCCCCTAGTGGCCATATAATTAAGGCCTGCCCAGGAGCACAAGGTATGAACTAAACCATAAATCTCTGTCTTTTGAGATTCTTTGGAATCAATGGCACTAGTCATAAATCTTTCACCGGTTACCGATTTCTACTCATAGGTCTCGACTGACTAACCGCATGAGAGCTCTAAGGAATGCAAGAGCAGGAAGAGAGAAGAAAAGTCCTTACGTCCTACCTTAGTCACGTTGTTCCACAATAATCATTTATATTCACTCAGATCTATTCTTACTTCAAGAAACTTTAGTAGATCTTTTCTTTCCCACTTTCCAGTCACGATATGGATATGTGTATCAGGCATATATAACGTGTGATAGTGTTTAAAGTATAAATTTTCGTATAGATTACACAAAGCTATAAAAAGTAAAAACATATTTTATACTCTTTTAATAACTGTATTGTATAAAAAAATGAATGTACTTCTACGTGATCAGAAGTTATCTAAATATAAATGTTTATCTGTCTATTTGAAATATTACTGGAGCTTTAGGCATTGCATACATTCAATAATATAAGACTTTTTGTTCAATCAAAATCTCTACTATATTAACTCCGAGTGTGTTCATTGTATGCCATACTATTCTGTTTTATTTACAAATTATGTCTATTTAAAAGTACTGTTTGCCGGAATAAATCATTTAACTGTCACTTGCATCTCCGGCTATGACACAGGAAGAAACTCGTAAAGATACAGATAATTTGCTGTTAAATCTAAGATTGTTTTAAAAGATATTTTAGCGGTGGAGATTGATTCAGACCTTTCTTTTACAGAAGAAGAATAAATGGCTTCAGCTAGTGAGAATAATTAATAAAACATAGACTGCCTCATGTTCATGATGCTCTCTTTTTTACTTTTGAAATATATTGTTTAACTCCAAATATGAATCATATCATTTACAACCACCCAAAGTTAATTTACAGTTAATTAATTTTATTTTTGCCCTAAATACTAATTGCTAACTACTTAATAATCTATGTATTGGTTACTAATCTCTTACTGTGTTCAAGGAAGTCCTGAATAATATGTGTAGTGGCAATATCAGGTTCAACTCATTTCAGTTATGACTTAATAAACTAATATCCGAATATTGACTACAGAAGCATCCAGATTCACCTGAATTATCTGCGAGGTTGACAAAGTGTGTTGTCATTTACATGAATGTTGAAAGTTTCTTTTATCTTTCCGTTTGCCTTCCGATGCCTTAAAGATCTCACAGTTTACAATGCTAAAATTCGGACTTAGAAACACACAGAGGGCAAAAAACTCACTGTATAGCTTTCTGCTTAACAACAAACAAGCAAAAAATATTTTTTTTATTTGGTAAATGATTTGTGTGTCGTTATTTTAATACTATTAAATTTTTATTGTGTTCTTCCTTTGAATTATGAGCTGTTGCAGAAAAATCAGAGTCAGACACTTGTACGTGTATTATTTTCTCGAATTCTGAACTTTGCTGATTTTTTCGTTTCTTTAATTTATTATAGTTCGCATTCACAAAGGCCCGGCATGGCCAAATGATAGGCACATGACTCGTAATTCGAGGTCGCGGGTTCGAATCCCACTCACACCAAACATGATTACTCTTTCAGCTGTGGAAGGCGTTACAAAGTGACGCTCAATCCCACTATTCATTGGTAAAAGAGTAGCCTAGGAGTTGGCGGTTGGTGGTGATGACTAGCTGCCTTCCCTCTAGTCTTATACTGCTAAGTTAGGGACGGCTATCGCAGAAAGCCTTCGTGTAGATTTGCGCGAAATTCAAAAAACAAACAAAGGAATGAAGAAATACATTTGAAAATATTCCAAATTTTTGTTCTGCCATTTGCAACCCAGTGAAAACAGGTGCAATCAAACATTTACATAAGCATTATTTAAGTATTTTTCCTTTTTTATTGCGATATTATATGTTTACTACTTTTATAACCAAATTGCCCTTCACATTCTTGCATAGTCAACGTTATACGATCGTCATTAATTTAATGTATATGCTTGGCATGGCCAAGCGCGTAAGGCGTGCCACTCGTACTCCGAGGGTCGCGGGTTCGCGCCCGCATCGTGCTAAACATGCTCGCCCTCCCAGCCGTAGGGGCGTATAATGTGACGATCAATCCTACTTTTCGTTGGTAAAAGAGTAGCCCAAGAGTTGACGGTGGGTGGTGATGACTAGCTGCCTTCCCTCTAGTCTTACACTGCTAAATTAGGGACGGCTAGCACAGATAGCCCCCGAGTAGCTTTGTGCGAACTTCCAAAATAAACAAACAAATAATTTATTAAATTTAAAAATAAACAATTTTTTTTACAAAAAACATCTTATTCTCTATTTTCATTTCCTTAAATTCTTTTCACTGATAATTTTAGTTTGTCAAATTTTACTATATTTTCTTAAAGGCAATGAAAGACCACTAGTCTAATTTGAAACTGCGTAACTGAGTCTTTATGTTACCAAACTCAAATGTAGTAGGTCACGTCTGAAACATCTTAGTGCACGAGAATAATCTTATAGATATTGGCTGTGATTTAAACAAAATATTCTTGACTTTATTTTCCTTCGAGATAATTAAATTTACAGTTTATGACAAAAGCACTCACAATTAAAAAAAACTCACAGAGATAAAATTTAAAGAAGAGATTTTTTTATACGTTCTGTAAACTTAGCAAGTAATACAGATTAAGGTTGGACACTTTAAAACTATTCTCACTAATCGAATCCTGGTCTGGTTTTAAAACATTAGTAGACGTATAACAATTGACATATTCATACAATTTGTTGATTGTCTTATATATCTCCATATCTTAATTACATTAATTCCTTTAGTTATAATAACACATATCAATATACATATCTTTGTATGTGTGTGTGTATCAATTCCTTGTCGTTTACATTTACCAGGTTTTGTTTTATCAATATAAACTAGTAATATAAGTAAAATGTTTCTTTTTTTACTAATAACAAAAGAAAGCCAGATCTAAAATATGTGATTCAGAAATTTTGATCTATCAGTGTTTGATTGTTGTCCAATGTGTGATGTTGCAAGATCATTCGGTGCGATTCTTTTTAGTAGCACATCGCTGGAAACCGTGTTTCGATACCCAGTGATAGACAGAGTACAGACAGTCCATTGTGTGGTTTGTGTTTGATTCTATTCAGTCAATCTTTCTAATGAAAAAAAAGTTGTAATTTAAACATCAGAAGCTGGAGAAGTATTTGGCACAAATAGGCTTAAATTTTGTTGCAATAAGTTGGTAAATACGGATTATATTTCTTCCACTCCTTTTAATTTCTCTATTTTGAAATCATAATACTTATAAATAAGCTTAATTAATTATAAGTAGCACTCAGTTTAAATAAAGTAGTACGATGTTCAAAGTCAAAATATTGGTGGTTATTTTTTCGGAATTTGAAGAATGAAGAGTTTGCACATCAAAAAATGATAAATAATAATTAGTTAAAACACAGCTCAAGAACTTTACTTTTAAAAAAATCACCTTATTGTGCAAACCACTTTTTAATACTTTATTGTGAGAAGTTTCTGACTTGAAGCAATGCGTTTCCTGTGGTAGATCGTTGTCTTAAACGTCACAAACATAATTCTTTGTAAACAATTCGATTCAGTGACATCTATCATAACATTATTAATGATAAGACTTGAAGTAAAATATCTTCTCTGTAGACAGCTTGGTTTTAATTTCGCGCGAAGCTACTGAGGGGTCAGCAGCACCCACGGCCAACTGCTGGACTACTATTTTACCAAAGAACAATAGGACTGAATGTGACGTCATAACTCTCCAACGGCTGAAAGAGTTTGATGAGGCAGAGATTCAAATTCGCGACTCTCAGCTTGCTAGTCAATTATTCTAACTACTGGACCACACCAGGTCTTGTATACAGAAAACGGGTTGAAACACTTTTTAGTTCTCACTGGCTACTGTAAATGCTTCACAAATGACAAATTACTTTAATCGTTATTAACAAGTTTCCGAGTTCACTATTACTATAAATCGGGTTAAAATGATTTATAATTAATTAATTACGGTAAGTGCTTCATTTGTACCAGAATAAGACTTCAAAACACTTTCTTCTTTATCAACAAGTGCGGTAGTTATTTTAAGATTAACTTTAACATTTTGTTATTAACAACTGTAGTAAATGCCTCGTAGTTCGATTGAAAAGAGAATAAACATTTTGTTTGTTGGCAGCGATTACAGTAGGTACTTCTTGGGTAGTTAGGATAACAAGTAAAATCTTCCTTCTTTTCTCTTTTTTAGTGAACCCATTTTCATTTTGCAGTTGTAACAGCTACAGAAGTTATTTCTTGGTTTATTAACTTTTACTTGACAAACATACTGTTTAAAATATTCAATCGTATAATCTAATTAAGGAAAAAAATAGATAGCATGACGACTACACAAAAATTTTATAACTGTATTACTTTATATACTGTGAAAATATTTAAGTCATCACAGTGAAATAAACCTATAAAGTTTCCTTACATCACATTGTTTACATACTTAATCTTAAACTTCCTTTCTATAATTTAGTGAATGTGAAATGTGTTTTTGAAAATAATAATAAAACGTTTAATTCTGTTTTTATTTTTGCAAAAGTACTACTTTGTATGAAACTACATTTTTGAATTGTGTTATTTTTATCTTACGATGCTAGCAATTTTCTTTTGCCAAAGTTAAGCTATACAATGGGTTGTCTGTTCTCAGTCCACCACGGGTTTTGAAACCCGGCTTCTGATATTGTAAATCCCCAGACATTCCGATGTGCGACTGGGGGCACTCAAAGAAGTATTTATAACAAATTTCAATGATCTAATATAAAAAGAAAATATTGCGCCACCTGCTGTTATATTTTTAAACGAGAACGTAATTTAAAATTTAATTTTTGTAGTGCATATTGTTGTGTAAAAGACATATTAATAATAGAAGTAAATGACTCTATAACACCAAAATGTTGTTTTTATTTAATTAGACACTCAACATTTCGATTTACAGTTCATTTACGAGGGTGCACTAAAATGCAATCAGAAACTAACAGTACGAAGCGTCATGTAAAGTGAAATTCCGAGTGCCTAATAAAGTAAAAACAATATTTCAACATTATGAGGTCGTTAATTCGTACTATGATTGAAAATCTAACAGTTTAAACTTCCAAATCTACCATCAATATCTAAATTCTCAGAAATATGTCATTTTCGAGCGAGGAAACAACATAAAGTCAAACACATGAATAAACTTCTCTAAAAATTAAAATAACTGTTTGGATATAAAGTAACATTCTCTTTCTAACACAGAAATTATCAGCTTTATATCTTTTTATTACATCCTTCTTACTGCTTTATAACTATGAATATTTATATTGTTTTCCATGTTCACACAGCGTGGCTTCTGAATCGTAATGATTTTTGCCTCCGTCGTGTAACGTTACAAAGATGATATAAGAGGCATTACGATTCCTTAATAGGACCAAAACGTATATAAAGTAATAAAGATAGTTATCTTTAAATGCAAAATTGAAGGAACGTGTATAACGTCAATATACAAATTATAATATGAACATTATGCATAATTACAAGATAATTAAATTCTCTTTACAACCCCGTACAGGATGCAACTTCGAGAGATAAAAAACCTGATAGTGATTTATTAAAGACATTACCAAATTCCATTCTATAAATAAATCTTTCAGACCGTTTCTTCAACGTCAAATAAGATTTAAAAAAAATTAACGTTGCTCAGTGCACGTTCTCGCTTAGTTCATCATTTTTTAAATAAGTTTACCTCGTCCCTATTTCGTATTGCATTTCCACATACAATGTATATGAATCCTTCCAGTGATTCAAATAACATTCATTGAACAAAACTCTAGAGTTTACTTCGTGGTCCTAACAACTGCAAATAGTTGAAAACTGCAAAGAAAGGAACTCATTGAAAAACAACATACTTATGTGAAATTGTTCAAGCAAAACTTACCAACTAACACTGCAACTGATCCTATTCCAATCAGAGTAGGTGTGCAACAAACGTTTATTTTTAGTACTTTTTTAATAAACAGCTCATAATCAAGGTATTCGCGTTTTCTTTTTGTCGGTAATAGCGACGAGATTTCTTCGAAGTGTTTTTTTCTCCTGAACCAAAAGTATAGCCTTGAGCATCAAGATATGACTAATGAATTACTTTGTGAACACAAATTTACACCTTGTTATATTTTGTTTGCACTAAGTAATGAACCTGAGTGAAGACCTAAATATAATAAAATACTTATTTAAAGAATTTGTTGCTCCTGTTGTTATTTCAGTGCAAAGTAAAAGAATTGCTTGTCTGCACATTTCCTACCGGGAAGAGTCGAACTACGGACTTTTGCATAGAAAGTCCGTTAACTTACTGCTGACCCCTAGAGTGACTTGTGTAAAGTAAATGGTAAATCTGAAAGTTCTTTGTGTATATATTCATATTTAAATACATATGCAAGTTTGCAAAAATTTGCAGGTTTGTGTGTATAAATGTTGTTTGTGTTTGAAGAGACAAATCTATTTTTGAAATATTTCTCTTTTCTCTTTTAGATTTAATTAGCGCTTAATGATAAAACATAATGCAAATATAATAACATTCTACGATGTTTAGGCAC
This sequence comes from Carcinoscorpius rotundicauda, assembly GCA_011833715.1. NCBI lineage: Eukaryota > Metazoa > Arthropoda > Merostomata > Xiphosura > Limulidae > Carcinoscorpius > Carcinoscorpius rotundicauda. Next base: position 39,190,848 of record CM022395.1, on the reverse strand, counting down.
TAAGAACATTTCAGGCAGCTAATTAATAGCAATATTTTAACTTCTTTTAAACGGGTAAACTCGCAACATCATTAATAAAACTGTGGCAAGCTTTCAACTGAACAAGCAGTAGCTAATAATCCTTCAGCGAGCCTAACTTATAAAAATTTTCTGTGAAAACAAAAAGTAAAAACAGAAGGATAAAGTTCCAGTTGCAAATCCAAGAGTATGGAAATAAACTGCTATCGTTTGGTTTTTACCGAAGAAACTTAAACACAGTTGCATAAAATAAACATGGTTAGTTGTTACTTCCAATACTTCCATTCATTAACAACTTCAACATCAGTTCACTGAGGAAAAACAATTAAAGCAACTAAATGTAAAAAAAATGCATAAATAATTCAAAAGCATCTAACACAAATTATGTGAAGCCTTAACATTGATATATGCTTAAAAGTAGTCGTCATTAAACTGTAATATTATTTGTATTCGTAAGTTACAAGATATTTGTTTAAATTCAGTGTAACTGAAAAAGTCCGATTACTGTTGAAAGGTGTTATATTCTTCAATCGTTCGTGGCTTAATCAGCGAATCACACACCTTACGAGTTTTATAAATCTCTCTTTTTATGCATATAGAAGGTTCACAAAATACAGAAAGCGATAATGAAGAAATATAGAAGACTGACTCGAGCAGTGGTAATCTTCCTATCAGAAAATCATCCCCAGAGTTTAATGAGGAAACGTAAAACTGTGACATAAACATGGTAGCTGTCAGATTGTCTTAGTGATCCTCAGTTCACTACGATCTCCAGATCGAGTTAAGATACTATAATTATAGGTAAAGAAATCTAACTATACATTTTTCTACTACGAGCATTATCCTAGTGTAAATATGCTCTTAAATCAACATATTGGGAATACAATAAAAAGAGATATAGTTTGTGTTTAGATCGATAATAGCACTGGTAAGTGAAATCACTATTGTGTTAAATAATAAGAAACGGCATTGATTCTCCGGCCTGTATGATTCACATAACTCTGCGATTTTTAGGTTTCTAGCTATTAAAGAAGAAACGTTAACATGTCTAGACATAACAGTATATACAACAGCATATACAGATACAAGACTTTATTTTTTACGCCATGTATAATCTGTCAACAGTAGGTAAAACGTTAAGGAATAAAATAACCACACCATTTTTATTAGAATCTGAATAACATCTATGTTTAGAAAATGAAATAAATGAGCACGTGACTTTTGGTACAAGTCACAAATACGTGCTTTAAACGTTAATATAAAACACGGCAAGTAGCAAGTCTCGAACTCGTGAATAGGCTATATGAAGATTATTTTCTTGCAATTATCCAATACAGGTACTTGAAGTTAACTACACTAATCTCCCATATGACGAATGTGTCTTTATTATTGTTTATTCTAAACTGTAAATCAATATATTAAACTACCTTTACATATAAGATTTTCCGAATTATTAAACTTGTGTATGAAACAACATAGGTTGGCTATAGCTTTATTAATCCTTCATTATTTCATAACACCTTAATTTGATGTGCCCAAGAACCATTTCTTTACCAAGATACGTTAACTTACATATAATTTAACATGTAGAACTGCTAAGTCCATTAATTTATTTCAGTGAAGAACTGGACTTGGTTTCTATCCAGTTACAGATCACGTATTATTAGTTTGAGACTGAGGCTGTTACCTTGTAAAAATGTTAAGTTTGAATAAAGCACTCGTGTCAGTAAATATAACCACAAATTATTTAAAGCTTACACTGTCAAGTAATGACTGTAAACACTTCAGTATTAGATTAAGACTTACTGCATATTTAGCAAAGCATTTATTTCGTGTCATGACAACAGTCACTTCAGTATCAAAAAATAACTAGAGAAAAGATTAGGTCTTTACTTAAAACACTTAGCACAATAATACACGTAGGAACGGATGTAGGTTTATACATTTATTTCATACACACTGTGTACGTTTCATGGTATATACGTAAACTCACCAACAAATCGTGAACATATTTTAACGTGTTAATTCATACAGGTATGTTTCTCAGATTTCTCAGAGTATTTCCAAGCCAGTTAATTATGCTTCGTACACATAAGTAAATATATACATAATGGTATGCTTAAATAGGGATATTCTTAAAGTGTATGTCACACCACTACTTTTATTAACTAACATGACCATCTCTGCTACAGGTGGGCAGTGCTAATTTTAAATGTTTTTAGTCTACCAGATAAAACACTAAAACTACAGAACTGATCATTATCTCCAACTTAAGTGCGAAATTGTCATTATTATAGTTTATTTGGGTTTTAATAAATTTCCAATTAGATCGACAAAAGCTCAGATCAAAAAAGTACACATTTCTTTTCAAGATTCGGAGTATCGAATATTCTATTTATCACTTCCTAAAGACTAAATTCAGCAAGAACCATGATACGGTTAAAAAAAAAAACTACTGCTTTTTCATTATATATACATAGTATCACCATATTTCCAGAGAATACATACAATTTAAAAGATAATTAAACATGAGAACATGACGAGTCACGGTTTTAAAGCATTTCATAAGGATCTATATAACATGTCCAAGAAGTATGAAAACACCTTTATTCAATCTATATTTGATAAAATTCAACCTCAATTATATGTACATGCCTAAATATATGTACACATACAAACTTATATAATTTAATTTTCACATGTCATACACGTGTATGTTTAAACTTTATACATACATTGATACTTTGGATATTACTAGTGCTCGCTAGAGCTGTAATCTCAAACATTAGCATTGTTTAAAATATATTGTATTACCGAAATTAGGAAATCACAGTATTTCATAACACCTTAATTTGATGTGCCCAAGAACCATTTCTTTACCAAGATACGTTAACTTACATATAATTTAACATGTAGAACTGCTAAGTCCATTAATTTATTTCAGTGAAGAACAAATGTAATAAAAACTAACGTATAAAGATAAAAGTGTTCAATAAAGGTTGGCTCGTTATATGTTTTAGAATTAGACCGGATGACAAAATTGTGACAATTGCACGATTTTAAACTTTGAGCACGTATTATACTTAAGTCACTAAATGGAAGGGATTCCTGAATTACTTTGCAACACATTGCAGGTTTAACTTTTAAAAAATTACTTTTACGCCACCTATTTCAAGCCACTTTACCGGGAAAGAATAATTTTAACTTGTTAAAAAATAAACATTTTTGGCCCCTACATATAAAAACAAAATATATAACAATATATAAAACCATAAATAACTAATAAAAACAATATAATTTGGACGTGTTTTTTTCTGTGCCTTCAGTAAGAAAATGTCTGTATGTTTATAGTGAACAAGTTACAACGATATCAAATTGAGGTACCTACCTTTACGTTATAAGTACAGACACACATTCACTCATTTCTTTCAGTGCACTTTCAATGAATAATATTTCTGTCTCATTAATTATTTGTAAAATGATATACTTAATACTTTGCTAAAAGAAACGTATCCATAAGGGTTATTTTCGTAAAATATTTGAGATATTTAAAAGATCATAACCACGCATTGCAGGCACTGTAGTTGAATAGCAACGAGTAACATGGAAGTAATAAAGGAAATGTAATCTAAACGTAATTAATAAAATCGAGAAAATATCTGAGTAACTAAACTATTTGCTTTTCTAGACTGATCCAATAAAACTTGCCAAGTCTTTCTTTTCCTACTGTAAGAGATTCTTTTCTTCTTTACTCAGTGGCTCAGAGGTAATTCTGAGAACTTATAACGTTAAAAATAAGTTCCCAATACTCAAGATGAGCAAAGCGAAGGAACGATAGCTTATTGTGTACCTTTGTGCTTAACTACAAATGAAAAAGAAATAAGAATACTCGTTCAAAAAATTACACACACCTATCGTACTTTTAACAGAAACTGTAACCAATAAAGTTGTGTTTCTTAGGAAAAGTTGGCAAGTTTCCTCAACGAAGAAACAGTCTGAGAAAATCAGACATTTTAACGTTCTCACTCATCAATATAAAAGTAATATAAAGAAATGCGCTACAATACAAAGAATTAACTTGAAACAAATACAAAACAAAACACTCTTAAACAATTAAAAATATGAAACTTAAAAAATACACCCTGAGTTTTAACGTTGAACAAACAGAGTTGATCTATTCCCAAAGGAATATCACTTGAAATGTTTGTTTCGAAGTCCAGATAGTGCATTGGCCTAAGCCAGAAAAAGAAATACATATTTGTGTTCTATCTTATATTTTAAAATAAAATGATAATTTTGCAATACCATACGCTTGAGTAGCAGCATATTCATAAACTTATAACTTAAGTTACAACACATAAGAAAGCACGTAGATATTCATTCCATACTGTGTTTATACACGTATATACCCTTCAATTGTTGGATTCTTGATTCTGTTGTTTTGATGGTATCTCTTAGTTGGTTTTCTTCACCTAGTGAAGTGCACGAATATGTAGAATATCCTTCTAGTCTCTGATAGCAAAAGCATAGTGTTGAGACAAAAAGTATTAGGGATATTTATTACGTGCCAACGCCAGTTAGCCGTAAAGTAAATAATTTGACCACTTTCATGAAGAAAATCAGTTGCAGAACTTGAAACACCGAACGATTACACTCTTTTTTATTGACTAAGTCAAAGCTCTGTTAATCCATAGTGACTTTTACATCCAGTATGTGGTATTTCGCTGTTTGAGGGATTTGCTATATTCATTAGATCCACCGTGCGTCTGTCTTGTCGCGAAGAAATGCGATTCGCAAGCGAACTAAACATGGGTCTAACACAGGGCGATGTTGAGAGACCGTGATGAAGGTTCTCGACCTGCCGACTAGCTTTTCTCACATTTTTCGTATTCGGTAACTTGTTGTCTTTTTTCCATTTCATGCGACGGTTCTGAAACCAAATTTTAATCTGACGCTCTGAAAGGCAAAGTGAATGAGCAATTTCAATCCGGCGACGTCGGGTCAAATAACGGTTAAAGTGAAACTCTTTCTCAAGCTCCAGAACCTGATGTCTAGTATAGGCTGTCCGCTGACGCTTAGTTTCTATCCCTGATGAAAAACAACTTCCATTTGCTAAAACAGCAAAAGTAAAAGTAAATAAAAAGAAACTTATTAAGCAAGAAGATGAAACATCTTACCGTATAAACGTGAAAAAAATTATGTGATTTTTACATCGGGGGGTATTCGAATGTCTAATGAGTATAATAGATAGCTATACATCTGTCGCACTTATAAAGATATGGTAAAAATAATAAACCCTAGAATTAACATTCACACCCATCTACTTTTTACCTTACATTTTTTTCTAAATTAGCTATGCACCAAATTGCTTGTACGTCAAAGCCACCTAATAATATAGGAATCATACAGAAATATCATTAATATTGCAGATAATTTTAGTAATTAACGTTGGTGTTTCCTACGTATTTTACGTAGAAAATAAATGTCTTTATCTAGTCTTTTCTACAAGTTCCTTATACTAAATACTGCGACACCGAGTAACATAAAGATACTTAAAAAGGTATAACATGTGGACCTCTGTGGTAATAAACGATAAATAAACGAGTTAGTAATTTGAGAATTAGGAGGATTTCTTTTTTTTATAAAGCAAAGTTAAAGGAAGCTATAAGAAACACTATACACCTGGTCTGGAAAAGAACAAACAAGTATAGAGAACAACACATGTTTCATCTTGTGACAAAAAACGACAAACCAGTAAAGGCTGTATCTTGTTTGTTTAAGAGCAACATCGCGTTGGACAAGCTGTCATGTCCATCGTGTGAAAATAAACCCTGTATTGTAGCTTAATAAGTCCGTAAACGTACCACTGCCCCACTGGTAAACTATACCTTGTGAGAAAAAAGAACAAGCCAGCATAGAGAAGATAAAATATTATAGAATGACACATAAGTATGATGAAGAATAAAGGTCATATTTTGTAAGATAAAGGCACAAACTAGTATAGAGAAGAACTAAAGTTACACCTTGTAAGAAAATGGCACAAACTAGTATAGAGAAAAACTAAAGTTACACCTTGTAAGATAAAGGCACAAACTAGTATAGAGAAGAACTAAAGTTACACCAAGTAAGAAAAAGGCACAAACTACTATAGAGAAAAATTAAAGTTACACCTTGTAAGATAAAGGCACAAACTAGTATAGAGAAGAACTAAAGTTATGCCTTGTAAGATAAAAGCACAAACTAGTTTAGAGAAGAACTAAAGTTGCACCTTGTAAGATAAAAGCACAAACCAGTATGGAAAACTAAAGTTATACCTTGTGAGAGAAAAAATATACCAGTATAAAGGATATCAAAGGTTATAAGGGAAAGACAAAAAACAGTATATAAAAGAAGTTAAGTTATTCCTTGAGGAAGTAAAGGACACACCAGTATAGAGAAAAATAAAGGTTATACTTGTGAGAGAAAGACACAAACCAGTATAGAAAAGAAAATAGAGCATAGGTTATTCGTCGTGAGAGAAAAGGACAAAACAGTATAAAGAAGAACAAGGGTTATACCTTGTGAGAAAAAGTATGGAAAAACCTTGGTCACACCATATGAAAGAAAGAGACAAAGTAGTTTAGAGAAGAACAAAGATTATATTTTGTGAGAGAAAAAGAAAAAAGGAGAAATCACTATAGATGACAAAAGTTATACTGAAAAGGGACAAACCAGTACAAAGTTATACTCCGATTTTGTTTGTTTAAGAGACAAACTACGTTGGGCTATCTGCTGTGTACACTACGTGGAATAGAATCCCGAATTTAGTGTTGTATGTCCTTAAATTTACAACTTTCTCAACAAAGGTCTATGCCTTGTGAGAAAGTTGGAACAGTATGGTGAAAAAAAAATTTAAACAACGAATTATCTGAATTGATTTATATTGTTTCAGACTCTGTGAACGGAGACGTCACAACTAAAGCAAAGTCACGTTAGCTGGTAATTTATTACCCTGGTGGTTATTTTTCGTATTTACGCACGTTATCCCTTATCAGAATACAGCAGTTAAGTAAACATATTGAAATTAATTGCTTACGTACCTGACCCAAGATGAACTTTCTTCATCCAAGGGTAGATTGTCGGTTGTATTTCGGGGGAAGTTACACATTCAGGAGACTCCGTTCTCAGACTCGAAGAATTCTTGACAGACGAATCTCTATTGTGAATACTGGTTAATGGTTGGACTTGTAGAGAAGGAACTGGTATTGTTTGTAAAGTAGATTCTGATGGTGATGTAGACGACTCAGGAGATGCATTATTGCTATCAGGAGATTGTCCTAGTCCGTGGGAAGTAGCATTAATTTTCCGAACTCGTACGCCCGTTACACAATTTATGGAGGAGCCTAAATTAGTAAGCTTTTGAAGCGTTGATATACTGTTCTGAGACGTTGAGCATGATGCCGGAAAGACAGAGTTAGCAGGGCCGTGATTTGTGTAAGGGGCTGTTCTGGCTCCACCGGTGTTAGGGTCATAATTTATCGGCGCGTGCAGAGTGTCAGCGCTGTGGAACACGTCATGATGCTGCACTTGTGGAGAGAAATAGCTGGTGCCGTGGCATGGAATGTAGCTAGCTTGTAAATATTCTTCGCAAGGTGGAAATTTTGGCTCCATATGCGGTGGTGAGTTCATCAAAAACGAGCTCATGATCATTAATTTTTGAATGAGTTGAATGGAAATAGTTTTCGTTCGTGTATGTCGCTTAACAGGGCCTAAACTCCGCCCTTTTGAGGAAATTACCATATCACATGGCCGTAGTAAGCCAGTGATATGTCTAACTACTGGACGGCCGTCGCGACGTCACGAGAGAATTTGACATAGATGTATTATTTCAATATGGCGGTTGTTTTTCTGGTTATGGCTTTATACGTTTGACAAAGCTCAACTTCACAAATTCTAGGTTTAATACAACTGCAAGCTTAAGTGTAAAATGCATTCAGATATAGATGCACTTGCATGAGAAACTACCAACTGTCAAGAGTGGAATAAGAAATGTCAGTACATTGGAAAAACACTAACAAGTAACACCACTGCTAGATTTCTTTTTAAATGATCATCTGACTGGATTACAATGAAAGTAGTTAACTACTGTGAGTTTGTTCCATTTCGATGCGTAATAGAACTTAAAGTCTGAAATTACTAAGTCCTTTGAAGTTCTGGGAAATTGTTGATTTATAGTACGCATGATCATGAATAAAATATAATTCATGATAATTCCCTAACGCAGGTGAGTTTATATATTTTTTATATTTATGTGAGAGTACTTCAGAATAAATTCATAACCATATTTATTTGTTTACGAAATTGAAAATAAAATAACATCCATTAAAAATAAATCGTGAATGGAGACACTAGTACAAGCTCTTTTGGAAAGAATCATATAAGTTTTTCTCCATTCAACATAAAAACACTGAGGATTTATAAATGATCTGGTTATTTTATATTCATTAATACCGTGATTTGGTGTTGAAAAAACATAACATGATTTATAAAAGAAACTATAATTCTTACTACTAATAATTTATTAGAATTATTTTAAAAACGTTACTACAATATTGTAATCAAGTGTAATGTTTTAAAATACCTCCAAACTTATACAATGCAACGCACATCTCTTATTCCAATGTAAGGATATACCAAAGCAAAATTACAAGTTACATCAGCAAGAAAACAAAGCAAGAATTAATGTTTTCATTGAGTCAAACAATCCTGATCCTTTTCTTCCCGGATATTTTATTACCAATAAACTTCAGTCTAAATACCGTTTTCACAGTTTGTAATTTGCGTCCTTAAAACAAATCGATCCATAGTTTTAAAATGTAACGATATTTACGAGACTGTTGGACAACAACTTTGATACGTAAATGTAAAAATATGTAAAGTTATTCTTCTTATGTTGTTTTATATATACTGCTTAAACGTAAATCTATATAAATTCGTACAAATATACAACATTAAATCTGACTTACCTTATTTAGTTCCTGTAAAACGTTAAACCTGAGGTACATAACGTTACTGAGTTCCTGTACCACAATAAACATGATGTACGTAATTTTACTTAGGTATTGTACCAGAGTAAACTTAGTGTGCTTAATTGTACTGAGTTACAGTAGAACATTAAACCTGGTGTACTTCATTTTATTGAGTTACTGTAGAATATTACAGCTGATGTATGTAATTTTACTGAGTTACTATACAACATTAAACCTGATGTACTAATTTAACCGAGTGGGTTACTGTAAAATATTAAACCTAACATACTAAATTTTAACCGAGTGAGCTATTGTAAAATCTTAAACCTTCAAAAATCTTAAATTAAATTTTACTGAATGAGTTGTTGTAGAACCTTAAACCTGACAAACTAAATTTTCATGAATTACAATACAACAATAAACCTAGCGTATTCTATTTTACAGAGCTACACAGACACACACACACACTCAGTTTTATATAGATTTGTTTTGTTTCTCTATAGTTTGTTTCCGAAACAAATGTTCTATCTTTTGTATATTTATGCACTACTGGGACTGTATAGTTTTTTTGTTTTGTTTTTTAATTTCGCACAAAGCTACTCGAGGGCTATCTGTGCTAGGCGTCCCTAATTTAGTAGTGTAAGACTAAAGGGAAGGCAGCTAGTCATCACCACCCACCGCCAACTCTTGGGCTACTCTTTTACCAACGAATAGTGGGATTGATCGTCACATTATAACGCCTCCACGGCTGAAAGAGCGAGCATGTTTGGAGTGACGCGGATAGGAACCCGCGACCCTCAGATTACGAGTCGCACGCCTTAACACGCTTGGCTATACCGGGCCACGACTGTATAATAAATATTAGTCATGATGAGAACAATATGCAAAAAACTATTTCAAGTTAATTTATAGGCATACACATATTGTAACTTTATTTTGCAAAATACTAGTCAATGGTTAAAAAGTGATAATTAAAAATTATTGGATGTTTGGTGTTACCATTAAAAGGCTTATTTATCTGTCTGTATAACAAAATAAATACCAAACAAATGTTTTAACATGAAAGTTTTAATACTTGATCTTTAGTTAGAGTTTATAGCAATCAGTGCTCAGAGAAAAATATTAAAACATTAGTGTTTGTACGAGGATATAACAAACCTTGGATATACATAATGCCCATAATACAATCAATAATCTGTTAGAGGTTTTCTGTGCACGTGTTAAATAATCATCATTACTATATGCATAGTGTAAAAGTGCTCAGTAAATCTTATTAATAATAATATATACTGTGTGTCCATATACGTTTTTTCATGTTAATCTATCAATTTGTAGAGTATGAAACTATATATATACAACTGACAATTGTAAAGGAAGAAATATCTTCATTACCTTTGGTTAGAACAATATTGTAGAGTTAAACTCTAAGGAGGTAGAACAATATTTACATTTCTTACACTTTGTTTTCTGTAAAATATTATAGATCCTTGGTCCTAAATACCAATAAACATTTCTATTTACAACGTAAAAAGATGTAGAAAAAACATTTCTTTATGTAATAATAAAAATATATCTGATATGTGGTACATTATATTACTTCAGCTTTACAGTTTAAACGTTAATTACACAATTTCAAGACAGAAGTTTTGTTTATGTATTATTATTAATTTTAAATGATTTATTTATTGTTATTTTGATAATTCCTTTTACAGAAATGTTTACTGATTAAAACCAAGATAGGTTATGATGTTTTTAGCAATTCCTTTTTTTTTTCAGTAGGTTTTTGTGGAAATCAAGTCATTTCTTTCTTAATTGCGTTTGTCTCAGTAGCTAGAAACGTTCGTTACTATCGTCTGACTGAGTTCTGTCAGAAGTTTTATTCAGAAAATCAGACATTCACTTTGGCTGACTTGACAGCAGTGTCAACGAGAGAGCTGCAGTAGCTGATTCTATCCATTTAGTTGTGGTCAGGAAGATGAATAGGTCCCTGAGGACCCACTTACCCTGTGTCTTCTTGTCTTCTCAGGATCTAAGCTTCCAACAAATACTGAAAATTTCAATCACATTACGCGCCCTCTGTGTGATTGATCCTTTGGGATAGGACATATATAGTCATTTGGACTCTTATTAGTCAAGCTACGTCAGTGATACCTTCATTTGACTATGAAACGTAAACCGCCTAATTAATTTTTAAGTTTTAAGTAATTTTGTTGAGGCTTAAGACATACTAGTCCAATCTTTTGAATGTGTTCCATTCTCCTGTTTAAACCTTCAAAAGGGACGTTAGAAATAGACATTTGAAAACATAGCGCAATATAAGGCAACTGACAAACAAATAAAGTAAAACATAATATATGAGTGATTTGTTTTACTTGTAATAGTACGATTGCTACGGCTGACTTGAGAGGCAGCTTGAATAAAAACAATGTTGTTGAATATGATAAAAAATCTGTTGAAGAAAGAGTTCTGAGATATTCTCAACAGAGATTCGTTCTGCAATGTTATCATGGATTCCATTGTTCTCATTTCAGTGTTACCTTCATGAAAGGTAGCGTACTTCCTTGATGTCACACATTCTAATAAACTACTGAAACGTAGCTAGGTTGTTTATAGGCGTTTTTGCATCCATTATATACGTTGTTATCTGTCACAGAACTGTCTGCAGCCAAATACAGATTACTATTTAAGCCGCTCAAAGAAACATTGACAGCTTAATTAATATTCTTGTCTTCTTGAAAATGGGGACGGGTTTCTACACCTGTCAACCAAATGGCAAAGATGAACAATTTAACGTGTCTGTAATGAAACTAGTGATGGTTATTTAACTGTCTCGTTTTTTTAATACATATATATATATATATTAAATCGAATACATATAATATGAGTTATGCATGATTGCAAACTTGGAACTGTCATCCTTCTAATTTCAATTGATACGTTTAAGTAATATGCATAACTTTCTCACTCAGAAATGAGTGTGTGTGTTTTCTTATAGCAAAGCCACATCAGTCTATCTGCTGAGTCCACCGAGAGGAATCAAACCCCTAATTTTAGCGGTTTAAATCTGTAGACTTACCACTGTATCAGCGGAGAACCCAAAAATGAAGAAAACGAAATATATATCAGTATGAGAAATGTGTTTTAACTGATTCAACCTCATTGTTGGAGATATTCTGGTTGAAAAGCTTGTTGCTTGAATGTAAAGGCTTTGTTACTAACACGTCATTCCCCCAGTGGGCCAACAGTAAGTTCAGGGACTTATTATGCTAAAATTTGCGTTTCTATACCCTGCGGTGGACAATGAGTAAATAACACATTGTGTATCTCTGTACTAAATAACAACCCGTCACATAAGTTTGAAACTGAATATTGATAAGAAGATTAAAGAAACTAAAATATAATGTTTTCTGAAAGGTTTTTGTTTACACACTAAACTCAAAATATTTTAAGTATAAAGTCACTGACCCTTTCTCGTTGACAATCACATTTGGTTAATCGCATTATCCATTTACATGCTTTGTTGATCCTATTTTTAATAAGCCTCCCAGTGGCTCAGCGGTATGTCTGCGGATTTACACGCTAAAATCCGGGTTTCGATACCCGTGGTGGGCAGAACACAGATAGCCCATTGTGTAGCTTTGTGCTTAATTCAAAAACAACAAAAACTATTTTTAATAATAATATTTTTCATTATCCTACGTACGTTAACAATTATGCTTGTTTGTTTAGAATTAAGCACAAAGGTACTCTATGGGCTATCTGTGCTCTGCCCACCACGGGTATCGAAACCCGGTTTTTAGTGTGTAAGTCCGCAGACATACCACTGTGCTACTGGGGGGAAACAGTTATTCAGTATTATTTTCATTCATATATTTTTTCGATTTTCTGGTCCTCTGGCAATATATACTAAGAAATATAGTATTTTATGATTGTTTGTTTGTTTTATATTCAGTACAACATTTATTTACTTAATTTCTAAAACTATTCGCGCCTTTTGATATTTATGTACGAGGGTCTTTACCCTGTCATAATATTTAACAGTAGTTTATCTTATTAGAGTATCTCTTTAAAGATGATTGTATATAAAATATTTAAAGATTTAAAAAAACGATTGAGCTAAATACTCTTAAAATAGCGTAAAATATTTGTGGTACTTTTAGAATTATCGTCAGACAGGTGTTATTGGCATAATTAGAGTGAACAACAAGTATTATAATGGAAATGAAAATTTTAACAATAATAATAAATCCATTCACCAACTGTTTATTTTTGAAGTAGCTCGTTTCTTAGAAACAAGAGATAAGATAAATTATATGATAGCTATTTTAATTATTGTTAAGCACAAAGCTACCAAATGGGCTATTTGTGGAAAATTTTCTCATCAGTACTATTGAAAGTTGATTTTTATTATCGAGGCCCGACATGGCCAGGTGGGTCAAGGCGTTTGACTTCTAATTTGAAGGTCGCGGGTTTAAATCCTCGTTGCATCAAACATGCTCGCTCTTTCAGCCATGGGGACATTATAATGTGATGGTCAATCCCATAATTCTTTGGTAAAAGAATAGTCCAAGGGTTGGCGGTGGGTGGTGATGACTAACTGCTTTACCTCTAGTCTTACACTATTAAATTATAGTTGGCTAGCGAAGATAGCCCTTGAGTAGCTTTGCGCGAAATTCAAAACAAACCAAATTTTTGTATGGTAAGCCTTCCGACTTGCCCCTGAGCCATCTGCCAGTGATGCTTGATATGAAAGTTAATTTGAATATTTTGCGGAATTTATTCTTCCTTTTTTAAAAAATAGTTTGGAACTGTACAAAATATATGAACTTAATAAAGTTGATTTGTGATAAAAATCATGACCAATAATTTTTCTTCGCTCTTGCGATAAATCTAAGGTTCAAAAGAAAACTTTGATAATACTGTCAAGGATTAGAAAATTTTTTCGTATTTACTTTAATATTTACATACGTTGTTGTTTATGGATTAATTTTACATCATTATGTTCTATTCTCAGATCAAATTTTTCGTATTTAAAAATGTATAAAATATATTTATGATAAATATGTTTAAAACAAGAATATCGCCGGTTCAAGCTCTAAAGACAAATTAGGGAGCGTAGATCATATTGTAGATATAATCTTTGTTGCATCATATGCTTCCCAGTAGCTTAACAACAAGCTTTCAGGCTTATAACAAGTTTCGATACTCGCTGTGGGCTTAGCACAGACAACCCATTTATCTAGTTTTGTGCATAAAAACAAATAGAAACAGATTAAATCATATTTACAAATAATAACGTAGCAATACAACACATTCATCATTGTGCTTAAACTTCTGAGGTCTGGTTTTATCTCGAATACAAATAGATATCCATAACAATTAATCAGATATTTTTTTACATCAAAAATAAAAATAACAATATCAACTGACTTCTTACTTAAACTGCTACATGTATCTACTTACAAGCAAGGTTTATAAACTATGAATGTATAACACATTGTAAAAAAATATCATTTTCATTCGGCATTTGACTATTAGTGTTTTGACTTTAGTGCTTTTACAGTGTTTTTTTTATTTCGCGCAAAGTTACGTGAGGGCTATCTGCACTAACTGTCACTAATTTAGCAGTGTAAGTCTAAAAAGAAGGCAGCTAGTCATCATCACCCACCACCAACTCTTGAGCTACTCTTTTAATCTTTTATGATTTTTTCTGTTTTATATACACGTTTCCTTTCAGAAAAATAAAATGTTTTATTTAGACCAAGATATTACCTTATTACGTTATTTATATTCTGCTATCGTTATATAGTTTGTCATAAGTTAGACTCTAAATAAACTTCTAAAAAAATGCTTGGGTTGTGTGAAAAACGTTAATCCATTTATAGACATTCAACTTGATGACCTTGAGAATATAGTTGTAGTAGTTTTTACTTACTAAGCTAAAACATTTGTGTGAAATAAATCTTTTCTTAATTATCATTGTTCTTCTCTGATGGCATCCACAAATATTTTATTTGTTGTTGGCTAAGCATTTTTAGTAGGTAAAAAATTCATTCAATTTTATTAAAGTAACTAGTAAAAGATACACAATAAAAACCATGTTACGACACAGTTATTATAGCACCCTCTACTGAATGTTTATATGTACAATTTTTATTAATCACGTACTGTCTCGTTTGTGAATGACACCCTTAGCTTCCAAAACCTCTCGTTCAAAATTTTACTAAGTGGATGTTCAAAATAATGATTTTCGGGGAAAATATATGTATTTCTCTACATAACCCTTAATTAACAGGAAATGGAAAATCATGTTTAATAAAATATTGCTCCACAGTGGCACAACAGTATGTCTGAGGAAACATAATGCAATAAATCGGGTTTCGATACCCATGGTGGGCATAGCACAGATAGCCCTTTGTGCTTTATAACAAAGAACATACTCATAAAATATTACCCTAATCCACTGAAGAAAAACGTTTATTGCTTTTATAACTCTATTTATATACAGCGATCAAAAATTCTTAAAATACAAACCATTGTCAGTCATCATTCACAAGGGACGAAAATGTTTTCGTTTAGGTTTTGCAACCAAGATGCCCCCCGCTAGTACAGTGGTATGTCTACGGATTTACAACGCCAAAATCAGGGGTTCGATTCCCCTCGGTGGGCTCAGCAGATAGCCTGAGTCTATGTGGCTTTGTTATAAGAAAAACACAAACACGTGCAACCATGACATGTGTTAAACACATACACATAATACTGTATCAATGCCGTAGAAATATTGGCTTAGAAATGAAGTTATCACATGCACATCTTAATATAGAAAAAGTAAATAAAAATATGTACACAAACTTGTGCGCCACCATGGCATTAACTTTTGAAAAATTATGTTTGATGCATTCTTACAAATTTTCTATAAAATAAAATTATTAATGAAATATTGAGATTTTAAGCATTTTATAAATATTAGTTTTGTATGAAATAATTGAAAGAAAAAACGTGTTTCGATACCTATGGTGGTGTTACGTTTTTATGTGAACTGAACGCAACAGAAAGACACAGATAGCAGCTTGTATAATTTATTATAATTATCTACTTATGCGATAGACACAAAATAAATTATCCAATGGCAATAACAGATATCCAATTTCAACCATCAAAACAACTTACAATACAAAAAAGTACTGGCCTGTGCTTAATAATATGATCCAGGATAAGTGTCCAAATCCGAAATCCAAAGTTCTAATCTAGGCGTTGAATTCAGTCCCACGGAGAAATTTTCGAAGTTTGAAAGGGTAATTTCAAACAAAAGTTCACAGTCCAATTCCTATTGACTTTCGATATAATCCGTAATCCGACTGAATTGTAAAGATTGACGGAATAAAATTTTTCACCGCTTTAGTCGATCTAGCTCTATTCACAAATTCAGTTTAAACTTTCTCAAACAAGACAAAGTTCTTGATCCGAATAAAATGGATGACTTACTTCTTGACCCGAGTAAAAGTGGATGATTTCTTCTCTCGCATCGCCATCTGTTTATATACTATATCGCGTAACTTCCCAGAATTCCACAGTACAAACACCAGGCCAATACAAGTATCAATCTATTTAGTTTTAAAAATTTCTAAATGAATTTTAATTAATTTTAAAATGTTATTTTAAATTTCACCGATTTAAACCTCAAAACAATAATATAAACATAGAATTATAAATAATAAATATGGGAATTCAAATACGACATTACATTATATTTACATAATATATGCATGATATTTACATGACACTCTCGACAACATTTACATGATATTTACATGACAGGTGGGCACAGCACAGACAACCCATTGTGTAGCTTTATTCCTTAACTTCAGACTATTGGGGAAAATATAAACCAAAACTTTAGCCCTAAGTTTCCCTTTTAAATTGTCGCCCTCACAGAACAAGTGGTTAATAGACAATACAAGAACAGAAATACTTTTAGAGCTTTCATTGTGACAAGTTCCGTTAAATATCCTTCTTCTTTCTGATAAAAGAAGGGCGTAAAGTCCCCTTTCTAAAAAGCAGATAGGCAAATGGCTCATTGATCCCCCGCCTCTGATGACTATGAATGAATGCTCGTCACATAAAGAACTTTTTTTTTGTTTTGAATGAAGCACAAAGCTACACAATGGGCTATCTGTGCTCTGCCCACCACGGGTATCGAAATCCGGATTTTAGCGTGTAAGTCCGCAGACATACCGCTCAGCCACTGGGGGCATATAGAACTTATAAGATAATGATTTCTGGAATAAGCTCTCTAGAATTTTTCAACGTTATTTGTCTGCATTATTTTTTATTATGCAAACACACAAAGAACTGGCCTACACACCTCTATATCCTAGAGGCAATTATTTTTTACCACAAGTTTCAAAACAGTGAAGTCATAAACTAGCAATAAATGATATGGGAATAGGGAGGAAAATCATGAAAATATTAGAAAGAAAACACAGCAAAAAAAAATTCGTGTGAACCAGTATCATAATACAAAAATCATAATAGAAAGAAATGAAAGTAATGTTTGTTTGATTGATTGTTATTAATCATAAAGCTAAACAGTGAGTTATATCTGCTGTTTTCACTGTGGATATCGAATCCCGATTTTTAGGGTTAGAAACCCTTTAAACTTACCGCTGAGTCTCTATCGGTCGATTGGTTTGGTCTGAATTTCGCACAAAGCTATACGAAGACTATGTTCCTAGCTTAGCAGTTTATGACTAGTCATCATCACCCACCGCCAACTCTGGAGCAACTCTTTTACCGACGAATAGTGGGATTGTTCGTCATATTATAAAGCCTCCACTGCTGAAAGGGCGTGCATGTTTGGTGCGACGGTAATTCGAACCTGCGACTCTCAGATTACGAGTCGAGTGCCTTAAGCTCCAGGCCATGCTAGGCCCTATCGGTTGAAAGTAAAATACAGCAGTTTGGTTGTAATTATGCATAAACTCACTCTGGTCTGCTATCTGTGCTCTTCCAACCACGGGTATCGAAACGAGGTTTCTAGCTTTTAAGTTCGCAGATATACCGCTGTGCCACGGAAGGGCAAAATGCGGAAAAGGTTTATACTAAAAATTTGGTGAAAATATATATTCGTTTTTACGAGTAACCAAAAATATATTTGCAATTTGATTGGTTTGGAATAAATCACAAAACTGCACAATGGGTTATCCGTGTAAGTCCGCAGACATACTGCTGTGCAACTGGTTGTCGATTTAGAAGTAAAATACAAATGAAGAATTAGATATTCATGCAACTTTTAACATGAGGAGAGAATTGTCCATATGATAACAATGCTGACAGGGCATATCTTAGTTCACTAACGAAATACTAATAACAGAATAGCGTTATTAATGGAAAATATCCAAATTCTACTAAGAAACTACAATAAGACATTAATTGGGCACATGTTAGGTAATGCGGTAATCTGACAGGAATTAACCTTTAGGTCGTATATAAAAATGATTAAAATTAAAACGAATGTTTACTAGTTTTAATTAAACAATTATACTTAAAATTCTCGAACCATAATTTTTAAATGCTTACATTTGAAAACATATTTTCAATACCTGAGAGCAGTGGCTCCCAAAAGTTCAGACTCGCATATGCACTTTTTTAAATTAAAATATCAGACTTATTTTTTTTAAAAAAAAAGCTAAAAATCTAGTTACAAAAATTCATATATTTAATACTTACCCATTAATGCGGAGGATGCAGTTGTTTTTTATGGCACAACTGATTAATATATGGTAACATTTTTGCCAATTCGAAGGAAAGAAATACTGGCGACTCTATGTAGTTCAGTCTATAATTAAGGAGAGTATTGTGTATATATACACATGAAAATTTCAGATAGGGGTTGTCACACATTTTATGATTTTTTTTTATTAATTTTGTACCATCGACATTAGTCCCATCTACCACAGTTTGAGAATCCCTAATTTAGAAGTTTACAATATTTTTAGGCTTAATTTCTCCAGGTTTGCTTAGCTGAGACAGATAAGATGTTTAATATATTCTAATTTCTAATAAATTAATAAATAAAAATTATAATTAATTTTCAACTGTGGACAAGAAATATCAAAATATATGAGATACGAGCATAATGCATGAAAAGTGCAAAGCAATAAAGTTATAATGTATTGTCCATGATAATAAACCCTTCAATGAAACTTTAATAAATCTGTCAACATTTGATATCCAAACAACTTGTAAACATTAGTGAGAAAAACGATATTAATACAGATATTTTGTATCGTATAGATCAACACAAATAGTAAAATTGGTTTGTTCAACGTATTTGAAAATTATTCTTCCATAAATTACCAACAATTTGACTTTGTCAAATAAGATCTTTATTCATGTAATGCCTACAAAAGCTTATAAAATACATTTTTTTCCTAAGCTTTTTTATATTAAAAGTTATCTGGTAATAAAATTAACTTACTAATTACTTCTCTACTTAAGGTACCCTCTGCGGTGAATAAACTTATTCGGGGAGTGAAAAATAGAATCACATAAATAACAATATTGTTGTAATAAACTAAAGGCCTAATTAAGGTGTAAGGAAGGTTTTAATCTATTAAAATGTATTTGTTTTGGAATTTCGCACAAAGCTACTCGAGGGCTATCTGTGCTAACCGTCCCTAATTTAGCAGTGTAAGACTAGAGGGAAGGCAGCTAGTCATCACCACCCACCGCCAACTCTTGGGCTACTCTTTTACCAACGAATAGTGGGATTGACCGTCACATTATACACCCCCACGGCTGGGAGGGCGAGCATGTTTAGCGCGACGCGGGCGCGAACCCGCGACCCTCGGATTACGAGTGCACGCCTTAACGCGCTCGGCCATGCCAGGCCCTATTAAAATGTAACAAATACAAATAGGTACTGATAATGATAATCAAAAATGTCAGTTTAAAATTGATATATTGTAGTAAATAACACCAGTCATACCGTAAAAAACAAAGTGTAATTTGTCAGTACTGGTTTAAAATTAAAAAAAAATGTTTACGTACATTTGTAATCCTATATAAATTTACTGTTTTTCGCAATAATCTGACTTAGATCACGACTTTGATATGAAATCACTGCCACCGGCATATTGTAATCTGAGTCTAAAACCACGTTGCTGGTTCACGTGCACCACATTAACCTCTCTAGAACCGAATTTGTAGCCAAAGTCAAGACAAATTCGGATCTACAGGGTAGATGTAGAGTACTAGTCCGTTATTTAGCGCCCTCTGGAAGCTTTAGGGTTAGTTGATTTATGAAATGATGTACACATGCATTCACACACACAACAGAACAAAAAGAAAAGCTTAGACTAATCATTTCTGTCACATTTTTCTTAAACTACTGCTATGGTTCTTTAAAACCCTACCATTTCAATCTGTTCAAGCACGTCTTTTTCAACCTGGATGTGTATCAAATGAAGATTACATAATCATGAGCGCCCCCTAGGCGTAATAAAACCTTTGAAGAAAAAGAAGAAAAAACTTATAGCTGGATAGACGCTATGAATAACTGCTATTCTGCCTCCAGTGTTTTAATCAGTATTTAAATACTGTTTTGGAAACAAACTGGGTATTCAAAAGAATTAAAGAACAATTAATCACTGGTCTAGATTTCGCTGTAACAACGCCGAGCACAGCGGGGACACTCCTCACCTAGGCTTGCTTGTGGTGGGCCGCACAAATACAGTTGAAGGAAGATCTCGAAGTCCAGATCTACACGGTTAAAAACTACAGAGACGTGGTGTGAATACCATACAGTAGATGTCTGTCTGCTGTGAATAGTGGATTCGCTTGAACCGTCGGTTTCATCACGAACAAATCGCTGGCATACTTCTATCTTCATCGGTGGCAAAATAAGATTTTAGGGCGATTTCGGACCCTTGACCTTCTTGTCATGAATCACTTCTGACAGCGCTAACGTCGCCATTTTGAACCGTTGTGATTTCTTGCTCGACGGAAACAAGGGAGACGGGATGACGCCTCCGACGCGGCAAGAGGCTGGCTGATAGCTAGAAGACACACCCAGAATGTTTAGGCAGCATGTAACGTGAGCTACGTAACAGTGATATAGGTTTCTGTTTAAGTACTATCGATGCTATCTTATGTTATGGCAAATACAAGTATCGGTTAAATTATGAAAACACAATTAATTAGTCTGATTTTTTTAATACTCTATATATATCTATGCCCAAATATTAAAGCCACTTACTAGTACAGCGGTATGTCTCCGGATTTATAACGCTAAAATCAAGCGTTCGAGTCCCCTCGGTGGTCTGAGCAGATAGTCCTCTGCGGCTTTTCTATAAGAAAAAAAACCCAAACCTTAAAAGATGTCAGTCGTTTGTACGTAATAAATGGTGATTTGTAGTTGTATGTTAAAAATTTATTGTTTAATATTTATTTATTATCTATTGTTTAATAACGAATAAAACATTTTATTATAATTTTCTCTGTTGATTCTTTGGATGTTAATTCTTGTCATAATACACTCCGTTTATTATTGCATTTACATTTATATTCGTAGCCATCGTCCTTTATTTACCTGTAAGTTAGGTTCTCACCTTGTTAAAACAGCAGAGGTTAAACATAAATAAATATACACAATAAATAAAGAAAAATTATATACCTTAAAGTTCCCAGCTTGTACAGAGGTTAAGTCTACGGATTTATAAAAGCTACAATCAGGGGTTTAATTCCCCTTCGTGTACTTCGCAGACAGTCCGATGTGGATTTACTGTAAGAAAACATACATTAAACTTTACACTAATTTTCTTTTTACAATACAATACTGATATACCACTTTCATTTTGTACAATGTACTTAGTCTTTTATCAAACCTTTTATAAACTAAAATCTAACCATTTTCAAACATACAAAATGTGTTTAGCATCTATTTGTTATTTTTTGCAATTACATTTTACCAAGCTTATGCTCGCCCTATCAGCCGTGAGGGCGTTATGATGTGACGGTCAATTTTACTATTCGTCGGTAAAAGAATAGCTGGTTATAACCAGCTGTCTTCCCTCTATTCTTACACTGCTAAATTAGGGACTGCTAGCGCAGATAGCCCTCGTGTAGCTTTGCTCGAAATTCAAACCAAACCAAACTAAGCTCATACGATTTTTTTTTATGGTCATCGCTTACCGAATTTCTCTCCACTAAAGTCACTGTTTCCAAAACACTTCTCCCCCCTTCCACTACTTACATTGCGTTAGTGTTAACTAATCTGGTGAATGACTTAAATAAAGTTCTTATTAATAATAGTTCACTTGTTTAACGTTATTTATACCCTAACAGTTTTTGTAATGAAAACTGATGGTGTATATATATATATACGTGTGTGTGTGTATATATATATATCTACAGCAACGAAACCACCTTTATGCTTGCTGTTTCATACCATGCTATTAGGCGAAAGGCACCGGGGTCACTGAGCATGTCAGAGTAGTGTAGTTGATATGTCGTAACATATTCACCTTTAATCTCATTTATGAGTTCTCAGAATTAATTACTAAGTTTTGACACCATTCTTAAATACATAAATAATATTTAATTACTTCTTATTAACCACCTGAAAAGACGTGAACTACGTTTTCATATTCAGTCTTTATGATATCTCATACAAACGAAATTAAACAATTACTTTTTATGGGCTCACTGACCTCGTATCGACACAGGTGTACACAAATGCCATCGATTTGTAGTTATTGTAGTTTGATTAACTTTAATGTCACTGTTAAGTGTAATTATTGTCCCATGGAAACAAAACACCACTATAGCACTTGGTGTAGTTATTGTTCTATGGAAAGAAAACACACAACTTCAGCACTTGGTGTAGATATTGTTCCATGAAAACAAAATACCACTGCAGCACTTAAAAATTAAAATATTCTACGTTATTTTTCTGTCACACTATGGTTTCATTCAAGTCATTCTGAACAGTATATTCCACAAGCCACTTCATAATTTTTGGCCTGTATTAGTTTCACTAGCACTTTACTTGCCAATTATTTCATTGATTATTTTAATATCCCGGAAGTAACTTACCTCCAAGAATGCCCCCTGCTAGTACAGCGTTATGTCTCCGGATTTACAACTCTAAAATCAGGGATTCGATTCCCCTCGGTGGGCTGAGCAGATAGCCCGATGTGGCTTTACTATAAGAAAGCACAGTCGCACAAACAACCTTCCAAGTACGTTTCTATCATGAACATTACAAATATGCCATTCGTGTAGGGAGCTGACAAGACTTTAAAATATTTATACCAAATTGGAGGTTTGGTTTGAATTTCGCGCAAATCAACATTAGGGCTATCTGCTCTGACCGTCCCTAATTTATCAGTGTAAGACTAGAGGATAGGCAGCTAATCATCACCACCCACCGCCAATTCTTTGGCTACTTTTTTACCAGAGGCTGAAAGGGCAAACATCTTTTGTGTGACGAGAATTCGAACCACCCTCTTTCAAATTAGGAGTCAAGTGCCTTAACCACCTGACCGTACCGGACCCCGAATTGAAGAGCATATAACAAAACTCAATCACAAAAGTTCTTATCAATTGTTTTAAAAAAATTCAATTAAACATGGTTTTGAAAACATTTAACTACACTTGGTTTATAATTAGTCAATACAGTAACCATCGTTTACAATTTTGCCTCATTTGTCTAATCATGAAAAAACTGCTGAAAATAATCTTAAAATAATTTACCATTTTTTTGTAAATAAACATTAGAAGTTTTATTCATAACAGCATTATGTATATTTTTACATTGTTTTATCAAATGAACAAATATATTGTTGGTACAAACCTGGTGTTATAATAATTTGACAGTCAAAATGTCAATCGTGATTATGTTAAAAATTATACAAAGCTATATTCGGTTTTATAATTTAATTTGTAATTTCCCCCAGTGACTCAGCATCAAGTATTAAAACTTACAACTTTAAAAATTGGTTTTCGTTACTCGTGGTACGCACAGCACAGCTAGCCCATTGTGTATAACAATAAAAGGCGCATTCATTTACAATGAATGACAAAGGAGATAATTTGATGATTTTTTTATTAACTTATGAAAACAACGTATAATTTTGCAAGTGAATTTTAACATATATTTATTATTATTTAATATTATAAATTTTATCTTTTGTTGGATATTCTGCATATTGCATTCAGCGTAATTTTAAGTTACTCTAGTATATCGTTAAACATTAGCTTCGACTTTCCCGAACACGTAATACGTAGATAATTACTGACGTATACTTTAAAAATATTGTGCAAACTCTAAGTTTTGTCACATGTAGTTAAAAGAAAAAAAATAATTTTAAAATAAAAAACACACGTAAGATGTAATTTTTTATATATATTTTATCTGATCTGATTGCGACTTTTTAATGTAGCAAAATATTTTTTGTTCTCTTAATCAGACATTTTCACTAGAAATTACGTAAATATTAAATGTTAGATGGTATCCATTATATTTGACAATATCAAATGATCCAAAACTGTATACTACTTATTCTAATATTATAAAGAATAACTCATTATGTAGAAATATTACAAAAAACGTCTATTATACATATATATATACATTTTCATCAACATATATATCGAGCTTCGGTGAACATATTATCATTATAAAAAAAAACACTTAAGTTTTATGAGCAGAAGGAAACTAAACAATTGGTGATTATAACTTAAGTGACAATTAATATATACAGTTTTAACAACAGGTTAAGCTAATAATGTATGGCCTCAAATTGTCACAGGAAATTTAAATGTGTGTGAAGGTACCAATGAAATTAATCTTTCAAAGCAACAGGGCCCAAACTTAAGATCTCGGTTGTCACTTGAGAGAAAGATAACCTAGATTTAAGACCTAGATTACCAGTTGGCAACAGCAGGACCCAGCTCAAGATGTAAGTTATCAGTTGGTATTCTTAAAGAAAATTTATGCTTGTGCAATAACTTCAACACTACTTGTGTTTATGAGTGGAAAGTAAATTACTGTTAAGAACACAATATGTTGTAATAAATAGATAATCAATCAAGGATATTCAATCTTTTTACAATACGTGTACTTGTCATACAAAACAAATTTATTTAAAGATGTTCAGTCTTGTGGCAATACGTGTAATTGTCATTCAAAATTAATTTATCAAACACTCGATAAATAGATGAGTCTAAGTTAGCCTGACCAATAGTTGGAGGGAGGAATGCATGGAAGAATAATCACCCAGCTAATGATTAGATGGTTGTAATAAAAATAAACAAAACTGATAAATTCAAAGAGTACCAAATATATAAAACTGGCAGAAAGACAAACTAAAAAGTTACTGATAAGACAGATTGTTACTGCTGTGGGACATCTATGCAATATCAAAAGATGCTTATTCGAAAAAATAAAATACAAAAGTATATAAGAATAATTTATCAAAATCTGATTCTTTATTGCTTATAGTACATTAGGAGGCTAATTAAGTCATGAAATCGCTACAAAAAACGCGAAAAAGCGAATACATTTCAGAGAAATAAAATTTATTTACAAATATTATTTCCAAATTGATTTATCAATATCTAACTACCTGAAATTACTGTTTTCCATTGTATAAGAAAGTGCTGAAGCTAAAGGTAAAATTTGTATTTCAGAAGCGTTGTTCTGGTATAAAATACGAGAAAAATAAACGGATCCTCTCAATGTTTTACATTTTTTTCAATATATGTATTTATTATTTATTTATACATAAAGCACAAATGGTGCATTGTGCAGCAAAATACTCCTGGACATATTCACATACTGCTTGGCCAAAGTTAAATTAGTATTTTGTTTTAAGACATCTAATGAATGAGTGACCATTAAGCGACGTTCTTTAACCGATGCAATGATAATTCTGATATCAATATTGTTTATGTTTCATTTCCAATGAGTTGCTTTTATACGGTTTCTTAAACGAATTTCTTGAAAGTACATTTTATTCAAATAAACAAGAGACACATCAAGCCTGGTATAAATTTAGGCCACTAGAGATACGTTTTTCTTTTTCTTTTTTTGAGCTATAAAGACTACCCTCCAATAGCTCAACAATCCTCCTGATGGCTTGTAATTTTTTTGTTTTTCAATTTCGTACAAAGCTACTTGAGGGCTATCTGTGCTAGCCGTCCCTAATTTAGCAGTGTAAGACTAGAGGGAAAGCAGCTAGTCATCACCATCCACCGCCAACTCTTGGGCTACTCTTTCACCAACAAATAGTGGGATTGACCGTAACATTATAACGCATCCACGGCTGAAAGGGCGAAGATGTTTGGTGCGACCGGAATTCGAACCAGCGACTATCGGATTACGAGTCGAACTCCTCAACACGCCTGGCCATGCCGGGCTATTACCGCGTTAATGTTGTGGATTCTTAAACTTAAACAGTAAAAATCAGTCTTTTCTGAAGTTATAAGTTTAAATATAACGTTTACTATTAATATCTTTTTGTTTTACGTTATAATTTTACCTTATGAATAGAGTAAAACTTAAATAATAGTTTAGCTTCATTCACTATACAAAAGGGTTACATCGAATGGACATCCATAGGTATGAGAAACTTTGTGACATCAGAATATTATATAACTTGAACCTAAAATCGTCAATGATGTTTTTATACATCCACTGTTGTATATAATTTGCATTGACTAATATTATTTCAATTGTATTGCATAGGATCTATACTATTCAAATAAAGAATATAATATCAGTAGCAAATAACTAATTTGTTGAAACTAATCTAGTGTAAATAATAAATTTCGTTTTAACTGATTTTCAATACTATAAAAAGTGTTAGAAAGAGAAAATATATTGTCATATTGACATTCTTTCAAATACGGGAGGCAGTGTGGTGATTGGCAGACATTTCCAAAATAGATGAAATAATCGCCAGCACAAGTACTATCACATAATAATCCGTTATGGCATATCCAATGGTCTGCGTATTATTGGTAAAAAATTCTACTATCAATAAAATAATGACCAAAAACACTCATTCACTATATTCAGGAATTACTTAGCTAAAATATAAGCTACTGGAGTCATACAAAGGATGCAATAGCCCCCACAGAACTCCGATTTCAACCCAATTAAGCAGATCTGGGATTTGATAGTTTATTGGAGACATTTGAGGTAAGATCCCAAAGTATATTTTTATTATATATATTGTAACAATGCCTGGAAGACTGTCTAAAGTTGTTAAAGCAAAAGGGGAACGCTTACAATATTAACAGTTTGCTAAATTCAAGCATTTTTGTAAAGTTTATATTGTAACAAATATGAAGATCGATGAAATGTTGATCTCAACTTGTACTTTACCTTCCATTGCTCTTTGTCCTAACACGTTTCCACAGTACTTATAAATTCTACGTATAGCATGCAAAATATTCTTTTGCATTATTAGTGGCGAGTGAAACACTATAGATTAAATCTACACAAACTATATCCCACCAGTATGTGAGGTCTAGCTTGTTTATTTGTTTCTTTTTTCAAGAAGCTCTGATGAGCTGCAAATTAAACAACAATCGTCTGCTGCAGCAGAAATAGCGAATTAAAAAATATATTAACCCTTTAAGTCATCCTTTCTTCACTTTAGTTTATATTTTGTTGATAAAAAGAAATTCACAAATAAATAGTTAACTATCGTAAAACGAACAGTAACATGGTTAAATATATTATTTGTTGTAAAGTTTCCATGTATAGCGTATTCATTACATTTAAAAGCATGTTAGATATATATCAACAACGTGTACTGTAGCTCAGTGGTTCCCAAACATATTTGGTTTGAGGTTCCTCCCTAAATCCTCGTCATATTACCTCGTGTCATCAAAATGTCCATTATTTTACACCTTACTAAGCTGAATATATATTTGCATAGATCCATGCTTATATTTGATGAGGAAGAAGACATATTGTTATGAAATGTCTAAAGCTACTTAGTTTTTAACGGGTTATCAACAAGAAGACAAACAAGTCTTAGCTTAACTACTAATTGAAATGAATAAGAAAATTATTCAGTGCAAAACAGTCGAACTTTGTTCATCTTTTCCTTTTCTAAAGGGCCTGGCATGGCCGAGTGCGTTAAGGCGTGCACTCGTAATCCGAGGGTCGCGGGTTCGCGCCCGCGTCGCGCTAAACATGCTCGCCCTCCCAGCCGTGGGGGTGTATAATGTGACGGTCAATCCCACTATTCGTTGGTAAAAGAGTAGCCCAAGAGTTGGCGGTGGGTGGTGATGACTAGCTGCCTTCCCTCTAGTCTTACGCTGCAAAATTAGGGACGGCTAGCACAGATAGCCCTCGAGTAGCTTTGTGCGAAATTCCAAAACAAACAATCCTTTTCTAAAATTTAAAGATTTTAGATGTTTAAATTTACAAAAATTAAATAATTTTGAATAACCCAGTACCCTTTATAAACAGGTAAAGTAATAAGTTTTTTACTTTTGAGTATTTTTGCGTGCATATCCATGAAATGATAAAATGATATTTATAATTAGATCATATAATATATTTATTTAAGCGTTATGACATATCTTGAATCAGATTGTACAGAGAGATGGGATACATTATATTAAAACAATATAAAATATTCAAATCTCTAAATCGTGTGACAAACATAGCTGATATATGGATGTATCAGATCTACAACTCAACATTTCGTTTCGTAGGTACTGTGATGTCACCGAAGTTGATCACTTTGGATAAAATATTTAATACCCCTATAAGACGCAAAATATTCATACACTCAGATCATGAAGATGAATTTATATTAAGAATTTAGAAAAAAAAAGGAACATGAATTAACTTGAGGTATCACGACCATCCAAAAAGAGATCTGCAACAAGTTGTATTCCAGCTGTGGTAAGCAAAGGCGATGTTTTATAACAGAGAGGGAACACACTGATTAATGATGAAAGCTGTCTACGTGTCCCAAGCGACAGTAAGAAACAGCATCAAGAAGAATATTTGTGTAGAGAAGCGACACAAGTTGATTCTGCAACATGTCAGTTCAACCGCTATGTATACTTCAAGGCATTAAAAAATGAAACAGGTATTCATGCTGCCTGATGGACACCTGTACTCGGCAAAAGTATTTACTCGCACTGGATATGACATATGTAATGTGGTTGGGTTATCATTATTAATTATTATTTTTCTCTCCCTCATGGGTTTTTTAGATCTACTAAGACAGTCTCTTTTGTTGATGCAGTAGTTACTTAACCCTTTTTTGGAACAAGGAGATTAATTTGCTAGTTCGCCAGTTTTTCTGAATGATAGTGAAGCTAATTCATATCAGATAATAATAACAACACACCTTTATTTAAAAAGGTAACTCATGTTATTCATAATACCATAATTCTGATTTGTAAATTATTTAAATGAACTTTATACATAATTTAAAAAACTTACAATCCAATTTTATTGTCCTTGTGTGCGCGAAATTCAAAACAAACAAACACAATCGTTAAACAGAGCATAACCAGACGTAACTAAATAGGCTTTATATTATTTTTTCTGAAAGGGAACAAAATGTGAATTTCTGTTTCAAAATTAAAGTTGTAACAACTTGTATGAGTATATCAGATGTAGTTGAACTGAATAAAAAAAAATGGCAGCTTAACATAGTGTTCATGTTCTTAGCAATAATACATGATGACTACACAATGACGATTTACGTTCCCACAATGATAATCGTTAGGTCTAGCAGGAAGTGTTGTTACGGTTCGATTCGTGACATTAAATGAGTCTTTTTATATGAGGTGTCGTCTGTATACATTACTTTTGTTCGCCCGTGAACAAAGAATTAATTGGCCATTATAGTATGTTTTATTGCAACCGTTCACATTTTTCTTAGGTTTTATGGCAGGTGCTCACACTGAGTTAATGGGGAACCTTCCCTTGCAGAATAGTTAAATCACAAAGTTTCAACCTATAAGCTAAATGTCAGTATGGTAATGAGTGCAGACAATTCTACTTTTAGCAGTATCCTGACTATTTAATTGTCAAACAATTCAAACACGCGGGAGGCTGAAGTCATTACATGAAACATCACATGGCAAAAGTCATTTCTTTGTAGTTTCAAACTAATTCTTATAAAGCGTTTTATTGACTTTACTTCCATTTTAGATTCCAACTTGAAAAGGTTAATAAATTAACTTAAGATAAAGCATGTAACGAATTAATTAAACAAAGTTCAAATGGCTTCTCAAGCAAATAATCTTAAGCAGGATTTTTTTGGTTATATCTTTAAGAAATCTGAAACAACAACGAAAATGAAAGCCAATCCATCAATGTAAAAAATACGGTAACAAGTGATTACAGCATTTATTTTTAGTTTGAAAGACATTAGGTTTGTTTGTTTGAAGTTAAGCACAAAGCTACACAATGCGCAATCTGTGCTCTGCCCACCATAAGTATCGAAACCCCGTTTTTAGCAATGTAAATCCGCAGACACACCGTTATGCTTCTGGGGACAAAAAACACAAATAAAGATTGTTGATGAAGAAGATGTCTACAAAAATATTAACTTTATAAACCAAATTAAAAATTAATGTGACTGATACTGCTATAGAGCCGAGCAGATAGTTGGCATCTCATATTAATGTTTTCGTCTTTCATTTAAACAAACATACCTCAAGTGTTTTTTTTCTTTTCTTTTTATATTTTTATATGCTTTCTGGTGATTTATATTTCAATACAACTGAAACAATAATCGTATTTGAACGTCATACAAACGTAAAGTATCGTGTGAATACAAGATCATTGGTATTTCAAAAAGTTTTATTTAACCAGAAATATGTTAGTTGAGAATAGATTGTATAGAAAGGACGAAAATTATGAATAATAATGTGTAGATGATCTAAAATAGAACCAAAAAAGAAATAGGATTCTTATACTGTTTGTTTAAATACCATAGTATAATGAAGGTTAGTTAGATTTTTATGTATTTGTAATATTTCATTAACTTGGTTTTGGTTCTTTGTTATAGTTGCACATTATATTTTGATAAAGATGTTTTTTTTCTTTACGCTTCTGTATAAAAATGCATTCGTTTAAAGTAAACACAGAGTATAGATTTCTAGCTCTCGATTTTTCCCAGTGTTTCTTTTTCTTTTTGCACGATTTTCTATAAACACGTATACACAAGTATATATACCGTTCAACTAACTTGAGTGACATTCTAAAAATAGTTTTCATTTTCGTCATGTATTCGTAAACATAACATTTAATATGGTCTCCTATCATCACATAACATACTGTTTACTTTAATTTGATGTTTTTTCACGAAGAAAACAAACATTATTCATAACTGATTGTAGGTTTTTTAAACAAACAACCAGTGTTACAAGTTAGCGGGTATTTCTGAGCTTGTTAAATACATTATATAAGTTTTTATTGTTTTTTTATCACAACACTACTTATGATCTGTCTACGGATTTTAGTCCGTAATCTTACTTCTGAGCCATTGTGGGACAGTTTGAAAAGTTTACCATTACATTTAAATTTGGTTATTTTTTTAACGATGATTATTTTTTATTATATAAAACATAATGAATTTAATCACCAAATTAAACTCCCAGATTGTTACTTCTTATTACAAAAATTTAGCTGAAATGCGATTAATTTACTGCAATGCATGTTCAATGTTTAACTGAACCAGAATTGCTTTCCATCGTGCTAACAAATGAAATATAAAACGTAATCTATGGGAATGGAACTTCTCACATGTGGAAGAGACATGTATGACTTTAAATATAGACCAGTGTGTGTTTTCTGTATTACACTCAAATATGCATAATTTATTTAAATTTGTGGTAATACTTAAAACATTGTAGAAAAACCGTAACTTACATTAAATATTAGTTTTCTGTTCTAACTCTTGTAATGTGATCTATTATTTGAGAGTATGAATTTTTCATCTCGAAAATAAATATCATGTAAATATAGATATATTCCAAAAAAGATTGCTATATGAGGAATGTTAAGTTTCAACTGGTTCTTCCAAAATACAACCCTATGGATGTTTTTTGGTTATCCATTAACATGTATTACTCGGAGAAAATGTTTCAAAGAGAAAGAAGATGGAAGTTCTAAAACAATACTGCAAATACGATGCTTCGTAAACTACTTTTCTTACACGACACTGAATTTGACAAACCTGTAGTTTTATTTATTCTTTAGACTTGAGTTTATTGTAATGTGTTTGACTTTCATAATACTTTTATTTCACGAGCTAAATTAATCATAATGACGAGCATGCGTAGAAATATGTTTCTTTTCCATTACGGTGATTTTGTAAAATATAAATTCAGATATTTCGAAAACAATATTATAAATATTAATATATTTGGTATGAAAAACTATTATCAAATTTTTTGACATCTTAGTCGGATATATTTTTGTTTGCAAATGCTGTACTGTCTTAATGTGTTTAAACACTAATTAGTAACGTATTATATAGGTATTAATCAAGGTTTTCTTTTATCATTAATAGATGATCAATTTAAGAGGACGCTAGTGATAGCAGACCGCCATGGCCAGGTGTTTGAGGTGCTCGACTTGTAATCTGCGGGTCTAGGGTTCGAATTCCCGTCACGCCAAACACACTCGCTTTTTCAGCCATGTGGGTGGTAATGGTCAGCTACCTTCCCTCTAGTCTTCCAGTAATAAATTATTGACGGTTAACACAAATGACCCTCAAGAAATTTTGCACGAAATTCAAAACATACCAAAAAAACCCAATAGTGGTGATTACTGATATGTATAGTGGAGTGTTTCCGTATGAATCAGATTCAAATTCATAATGTCATATTCAGCTAATACTTAAAAATCATTTTAAACATATTTCAAGGACGACTAGCGCAGATAGCCATAGTGTAGTTTTGCGCGAAACTCAAAAACAAAAGAAAGACTTCTCAGAGTACAACATAATTCGAGTTATTTTTCTGTAGATAATTTCCACGATGAATTTGATGACTGTCTTTGGATCTTATTTAAGGCTGTAACAGGGAATCAAACAAATAAAGAAGTTATCTCTAATGGCCATTTCTTTTAAATTTTCATACAGTTGTTTTTGCTCATTTCTTTCATTTAAACAATTATAAGTAAAACTTCTACTTTTTATATCTACAATATTTCCAAAACCATTCATAGAAAAACAATTGCTTTGATTCCATTCTTCAGATTTCAATAATTGCCGTGGGCTTAATGTACTTTTTAGCAATTCTTTACTTGAATAACTACTAAAATAATTTTTATAACTTTTCAAACATTCTTTCGAACAACAAATCTTACAGTAAAAGAACATGAAATAAAGGGAAAGTCTTTAACTTTCTGTATTTGTAATTACAATGATGAGAACATTTTAGCTCATTAGTATAACAGTCAGAAGTTATTTCAACTTAATTTTACAAGAATATACTCACAATCCTGGTTTAATGAACTGTTTATTCATTCTTTTAAATTTCTCATATAACTAAAAGGATTTGTTTGAATACGAGTGTAGAGCTAGTTTTATATCAGCAGAATGAGAATAAAAGTAACATTTTAGATGCATTTCATTGAAGAAGTTTCAATCTGAAAAAAATATTTCATCCTCTTTCCATGATAAGTTGTTTTGTAACTTCATTCACGCTATTATCATGAAAATACTTCTTAATTATATAACATAAATAATAATCATTCAGTATGAGAAGCTGAATTTTAAATTGAAATTTGAAAATTTTTGCAACAACCTCAGAAAGAAGCTTTTAAAGTCAAAACACTTTAGATATTGCCTGTACTAAATCACTGTAAGTGTTTACAACCTACCTGGATATTGTCTTAATCAAATCACAATAAATTTGTACTGCCTGGCTGGGTATTGTCTGTATTAAACGACTGTGTTTACTACCTGGTTGGATATTATCTGTATTAAATCGCTGTAAGTGTTTACTTAAAATTTAACATCTTATGGTGTCAATAGGTATTTCAGAAGCTTCTTTTCTTATTCCACCCTCTGGTGTTGTGGCTGGAAAGTATAACTTTGGATGTGCTAGTAGAGGGACAATTTTAACATACAGCACTTGAATTTTATCATAACACTTCAACAACCTAAAGATAAGACATAAGGATTAATTATTTTTATTTAAATAAATTAATTTCAGCTTTTTTGTTAATTTGACAATAATAGACTTGTTTCAAAGGATTTTGCAGAGACAAAAGTTTAAATATTGGCATTAAAACAGTTATTTATATTGATATTTCTTGTTATAATATAAACTGTTGTACGGTTTTGAAGCTATTTGTCTAACCTTTTGCAATGTGAACTATTACAAGCTTATGTAAAGCAGAAGGACAATGAGGTAACATCACGGACTTCTCTTAAAGCAGCTGTTGTAATGTATATTCAATAAAGCGTAAAAGCCAAATCGGAATTGGAGTTTTGGTATAAGGCGTTAAGAATAATCTTCTAAAACCGAAGTAATGTTTCATCAACGTATAAATATTCCTTTCAACGCTTTATTGGATTACCTAACTGTGTGACATAAAGTAAGTTTAAGCAAAGATTTTTCTGAGAACAATGATTTAAATCTTTACCAAAACAATATATAAAGAATTCAACATCTGAATATCCTCCTCGACGCAGCAATTTCTTTACACAAAATCAATGTGTGTTTCTTTCTATATTCTCTTCTGACATACACATGACGCTTTTTATTGATCATTAGAAAATTAAAAAAAGACAGCATTAAGCCCACTAATGAACCAGTTTTTCTGCGATATGTAAAATGTAAACAAACACTATTTTTAATATAAATACAAATGAACCAAGTAGTTACCATAAAAGCATTTCTTTTTCTCGGAAAGCCTAAATTTTAATGGCAATGTGAAAAGGTTATGATATAAGAAAATATTTTTAAACACTTTTACATAAGATCTTGAAAAGTGTTTTCTTCAGTTTTAATTGTTTAGTTATATTTCTATAATCTCTCAGTATTGTTGAAATTGAGATTAAATATCTATATATCCAAAAACGTTACAAAAATATAAGGCTTTCATAGGGTGTCCTAACTTTTTCACATGACTGTATATATTGATATTGATACCACCTTGAAATATCATCAACTTCTATATATTTACAACTCTATTCCAAACACAGGAGATATACTATTAATTCTGTTTTACTTATTTTATCTTTCTAAATGTTAATATACTGATACAGCCATTAAAGTAAATAAAACAAAGAAAGAAACGTTATACCTCTTTTCTTCAGTGCAGCTTTGAAGAAGACAGTTTTAACACAGTGTTAAATAAACATATGAAATCAATCACTGAGCCATTGCTTAATAAAGATCTTTCACTTATATTAAACAACAACAAAAGCAGAACTCAGTGTTATCGTGAAAAAATATGCAGTTTATGAAGACCCCCTCTTAATTATGAGTTAAATCTATGTTTAACTTGATATGTTGAAACCATTTTTAATGTTATAATAATTTGAATTTGTCATGCCACAGTCTCCATGAGATATTGAAACGTTTCTTCTTCGATCGTAATTCATTTGTCGAGAAATATCGTCTGCTATTCATTCCCACGTGACTTTATAAGAGTATAGTGACTAATAAGATGTTCAGCTTCATTCCTAAGATACTAAATCTGGTAGTGTTTACTAAAGAAGATCACGAAG
The DNA here is from genome assembly GCA_011833715.1 of Carcinoscorpius rotundicauda. Classification (NCBI taxonomy): domain Eukaryota; kingdom Metazoa; phylum Arthropoda; class Merostomata; order Xiphosura; family Limulidae; genus Carcinoscorpius; species Carcinoscorpius rotundicauda. Next base: position 39,155,081 of record CM022395.1, on the reverse strand, counting down.
TCGCTATATTTTCCTTCAGCCATTTTGGATGGAGTGGGCTTTACATTATCATATTAAAAAAAATGTTAAACAAATAAAAATGTACGATTATTCGGTGGGTTATAATCGGCATGAAAGTGTAGATATAGTCTAAATGTTATATTAATGAGCACTGTAAACTGAGGCCGTTTTTCTTGTTTTAATTTTAAATAAGTGTTGTTTGGTTCAGTTGTACTACTTTTTTAATATTCTTCACTTGGTTCATTTAAGAGCTTTGTACTTCTATTTATTGTTGACATAAGCAGTCAATTTAGACACAGTCTTATGTCCATTGTACATTACAAACGTAATTAATTATTTTTTCCTTGTGCAATCACTAACAGTTGTCGGTAGAAGGTTATCTAATGAGATACTTAGGTCTTTCCAATTGCCCGTTTTTCTAAACTTCTATGAAAAGCCAGTAAACTAAACGGACTTTGAAGCTAATGTTCGTGCTGGACGTGTGGTGTTGATTATCCTACCCTAATGAAAGTGCGAGTTCTTTGCTCTTACAAGTGAACTTTTAAGTTCATTTTGATGTAATTACATTTCTATATTTACACGTAAAATAAAAACGTTTTTAGTTTTATAAAGATAAGTAAAGATTGGTATATACTCACATAACTAGCTATAGTAATATAGAAAGATTTAATGCTACAAAACGTTTTGAAATAAGAAAGTCAAAACTAAAACACTAAGTTACTTAAAATTTAATACTTTTATCCCTACATTGGCAACTCACTATAATTATGTTAGTTATGTTGCTAGCTTACGTATATATTGGTCACTACTTGTCTTTATAAATTTCAGACTTTTTTATTGTGCTTGTATGCTTCTTTTTTTATCAGCTATATTTTATGTGCCAACAATAACAGCGCGCGTATACCCGATTCCATTTTATTATTCATATGGACCTTCCTTTACCAACCTGTCTTCATTATATTATCTGCCCAAAGTAGTGCATTGTCCGTTTTATATGTGTGTGTGAAGAAAATACATCACTGGGACTGCAGACGAAAAACTTCTGTAACAAAACTAGAGTTATGAGACTCATTATTTTTTTTCTGAATGCTTGTCTAGAAAAGTCACTTAGATGAAAATTCATAGAAATAGAGAAATTTTGAATCACTCCATGAGGATTTAGGCAGCTTTATGAGTAGAATAAGCTTCAGTTTTGCTCAACCAATATTGGGAAATAGTCATTGTCAATATTCAAACATTTTAAAGATGGTTTTCTCACTGACGATTTTTATGGTCGCCATTTTTTTTCGTCACAATCTCAAGCAAACACTTGATACATCTCATAATTAGTCTGTTTTTCGTACGCAATTGAAATGAATTCTCTACAAACATGTGTTTATGTGAGGTATTTTAACAAGGGTTTCAATTAATATATTTTAACTTTACTGAAAATAAGCGTTCACATGAAATACATAAAATACAGTACCGTTCTATTTGTTATGTACTGCATTCATTCACGTTTTATAAAACAAAATACACTTTATTAGCTTGTAACTATATTAACACGCATCTGTAATTCTCTACAAAATATGTCACTCTAATTTACTGGCAGCTACATCTGAACCAAACGTGAGCAATGTCCAAATGATACGTCTTAAAACTACTTAAAACGTATCTTTACAAGTTTCTTTGAGGGTAAAATGGTATATTTACTGACACTGTTTTAATAGACTCTGAATAGACGCGATTTAGCCTAACAATGTCCTAAACGTATGTAGGCACTTGGTTAGTTATAAGCTAATTAAGTGAAAGCCAGCCTACGTGTATTCAAGTACTCAACTTGTTAAGTGTAAAAATGATTAATTGCTACCTAAACATACTAATAAGAGACAAGATTAATAACGTAATTTATTCTTGTGTAATTTGAAAAACTAAAAACTCTACAATTCCTATTAATTTAAAAAATAAGTGTTTTCGTATAGAATTGTTTACTTCTTTACCTTAGAGATTTATTTTGAAAATAATAAAAAATAAAAGAACTTCATGCACAACGCAGTGTACGTCAATATAGCCATTGCCAGAGGGGTGGCCCTGGCTGAATAAAATAACTTCTTGCTTCCACTGGAAATTGGTAGCATCTAGCTTCTAGAGCTCATATGGTTGGTCGCACCGATAAATGTTGAAACATGTTTTCTTGCGTTCGCTCTTGAACGATTCATTGTTACATGTCATTTTGAGTTTACTTTTGTTTATATTGTATTTTATCTCCTTCTATTACCTTTTGTGTGTTTTTTTACAGATTGTGGAAAGTTATATTAAAATTAAAATATCAGGAAAAAGTATAAACTTATCATTTTTTAATTTCTAAAACTCTGGACTGTTAGCCGACATAAAATTTCAAGAAATTATACGATTTACATCAACATTTAAATATTTCATATATTTAACCCCTAAAAAATATTTCATTGTGTGTTATTGTGATTGTTTACACTTCGATATGTTGGACATAGCTCGATTTTGTTAAATTTTGAAGCCATCTAATTATTTTATTTGATAAAAACAAAATAAAAGTCTACAGATAAAACCTATAGGCTTACTGCTCCCTTGGATAAGCAATGCTTATTTTACAACTTACTGGTATATGGACATTATAGTAACATATGATTGTTTGACTGTACACTATCTTCATAGTAACTAGATGTCCCTCTAGAGAACACTTTCCAAGATCAAGGCAAACTACGATCACTAATAAATCTTTTACTCTATTCCACCGTTTTCGTTACAGAAGGTGAAGCAAGAACACATTACATACTGGTTTAGAAGTAACCGTTACCTTAACAAGTGTTCCTTAATATCTTGCACAGAGGTTTCCCACTTTATACTTTGCAGTTTATTTAGATATATCTAAATAAGTGTTATACAAATTAATTTTCGTATTTCTCAGGATGTTTTCCTGGTAGCACCTGGTGTGCCCATTCTGCTATCGCGGTATCTTAAGTACAATATGTCTATATAAACGTACTCACGATCAAATTTTAAACAAACAAAGTTTAGCATCAAAAACCTACTCAACTATACCATTAGGTAACAATCAAGATGTTGACCAGGACATGAAGAAGTCAGCAACTTTATTTATACGCATGATTACCTTTTTTTTTAGTCTGCGACCTACAAGTAAAAAATCCACATACGACATACAACATCGTTTTTGTTTTGTTACTGTCCACCTTATTCATACGAATCAGTTTCTCTGAAATCAGTGAATATATGTATACAAATATTTTTCTCTTTCGAATATAGCAGCATTTTCTTCAAAAATAGGTCCGGCATGGCCAGGTGGTTAAGGCACTCGACTCATAACCCGAGGGTCGCGGTTTCAAATCCCCGTCCCACCAAACAATCTCGTCCTTTCAGCCGTAGGGGCGTTATGATGTACAATAAATCCCGCTATTTGTTGGTAAAAGAGTAGCCGAAGAGTTGGGTGATGATGACTAGCTGCCTTCCCTCTAACCTTACACTGCTAAATTAGGGATGGCTAGTGTAGATAGCTCTCGTGTAGCTTTGCGTAAAATTCAAAATAAATCAAATTCTTTAACAAAATGATAGATGCAATCTTCACTATTTCTTTGTCTTAAATGCTTTTTATTTTGGTTCAGGAAAACAAATTCTTCCTGTACTTCCTTAATTTCCTTTGCATTTGTTTGTCCTGAACAACTTCCCTCCCAAATTTCTCAGTTAAACGATACAAATTTAGTATCGTTAAAAATGTCATTGTCTCAAGAGTCGAGATTTTCTACCCTTTTTCATTCAGAATCACCTTACTTGTTTCTTGTTTAGTCAAACGTTTTAATGCAACAAATATATACATGATGACAAAACGTTGTCGTCAGCATATCATGTGACGACTGAATTCGATTTAAATTTTCAATTTTATTTGCAAAGCATTTCACACAAACAACACTTAGCCCACATGTAATTTCCTTAAAAAAATAATAATACACTAAATAAAATTGCTATGGGCTTTCTTGCTTGTTTACGTCTGAAATACGCATGCGCAGTTCTTCCATAACTACATGCTTATCAATTTGTGAACACGCATTCAGGCGATTCTGCATTACAGCTAAGTTTGTCTTTATTGCAACTCTACATGCTTTAGTTCGGTTCATTCTATAAACAACTTTTAATTACTTTTCTCAATAGTACGGGTTTTTTTTGTTCTTCGCTTTTCTGAGTTTCTTTGTTTCGACTCGTAAAACTGTATCATACACTGAACGCTTTTTATAAATATTATTACTGTACTTTATTGTTTACGTGTAGTTTTTGATAATAAAATTTCGTCCGCATGAGTTTGTTTATCTGATTGCCTAAAATGTTTTTCAAATACACCAGCATTTATCGTCCTAACACGAAGATGCTTCCAATTAGCATGTTATAATTTCTTCATTATGATTCCAAATGAAGAAATTATAACATGCTAATTGGAAATATGTTAAATTGTAATACATTTCCCGCGATCTGAAAAACATTTGCCATAGTTTTCATAACCTTCGCTTGAAGTTTTCTTATTCTATCATTTTCAACTTTATGGATCATAGAAATACTAATAACCTACTATTTTTTATCCGATATACTTTTTGGTTGTTAGTTAACGTGTAACACTGATATGTGTTTTCAAGTCTTAAACATTCACTCACACACACACATACATACATATATATACATAAATATAATAAGTTATTAACTCATTAGAATCAACTACAAGTAGCCAAAATATAAGTAATACGAAATATTAGTCCCACCATTTAACTCGCACAGGACGAAACATTTATACCTATTACAAATCACCTTCAAAACGTATGAGCCTGTTGGAAGATAATTACGGAAATGGTATCCACTGCGCAGGTGAAAACTGTTATTTATGCAACCAACTAAAGAAGAACGTCCCAGGTCGATCTGCCATTCGCCACCCGGGGGCGGTCACAGGTTGTGGGCTCGGCCATTGCCTCATAATACCAATCAGAGAGTCACAAATGTAAAAGCAGATAATAGATCTTGATATTTCCCATTATTTTACTACTTGTCAGATAACACGCTCGACAACGACCTAACGGAAAAACATGAATACTGAAGTGTATTCACGTATCGAAGAAAATGAAACGGATTATACAAATAATAGAAAAAACTTGAAGAATAGAATGTAAGAAAAAAATTATGTGCATAATTAGGTGGTTAATATGATTGCACCCATGTATGAGTAAATTAAATAATTAAATATCTTAGATACCAACAAAAGGAATCATGATCAATAAAAACTACACTTTTTACCGAGGAAAGCATATATTTGCTCGTTTCATTTTTCTTCAGGAAGTAACATTCCTTTATAGGTTTTTCATGATTTTCTAAAACTCAGTGTTAATTTAATAAATAAAGAACTGAAGTACTCACTGGATAATAACAAGATAAAAACTGAAGTATAACATGGATAATAACAAGATAAAGAACTGAAGAATAACCTGGATTATAACAAGATAAAGAATTGAAAAATAACCTGGATAATAACGAAACAAAGAACTGAAGTATAACCTGGATAATAATGAGATAAAAAACTCGAGTATGTAAAATGGATAATGACACGAGGGTACGTATATGTGTTTTATGAAAGTATATATATATATATTTTATTTCCTAACCCTGTGCTAGAAGACAAAATATTAAATATTAGTGGTTTAGTCCCTGGAGATGAAGTTCAAAGAAATTATTTGTCTGTGAATTTCGCGCAAAGCTACACGAGGTCTATCTGCACTAGCCTTCCCTGATTTAGCAGTGTAAGACTAAAGGGAAGGCAGCTAGTCATCACAACCCACAGTCAACTCTTGGGCTACTCTTTTACCAACGAATGGTGGGTTGGACTGTCAAATTATAACGCCTCCACGACTGAAAGTGCGAGTATGTTTGGTGTAAAGTTTGGAGAAACCAGAAAATCATAGCTAACAGCAGACATTCTTCTGGCCCCCCAGTGGCTCAGCGGTACGTCTGCGCACTTACACGCTAAAATCCGGGTTTCGATACCCGTGGTGGGCAGAGCACAGATAGCCCATTGTGTAGCTTTGTGCTTAATTCAAAACAACAACGACATTTTTCTGTTTGTTATAGCCATTGTTTAAGTATGAATGTAAATTTAAAATGATATATATTAAGCAAAAACATTAAGAAATTATGGAATCATAAAACAATTATGTATTATATCAGCAAGAAGGAAAAATTGTGACTTGTCTTGGAGAGGTTACATTGGGGAAGAAAATTTTATTCGTGATTCTTTTGGTGGTTCATTTATGTTACTGTTTCTGTAGTTCTAGTTCATTCGTTTCTTTTTATCTTTTTTTAATTCAAAACTACAAAATTGGTTGTATTTACCTCGCCAACCGAGAGGAATCGAATCTAAAATTTTAATGTTGTAAGTCCATAAACTTACTACTAACCCACTGGGGGCCTAGTTATATACTATTTTAGGAGATTTATGTTGGAAAACTTGAAAATTAGAGATTAATTACGAACTTACATATACTTACGTATATGTCATATACGTAACCCTAAATTAGCTTTTTTCAAGAAAAATGAGTAAGTTAAGAGAATTTTTTTTCAATATTTCTCCAGTTTTGAATATGTGGACTGAAGAAAATGGAAGCCTTTTAAATAATAAATACATTACAAAACTATACATGGCGATATCTTAACGTATCTACAAATTAGAAATATAATCTATAATTGAACGGATTTAAACTTTACACGAAAACAAAGCTAACAAATACAGGATTTAATGTTATAGCATGTTAAACAGTCATACATTTTAACCCTAAAGAAGGCGCAAAGGTGAATAAATTGGTTTAAATAAAAATATGTTATTTTATATTTATCTAGGATTTTTAAATGTCATTTTCATAAATTTAACAAAACATGAGTACAGTTTATATATATGAGTACATATATTTTGTTGTTCATTTTTTCTACAATTACCTCTAACTTTATTTTTCATTTTCAGTATTACATTTTAAAACTTTAATACTGACATTTTTACCAATGTATACGAAATCGATTTTATAAAATACTTCGAATAAAATTGAGTTTAAAACTTAGATTTTTGTTTCTTTCCTGCAAGCCAAACTTATAGTATTTTTTAGTGATTATAAATCGCAATTCGTTATTAAATTCTTAATATCATCAAACAAGCAATGAATATTTTGTTAGATAATTGCGTTTCAAAAGACTAACAAATTCTCAAAAAGCATTTAAACTTAAAAACAAAACTAAGAAAATTCGTGATGACGAGAAACCCACCTGAAGTAAAAATGTATTCTAAAGACAGCTGGTATGGGTATTAAAACTTTAATTAAAGTGAAGTACAGAACAACAGAATATATTAAAACTAAGAAAAACTTCACTTTGATCATTAACTATTATATAAAAAGGTGAAAATTAGTGAAACGTATGACCTACTTCCTTTTTGTTTGATTTGTCAAAAAATTCAATAATTTTAAGTTGAATTTGTACTTATATATAATTATAAATGTGAATTATAAGTTTTAATATTTTTAATAAATGTAAAAGTAATACACAACTTAGTGTTAATTTAAAAGCTGCTTAGCTTGCTAAAGCATAAACAAATCTGACATTTGTCAATTGTTATAATCATTTTATAAGAAGGAAGACAACTAAGAGCAGAAAAAAAATGTTAATTTTCTTTTCTCTGATTAATAATGTCGAAAAGGAAAATGAGGAATTTATGTAGACTAATATGACAGTGAACGTTCCATACACATAACATAAATATTGATTTTAGAGTTCAGGCAGCCCTAATATACTGATGAATGTGTATAGATAAACGTATATAGCGGTTTTTCCTTAAACTATTTGATGAATTTCTGTCTGACTTCGTTATTTGATTGATTACTTCAGTAAGTCTAGTATGCCTTTTATTGTGATGCTTTCATTACACTCGATATTTATTAATGGAAGTGTGCATGCAGTCTATTTGTAATGCAGTAAGTGCTTTAGCTTAAAATGCGTTATTAATTGTCGTAGAAGCAGTCTCTAAATGCTGAACGCATCAGTGTAAGAACGTATAAGTCTCATGATAACAACAAAAATCATAGCAAGTGCGGTTCCCTCAGAACACATAGTTCTAAACCTAATTATTTGGCTAAATATAAACATGCCGTTTATTGTAGGTGTTTTGTAGATTTTGACATCTGAATCGATTCATTGCTATATAGTTTCTATACCTCTGAAACAAAATCGAAGTAAATGTTGATGAAACGATGAGAGAGTTGGTCATTTACATGTATCGAAGTACATAGGGTATATTGTACATTAATGAAAACAATTATATATTTTTGTAAATAATTATTGATTGTCATACAAGATAATGCACACGGCAACCATTCACTACGTATAAGTTTTCAATTTCTTAATGTCAATTATGCAACGTTCTCTGTTGAAGTTTACAGTTCTGTAAGTTACTGAAACCTATTCATTATTTTTACAGACACTAATTCAACCTTCTTAAAAAAAACAGTTCTATAATTTGTTAAGGCTCACTCAGTTTTTTCTATAAAACCTATAGTTCTATAATTTACAGAGACTAATGCAGCCTTCTTAACGTTTATCGTAAGCAGTCTTACGGATTTAGAGGAAAATGTTACACTTTACAACTAACAAAGTTGAAAAGATGAAAATAATATATTGTGTATAATGACATGAAACAAAACTATTGTTTTATCTCTAAGTGTAATAAATGAGCTATCGTTACTTCAAAGTGTTTATCTATGCTACTCATTCACTTCAAGTAAAGAACAATAACATAAAATATGTTATTACATTTCTTATCACCCACATAAATAAAACTCATCGCCGTGTATTTGGAGCAACATTCCCGGAGCCACAGTCGTTCTTCGCCGGTTCTAAATGAAATGATTCCCGTCTCTTACACAGTTAACTACACACGTAACATAGAAGTTGTGTTTCAAACAGCAACGAATAACAAACTACATCTTCTGCTTCCACAAAAGTGACTCAGAAAATATATAAGCTTATATAAATTTTATAAGATGTAAATAACAGAGTCATTAAGGACATGAGTAAAAGGTATCATATTGCTGGGAGTTCTTTACGGTCTACTTCACGATCTGAAGAAAAAACACTCCCTACTGTTGACATGTTAATACAACGTATCGTTTTGTAAACCTACTCTGAGACTAGATACATCATCAAACTGTTAACCAAGGTAAAATTTAACATTTAACAAGACACATAAAAAGTTAGGAATTACGTGCTGACTTGCCTCTCATTAAGCTATATTAGTACACAATACACGTGATTTAAGTGGTTAGCGCCAAGTTACTCACACTTCAACAAGTTCAGAAAAGCCTGAGGCTAATAGTATTCCATGTGAATGAAACCGCCTGTTTGAAATATTTAGTAGCTGATAAACTAATTCTCTCTTACAGTTTTACACTTTGAAAATTAAATTGGCTTACTTTTAATAGAGGTAGCGGTTAATTACTCGTCTACACAGTAAAAAAATACAGCGATTCTGACATCAAGCGATTTTGGAATTTTCCATTATCTTTGTCCAACTCACCACTGGGAGAAACTTCTGTGTTTCCCAAAGTATTTATATAACCTGTTTGATGCCATCATTAAACCGGTAACCTGTTTTGGTTCTTGTATAAGAACACATGTGCTAACAAACAAGAAAGAAAAATGTTAACATGAAATATAAAAAACTGAACACTGAAAAGTGAATACAGTCATTGCTCGAAACCCTGAACGACTCGGCAAGGTAACGTAGAAAAACAGTCGGATTATTATTTCTATTTAGATTAAATTGTGAATTACTTCTGGAATATGTTATTGCATTTAAAACATATATTTATGAATGGGAAATGTATTAAATTAGAGCAATAGCATAAAGCTAAACAGAGTATTTGCAAGTAAAAATGTATAAAAACCTGAATAAGTCTTATTTGAAAGAGAAGAAACGTATCGTCTCAGTAAAGCCCTAAAAGAAGATGCATGCTGCTAAAACATAAAATAAAACAGCTCAACTTGAATAATAATTCAACAAAAGTATATACATTAAAAAATAAAACGTTTACTTTAAGACATTGATATTTTATTCCATTTCACTACAAATTGTTCACATACTTAGGCTTCAGACAACGCACGATTTTTAGTATTTTCTCTCTATATAAGCGTTTCCTGTTATTCAACTTTTCTGTTATAGAGCATGGTGAAACAATAGAAATAAAAAATACACTTCATCGGAACGCAGCGATGGTACTTTCGTTTAATGTAATCTATGTGTATTTTGTTGATACCCAAGAAGTACAGGCGAGAACCAGAGCCTTTGTGAAGAAAACATCTCCGGCCGATAGAGGCGGAGCAAAACAAAGTGGGCGATGGCTGGTGCGGCTTCCACCATAAAACAGCATTGTTCGTTGGCAAACCAAGATGGCGTCGTACCGCAGTATTGCAGAAAAAAGGTTAAAGCAAGAGTGCTATATAAAGTACGAAGAGGAAATTGCATTAATTCGTTAATAATTAATCTGGTAAAATACGTAAATGGTGTAACGAGCCTTCACCTCTGCAACACAATTTCATGAACAAATGACATCATCCAACAATCAAATTCAGGCTGCCATAAAAGCTAGAACTTTCTAAAATACGTATTTCCTATACTGCAAAAATTATTTTTAACTAACTCAAATACCTTATCCATAAGTCTAATTCCTATATCTATAAAAATATATAAAAGGACACTTCGACGATAAAGTGTTACGAATAATATTAATGAGGCACTGTTAGCAGTTAGTTACTGCTACATTTCTCAAAAAAGCTTTTATTTTTTAGCCTATTGATGTATGAAAAATAAAACTGTGTCCTACCTAAATGACGAATGTTTTACAAGAAAAATTACACCAGTATTTAAATGTTACGCTACTTAAAATAAAAGGTTAAATTTTGCGTATTCCATTTTCTGAGTAAATTATGACAAAAGAAAACAAAGGTAGAGTCTATCACAAACATTCAATGTGTATATATTTTATTTCATATTTTTGTCCCACATTTGACATCAATAGAAATGACTTACAGATACATAAATGGATGTGTTAAACTTTATAAAACAATGAATGTGACTGAAATTTATTTTTCTCTTCAATAAAATTTTGTGTTCTTCTAATCTGTAATTACAAATGTAATAAACGAAAAGCACTAATGTGCGTATATTGTAGTAAATAATAGCTACAGTGTGCAGTGTGTTTGCCGATTAGTTTCAAACTCATTACTATATAACATGTCTTTTGTTCTGAATAAACTAGCAGTGGAATAAACATTCACATTTTACTTATTATAAGTAACTACAATACTTACTTAATTCGTTTGTAACCTTTAACAAGTTACAGTAAATAATGATTTTCAGAGATTTGTCCTCACAACCGGTTTTAGTACAATGTTAATAAAACAAAAGTTTCTGTGTGTGTGTGTGTATATGTGCGTTTGGACAAAAATGAGTAAAGATGTTATAGAGTCATAAGATCAACAATTGTGGAAATTAAAAACTTCTGTTAAGCCTTTTCTTAACTCCACAATAAGTAAATAGGTGTCTTAAGATGGAAATAAACATGATCACCGTGTAAAATTACATCGGATAAATATTCTTATTTTAATATTAATTGCATTTATATGTTTAAAATATGTTTTAAGTATTTTTGTACCACAAAAGAAACAAGGTGAAAAGTGACCGTTTTTAGCGAATGCCGGATAATCCACCGGTTAAGAAGGATTTTTTGACTTACAGAGTTTAGAATTAAAAAACTTTCGTAAAAAAAAATTAATAAATCATTGAGACATTTTGTACACAACTTCTATTTAACTTAGCTGATCATCGGCAATGATTTGAAAGATCCATAAATACCCTGAACGTTCTTAAGTCATTATCAGCTAAGACATTTTTATTACTTTGTGAAACAACTTAGGAAACATCTTACCAACATTGTAAAGTTTAGTCTTAAGTTTTGACACAGGTAAGAACTTAAAAAAGATTTTAAGAAGTTTTCATAAAATTTCCTCTTCGTCATACAATAAATAGACTGAAAGACTCGTTTATTGTGTAACTGACTACAATAAGGAACAGTGAATGTGTGTTGTTGACAAAACCACGTAGATTACTAGTTTAATGAAATTTATTGTTAACTTTTCGATGTATTTAAAGTTTTATTATATGAAGAATGCATGGATGAGTATAATTCTTTGTTTTCAAGTTCACTTAATGCAAAGAGATATACACAAATGTATATATGTAATATAACCATACGAGGAGAAGGCGTTTTTATTTGTATGTTTTCTGTTGTATCTATGTCCGAGGTAACATTTTAATCATATGTATATGTATTATATGGATAAACTAGGTTTATCAGTTTGGTAATACTTGGTTTTCCTTGATATTTTGTGTTAGTTCTTTTATCACGGCTAACATATGAATAACGCATACCATCTTTCAGCTTACCTGAATATTTATGTTAAACCAACGTGCAACAACTAAGAAAGTATGAGCGATGAACTGCGAGAGCCTAACACAATTTAATGATGTGAATTAATCTAGAGTCAGTGTATCACACCAAACGTGTTTTCTTCATAGGGTATGTAATTCCAAGCAAAGCAATTTTGAATCCCAGAAAAATCTAAAAACTAATACTCATTTTAAAAACATCGCTCTTACTTCTACTATTACCGATGTTTTGTTTTATTGTAAGAATACCAAATGATATCATTTCGACTGCATTTTGTCACTTTTAGTCCACCAAAGCAAAACGCGTCTGTTATTACTAGATCCGAGTACGTTGTGAAGCTTTCTCACAATAAGAGTAACGAACATAATAAAATATCACATTTCATTAAATTTACAATACTAGAGATGTCTATAGTCCTTTTACTTTTTGCATTACCTTTTAGGCAAGTCCGTGTGTGTGTTTAAAATAGCCAGTTCAATATAATAATAACATATTGAGTCTATGTCGAAGTTTTTTTTAATAATAATGCCATTAGTACTTATACATTGAATTTTAAAATACGAGGGAAAATACAACCACGAAGATAAATGTATATATATATTATTTATTAAAAATAATCATTATACATCAGGAAAATGTTACTTCAAATACAGAAAAATTCCAACGTAATTAGCTGATGAAATTCTACCAAGACAAGACTAAAGTGTATATCTCTTAAATTTCAACAAGCATGCGAAAACACTACGTACACTTTTACCTATTTTGAAGAAGTTACGTGCATATAACGTTTCTTTACTACATATATAAAGTACTGAACACTTCCTATCTTTTAATTTTTCAAAATGTACATTACATCACTTTTATCATTTAAAAAAACTAAAGCCAGTATCTTGCATCGAGTTTGAATTTAAAAATCCTCACATAACACACATATACATAAGTTGCGCACATAGTGTAAATATTGAGTGTCATTTATGATACGAAAGACTACACTATGTGCGCAACTATTTTTCATGTGAACATATATTAATATTTGTGAGACAGAAGCGTTTTAGACAAACAGCTTAAAACTAAAGTATAGCTGTCCTAATTCTTGAAATTTCGTGTTACAGCACTACCATGTCACTTGGTTACTGTGTTCAAGAGATTGTATTCTGTTTGCTTTCTCATCTTTCCTAATGAACTTACTCTTGAACGTTTACTAAAGCGATGGTTTGGTTGACATCGTTTAACTGTAACTGGCAAGAATGAATTCACTAGGAACGGTGAAAAAGCAAATAGAATACAATCTCTTGACCACAGTAACCAAGTGACATGGTAGTGCTATAACACGAATTTTCAAGAATTAGTACATCAAATTTAAATTTATAGAATATAGGAACTTTCAATGTTCATAGTTAACCTTATGTATTTACGAGATTGGACACGTAGAAAGACTGTTCATGAATTGCTAAAAGAGGAATGCTACACCAAACAAGGTATTTTGAAACGCTGTCCTCCAATCATGGTATAGCCTCACAGCGTAAAAGCTAGTCTTGTTTGTCTAATTCAAAGCCATCTAATAATATATATGTGTTTTGTTTATCTCGAGAAATCGAATCCAAGATTTTTATGTTGTAAGTCCATAAAGTGTCTTGTGGTAATTGTAACAATATTACTCATGATCACACAACATGAGGGAAGGAAAGATCAAATGCATCCGACCGTCCCAAGACTTCAATGCCCTAATCCCGACGCTGAGAGAGTGAGAGAAAGTTAGTACCAGTTACCTCTGACCCACCAGGAGACTGTTGGACTTAATATGGCAGAAAATTTGTTTGTTACCACTGTTATGTATTTAATACCTTTGCAAGATAATTTCGAATGATCGAAAGTGTGTAAAGAAATGTAGAACAAAGCGGTTGTCTCTAAACAACGAACATTAAAGCGTGTTCTAATTTGGGTTAAAATAAACATAAGAATGAATAATTATAATGACTTTAAATTAGAAAAAAATAATGAAATTGGAAAATTGCATTATACAGTCAAGCCTGAATCTAAAAAACGGCCATTTATATGTTAAAATGTTTTAATGTGTAAAATAATTTTGCACTTGTAATAAAACCATTTTGAATATATAATTGTCCGACGAGATCTCTCATCAATTTATATTAATAAACCTGAAATTATATGGTACATTTTAAATATAGTGTTTAAAAATCCATCAATGAAGAAATAGTTGATATGTAATACTACGATGACTAAAATAGTTCCTACCTTAACTATAGCGTACAGTTATACAAGAGTTATGTAATTATGGATTTTAATAACCACAATTTACACTATTATCAGTTTATCTCGATAAAGTAATTATTGCGCTTAAGATATAACTGTTAATGCAAAGTTGCAGTTGTTTCAATCACAAAAAACATTATACAAAATGTAATTGTTTTTATGAAATTAAACTGTAAAACGTTGGAGCAATTTTTTTAACTTAGATACGTTAATTTCTTTTTACAGGAACATAAAATATCTTAATATACTTAGAGCATTCTGAAATATCACATGCAAAAGATGTAAGTATATATTACATTTTGATGTTCAAAAGCCGATAGAAACTTTTCCATTTCTGTTTCGCACCAAATATTTTATCAAAATACTATATTTACTCCTACAAATTTGAGAGCTTCAGTTTGGTAAAAACTGATTATTAAGTTGCACAGAAATAGATACAATTTAATACACATTTAAAACAAAGATCAACACGATACAAATCATATATATGGATTTACGATATATTTAATTTTAAAGAAATATAATAAATGTTTTCATTTTTTATTTAACTTAGATGAAGCCACATTCGCGAAATACTTTTATATAAATGTTTTGTTTATAGAGAAACGCAATGAACGATTTTTGCAATTTTCTATTTAACCTAGATGAAACCACATTTCATAAAAACTTCTATATAAATAATCTGTTTTTAAAGAAACATTATGAACGTGTTTTTATTATATTTTATTTATCTTAGATAAAGCCACATTCATGAAATATTTCTATATAAATATTTTGATTTTACAGAAACGTAATAAACGTTTTTCGTTGTTTTCCGTTTAACCTAGGTAAAACCACGTTCATGAAATACTTTTATATAAAGTTTTAAAACTATATTTACATATAACTGGGATAAAGAACAATAGAAAACAAAACAGAAATCAGTAAGATGATATAAAAATATTCTATCTATCCACAGACTTATCAATGTTTCTGAGTTTTCTTCTGAAAAAAAAATTTAAATAAAGTTTCACAAAATTGCACAATCTAAAATAATTTTGTGTTGTGTGCGTATCGATCATTATGTATTATAAAAAGTTGAATAAGTTAATGCTTGTAATAGTTCCCTGCAAAATAAACAAACGTGAAACATTATTACAAATAATAACTCCTCTGTTTTGAATATTCAAATGTTTAATATTTTAACGACTGTCTTTCTACGTGAATTAAAATAGAGAATTAAATCACAACTTTTTCGGTTAAGTACTGCAGTTACTTATTTAACACTATAGACAAACGAAAAAATAAAGAAAAACATCGTGATATAAATAGTGAATTGTTGCACTTCATAAAACTCTGCACAACTCTCAAAACTTATTATATCCAGTTACCTGTGAACGTGAAAAAACGCCTGACGGAATCATGGCTTCGTGACCGTGGAACTCACTCCCTATCCATACTAGCGTTACAGTTGCTCCAGTTATTGATATTTTTTATCTGATAAGTAAACAGTGAGTCATATATATATAGAATGTATAATACTATTCCAAGCTACTTGCTCTTCACTTATTTTATATGAAGTATCTGAGTTTCATAATATCCAAACTGATATCAATACTCAGCAGCCACAGAAGAGTTTCGCCAATACTCAAAAAAACGCGACTCGCTCACCAGCACAGACGATCAGTTCTTGATCAGCAAGAAGCAGAAACCAATTACGAATTACATTATATTGTGTAGTCTATACTACGATGAAACATAGTAAACATCAGTAGTTCTATCTGAGTATTTAGAATTATTGTAGCACTTCAACAGATTAGTAGTAGCTCTGATTTTATAAGTAAAGTCATCACAGTACAGAATCCACAGTCCGACCGTACTCTGTCTCAAACATATAAAAACCTACTGAAAAACCCCTCCAGTCTCAGTTCTGGGATGATTTTGCCCTCAATGCTCTTTGTTGCATGAGAATATGAAAAGTTTAAGTGCAAATCTTACCAGCGGTAAGACGTTTTCTATACTTAGAACTTCCCCTCGTTTAACTCTGGGCAGAGGTTGTAAATCGAGGTATGGACTCAAAAGACGAACTGTTTGAAATGTCCCTGAAGCTTATATTGCATGCAATAAATTAACCGTCGCTGTCACACTGAGCTTATAATGGGAAACCAGCATCTACACCGGACCTACCCGTGTATATGTGTGTACAAAACAGCATTAACTACTGATATGATTTCCAAACCTATCGTTTTTATAGAATTATAGGCGTGAGAATGTTTCTCGATAACTGTGAAAACATACAAACATTCTCAAAATGGCGTTCATATATGATCTCCAACAAATAAGCCTGAGTTGTTTAATGGTAACAATGAGCTTAAAACTACGAGCTGGTTTATTAATACAGAAAGTTCACCAGTTTAAATTCTTTCTACGTTTTCATGCGTCTGAGCTGAAAGCAGGTTTTGATTGGCTGCTCTGTCAGGCCGAAAAACAGGAAATTCTTCTCTAACTCAGAAGTCTGATAGAAACTGTAATACTCCTCAACCGTTTAAGAATTCTTTCAAAATCTATTGCAGATAGACTGGGATGCAATAAATAAATAAAACGTTTAATGAAACAAGTTTTTCATAACTTTTAACCTCTCCCCTAAGTCCCCTTAGAGATAGGTCAGAGGCGATTAATATCTTCTTGAGATAAAACATCACGTAGTACACGAGATTCACGTGACTTCTTAAAATGTTACAGACTAGAGGTAGCTGAGCGTGCAGAACGTAATAAACAAATTAAACTAGTTGAAAGAAAAAACAACAACTAGTATCAAACACATTGCTTAAGTTTAAATTGAAACCTGTATAAGGTTTCTTCTACAAGTAAAGATTAACTTAGAAGGCTGTGGGTGAGATTGTTGACATGGTTCAACCTGGTGGCGGGGGTAAGATTAAGAATTTATTGCAGATTAGGAGGACGAGATGCCAAACAGGTTACTTCTTCCTTGGATGATACCAGAAAACTAAACTCTATTTTCCTACACTATCTCACTCTTCGGGTTACGCTATTTTTGTTTTGTTATCTCTAACTCAGAAACGCCCTCAGTGACACAGCGGTATGTCGGCGGTCTTACAACACTAGAAATCGGGTTTCGATATCCGTGGTTGGTAGAGCACAGATAGCCCAATGTGTAGCTTTATGCTTAACTTTAAAGAATCGGGAACTTTTTACACAAAATATGTCTAAAATGAGATAGAAAAATGAAAGTAAATGTTTAATACATTTAACTACTGTGTGGATTGGTTCTAAAAGATCTTCAAACTTTATGCATATTTTTTGTACATTTTATTCCGTAATATAAACTCTTTTACTTTTACACATCTCAAAGTAAGTTATATAGTAAATGAACAATCATAAAAGGAATTACAAAAATAAAACAACTCAGTGAGAAATGTTTGAAACGAAAAACAAACGAACAATTTAAGAACTATAAAGTGGTACGATTCAAGCTGTTTCTACCAGTATTTTCTTGACTCTGGGTAGGTGGTATGAAAAAAATACCAAGATATAAAGGCCTGAAGCTAATTTTTAAAGTATATTTCTATTGGTACTAAGTCTCCAACTCAATGCAAAAAGACTTAAACTTCATTTTAGTAATAACACACTTTATTCATTTAGAACATGTGCCCAAACAGTTTCGTTGGTTTATATCATAGATGTAAACTGTATTTTCCGACACTATTTCATATTTTAATAAAACATCGGGTTACGTTATTTTTGTTTTCATGAATGAAGAGTGAAATTTGTTGTCTGGCTTTAAAAGCTAAACGGATGTTAAACGGTATTAATATTCAATACTGGAAAAGAAAGGACATTGTTTACGCTACGTTTAACGGAACTTTGTTGTTGTTTTTTCGTCAACATAAATGAAACGGAAAATGATTTTGTTTTTACTATAAATGATGGTATAACAACTTCTGACTATTAAGGTTCTGTTTTTTATGTTTAACAACAGTTTTGGAAACTCTCATAGATCTGATCTTAAACTGAGAAACATCATTAAATAAAGAAGTTCAATAGAACCGACAATGTAAAATGGTTACACGTAGATACGGACCTTCACCTCCAAACACAACCTTCTAATCGATTTAACAGTTTCTGAAGCAGATCTGGTAGTTGATATATATTGATCCCGTCGTACGTTCTGACTGTTCCATCTTCTCCTCGTATTTTTTCGATTAACAGCAATATGTGGATATTAAAAAAAAGAACAACCACATGTTCGTTTTGTTGCACAAGTTAACAGTATTTTATGTTCGTTTATTCTCTGGTTTTATTTATCATGACATTATAAAATAATCATCTACATACACAGGCCATAAATTCTATTTAATATGTTTTTTTATACTGTGCTCGATACATATTATATAGCTATTACTTTAAACTTTCAGAACAATTATATTTACTTCGATGCACTAAACTTTATTTAGGTGCATTAAAATTTAGGATGAATTATAAAAGTGACGGCCGGTTTCCACTATTTAGTCATGTAAAAGTAGCTACAAAGTTGCTAAGTGAGGGCTGTTTAGAACTGCCTCCTTTCAGTAAAAAAATGAGTGGCGAACATGCAGAGAAAATCCCGTGTAATTTTGCAGGAGAACTCCCAGAAGTACACTTATGAGAATAATATTTTTCTGTCCCTCTTTTTCTATATGTTTGTTATGGGGATCGCATTTTCATATTCTATTGTTAATGAAATCCATAAAACCACAGTATATAAAATCCTGCAGTTCAGAATATTCGAAAACATACAAAACTATATTATAGTTTAAACAGTTTAAGAAAAGAAAAATTTATAGTTCACCTCCTTTTTTAATACAAAATTTTCACTATTTTAGCATTGTAATATATAATAATAAAATAGCAAATCTGTGTATGTACGTGTGACCGCTACAACTCCAAAAGGAAAAAACCCTAGAAACCTGGAATTTTGCACTCATACAAAGTGAACCCTGAGGGTGTGTACCTAAGTATTACTTATTCACGTGCTTGCGCACATGTGCGTGGAAATCTTTTTAATTAAGCAAGCTAGCAAAAAAACCACATGGAAAAGAGGAGGTTCCTTATATAAAAAAGCAAATGTGTTTTAGTAAAAATGTGTTCCAACATTGGCTTTTATACCATGTTGCCTTGCAACAAAAGTACATGGATTATACTTTTATACTAAAATGGATTGATGTTACACACACTCTCAACCTAATATCCGATCAAAGCCAGATACTTTCGCTAGTTATATAACTGTAATAATGTTGATTTTTACAATATAAATTTCTGTTTCATCCACTGCTGCTTTTATTTATCTAATATTCAAAGCCCATTCAGTTTCAAAAATCTAGTACCATTTTCTGACTTTCCACAAATGTATTTCACTTTAATATTATATATTACAACATCTATTACTTCCTTTTCTAAAATTATTTTTCATATAATAATTTTAAAAAATACAATAACAGCAACTTTTATAATAGCAAATTCTGATTTTAATAATTAAAACGTTTTGACCTGTAGTATGGAGTCCTCTTCAAGTAAATCGTTTCGTTTTTGAAATGTTGTAATCATTAGAATCAGAACTTGCCTATTGTGAAAGTTCTAATCTGTATTTTTAATTAATTAATCAGTTCAGTAGGTTCCCCATTAACCACTAACTTTTACATAGACTATCGAATGGATAACGCAGGTCGTTTTGTTACTATTTTTCATACTTTTATTATAATCTTCTAATTCATTTCAATACCAAACCAGCAAACTGTAATAAAACGAAGAATGTGGTTTTATTGTAATATTTCATCACGTTTATTTATCTAAAGAGCTTCGTTATTTTTAAACCTTAAGAAAGAAAGAAATCCTGTTATTGCTTCGTAATAAAGTTTTCTTCATTATCCCTTCAAGCAGTCTTCAGATTTAATTTCCTAAAAAGTGGGTTTCTTGTCATCAGCTTTAAATCGTGATGTTGTTTATAGCACTTTAATATCCTTTAGTTTTCAACTCACAATCAGTATATATTAAAACGAAACTTCTCTCACAATAATATATCATTTAATGCATTTTTAATCATTTGTAAAATATCACCTTTTGTCAAGATAAATGTAAATTGTATTGGACTAGAAATCTTTGACAGTTCAAAGGGTGCGACTGAAATAATGTATCAATATTGGTACACTTGACTTTATAAATAAGCCTTAAAATACTTTTGGGCTGGCATTGCCTAGTGTTTAGCGTGGCAGGCTGTGAATCAAAAGATCCAAGGTTCAAAACTTGATACTGCTAAATATGCTACGCATATTCAGGTGTGGCATTATAAACATAACAGCCACTTCTGGCATTCGGTTCAAAGAGCCGTATAGAGTTTTTATGGCGGCGAGTGCTTCTGATTGGCTTTATTCCCCCCCCTCTGACAAATATTTCAAAATTAAGAACTACTACACCTAAGCTTTAAGGGGTCTAAAATCTAGCATTTTAACCCATATATGTTATGGGTTATCATAACCCATAAACATTCAAAATTCCAAGTCCAAAACCATGCTATCAAATTTTAAAAAAAATTTTTTGACAATAATTAAAATAAAATTTAATCGGATATAAAAGTATGTGACTGAATTAACTGAGCATTAAATATAACTTCCAAGTATTGGAATAAAACAACACGTAGTACCATGGACAGGAAATACACCAAGTATTGCTTACCACGAATCCAATGAGCGATGCAGATGGTGCTAGCAGCGATATTATAGCAAACAGTAATGAATGTATAATTCATTTGTAGATTCAAGGGAGTGATTGCTGGTCTGAACTTACAGCAGAGATTTAGAAACAACACTTGAAAAAAACAGACAAAAGGTGTGAGCTCCCGATAGGAAAAACTATTAAACGTGTAGTTAATTATCATCCAAACGGTGTGTTTTATTTACCAAGTCCCCTACAGACAGACAATTTACAAGCATACTTTAATTTAGTTGATTTGTAGTTTGCATATAATGAATACATTAAATTGTCACGGAAGTAAGAGAGAGAGTTTTAGCTTAGTTATTTTATTGTCTGGCAAAGTGCAATAGTATTTATTTGTAGGTTGATACATGAATCTTAAGGTACTTATTTAAGACTGGATAAACGTTTGCTAAACTAGATAACTTAGAACATTCGTAGAGGAAAATTAGGATAAAACCTTTGGGATAAAAATATTTCGTGAAAAGATTTTAGTTTTTATAAGAGGTAAACTTTCTTATTGTTATCCCCCTTTGTCCCACTCGAGATGATTTTTTTTTACGTTTGTTACATTCGTGGGATACTTTTTTTCTGGGGAGGCTGGTTTCACGTTGTGCAGTGAGTTTGAAGACTTATTGGAGTGTGGAGAAACGAGAGGAGCACAGGCATGCCCGCAGGGTTCCAAGCCAGAGACAAGAACGCATGAGACAAAGTACGGTCGGACTGTAGATTCTATATTGTAAAGATCTTATAAAAACAGAGCCACTACCAACTTGTTCAAGTGCCAAAACAATTTATTGATATAAATTAAATCGCCTTTTAAAATACAGGCCAAGCGCAGCCTTAGAAAGGCGGATTGTGAGATTAAGATTCTGTGGCTTGCCTCCTGTTAACCCTTGCTTGTTCCCATATAAAAATAAATAAAAAATAATCTGATGTGCATGATTGCATTATAAGAGCGACATTAAATATCACTATCCTAAGTGTAGGCGAATAGTGATACTGTTTATCGCTTCAAAATGCTATCTAGTACAAATAGTTTTCGTTTTGTTTCTAGCGAAATTCAATAAAATACCTTAAAATGTTTCTAAAAGTAAACACGAAAATAAATTACTAATTTAACTACTTGCTGCTAAAGAAAAATTACATTAAAAGGTAATTCAACGAAAGAAATCTCATTGGTTATTTAGTTACCATTATTACAACTAAAAGTGTCTAAATATTTTAAAAACCGATATTTTAGCATAAGAAAATGTTGTGAGCTGTAACTAGTTTGAGCAATCAAAAAGAAATCTATTCTTTACTATTATGGGAACTTTTTTTTTTGAATACTTCTATAAAATATCAGAACATACTTTGTTTGTTTGTTCCGGAATGAAATCACATTGATATCTGTTGTATTCACCGCGGGAAATCAAACCCTAAGTTTTTAGCATTGTAAATCCGTATAATTGTTGTTGTTGTTGTTGTTTTGAATTAAGCACAAAGCTACACAATGGGCTATCTGTGCTCTACCCACCACGGGTATCGAAACCCGGTTTTTAGCGTGTAAGTCCGCAGACATACCGCTGAGCCACTGGGAGCAATTGTTGTTGCCCCATATGGGGAGGTAGTACATAAATAAATTCTTAGTCATTATAATTGTTTTGAGTAACATATTTAATCTCATTTTTTGCTAATTCCACACTTCAATTTACACAGCTAACAGAAGTTTTATTGTTTCAACTGAGAAAAGCAGTTACATTCATACCTACCGATAAGGTTGTTTATAAATACAAAACTGCACGATGGACCATCTGTGTTCTGCCCACCACGGCTATCGAAACCAGGTTTCTAGTGTTCTATTGATAAGAAACAAGTTGTTTTTCATGTTATTAATGACTGACATAACCAAATATTTGAGAAATCATTAAATAATTTTAGTAATCATGATGTCACATGAAATCTTCAAAACAGAAATACCTTTATTTTAAGTAACCAGGTAGATGTTATTATATCAGTGTTCCACAATCAGTTATACCCACGTTTAATAAAATTATTGTGAATTATGATTTTGGGGCCAATAAATTTCCTGAGGATTTATTAACATGATCATTGTTATTTTAATAAACTTCAAATAGAATTACATGAAATTAATGAATTAAGCGTTAATTTAGGAAAGTTAAAGTAAATTTCGATTAAAATCAATTGTCAGTTTAGACAGTTTATCTGACAATAACTAATATATGTAATAAAAGTTATTAACCAAAATGTCGCTTAGTAATAACAATTCTAATCTTCAGTTTTAACCATCTTTGTATTTACTTACACCTCTTTTATGACGAATAATATACATAAACAAAACGGATAATACATCATGGAATGACGATACTTAAAAATATATAAAACATATAATGAAGAAGTTGTTAAAATACTTGAGCATTTACGAATAATTACAAAAACGAAATTAGAAATATACCAGATAAATTATTTAGGGTAGAGAAAAGCTGAAAGGATATCAGGCAATTAAGAAGTTTAAGAAATAATTCAGGATCAATCAGCTTTTAAAGGTAAAACAAAAATTATAAAACCTCTTTTAATGAAATGTGGGATTTCAAGAGTATGGCTGTGTAAAAACTTTTTCTTTAATGTTCAAGACTGAGATTTTCGTTGAGTATTATTACGTAAACACACACTTAGTAAATATCTACACAAATGAGTTAACTGCCGGTTAGTAAGTGTGAAAATATTTATTCGATTAGAAATATTTAATATATACATGTATAAGCACGATGGAAATGTACAAGGTAGAAAAAGAACGTGAGTTTGAAAAATAGGAGAAATTATGTTTGCGACAAAGCAATGCAATTTTTAAAAGGACTTGGTATACAGGTAAATAAAGAAAATATTTATTTCTGTGATTTAACCTCACTTTATTATCAAGATATGTTTCATTGTTTTGCAGTAGGAATAAAATAACTGACTAGTGTGAAAATAGTGACTCCCATACTGTTGTGCCTAAAGATCAATGGCAAATAGTTGCAAGTGTACAGGGACTGATTGACATTAAAGGACAAACACGAGCAATATATATCACATGCTGCCTACTGGCTAAACACTTAAAAAGATTTAAAATCAATTTTTAGATTGCATCCAAAAGTACTTGCCCAGCTCAACGAGTAATGGTCTAGTTGGACCAATCCATTTCTATAACGAGTAATGGTCTAATTGGACCAATCCATTTCTATAACCAGTAATGGTCTAGGTGGGCCAATCCATTTCTATAAGTATACAAGCTCAAAATGAAAACTAGTAAAACAATGCAGTTTTTGCAAGTGTCAATTTTATATATTTCATTACTTAAGTAATCGTACTTTTATTCTAAACACCTTGTCCAGGTCAATGTAAAGTCAAGATGTATGTTATGTAAGTCTAACAACTATGAACCCTTTATCATGTTCGGTATGAAGCAACACTTGTTTGTTTTTTTATTTTTTCAATTTCGCACAAAGCTACTCGAGGGCTATCTGTGCTAGCCGTCCCTAATTTAGCAGTGTAAAACTAGAGGGAAGGCAGCTAGTTATCACCACCCACTGCCAACTCTTGGGCTACTCTTTTACCAACGAATAGTGGGATTGACCATCACAATATAACGCCCCCACGGCTGAAAGGGCAAGCATGTTTGGCGCGACGGGGATGCGAACCCACGACCCTCAAATTATGAGTTGCACGCTTTAACACGCTTGGCCATGCCGGGCCATGACGCAACGCGAGCAATAATTTATGAAGGTCTTACTTTTCTAGCTTTTTTTTTTTGGCGTTCTTGAGCGTAATCTCTTAAGCTTTCTTGCTGACTTCTTGAATATGGATGAATTTATTGTTTAAGTTGATATATAACTACATTGAAAAACCACGATATCTATCTCAATAAGTTGTGAATGAACGACGTTTCTATAAATTTGAACAGACCTTGAGTTACTTCCTGATAGCTTGCACTCAGTGAAAGTTTACACTCGAACTACCTTAAACCGTTATAATGTTAAGTGAAATAAAGTCGTTATAATACAAATAGGAACAGGGCACCCGATAATGTCTCAGCTGACAAAACCATGAATATTTGTGAAACGTTTCGATACCCTTTGTTTCCTACAGCTCGAGAGAACTCTTTACTTCAAAAAGGGGTACACAGATTTTGTTCTTGTTTTCTCTGTCATACACAGAGAATTCGATTATACGTAAGTGAATAAATCGTAATTTCTGTTTCAGCATGTCAAATTACAGTTAGATAACTATATACATTAGACATATAAAATGTAATATACGACAAGTTGTTTAACCGACGATTTTGTGAGGTTAATGAAGTGTAAGATAATCTTAAATCGATGAACATACATCACAGTTTTTTTACCACAGAAATGTTGTTCGACCAATTCTACTAGAGTTAATCCTTCTTCAGATGAATGTGTTCTTAACACGAGTGGTCATTCAGAAACAACGTTTGAAACAAGAACTTGAAATAGGAAGATTAATTGCCGTTGCAATGAAATTAAACGTTGTTAAACATTTCTTCTTAAGAATTTCAAACAAACGTCATTAGATAGAATTAAAGTTCTTAAATTTGTGGGAATTTCAAACCATTTAATCAACTTTAATATTAATCATGATTTCAAGTATACAACTTTTGGGATCTTTGGCCAACTGCATCATTTATTTATGAAGCGTCATATCGAGCAATAATTGCTTTAATTCTTTTACGACATGCAAATTTAAAATATTTTGAAACTTAAATTCATGTAACTAAAACCAGTTTGGTAATGAGAATTTTAATATGTGTTGTTCATTACGTAGACTTTTAATTAATGAATAAACATCATCGTGACATTCAAGCTCTTTCAATCATGCATAACATGTTTTTCAACTTAACTCTAAGAACATTTTAAACGCACTAGCAAACATACATAAACATATTACCTTCCTGTACCATCAGAAAGCATAAACACTTTCAAGGTATTTTTTTCAGCAATATATTATCCCGAAACTACCATTTCCTTCACCGCGGTATCAAGTTTTTTTTTTTTTTTTACAAACAAACACACTGTGTGATATTCATGCCTTCAAACATTCAAGTATTTCTACAACTTAGTTGTACCAGACAAACATCACACTGTAAGCGACAAGGTTTTCTATTACTTATCTTTACGCACAACTTATGGGAAGACAAAACTCAAACTTCACAAACCCATATTAGCTTATAAAATTTTAAACAAACTAATATTTCAAACTAATGTTTTTATGAGTGATTCATTTATCCCAACAGTGATATGTCTGTAAACTTATAACGCTGAAAACTGAGTTTCGATACTCACGGAGAGCAGAGCACAGATAACCCACTGTATAGTTCTAAACTTAACTACTACTAAAAGTGATTCTTCTGCACACTGAACTATCCCTTTTTAGAACTGGGTAAAATTTAAGGTAGAACGTCCACTTAAACTTTTCTCTAATGTCAGTGTTACAAAGGCATTATAACTTATTTATTGTTGTGCATATTATTGTGTCTTACAAATATCTGACTGGTTCGCGAATTTTGAATCACCCTAAATTTTTTATCGAAGTGAAAAAAATTCCCGAGATCAACTTTCAACACATATTTTAAAGTTTTCAGGTAAACAGTTCCTGAGTTACCTCTGTGGTAAAACACGATACCGCATGTTTTCTACTATTAACTAAAATGCAGTTGTTTTCTGAATTTCCGTTTTTTCAGAGTTTCCAGCTTAAACGCTGATAATCGATCGAGTAGATGCTTGAACTCCCTTTGTTTTAGTGCATTCAAGATGTGAGTTCCCTAACTGGCAAATTAACCGAGTTTATTGCTGGGAAGGTAATTAACATGAAACTTTACTAGGAACTTTCTTCACTCAGGACAACGTTTTATATTAAGGTTTCAGTGAACGTTGTCTGTTTTCGTAGTTTATGCTATAACTATTGGAAGAGTAACTTCAATAAAGTAAACTTTTAGAAGTTATTTTATTTTATGCAATTTGCGATTTGAATTTTGATTTGTATGAAGGTGACACTTAAAATGTATCATCGATTCTGATTAAATATTTCATGGGTTCCATTTTCATTTTACGTTCAGAGGTTTCAATTTAATTTATACAGGGATATATGCAAAGGTGATAAAAGCTTTTGCATAGATTTTTTTTTCCATAATTTTGTAAGTTTGAAATGCAAATGCACACACTTGCTTTTTATTTCGTTCTCCCTCTAGTACAGTGGTAAGTCTACGAATTTCCAACGCTAAAATTAGGGGTTCGATTTCCCTCGGTGGACTCAGTAGATAGCCCGATGTAGCTTTGCTATAAAAAAACACACATACATTTATTTTACTGTTTTACTGTATTAATGAAGATTTGTTTCTTATGGTCCTAATGGCATCAAGTCTTTCTTCTAGACAACACTCATTAAAGATCAAAGAGTTCAACTATTTTCTTTAATCCAGTATCATTTGAATCTTCAGTTACTTGGCCTAACTGACTGCTTTAAGGAAAAATTACATCGTCAATATTTTCAACATTTTTTTATAATAGTGTATCATTTTTTACAAAATCCCAAGCAAAAAGAACATTTTAAAATTTCATTAAATAGTGCTGATTAACTTCTGTGCTGTAGATAAGAGGAGAAAAAAATTCGATAAACATATTAATATGTTTACTTTCCAGAAGTTGTGTTTTAAACGAACAATGTTCCTTTATACGATTTACACGTATACATACAAAAAAGTATAATTGTATCAAACTATTTCATTTAGAACTAATTTCTAATTACATTTGTATCTAAAACTATAAAACGGTTTGATATACAATAAAATTTTCTTTATATTTTGGCTTTAAGAAACATTTTTGTTATACTAATAGTTATTAAAAATGCTGAAATTATTAATACCTCTATTTTTCTAACGATTTATCTAATCTCGTTCATACGAATATGCCCTCTAGTGGCACAGCGGTATGTCTGCGGACTTAAAGCGCTTGAAAGTGGGTTTCGATACTGTGGTGGACAGAGCACATATAACCCATTGTGCTTTGTAACAAACAGGAATTTGTTAACGAGACCGTAATCCACTGAAGAAAAAACGTTTATTGCTTTATAATTACACTTGTATAAATCGTTCAAAAAGTTATTTAAACAAAAACCATTGTCAGTCATTAACGATGAGAGACGAAAATGACTTTCGTCTACGTATTGCAAACAAGACATATGCTGAACACACAATACTGTATAAATTCCGTAGAAATATCGCCTCAGAAACGAAGTTATTAAATGTGCATCTTAATATTGAAGTGAAACAATAACAATGCCTAGCCTTGTGTTTAACACCAACAACATATGAATATATTATATTAAAATGGAAATACTTTTCGTAACAGCTGGTTTTGTTGCCATTAAAAATACTCATTGCATTAATATCACTTCGCATCTCTTTATAAGCTGTACCTTGTTCTTTTTGGAAGATTATTTGAGCAAAATATTCAACTAAAATTATATGAAAAGGGTTCATTACTTGATCAGGTAGTTTGAGCTCTCAACTCGTAATCTGAAGGGCACGGGTTCAAATCCGCCTTCTACCAAATATGCTCGCTCTTTCAGCCGTAATGGCGTTATTATGTAACAGTCAATCCCACTATTTGTTAGTAAGAGTGGAGTGGGCGGTGATGAACAATTGTTTTCCCTTTAGTCTTATATTGTTAAATTAGGGATGGCTAACGCAGATTTGCTAATGTAGATTTGCCCAAAATTCAGAACAAACAAACAAATAGTTTGCCAAACGCAGGCTAGCTGCTCAAATATCACAGTTGTACTTAAATAATAAAAAATGCAAGTTTTAGCTGCTAAAAATCTTGACAAATATTCAAACAACTATTGATAATATATCATATTGATTATTCTGTGGAACATACTCTTTTAAAATCCTTATCAAAAAGGCGGTATGATCTACGACACAAAAATTCAGATTAAATTCGCGCCTTTAAAAACAAAAACGTATGACTATCTCAACTTCAATGTATTCTCAAGGTCTAAGATAAACGAAGTAGTGGCTATAAAAGCTGCGGCATGTTCGAATTTGAAATTTTAATTTTAATATTAATTCCTGCTATGAGTAAGTTATAAGAAACGATCAAATTTCATTATTTGGTCAGACAGTAATAACCCAAGAAATGGGTGCTGTTGACGAACTACCTACTATGTAGCCCATTAATTCAAACTTATGGAACCTCCGTGAGCATCTTTGCGCGAATATTCAAAAACAAGCAAAGCATTCGAAAGAGAATGCCACTCTATGCTATTTACTCCTTAGCTAAAGGAAGCAATCATAAACATACAGCGAATTGCATTAAATTACTATGAGTGTGTGAACTCGAGAACATCAATGATAGAAACCGTTATTTGTAAGGCTAAAATATGTCTATGAAATAAATCACACTTCATAGAATTACTGATGATTCAAAACTTGTAACTATTAGAAGTTTTTTTAATTTATTTTTTTACTAAGTGTTTCCTGTTTGGCATGGTCTAATGGTTATTATGCGCTGAATTTGAAATTGAGGGTTTATAGTTCGTGGCCACTTATCGTAGAAATTGACTTTACATTTAGGGGTCTTGAGTGTAATATAAAACTGATGGTCAAATCCCATTAATCGGTCAGAGAAAAGTATTCTAAATGTTTAGTTGAGTGAGTGAATGCCATTGACTAGATCAGCTCACCACTAGTTTATCAAAAATTAGGGACTGATATGCACAAACAACCCTTTACGCGAAAATTCCGAAACAAACAAAAATAAATATTACTATAAGACGTCTGGTATTATATAACTTTACATAATTTTTGTTAAGAATGAAAGTGTAACTCTTCATAAAGGCACAAATGTTTGGTATTTTTCCGCATTAAATCACATATTTCATTGCTTCGAGATACTCCGTTATAGTCCATCCAAAAATAGATCATTTTGTTTATAGTAGGTCCAGTTTGTGGTAATAATATCATGTTGTATGTTGTACATAAGAGTAGTATTTTACTATTATCCTTTATCTGGTTTATTAGTATATATATATATTTGTTAATCAGACATTAAACTCTAATTACGTTTGTTGAGGAATATCACCTACAGTTACGGTTGCCAGACAGTTAGCACTGTCTTCCATACTCCAGTACTAATATTAATTGTTCAACAAACGACGTTTGAAAACTATTGTATATAAAATGAATGTAACTAACATAAGAATATTTTAAAGTTTTTCTTTAGCATATGTATATTTTTTAATATTAATTGCCAAGTCACTCTAGAAACATGAAAATGACAAAAAAGCGTTTAAGTTGTCAATAACGTTTTTGTTTCGATATTTGTGTGTGTGAGTGTGT
This sequence comes from Carcinoscorpius rotundicauda, assembly GCA_011833715.1. Classification (NCBI taxonomy): domain Eukaryota; kingdom Metazoa; phylum Arthropoda; class Merostomata; order Xiphosura; family Limulidae; genus Carcinoscorpius; species Carcinoscorpius rotundicauda. The sequence continues at coordinate 39,124,133 of CM022395.1, read as the reverse complement.
ATTTAAGCTAAACACAAAGCTACACAATGTACAATCTGTATTCTACCCACAACAGGTATCGAAACCCAGTTTCTATTGTTGTAAGTCCGCAAACATACCACTGTGGCATTGGGAGGGCGACATCAAAGAACTTAGTAATCACCATGGGAGTACAGTCACTTCCTGCTGAGGTAATAAAATAACCCTTGAAAGTTTACAGCTACTAGTTTCGTGTAAATGTCATTCTCGGCAGTGTAATGGACACTTAGTGAATTCACCGTGACATGACTTAACACGAGTTGTTTTTTTTTTTAAATACTAATAAGTCTGGCTCTGTCACTGTTTTATTGCGAGTGAAGGATAAGATATATTTGTATAAGTTTGATTTTTTCTTGTTTTACTCTAATAGAGATGTTTTATAAAATGAAGAACACACCGGCCTCTGACAAAAATTATTGGGTTTCTTGAAAAGTTGATTGATAAGAATGTAAGCCTATAATTCTCAAATATATTGATCGATTTTGTTGAGCATCTAAGTCACGATGTGGACAAAAACAATGGACTTGTTGTAAAGTTGTAAAAATTGGAGATATTTGAATACACACTCTTCTATTGGGTCATCTGTAAGTTTACAAACTTACATCGCTAAAATCCATAATTCGATTCCCAACAAATGGACAACAAATATGGATGTTTAAAAGGAATGATCGTAAATGTTTACAAACTGAAAGAATGAATGTTACAAACTTATAGACATTTGAGCTCGACGCAACGTTCTATATTAATAGTTTATATTTGAGCTTACTTAGTTATTATAAGCAGTATTTTATTGTGAGTTGCAACTTTTTACAGTAAGGAAAAGTATTTTAAAGATAGGTGTGGCGCTTTGATCACTGGTACAATCACTCTCAAGTGCATAAGTAGGGGCACATCTTAAGTACTTGAAAATGACTATACCAGTGTTTGAAACGTCGCATCTGGTTTAGAAATATTCTTTTTTGATGTAAGAGCTGTAACTTCTAATAAAACAACATTTTATATAAACCAAAATTTATCATTTGAAAATGTTCTTAAAGTTTCACTTGGCATTCATCATTGTAATCACTTATTCAGTACCGAATTACATTGCAGTTAATTGTTTCAACAAAGAATAGCATTATAAAGACATAAAATTATATAAAGGTTGGTTGGTTTTAGTTAAATACAAAGCTACATAGTCTAATACTGCTAAACTGTGGATAACTAATGCAGACAAACCTTGTAAAGCTTTGCGCAAAATTTTTAAAAAACTGTGCTCTGCCCACCATGGGTAACGAAATCCGATTTCAAGCATTGTACCCGTTGAGAGATATCAAAAGAAAACAATTTAAAACACACCTATACTTTATGACATAAATAAAGCGTTTTCATTTTGAAACATGTATGGCCAGTGTCTTGAATTTTGTATAACCCATTTATTTGTTTTTTTTGTAAAGATCGTATAGAAAACTATAGAAAAAATGCATTTTTAGAAACCTCTTATACCTAGTAAAATTTTAAAAAATAACTCACAGATTAAATATCAACGGAGTTCTAGTCTAGAGGCTAGTAATATATAAAAATGTTATGCATAAACTTGAAAAAAGCAGGATTGAACTGCATTTTCAATGACTAATCAACATTCTTCATAGCTGAGAGCTGTATGTGTCGGCTGCGTAACTTTTCCTATCCCTTCTCTTCTCATGGACTACAGATTTGGTTAAAATTTCAGCCTGAAATTTTAAACATCGTCTCAAAACTTAAATATTGTTTTTCTTATTTGCTCACAGAAGTTTGAAATGTATATGTTTTTATTTTTTTTCATATAATAACTGTTTAAATCTAAACGTTATGTTATGTATATGTGTAAATCAGTGATGTCGAGAAACCCACTTGTTGAGAATTTTATATGCAAAAAACGGCTCTTTTGGGCTCAGAAAACACTTCAAGTGTTTTCTGAGCCCAAAAGAGCCGTTTTTTGCATATAAAATATATGTGTAAATATTTTGTTATTCATTTAAGGTAACATTTTAGAACTTTCTCGAATTAAGTAGACCAATCACATGTTTGTAAATGAGTGCTGGTGACTTCCTGTCTAGAAGTGTAGTCTCGTGCAAGAACGGATATGCGTGGATAGCTCTGGAGTTGTATGGAAATTGCAAGATTGTTCGAGAAATAGGCTTATCGGTATAAAAGACGGTGACAAGAGACAGATTCAGTCATCAGTCATCAGTTTTTATTCGAAAAGAGAGATATTCAGTCATCAGTTTTATTTCAAAAGAAGAGAGTTAGTTATTTGAGAAAGATTAAGTGTTTGCTGTGAATATTCAACTTGGATTTGTGATTGAAATTAGATCTACGATACTTCTGAATTACTGCTTGTGCTGAGAGTCGGCGAATTTATTGAACTGTGAACTGTTTCGGAATCTCTTCGTGGGACCAAATTCACACCCTAGACTGGGAATTTGAGACTTTAATTTTAGATCATTACATTAGATACAGGCCAGTACCGTTTTGTATTGTGATTTATTTTGAAGTTTGAAACTAATATTATTTTGTTTTGTAATTAATTTCGAATGTTGTAACTTAATATCTGTCACTATTATTACATAATTCATGTTATATCTGTTATATTTGTTAATAGTTTAGTGTAATAAATTATACAAGCCGTTTTTCTGTTGCGTTTAGTCTACTAAGAACTTAAAACATAAAAAATACGTAACAGTTAAATTATCAATTAAGTTAATTGTACATTCCTTAAATTTCGATGCCCGGCATGGAAGGATGGTTTAAGACGTTTGGCTCATAAGATGAGAGTCGAGGGTTCGAATCATCGTCGCACCAAACATGTTTGCCCCTTTCAGCCGTGGGGGCGTTATAATGTGATGATCAATCCTACTATTCATTGGTAAAAGAGTAACACAAGAGTTGACAGTGTGTGGTGATGACTAACTGCCTTCCCTCTAGTCTTACACTCCTAAATTAGAGACGGCTAGCGCAGATAGTTCTCGTGTATCTTTGCGCAAAATTAAAAAAAAAAATCCTCAAATTTTGAATCTGTGTCAGTATTACTTACAAGCTAAATTTCATTTCTGTTTTGTCCAAGCCAGTTATTTCTTTACTAAAGACTTACCTTTTACTCTTATAGTTTCATTCTCTCTCTCTTTACAATTGATAGTACAGAGAAAGAATTTATGTCTTCTTTATTTATCTTAATAAGAATGTTTTACAATTTCATGTACATTTTGTTTTGGTTCTTCTCGTATTCCAATTTTTTTTCGAAATTGTGATTCCTCGCTAAATTTCTTTTAATTTATCTAAATTCAAAATTTATATTTTTCAATTCTATATATTTCTTTTTTAACTGCCTTATTTCTTGATTTACTCAATGCACAGTGTTTAAACAAGCCAATTATTAAATTTGTGATAGAATCACAATGTACGTTAACTGTACATTGCTCCCCAGTGGCTCAGCGGTATGTCTGTGGACTTACATACTAAAATCCGGGTTTCGATACCCGTGATGGGCAGAGCACAGATAACCCATTGTGTAGCTTTGTGCTTAATTCAAAACAACAACAACAACAACTAACTGTACATCACTCTCAATTTATCTATTGCCAGTTTGTTTGTTCGTTACTAAACACAAATCTACACAATGGGATATTTGTGCTGTTCTCACCATTATTATCTAAACCTGATTTTTAAGTTATAAGTTCAGTAACCACTAATTTAGTGGGAGTGTGGCTTTTTTATTGTAGATTCATAAATAAAGGCTTGTGAAAACACCGTTTCAGATCTGCTTTTGCCTCCCACAAATCACTATCCACAATTTTGTGTTGAATTTATTTATTTTACATTTTGTTACCATATGATGAACTTTGCTCACCCCCATTGGTACAGCAGTATGTCTACGTAGCCACACCACTCAAATCCGAATTTCGATACATGTGTTGGAGAGAGCATAGATAGCCAATTATGTACCTTTGTACATAATTCAAAACGAAAACAACAGCTTTATTCATTTTATAAATTTTCCGTTGAAAATCCAAGTTTAGATCAGTTCGAACAGTTCACTTCTAGGTCAGTGCACCCAAAACTAGCGAAAACAACTGTAACCTGTAGTTACATGCAAGTATACTTATTTTTTTATTGGTTTATCGAGTTGTGCACGACCAGGAGACAACGCTGTCTTGTATGTATTGGTGGTCTACGTTTTTAAAATGTTTGTGACAAAGAATTGACTGTATTCATATTTCTTTCCTACTTTTTAGATGTAGCAAAGATAGATTTTTTGTAGAGAAGGGGTGTCTACATTTACAAACAAAACCAAGTGCTTAAATACACACTTGCTTAGTTTGCCAACCTTAGATGCAAACAGAGTAGTAAACCTATAGACAAATTAACTGTACTATTATAACAATAAAATAATTCACATTGCAATGTTTAAATGTATTCAGTACCATAATACAAAAATTGTAATACAAAATAGTGTTCACGAGCTTTGTATCATTCTTTTACTTTCTGTGCGAATTTAAATTCATTGATAGTCAAATTGAAGTTAATTGTTCAACAGATTTACCGTTATACGTTTATTTTAATACATGTGCGTGTTTCAGTTTGATGTATGTGACGTAATTGTTGAATATGTATTGCGCAAGTTCCGCCTGTTCTCTAAATTTATAGATTTTTGAAAGTAAGAATCATCCACATTTATTTTACAAAAACGCTATAGTGGTTTTTAACATTCTAGAAACTCTCCTTAAACTATATAAACAAACGTGAGAGTTGTTGTAATTATTTGTCAGCTACGGTCAGTGTGCTATAGACCTTGGAAGTGATAATTATGATTAACGACCATTAATCAGAAAAGCACAAAATTGGATCAGGAACGTTTATAGATTTTGAAAATTGCAAACAGTTCACTTCAGTGAATTAACTGCCAAAACATTAAATATTTTTGTCGGTAAAAAGTCAAGGGTGTGAGGCCAGTCAAGCTAGCTAGCTTAAGCAAGGTGTGATAACATCAAGTCAGGATTAATTTACTTGTCGTGGACTTGAATCGTCGATAAAATATTCAATGCTTGACTGGATATAAGAGTCAATATTGTCTGTAACTTTGTGAAACTTTTGTATATAAATTATTATTTGTAATAAATATTAGTAATACCCGTTATTATAAACTGTAGTTTTTTATATTTGTATATTAAAATTTATTTGTGTTATAAAAAGAAAATGTGTACATCAGTCTTGTTGGCAAATATCGTAAAAGTTATACATGTTAATATTTGATTAACTTCTAAATTAAAATTAAAATTTTACGGCTATTTGAAATCGTAATATATCGAGTACGTAACGTAATAAATAGGAAGCTCGTCCGTGTTAAAGTATAATACGTAACAGTTATTAAGTATAAACAAGCCTGTGGGAGAAAAGGCAGGAATTTTAGGAAGTGTAGTATTTGGATGTCCTGTGTATTTTAATTTTCTTTCCGTTTTAGTTAGTTTATTTTTGAATTTCGTGCAAAAGCTGCACGAAGACAATCTGCACGAGCTGTCCATAATTTAGCAGTGTAAGACAAGAGGAAAGGCAACTAGTCATCACTACCCACTGCAAACTCTTGGACTGCTCTTTTACCACTGAACAGTGGGATTGACCATCACATTATAGCACCCCATGGCTGAAAAGGCGAGCATATTTGGTGTGACAGCGATTCGAAACTGCGACCCTCGGATTACGAGTCGAGTGCCTTAACCACCTGGCCATGCCGGGCTCTTTCTGTTTAAGATAGTTGTTTTGAATTAAGAGATTTAGAACAATTGACAAATGTATTTTTTAAATATTTTATTATTAATGTAATCATTTACAATAATGGTAATACGTATTTCGTTTTTTCTCTCCCAACAGAAAAAGGTATAGTATAAAATTTGTTTTTGTTCAAAACATTAAAATTCATTCATTTACTTGAGAGTTTGAAATATACACACACACACACACACACATATATTAATCATTGAATACTAGCTGCAAAAACAGTTGGGTAGTTTTCATGCAGTTCAGTTAAAATTCTCTTATTCTATCATTTTCATGCACGCAATTTAAGATATGCTTTCTGCTGGCAGTATTTGTTAGATCTATAAATCATAATTTATCGTTTGAAAGATTACGTTGTAGGACAAACAAACTTTCACAAGCGTAATTTTATTTAATAAAACCGCATGAAAGGTAAACAATAATATAAAGTAATATTATTTATGATGGCGTACATAGTATGAAACTGTTATGAGCGAACGGAATTTTATTTATTGCAAAGTAAAGCAAGAGTAAAAATGTAATTAAGAAATACTTAGCTGATTATGCAGAAACGCCTAAATGCATATTCACAAAGTAATTCCGGTATAGTATTAAACGAATGACGCATGAGTTCTTTATATTAAATAAATCGATAAATCCCACAGTAATTTTATTTAGTGTAACGTTCATTTTTCAATATAAAATTAAACGGGGGTTAAGTGTTGTTGGTGTGAAATGTTTTGCAAACAAACAAACAAAAAGACTAAAATTAAAATGGAAGTCATTCGCCACGTGATGACAACGACATTGTACCATTGTGTAGCACACTTGTTGTATTAAAAAGTTTGACTACACAAAAAAGAAGGAAAGTGATTCTTATTGGAAAAGCCAATAAGAAATTCTGACTCTTTGGATAAAGGCCTTTCTAATAATATGAGATTTGTAGCAACTGATTGAGAAATTTCCAAAAAAGTTTACGATAAACATACGCAAGCGTATTATTTTATAAACGTAGCAGGCTTCATCATGTGGAACGCTTAGCAATGTATGATTCATAATCATTAAATAATCCAAAATATTTAAAAGTAATATACATTTGTGTTGGTTTAATACTAATTTATCAGATGGTACATACACAAAAATTTCCAACAAGTAGATTGAGCATTTCAATGGGATTAAGAGCTGGACTTTGACTCGGCCATTCCAAAACTGTCCATTTCGTAGTTTTTAGCCAGTTTTTAGTGGATTTAATGGTAAGTTTTGAGTCATTGTCATGTTGCAGGGTCCAGTTCCACTTCAGCTTTAATTTTCGTACAGATGGTCTCACATAATCCTCAAGAACCCTCTGATACTCAGTAGAATTCATGGTGGATTCTATGATTGTGAGTTGTCCAGGTCCTACTGCAGCAAAGCAACGCCAAACCATGACACTTTTATCTCCATGCCTCACAGTTGATATGAGGTTTTTTCCTGGAATGCTGCATTTGTTTTACGCCAAACATGTCCTCTGTTCTGGTGTCCAAATAATTCAATTTTGGACTCATCTGTCCAAAGAACAATATTCCAGAATTCTTTATATTTGTCTACATTCTCTCTGGCAAACTTTAGTCTGGCCTTAATGTTTCTCTTGGAGAGCAAAGGTTTCCTCTTTGCACACTTCCCATGCAAATTAAACTTGTGCAGTCTCTTTCTGATTGTAGAGGCATGCACTTTCTCATCAACAGTAGCCAGAGCCTGCTGTAGGTCCCGTGATGACATGTTAGGGTATTTGGAGACCTCTTTTAGCATCTTGCTTTTCGCTGTCGGGATGAACTTGCTTGGACGACCAGACCTGGGTATGTTGGGAGTTGTTTTGAAAGCCCTTCACTTGTTGACTATTTTCCGAACAGTGGAATGGCTGGTTTCAAAATATTTTGCGATCTTTTTAAATCCCTTACTAGACTCACAAGCTGCTACAATTTTGTATCTGAAGGCCTCAGACAGCTCTTTTGCTCTTACCATGGTGCTCACTCTCACTTCAATAGTCAGGAGCATCCAAACTAAATGTCTGAGGTTTAAATAGGGCAAGCCTCATTTACAATGCTAAGTAACGATCTTTTAATCATGTGCACCTGGTGTGATACACCTGTGTGTGAGTTGAACCATTTTAAATGGGAATAAATGTGGGGTTGTCCTACCTCTTTCCTCAGTTAGAATATGCATTTTTGTAGACTTACATTTACAGAAGATCTCTTTCTTCAGTTTTAATTGCTCAGTTATACCTCCATAATTTCTCAATATTATTCATAATTCATTCATTCACCATTTGATTCCATCAAGGAACATAAGGCCGCAATCACTTGCGGATTCTTTAACAGGTTTTTAAGTGAGTAGGCTGTTAGCCCACTGCACCGAGCCGTCCCTAATTTAGTAATGTAAGACTATAGGGAAGACACCTAGTCATCACCACCACCGCCAACTCTTGGGCTACTCTTTTACCAACGAATAGTGGGATTGATCGTAACATTATAACGCCCTCACGGCTGGAAGGGCGAGCATGTTTGACGCGATGCGGGCGCGATCTCGCGACCCTCGGATGACGAGTCGCATACCTTAACGCGCTTGGCCATGTCGGGCCAGAAAATTGAGATTAGATATCTATATATTTAAAAATGTTACAAATATACACAGGTGTCCTAACTTTTTCACATGACTGTACGTTGTGTTCATCTATGAATTGAAGAAGTCTTCCATTTGCATTTGTTGAATTGCATCAAAGGTTGACATGTTTACTATTTAAATCCCTGATTAAAATGATATTTTAATTGTTGGAAAATAATTTGTTAATTAAATTTAAGTCTATTTGTTTTGTGGGTGAGCAATAAATTCCTGCTATTGTGACGGTAGGACGATAAGTTAACAGGGTATTGGTAGTAATATGTATGTTCGTTGTTGCTGCTGATTTGAATTTCATTGACTGATAGATTTGTTTCGTGTAGCAACAACATTATTCTGTTTATTTAGTCTGTCTTTCCTTATGGTTGTGTAGTATGGAATTTTAAATTTATTGGTTTTGTATAGTAAGGTTTCACTTAATATTACAATTTCTGGCGGTTGCGTTTGTTTGTTTGTTTATTTTGGAATTTAGCACAAAGCTACTCGAGGGCTATTTGTGCTAGCTGTCCCTAATTTAGCAGTGTAAGACTAGAGGGAAGGCAGCTAGTCATCACCACCCTCCGCCAACTCTTGTGCTACTCTTTTACCAACGAATAGTGGGATTGACCTTCACGTTATAACGCCCCCACGGCTGGGAGGGCGAGCATGTTTGGTGCGAATCGGGCGCGAATCCGCGACCCTCAGATTACGAAGCGTACGCCTTAACGCGCTAGGCCATGCCAGGCCTCTGGCGATTGCGGTGGAAACGTTTATTTGGTTTATTTTGAATTTCGCGCAAAGCTACACGAGGGCTATCAGCCTTAATAGGGTACTCGTATTTGAGGTTAGTAAAACAAAAAACAAACACGCACAATATACACAATTAAGGCCCGTATTATAGGTAATGATTAGGACTAAGCTCATGTGCAAGGAACATGTTTTTCAACTCGGCTTTGATTAATGTGTGTGTGATACCTCCGTTACATTTTCAGTCTAAAAACTAAGTGAAAAATATTAAAAATTGTCAGAAGTTCATTGCGATCATTCTCTTGAGTTTCAGTCACATAAAAAGAAAAGAAAAAAATGCTAATATCTACCATCTTAAAATAATTTAGAACAATCCTAACGAAAAAGCGGATTGTGAATGCCATTTATTCTGTAATTTGTAACTTGTAAGAAAGCTCCTGAATTAGTGAAAATGTGAAATTTACTGTTCTAAAGTTGAATTTTTATACTTTATTGCTTCAATTTCTAGTAGTACTAGCCTTTGTACTTTAATCGTCGTAATTACTAACGTTAAAAGTCAATGTTTATCATTGTAATTAGTTTTACTGGTTACTACTATTTTTTACGTTGTTAATTTAATGGAAAGCATGCTCTAAATAACAAAATAAAATAAACTTCTTCAGAATACTTTAAAAATTGATTATCATTTGAAGTTGGAAAACTCTAAGTTAGTTAAAAGCATAACAACTTTGAACGCTGCTTTTTAATTATATATTTACCGTATATATTTTTTATCATATGTTTACTTGTAAGTTTCTTTATCACAACTATTAGTTAAAGATTGCTTTGTACGCAATATTTTTAAAATCCAGTGAATTTTTCAAAGATTGTGGTGTATGTGTTTGAATAAATTTTATATTTTGGATGTAAAATGTATATATATATTTTGTGACTGTTATATTCATGATCAATAACAAAATGTATTTTGTGTTTACTGTAAAATGTGGCAGTTATATGTTTGTTTATTTTACAAAACTGAAAAACTTTAGACGTGGGAATTTCAATTACAGAATAATATCAGTCATGAGAGAAAACGTAAATAATTAGGTTGTGGAATTGTTTATTCCTTGGTTAATAAATCAACGCAACACATGCATGTTGAAAACCAATTTATTATGTAGAAATAAAAATGCATATGTTAATATTTAAACAAGTTTGGAAAATTGAGTTTTATTTTTTAGTTGTTGATGTTCTCATGCACATTTTCTGCAATCTGCTTCACTGAGATAAATATATATTTTCAGAAACACAGATTGTTCTCAACTGTTAATTTACATAATTTAACTGGTATGGAAGGAACATCTAAAAAGAAGAAGAAGAAAAAGCAGGTTGTCAAAAAAACATTTCCTGGAGTTGATGAACTGAAAAACTATGATCATCTGTTGTTTATTGATATAAATCAATTTAGAAGGTAGGCTTGTTATGACATATAATGCATATGAAGAAAATGCTATATAAGTACTACTTAATATTTAAAACCCTTTTCTTATAAAGTGGATTTTTCCATTCATGAAGATTATTTGACCATACATGCAAATGCAATATTTGAAGTTCCAATTTATAAAAATCGAGGGGATCTTAACAATGTTACTATTTGTTGTGTAAAACATTAAAAGTTCTTTGGATTTTTTTATAAATACAAATTTTGAAATATCAGAGTAACTGATATTTTAAATTATATTGCTTAATGTTTTAATGCTGTTTCTTTAAAACGTAAAGGTATAAGGATTGTAAAATACTATTCTGAATGAGGCTTGAACCTTTGACTCATACCAGTGCTTTTACCAGCTGAGTTTTAAACATCTTGACCATCATATTATTCCATTTTCACTCAAACAAGCTTTATTCCCAAGAGAAAACACATAACACAATCTGGTAAATTATTCTGTAAATACATGACAAAACCCAGCATCTGACTACCTGAAAGAAACTACAAAACAAACACAATCTTATACATGCAGCATACCAGTCTAGCTGTTGAGCTAAGCATATATACAAATGGTTTGATTTATCATCTCTTCAGCCCTATCTTAAGGGTGGTAGAACCAGTAATTGGGCATAAAAGGTAATATGTTTTTCCAGACATATTAGAAAATCTGCTGCAGTAAAAATTAAACCTTGGACCCTTGTCTCATGTTAAATATTCTCTTGCCAACTAAACTACTGAGATTCAACTTTCAAGTATTATGACTATGTTAATGTGATAAAAACCAGATTTACTTATTTTTTATTAGGTAGAAACAATACAGAAAAGTTACAAATCTTTGAAACAATTTTAAACATTTGCATAGAAGATTGACTAGTCAAAACAGATAATACTGGTAACAAAATAATTAAAATGAATAATCTAAGGGATCATAAACAAACAAGTTGAAAAACAAGGCAACAAAGTGAAAACTTATAATTAGAATGAAAAGTGATAAAAAGATTTATAATAATCAAAAACATTTTAAATTATAGGATATTAATAGGTTTTTGGTCCATATAAGATGCCCTTAATCACAGCAGCCCACAATAAACAGAAATGTAATCATTAAAATGTTCCCTGGCTCCCCAGGTATTCATCATCTATTTTCTTAAACTTTTCTCAAGTCACAGCCACTTTATGACAATTTATTCCACAGATTTATCTTTCTGTTGGAGAAATGAAACTGCAGCTGGAATATGTATTTCTCATCTCTTATATTTACAAACTAGTTTCATTGCTTACAGGATTCATCACAAAGTTATCTTAATATGTTATATTTTTCATTAATTAGATCACCCTTTAATTGTTCTGTGTTTACAGGCTCATTACACTTATTCAGCACATTTCTAGATATGTGAAAATTATCTTTAGTTTGTATCTTTTTGTTTGTGAACTGTTATCTATCTTATGGTGTATCCAGTGGGACCTAAAATATGGTTAGGACATTTATATTCATATATCACACTAGTAGTTTTGGTGACAGGTATTTGCTCCTTATATCTGAAGAAAAACCTATAATCTGTGTACAGACTTAACATCTGAATTCAAACCGGGGGTGTTCATGTAACTTGTTGTTAAACTAAATAGCTTGTTATCTTGTGTATGGCAAGACAGAAGAAATGTTTTATTTAGTAAAATTCCAATTAGGTTATGTAGAAAAATTTATCTTATGAAAAGTTTTTAATGACACGATCTGTAATACTTATTGAAAAGGTTTTTTTTGTAAATGTGTTTTATTATTTTTTACATCTTCATGAAAATTCACATACTTACTGGTTGATTTACATGTCTTATGTATCAGTATTTTAACTAGGTGTTTCTTAAAAGACAATAGTATAAAACTGGAAAGTTGGAGTACAAATCAGTGAAAGCCTTTTAAAAAGTTATACATTCAAATTTACCAACTTCATTATGAATAAAGAGGCATAAGAATGGATGTTGTTAGAGTTTGGCTGTGAATTTAACATTACAATGTCTGCTGTTGAAATAGCTTAAAAGAACCTAGCTACATATCTTCCATAATATACTATTTAAAATGAAAAAAAATATGATTAAGGGCTACATTTTTCATTTCAACATATGTATATAATGACTCTTTCACACCTGGAATTATTGTAATAGCCATTCTTTTAGTTCCCTCTCCACCAACAATGTAGCAATCCTTATAAGTCAGACAAAAACTTCACACAATACTCCAGGTGATACCAAATTGGTGACATGTAGTGAAGCATATCATTTTATAGATTTATATTCAATGTTTCCCTCAACATAACAGAAATATAATACTGTCTTTAAGGTTGTTATTAATCAATAACAAAAGATCTTTTTTCTTATCCTCACAATTTTAAGGGTTCACATGTGCATAACCTTACACATAAATGTATCGTAGTTAAATGGCATGTAACATGTTCAGCTAACCAGCTTGGGCCCCAGTAAAATTATAGCATCCTTATTATTGCCAGCCAGACTTAAGACTCTTACATCATGAACAAATTTAACTGCTTTCCCTATTGTATAATTATTGTTTTTATTAATGTAACTGAGGAATGATATTGGACCCACCACAGTTTCCTGAGGGACAGCATTTCTAATGTTAGTGTAGGTAGATCCAGTCAGTTTTTGAGCCATTTTACCAGTTTGTTTATTACTTGAACTATGGTAATATCACCAATGTTGTATGTGGTACCTTATGAAAAGCCTTCTGAGAATTGAAATGAACAAGATATACACTTATCCTTGTCTATGTAAGTAGCATTTCAAGAGAGTTAATAGTGATATAAAGCAAGGTATTCCCTTTGTAAAGCCATGTTGTTTGTTTGACAAACAATTGAACATCAGTAAATGATCCTACAATGTATCTCTATCAGACTCCAAAGGTTTGTAAAGGCAGTTTCTGAAATGTAAAGTTTATCTCTTATTTCATCCTTAAGTTTCTATTAAGTTAATTCCCATAATGAATTTTCTTGCTATACAGAATATGTCTGCTAAGAATTACTAGATGCAAATGCTGAACCTTTATATGACACCACACCGTCCTGATACACATATATAGATTTCTTCAGAAGTTTTATGGAGAGTGATTCTCATAAAATTAAACAAATGTTTAATGACAATTCCTATTCTCTGTTGTTAATTACAGAGTTATTGATGTATCATGTATTATTTCTGAAGTCATAATATGCTGCTATGCTCTCTTAAATGCATAATAGCATCAATAAGTTTTCCATTATCTTTCTATAGAATATTGAGGTAATAGATACATGTAATGAAAAGTTGTAGTGTGTCAATAAAAACACAACCTTTAACATTCTGACAGACTTGTTTTATGTACTTTGAGATAGATCACAAAATATCATGATAATCTTTCAATATGTAATTAATGCAGAAAATAATAATGGACTTATACAATGAAAGAAATTATGCAAAAAGTTATAAAACAGAAGTAACAAAGATGAAGATGAACTCAAAGAATTTAAAAACTATTGTCACTATTTGGTTTCTGTGAAAATAATTTCACAATCACTTCAAATTAACCAGCAACAATACTATGAAGTTTCACACATGTATCAAAGTAAAATATTTTTGCCTTTCACAAGCATTTGAGAAATAATAAAAACACGTATTTGAGAATACATTTCTGTGTGTAAAATTAAATCATTCCTGTTGTTGTCATATCTTTTGTAACCACAAGTTTCAATAGGCATAATTCTGGAGTGAATGAAAATTTTATGAATGTATGTTACTATTTTTAAAAAAAATAATAACAATGAAGTTGATAAGTACAATGTATTTTCTGAGTATTTTCAGAATGAAGAACAACTTTTCAATAGTGAATTGGTGAAGTTAAAATGTTTATAATAATTTACAATGCTTTCTCAGAATATATTTTAATTAAAGTAGCACATATTAAAAAAGCATTGCACTTTAAAGGAACTGTGTTTGACCATTTATAAAAGCTGGTAATCTTTGAAAAATTAATTAAAATTCCTTACTTTCTCCTTATCAGTATGATGTTTATGGAACAATTTTTATTTCTAAACACAGAATATGGATTGCATAGTATGTCAAACTTAAAGAAAATCATTTTATTGTTTTATTTTGAGTTAATGTGAACTTTTTACTGATTACATCCATAAGAAAACCACAAGGGAAATGCAGCTAAAAAATTTTTTTTGTAAGCTTCTTCAAGTTAATTTCAAGACCCTTTCCTGTATCTGTCTTCATTTTTTTGTTTTGTGGAGACCATAATTATCAATTTAAAACACCAACTAACAAGATCTGGAAGAAACTATTACAGGAAAAAAGAATATTTTATCATCCCAAGTTTGGGACAACTGGTGGAGATGCAAATATAGCCATTAAACCATTAGTAAGTACAAAGTATTTCATAGTTCAAATTTTGCTACTATTATTTTTTTAAGTTAAGCTGTGTAAATGCAAAGTGAGAAAGGCCTAGCTTATTTTTGTAGGAATT
The DNA here is from genome assembly GCA_011833715.1 of Carcinoscorpius rotundicauda. Taxonomy (NCBI): domain Eukaryota; kingdom Metazoa; phylum Arthropoda; class Merostomata; order Xiphosura; family Limulidae; genus Carcinoscorpius; species Carcinoscorpius rotundicauda. Next base: position 39,108,981 of record CM022395.1, on the reverse strand, counting down.
TTATGTCCAAGTGTTGCAGATGATTTAAGCTTTTTAAGATATCTTAATTATTGAAATAACAGTCTAACTTCTATTTAATGTGACAGATTAAATGAAGTTGTGGTATAACTTAATTTCTTAGATTTCATGTATTTAACTTAATCTCTCCATAGACTGACTGTAACTGTTTGTTAACAGAAATGGAAAACTGATCATCAGTAGTGTATTTAAAGAATTTTCAACCCTCTTCATCCTAAGAATCTACTGTATCACTTTTATGACTTAAGTATTTTAGAGGGGGCTTGCTTCTTCTGTGCACTCCACTAGTATACCAGTAAGTCTAGGGAATTACAATATTAAAATCAGGGGTTTGTTTCCCCTCAGCAGGCTCATTAGATAGTCTGATGTGGCTTTGCACTAAAAACACACACGCTTCTTCTAAAGTAATTTTACATAAGGCATTATTATCCACTGTTTTATGGTATAACAAATACCAGAAAGTTTTTGAATCTCCAGTTCTATCAGGTCTACTTAAATCCTTTTGTGTTCTTTGGCCCAAATGACCTTTTCACTTTTTGAATTGAAATTTTATAGTTGTTTAACATGCTTTGTCTCATCTTCCCTTTGAGTCCTTAGTTTTTTAGTTCTTGTTTAACCTTCCTCAGAAATTGTATTTTTCTTGTTCTTGTTGGCTTGTGAATGTTGTTTGCAATCTATGTTCATTGGCCTTTTTGTCTTTCAACATTTGTCCTGGTTTACTTGATTGTCATTTTCTTCCCAAGACTGGCAGTTGGGAAAGGGGAAAAGATTTTTCTCACAAATCATTTGCCAGCCCTTTCTCGTTTTAAAGACTCCTCTGATTCTGATAATTTTTGTGTCCTGGCAGAGCCTTTGGGTGTTATGTGGCTCATACTAACTCATTTCTAAGTGCAAGAAATTGATTGTTCATTCATTAGGATTTTTTAATTTCCCAAGACTTATCTCCGATCACTGTAACAAGGTTGCTTCACAAATTGATTCACGTAACCTGTAATGGATTATCGTTACAGGAGAGGAATTTTTTTTGTGTGTGTGTTACATTTTGCCAGATTTGTCTTATCTGTATGTCATTAGGCAACCTGTTGAATTTCCCTCTGGTAGACATCATATGTTCACTATTCCTAACACTTTCTCACCTCATTAAATGATCTGGCAGTTTCCTTGTCTGAGGGTTTGTGACTCCTGTAACTATTTTGACCACATACGTTATATTTGAACCAGAGGTGCATATCTTCCTCAATCATATACTCTTTTACTTCCAGGTTACCTTTATTCTTCACCAGATCTTACTCTGTGGAGAGTGTTCCACAGGCAGGTATGCTTTCTGTTTTCCATTTCATGGTAGGAATCACTTTCATTGCAATTACTACAGGTTAAAACAGGCTCCATTGAAATGGAGTGTTCCATGAGACCATCAAGGTACCTACTGGATGGAATTACCATATTATTGTGGACCCTCACCGAGAAACTAAATGGGATCCAGCTCATTTATTCTGATCTTCTGATTAAATGGTTTACCTGTTGCACAGTTTACAGAACACTGTTCTTCAGGACTCCTCAACATGTATTATTCCCAAGACTCTACAAGTGGAACTTGGGAGTCCTCACCATCCCCAGTTTCTAGTTGTTGGAGTGATGGACAGAGGCTTTTCCTCCAGAATATTTGAGTGTTGTCTTCTACTCTTGGAAAAAAGGCAAACTTGGAGGCTATCCTACTCAGGTCCTTGCATTTTTTTCCCTAGAAGTCAGAAGAAATGGCATCAGCCTCTGCAGGAACCTACTCAATTCTGATTAAGGTTTGACACTAGAGTGCATAGCCTTTCTTTTTGATCAATGTTAGATTCAAATACCATTCATAGAAGGAGATCCATGACCTCATCATAATTCTGATTGAGAATTTGTCCCATTCTAGGTCCTTGGTTGAGAACAGTTCCATCTGCTTTTCCTAATTCTAGGGGCAATTAGAATACTCCTTCCCCATTTGGTTGGGGAGTAAGAATGAATGCTCATAATTCCAGACTGGATGAGTTTCTTTGGTTGAATATAGTATACAAGATCCTGTAATTTTGAGTCGGGGATGTTGTCTATTGAATGTCTTCATGTGGAAGAGAAAATTTATCCAGTTGGTGTTGCTTAATTTCTCATTGTAATTCTGGTGATTTGAAATGTGTCACTTTATGGCTATGGGCTGGGATCCAATCAAACATATATATATTTAAAACATTGCAGTTTGATAGTCCTAGCCACCAACATGGGATATAGGTACTACAATCCCTGAATCCCTACTCTGAGTTGTGGAACTTTCATGAATTTATGTAACTGATTTTAAATTTTCATAAAATCTAGTTCTTTTGAAGTAACTGGTTATCTTCCTGATCATTAAACAAGTTGTCATGGTTACCTTATCTAAGCAAGGTTTAATCTCTCTACCTCAATAATTGATTATAGCTTGATTAATGTGATAATATCATACATTTCCCAGATCATGATTCAGTGAGGAAAACAGAATGATTGTTCATGTCTGCTCATAAGTTAAAGTAGAAGTAAATAATGATAAAATTTATCATGAATATTTGTGGGGATTAAGTACTCTATTGAGCAGGAGGAAACCATCAGATATTTAACAACATAAATAAAAAAATACCTTGTTATTGTACAGAAGTCATTATTTTATAATTTTCCTTGTTGTGATCAGACTGAGAAATTTGTGATTTGTTTTTACCCCACACTTAAATAAATAGTTGTTATTGTTATATCAGCTTCCTTGTATCTTCAACACAAACTCTACCAAACACAAATTAACAGGCCACTCATAGGGAATCTTAGAAAACACACAATTTTATAGTTTGTGGAATCTGCATCACAAACAATACTAAAAGTACTTAATATGCTTATTAGTGATTATTTTTCCATTGAAAGTTTGACATTAAGATTTATTGTTCATACATGCACCTTAAATTATTCTAATGTCAAAGCTTTTTTATTGGATCGTAAACATCATTATTGAAAATACTGTAGTGGCATTTATCTGCTTTGTAATATATTGCTTGTGTGGTAATAGTTATAACTAAATAATAAATTCTGCTTATGAAAATATGGAAGTCAGTATTAAAAAAGCTTTTACTGCATTACCCTTAGTGTTTCTGTCACTACGGTTATTCTCACCTTTGGTAATTGGTAGGGTTTCAAGATTTAAAAAAGTGAACAGGTTCAATGATTTCTCTAGTTTTTATATGTAAACATACACTCTTGTTCTCTTTCATTGGATAATAGTACCTGAGGCTGTTAAGCTTTTAAGTTTACTATAGCACTAAAGTTTTATTTACAGCTTACTGAGTGGAATTGTTAAATATGAATATACTATACAAGTTAAAAAAAACAGAACAATATCAATACTACTTTTAGAAGTGTAGTTTCTAACAAAGAATGATGATTCTAAATGCCAGAATTTTATGAGAGTGTAAACACAAAAGAAATGAAATTTTAATCTAACAATTATACAGGGTGTTCAGAAAGTCACTGTGCAATTTTGTATAACAGTATTCATTCAGTCTATTTCAAGCCAGCAACTGATAGTTGTGTTTAGAAACAAAATAAGAAGGATCCAAGCCTGTATTGATGCCAACTGGGATCACTTTCAACATTGTTTATAATTGTCATTCATATTTACCTCCTGTATTCTATAGTGAAACATGTCTGTTAATAAATATATAAGTGCACAGTGACTTTCTGAACACCCTATAGAAAATATTAGTAAATAACCTTTCAGTAAGAGAAGAAAAATTAATTTGTACATAAAATCCCATATAAATCTTAAAAATTGCAAACAAAATTCCTTGAAAAACATCAGTAAAATAACTTTTATAACCTGGCTTCAAAACAGTGGTGAAACTTTTAGTAGCAGTACAGCAAATCATTTTGTCAGTCATTTTATATTGCAGTGTATCATAATTGTTGGGTGTTGTGTTACATTGTCATTAAGGAAATAGAATAGTGCTTTAGGCTTTTTCCTAGTCATGTGGAGTGCATTCATATGATAGAGAGTTGGTGATTACTAATGGTAACTGCCTTAGGTTTAATTTATGACCTTCAGTTAGTCGAGCCTGAAAGAATTTTCAAATTAAACTTAAATGTACTCCTTTTTTTTTTCTTTTTATACTGAATGTAGTAACTGTTAGTGTTAATGTTTGTTAAGATGTGGCAACTTTGGTCTGCCTAAATTAGTTATGTTGATTTGTATGAAATGAATGCAAACACTAATACCATACAAATGGTTTGTTTTGAACTTCCCATAAAGCTACTTGAGGGCTATCTGCTCTAGCCATCCCTAATTTAGCAGTGTAAGACTAGAGGGAAGGCAGCTAGTCATCACCACCCACTGCCAACTCTTGGACTTCTCTTTTACCAATGAATAATGGGATTGACTGTCACTTTATAATGCCCCCATGGCTGAAAGGGCAAACATGTTTGGTGTGACAAGGATTCGAACCCACAACCCTCATATTATGAGTGCTTGATCCACCTGGCAATGCTGGACCACAATACAAATAAGAAACTTAAAAAGTGATTTTCTTTACTGCCTATAGTGTATGTGTAAAATAACTAGACTGCATGCATGTATATTCTTAATTGTTATTAATACTACATGTAAGTAATAGTGTTATCTTGTAGTGAATTTCTCTTTCATTTTACTGTGACACTCAAAATAACCTAAATTTGGTTCTAATGAAAAACGTCTTTAACTTGTATCAAAAATGGCTTGATAGTAGCTTACATTCTATATGTAATTTAGCTACTGGTGGGAAAGAGAGAACATCAAACACTATTCAAGATTTGCTTAAAAAGGCTATCCTCTATTAGCATTTTATTCTGAAGTTGAATTCTTAGTAATTATAACATTATTTTATTTTCAATCCTGTAATTTTAAACTATTACTGAATATGATAATTAACATCAGAAAAAATTTGCAAACACTTTTTATTAATTATTAGACACCCAGATTAGAAAGCAGTTTAATGTTATAAACCTAAATTATTATTTTATGCTGCCACAAAGTATTAATAGGTATCATTTCAGTAGTAATAAAAGTTGTTTGTTCTATTGAAGTGCAAAATTTCATTAAATAAGCAATTTTAAACATACAGGGTGGTCACTAGAAAAGCAGAAAATTTGTCAAACAGCTATTTATTTTTACAAAGAATAACTTTTACAAAGTTTTTTAAAGGCATATGTTATATTACACTTATAGATGCTTAAAATTATTAAAATCATGCATTTTATTCATGATGTAAAGAAATCAAAATAGAAATGAGTAAGCACGCATTTTATTCATGATCTCATCTGACCCTCAAATTTTCCGCTTTTCTAGTGACCACCCTGTATGATCCAACTAAAAGGTAAATGTTCAAACTGATGAAAAGTTTATTATATGACTTCTTGTTTTTATGTTTTTTATCACAGGTTGAAAATCTAGATAACCAACTTCCACAACCCATTCCCTTCACTATCTTGACCTCCTTAAAAATACTCCCTTCAGTTGCTGTTGAGTCTGGGACAAATAGAAAAATTACTTTAATATCACAACATCAGAATGTTCATACTAAAGTAAACATGGTTATGTTAGGAGAAAAAATTTAGTACAGTTTTTGTACAGAGCTTGTTCAAAAGGCAATTGCTCCAATAACCTTAAAATGAGTCTTTAATGATTGATTTCTAAAAAAAGTTGAGTTAAAAGTTAGTCTTTTTTTTTCCAGCATTAATTTGATGTTATTTGGAAGAAAAAAATATAAAGTTCTTTATTTTTATAATAAATTATTTTGTGTATATATTTTCATTGTTTGTTCATTTGTCATTTGACTCAAAGATTACTCACACTTCTATTTTATAAAAGTAATTTATTAATTTTGTTTATGTTTAAATATTACCACACACTAGCTGGAATGTTTACCTTATTCACATTTAAGAAGAGATTTTAAAGTTTTTCTCATGTTCAATGGTCAGACCAATATATACATAACTGTAATGAACTAAACAAACATGTTATAGACTACTTATAAAAAAAAACAAAAAAAAAAACTGTAGTGGAGTCTGCTCATTTAACTGTTGATATTGTTATAATGAGATATGTCAAAGTTCTTTTGGTTGGAATTTTGATCATATTTCTCTCCATGCCCAGAAAATTTAACCATCTCTAGTATATTTTTAAACACTTGTTCCTTACATATTCAACCTTCAGTAAACTATGACAATAGTTGTAGATACACGATTTTCATGTCAGGGATAAAAGTTTATAATTGTTTTTTTTTTCTTTTTTATTCCTTTAGAATCAGAATTATGTTTAAATTGCTAAACTTGTATCAATAGTTTTTGTTTACACTTTCAGGTAGAAACATGTTTATTGACATGTATTATATAATATAGATCCAGTAATAACAACAGGTTTGACAAGGATGTTCTGCATCTGGTAACTTAGCTTTGTCGTGCATGCAAATAAACAGTTGCTTCTATTAAATTGTAATTTTAGCCCCATTGCTATCCACTCTCTCAGATTAGACTTCTATGCCAAACTAAATGCGATGATTTTAAAATAACTCTTTATTCAAAGAACTCCAGGTAGAAATCTGAGCTATGAAAACACATCAGAGTTCAATAGTTACATTCACATTGTTTGTCCACTCAAGAACATTGCCTCATGACTTTTTCTTCCTAATAGAATTAGTGAGCTGTAACATACAGATAATGTTTTATTCAACTAGCAAAGGATATTAAAGTCAGTAATCCTTTCAACTCAAATACTATATGTTAATACAATATCCTCTAGGACAAAATAGATATTATCTGTTGCAGGAAACAAAACAATTAGAAATTTCTGAACCATGTGTTTAGACTAAAACTTCATACAAACACAAGAAAAAATTTAAAATCCTTGTACAACTAAATCCAGGTCGAAATCATTGTATATTTGCATATCTCTTTTGTACATACATGTTTTTATACTTTGTGAAGTTTTATAGTTAACTGAAAATGAAACAATATACATTTCTTACAAGCAGAAAAATTCGAATACAGTAAATGAAATCCTTAGATTTTGTATATTTTGTTCCAAAAGTGTCATTTGTTCAAAGTTACTGGTGCAGTTTTATAAATAGATTACTACAAAAATTTCCTAACTGTATATATTTTTGTGAAATTTAGTAAAAGTGTTTATAATTTCATATATGTTTGTTTATTTCACATAGTTTGCTGGTATTGTAATTTATAGATGAACTTCTGTCTTACAGCCTGGAAACTTTCAAATAAAGTTAGGATCTCATGTCACTTGATGTTAAAAAAAAATTATAATTATATATTTTTAAAGCAACATCAGAAAATACTTACTTCCTTGAAGTAACTTGTTTTATTCTCTTTAATTGACATATTATTGGATTATAATTTCCATGTTAAAACATATGTAACACAATGGTTCATTCAAAACTAGATGTTTAAACAGTGCTTATGTTAAATTTCACAAGTTTCTTCATAGAGTATCTCTCCTTATTTCATTTATTTATTGAAAAAGTATTTAAATTGAAACTAACCATTTTTTATTAATATGCTTTCCTTTATTAATATCCTTTGCCAATTTTGGACATAGATGTATAATTCTTGCAACATATAATTTGGGTCAATTATTATCAATTAATTGAATGTTGCTACCTTGTCTACTTCACAGTTATCTAAAAACATCCATTGTATGTTGTACAAAGGATTATCTTTATCATTCAAATTGTTCTAAGAAAACCTCAAAATTGATAGGTATTGTTTATATATATATTACACACACACACACACATTTTAATTATTAAATTTAGTTTTTTTCTTAACTATTGTGCTGTCTTTTTCATTTTAATTTGCTCCCCAAAAATTGTTTTTTCACGTCTTCATTAGCCACAAACTAAAGCACAATCTCATTTGTATCCATAATAAACTTACAAATATATTTCACAAATGTCCCTCAAATGTGCATGTATGCATTACTTATAGGGTAACTGAAAAAACAACTTGGATTAAATTTTTCTAGATACCTAAATCTTGATAGGAAATTTAAAAATTTGAGTACTTTCATATATATATAATGAAGGTAACTTGTTTGAACATAGATGAAAATAATATTTTTTAAAAATATACAAGTAATATGATTAATTTGGATAACATGATTATCATTGCATTTAGAAGAAAGTGAGTAATTTAGTTAGTTTTAGATTTTTAAATGATTGCATAAATTAGTAAAGCAAAATATGAAAATTCAATATAATTGAGCCCCTCCCAGTGACTCAGTGGTAAGTTGCAGGCCTACAATTTTAAATATTAGGTTTTGATACTTATGGTCGGAAGTGCAAAGAGCGCTCATGTGAGGGGAATTGAAACCCTGATTTTAGCATTGTGAATCTGCAGACTTACTGCTGCACCAGCAGGGGACAGATAGATCACTGTGTAGCATTTTGCTTAATAACAACTAACTAGACTATTATGTAATTGATTTGCAAGTTTTATATTATATATGTAACTACAGCTATTGTATATTTCATATCTGGCTATGATCATACAGTAATTTTATTATAAAGAAGTACAAGTAGAGTGGTCTCAAAAATTTCTTTACAGAAATAAGATTTCAATATTATTTTATTGTTAGCTTCTTAAAAAAGTTGTCAACCAAAATTATTAGAAAGACTGAAAGCAGGATAGTTTTACACAAGAAATATGTCAATATAATTTTTCTTTTTACACATAATTTCACCACTGTATGGTTATTTAATGCTACACTGAAAACAATATACTGTTACAAACATCTTTGAGCAATATTGTAGTGAAATATGGTACATCTTCAATTTTCAAAGAGTTAGCACAAGCTATAAATTTTTAAACTAAAGAACGTTTTGTTGATAAATTGAATGATATCACAATTAGTTTAAAATACAGAAATACTTCTACTTTAAGCATAAATTATACAGTGTTTATATTTTAACAGAAGTTATTACATACTTAATTGTGATTTATGCTAAACGAAGCAGGTTCATTCAGTTGTTAAATATTTGTTTTTGAATGTAGCACCTTATTCAACTGTAAACCATATATCAGGTTGCTATAACAGCTGTAGGTGGGTTGTTTATGTCTACATACGTCTCCAATATGAGACAAAAACAGAAATGTTTAGCTGTCCATAAGAGTTGTAATCTGCAGTTTTCTTTGCATTTCTTCTGTGTCTATATATTCTTCTGAAAAAAAATGAACAACAAATTTGGAAGATGTGACAAGAAAACCATTGTCTGAAAAATGTCCTTTGATGTCTTCAGCTTCAAGCCATAAGAATGGGATGATGGCATCAGTTTCTAGATAGATATCAAAAGTTCTAGAAGTAACAGCAGATTTGGTAACATTTGCCACCTGGGAAAAACAAAAGAATAGTAACAGTGGATCTGGTAAAATTTGCCATCGAGCAAAAAAAAGTAATGGTGGAATGACAGTATTTTAGAATATTACTAAAGATGATAATTACCATCAGAAAATTTTTTCAAACAGTTTTTATTAATTATTAGGCACTCTGTGAGAAAAAAACTAAATAACGTAAATCACTTATGAAGGGACAATAAAAAGAAAAGATAACTAATTTCCAAAAAAATGAGTTTAAATGATTAAGCATTTTATTTGGCATGGATTTTTTTTATCTACATGTATTCAATCTAATGATCCGAGTTTACATACTGTTCTTTCTTTACATTTTCATGATTAAAGAGTTAGTGACAGTTTATTCACTTGGTTAAAATGTAGCTTTCTTAGTTTAATGGTAAGAGATATCAATAAGAAATTCTTCTTTGGAATGGAAAATGATGTAGAAGAAAATGGAGTCAGGCACAGCATTAGAATTATTTAAAAACTGGCTAGTAACATCACTATTTTGTAGCTTTTAGCATTAGTGTTCTTTTATTTAACTTCAGAGCAATTTAGTGGTTGATCACATACATCTCTCATTGTACATTGGAGTTGTACATTGGACGTGTGAACTCGTATATGATTAGTGATGTATTCAACTGATGTTGTTTGTCTTTAAAACTTTTAATTTACCCTCTGTTTTAGACATGTTCTAACTGAAATTAGGGAAATATGGCTGTTTGATAAACTTTTTCATTTTCTTCTTCCTCATGCATGAAATAGCGCTTAAATAGGGTATTACTGATGCAATGGCTTTAAAACCAATTCTAAGTCACTAAATTTTGAATTAAAAAAATGTAAAGAAAAAATGTAACATGAACTTTGATTGCTAAATATGACAGACTAAAAACTGTTGATTGATTGATTTCGTGTTTTATGGCACAAAGCTACGAGGCTATCTGCGCCAAACATCCAGTAAAAATGTAAAAATGCAATAAAAGACATAAATGGAAATGAAGGTAAAACAAAAAAGTATAAAACCAATGTTGACACCTAGTCTACAATGTTAAGATAGAAGGCAGAGTGTAAAAAGTTGTAAGATATTTACTCTAGCAAAAAGGTATAATCATAACCCGCCAGGAAGACTAACAGGCAGGTTCAAGACCCACCGTCAGTCACCTGAAGTTGGTCTTTCCAGTCCTGGTTCTGGGTTATGTGTCATAGCAACCAGTATCAAAATGTAAAAGAATAGAAGTATTAAAAGACACACAGCAAAATCGCAACAATGAGTAGCCAAATGTCCAGTAAAAAGAGAAAAGTCAGGTAAATGGAGTAAAATTTGTAAAAGTAAACGAAGGTAAAAACAAAACAGCAATTAAAACAGAAAATGGTGTAAAAACCAATGGTGACATCTAGTCTTCAAAGTTATAAACTATTTACTCTAGCATAATAATAATGATCATAACCCGCCAGGAAGACTAACAGGTAAGTTCAAGAACCACTGTCAGTCACCTGAAGTTGGCCTTTCCAGTCCTGGTTCCGGGTTATGTTTCATAGTAGCTATTATCAAAATGTAATGGAATAAAAGTTTTAAAAGACACTCAGCAAAATCATAATAAAGAGTAGCCAAATGTCCAGTAAAAAGATAAAAGTCAAGTAAATGGAGTAAAATGTGTAAAGGTAATTGAAGATAAAAGCAAAATGGCAATTAAAACAGGAAATGATGCAAAAACCAATGTCGACATCCAGTCAACAAAGTTGTAAAGGACAACCCGTAGCAGAATGGGAATGATCATAACCTGCCAGGAAGACTAACAGGTAGTATATACACCACTGTCAGTCACCTGAAGTTGGTCTTTCCATCCTGGTTCCGGTTATGAGTCAATATGGCCAGTACAAAAAGGTTGTAAAAGCGTGAAATGATATGCAGCAAAAGTATAATAGTAACTCCCAGGAAGACTAACCAGTAGTTCAAACAGATAGTTCAAAAAAAAGCGTTAGTCACCTGAAGTTGGCCTTTCCAGTCCTGGTGTCGAGTTATTTAATGTTCTGGCCATTGTTTAATGTCACATTGAATGAGCGAGATTAAAACTGTAAAAAAGGAGCCACAATTAAAAAGGTGTAATGAATAAATATACCACACTTAAATGAGATTAAAAAGATTAATGGCCATTAAAAAAGTAAAAACGTTATCAAGGTGGACAGAGTCACCATCACCAATAACTCTGTCCAATGTTACAGACTGACCCTGGGAAAAAATATGTTTAAAGTATTGCCGTCGTTGAGAATTGTAACGATGGCAAGAAAGTAAAACGTGGCTGATAGTGATTTGAGTGTTACACAAACTACACATTGGTGCATCAGTTCCAGATAAAAGAAAATGATGAGTTAAAAAACTGTGACCAATGCGTAGCCTCGTGAGAACAACTTCCTCCTTCCGAACTTTACGGAAGCTAGGTGGCCAAACTCCAATTTTGGGTTTGATTTGAAAAAGTTTATTGTCGCGTTGTTCACTCCAAGTGGACTGCTAACTGGCACGGAGCCGAGCCTTGAAGACAACACCATAGTCCATGTACGGAATAGGCATAGGGGTGATGGTGCTGAAGCAGACATATTTAGCTGCCATGTCTGCAAGCTCGTTCCCACAAATACCAACATGGCCTGGTATCCAGAAAAACTGGATTGAAGTAGCTGCTAATGAGAAATGGGCCAGTCGGTTTCGAATATCTGCAAGAATAGGATGTGAGCTAATGTGAAGCGATTCCAAGGCAAGTATAGAACTAAGCGAGTCAGTATAAATAGTGCAGTTGGAGTACTTTTCAGTTGCAATATGATCCAGGGCAAGAGATATGGCATACAGTTCAGCAGTGAACACAGAAGCTGTAGAGGGGATTCTGCGTGCAACTACTGACCCATAGCAAACCATAGCAGAGCCCACTGAATTACCTGATTTGGTACCATCTGTATAAATGGGAACGGAATGATTGTTTGAAAGATATTCATTGAATAAAAGACGGTACTTCCAGTCTGGAGTATCTGCCTTTTTTAGGTGACTGAAAGAAGGTCACACTTGGGGGCTGTAATAAGCCATGGTGGGATGCGTCGACCTGTGGAATCTGCAATGTTATCCAAGGACAGACCCAATTCATCAAATTGCGCCCGGATGCGAAGGCCAAACGGAGCAATGACAGATCGTCTGTTCTGAAAAAGTACTGCCCACCAAGGAAGGAAAACACATTCCCAGGTGGGATGCTTTGGTAAGGAATGAAGTTTCGAAGTATATTGTAAAGATAGTTGCAAACGGCGAAGGTGTAGAGGAGGTTCATGAGATTCAATGTATATGCTTTGAACTGGAAAGGTACGGAAAGCCCCAGTGCAGAGTCGAAGTCCTTGGTGATGAATGGGGTCCAGCATCTTTAAGGCCGAGGGTCTGGCAGAGCCATAGACCATTGATCCATAGTCAAGTTTCGATCTAATAAGAGCCTGATATATATTTAACATTGAACAGCGATCTGCCCCCCAATTGGTAGAAGAGAGGACACGGAGGATGTTCAGTGCTCTTGTGCATTTGACCCGAAAAGATAAGCCCCAAGAACTTTGTCTCCGGGACCACTGGCAGCAAAACTTCACCAATAGGAAGTTCAGGATCAGGGTGAATACCTCGTCGACGGCAAAAGTGCATGCATACAATTTTGGAAAGAGAGAAATTAAAGCCATTCGCCAGAGTCCACTTCCGTACACGATTGAGGGCAGTTTGTAGTTGCCGCTCAATATATCTCATGTTTGACGACTGACATGAGATGTGAAAGTCGTCAACATACAGCCCATTCATAACAGTGAGAGGGAGTTGTTCAGTGATGGCATTTATCTTTATACTGAAGAGTGTGACACTCAATATACAGCCTTGAGGGACTCCAAGTTCCTGTACAAAGGAACGTGAAAGTACCGAACCCACACGAACTTGGAATCTCCTGTTCATTAATTTTTTTTTAATAAACATGGGTAGATGGCCACGTAACCCATATGTATGGAGGTCTCGCAAAACGCCATACCTCCATGTTGTGTCGTAAGCCTTCTCTATGTAAAAGAATATCGATACAAGATGTTGGCGGTTGAGAGAGGCCTCTATGATAGATGTTTCAAGACGAATTAGGTGGTCTGTGGTGGAGTGCTGTCGACGGAACCCACACTGGGTGGGCGAGAGGAGGTTGTTTGATTCAAGGAACCAAACAAAACGAGCATTAACCATCCTTTCTAAGGTCTTACAGAGACAGCTCGTCAGAGCAATTGGACGATAGTTTGAAGGAATCTTCGGATCTTTCCCTGGCTTAGAGAAAGGTAAAATAATAGCCTGGCGCCAGGCATCAGGAAAAATATTCTCCTGCCAAATCTGGTTGAAGATAATCAGTAAGACATCAAGAGAAGCAGGAGATATATGGTGCAGCATGTCATAATGAATATCATCAGGTCCAACAGACGTACTGGCAGACCGATGAAGGGCCATTTTTAGTTCCACCAGGGTAAAGGGACAATTATAGTCAAAGAAACAGTCAGTTCGAAAGGAAAGAGGTGATTGCTCTGCCCGAGTCTTGATGGCCAGGAAGGTGGAGGAACAAGCAGAAGTGCTAGATACCCGGCAAAAGCTTTCACCTAGAGTGTTAGCGATGTTCTGGACATCAGTCACCTCCTGACCATCAGAGAGAAAGATCGAGAGGGGAACAGAATTGTAGTGCCAATTAACCTTTCGAATCTTGTCCCATATGATCTTGGAACTGGTGGTAGAAGATATGCTGGTTGTGAACTTAATCCAAGATTCCTTCTGGCTTTGACGTCTTACCCACCTAGCATGTGCTCGGGCCCGTTGGAAAGCAACCCGATTTGAAAGTGTGGGATATCTACGAAAAGTATCCCAGGCCCGTTTTTGAGCCTTCCGTGCTAAGTGGCAAGCAGAGTTCCACCATGGACGAGGATATCGTGGAAAACGCGTCGAGGTTTTAGGAATACACTGAGCAGCTCCATGTACAATACAATCAGTTACCGCTGCAACACAGTCGTCTATTGATGACTGATCTACGATGGCAGGATCAAGTTCTGCGAGATCAGTGAAAGTGGACCAGTCTGCCTGATCCAGCTTCCACCGGGGCACGCGGGTAGGGTGGCATCGACCACGGCCAGTCTCTCTCAAAAGGATTGGAAAATGATCACTGCCTAGTGGATTACTGTCAACCCTCCATGAAAAATGGGAGAATAATGAAGGGGAGCAAACTGAGAGATCAATAGCGGTAAAGGACTGACTTGGTGCATGAAAGTAAGTGGAAGAACCAGTATTGAAAAGAGAAAGATTGTGATCAGAGAGCATCTGCTCTACAGATCGACCCCTCCCATCAATAAGCACTTCCCCAGAGGGGATGGTGTCCATTAAAATCCCCCAGGATTAGAAATGGAGATGGCAACTGTTCAACGAGAGCATCAAGGTCTGATTGATCATATGTCTCTCCAGGGGACAGGTACAGAGAACAAACAGTGATGGTATGACCCAAGGAAACACGGATAGCTACGGCCTCCAAGGGTGTGTTGAGTGACAAAAACAGGCTGGGCACATGTTGATCAACCAACAGTGCCACACCTCCATGTACTCGACCATCACACAACTTGTCATTTCTGTATAGAGAAAACTGCCGAATGGAGACTGTATCGGCAGATTTGAGAAATGTTTCTTGTAAAGAAAGACAAACAGGCTGGTAGGAAGCAATCAGCGTTTTGATATCATTCAGATTAGAACGTAAACCTCGACAGTTCCATTGTATCAAGGTGGCCATTGTTAAGAACGGGTAGGTGAAGTGGCTGGAGAACCCTTCGATTTACGACCACGTCTTTTTTCTTTACTGTTTTTCTTTGGAGGAGGTCTATCAACCTCCATGGATCCTGCTCTGTGTCGAGTGGGCAGGTTTTTGTTATTGGAAGAGGAATCCAGTGACTGAGGACGCGGACGAATAATTGTTTTGTTTATTGTGGTGGGAGAAAACGATGTATCAGAAGAAATGCCTGTATTTGAGACTGAAGGACATGGATCTTGAGGTTTGTTGGAAGGTATGGGAGGAACAGAGATGGGTGTGGAAGTCGATTCATCTACTTTTTTAACCACGGAGGTCAAAAGGCTTTTCATTTGTTTTGAAAACGATTCTCTTGGAGGCACAGAGAGATCTATCTGCACTTTCACTATAGTTGTGAAATGGAGTGCAGCAGCATATGTCCGAGATGGGATTGTGGACAGCAATTTCTGAGCCTCAGGATAACTAATGTTATGTGTCGTTTTCAAACGCTGCACCTCTTTTTCCTCCAATCATTTTGAGCAAGAATGAAAGTAAGAGGGGTGAGAACCATTGCAGTTAACGCAATGTGGATTCATGTCACAGTCATAGGCATCGTGGTCGTTGCCTCCACAATGAGCACATGTCAGGGAACCACGACAAGATGTCTTTGAGTGGCTGAATCTCTGACATTGGAAACATTGAAGAGGGTTTGGAATGTATGGCCGAACCCTGCAAATGAGATAACCTGCTTTGATGGTGGCGGGTGCACGTGGTGAAGTAAATGTTAAAACGAGGGTATTTGTTGGCAGTGTAACTCCATCTTTACGAGTGGAGATGCGCCTCACTGCAGAAACTCCTTGAGTGGAGAGACCAGCGAGAATCTCTGATTCGGGAACATTCTTCAAATCCCTTTCAACAATAACTCCTCGTGAAGAATTCAAAGAAGCATGGGGTGTAACCTCAATAGGTATATCCCCAATTGCCTTTGATTTCAAGAGGAGTTCACTGTGTTGGAATGTGGATGTTTCAACCAATATGTCACCAGATCGAAGCTTCTTTACTGACTTTGGAGAGCCAGCAAGTCCCTCTAGTCCCTTTTGAATAAAAAAAGGGGACATTTGCCCTAAAGGTTTTTCCAAAAGAGAATGCAATATCAGAAAATGAGGTACGTGTGTTACTGATGTTGAAGATTGCTGTTCTGAGTATTCAAGACATGGTCGCTTACCCATTGACTCTTTTTTTACAATTTTATTTAAATTTTTTGTAGGATCCATAGGAAAAAGAAAAAGTTTCGGTACTCACTGACCCCACCCACCATGGAGCCCTACAAGGGGACGCACTACAAAGTCATGCAAGGGCAATGCAGCAATGCCAGGGTTTCGTGAGCACTATACCCAAACACCAGCATCAGGCACAATGTCCACAACACCCGTTGAGAACTTCCAACACTGGTACTTGGTTGGCTCTAGCCCAGGTGGACCAGCCGATTGACCCAAGGGCCGCCCGTCTACAGGAATTCGAGGCCAAAGTGGTGTGTTAGGGTTGGACCCTTCAACCACCAGGATCCTCTCCTCCCCTTCACGGGTTGCCAAGCACGGCAAACACGTGGGTGGATGTTTAGATCCCAGAGAAGGTAACCAGACAGGACCTTCCCTGGGAGGTCCCCTCACCACATACAGGAATCCACTCAGAGGGGCTAAAAACTGTATTTATCCTTTTGTAAATATAAATATTATTTGGTTAAGAAAGAAATACTAATGATGAATTTCATAAATTATGACACCTAATTCCTTATTTTCTCTCTGATAATCTGATGGTTAATCACACTAATTGTTGGTAAAAGAGTAGCCCAAGAGTTGGCAGTGATTAGTAATGACTAGCTGCCTTCCCTCTAGTCTTACACTGCTAAATTAGGGACGGCTAGCACAGATAGCCCTCAAGTAGCTTTGTGTGAAATTCAAAAACAAACAACCAAACATAGCCATAATTCCATAAAATTTGTGCCAGAAACTGTTAGAATCATACAGTATCTTGTTTGGACATATCTTGTAAACTCAGCATGGTGTTAACACTGCTGAATAATTTTTTACATAATTTAAAACATAATGAATGGAACTCCAATATGTCCAAGGAAACTTAAGTGTTAAACTATTTTTATCAGAATGATGAAATGTATTAAATATCATGCTCTTTATAAAGTATTTTCATGGTCATTTTAAAATAATTCCAGAATAATCTAGTATTTGTATATAGACTAGAAAGTTACAATATCACAATAGTACCTTCACTTTAGGCTTTTGAATTCCTCTAGCTTTGTTCAATGGTGATAAGAAAATTTCATTTGAAGGTCCCTCTGGTTTACCATCTCTGTTTGTAAGATAAAAGAGGAAGACACATTCTTCCCTGGAACATTTTGCCTTTTTAAGGATTTCATCCAGTGAGTACGTAAAAACCACTTGAGAAGTTTGTGGAGGCTGAAAAGTAAAAACAAATAGTTATTGCAATGGCTTACAATGTTTGCCAGTCATAAACTAGTAAATAGCTTTAGTGGAAGAAATAACTAGTTTACTAAATAAATAAAATATTATTTATTTTCATCGGATTTGATTTGTGACCTGTAGGTTGAGAATTGTTAACCTATGCCATCTAGCTCTTTCTGAAGAAATTTGTTTTCCCAAATTACTTGTGTGAATGTTTTACTTATGTAATAATAGGAAATTAGTTTGCTGATAAAATGCTCATCTTTATTTGTGCCTATTTTTAGCTTAACGAATTGGTCATTTTCATTGTGTTAACATGTTTTTTGTAGAATACATTGTTCATCTACAATCTATATAATAGAAGCTCTAGAGTTAATTTATTAACTAATTTATTTCAATACAGAAATTATAACTGATAAAAAGTTAACTGAATTACTCATAACTTTAACAGTTTTACTACACTCATCGCTAGTATATTTTCTACAGTAACACATTTAATAAATTTAAAAGAATTTCTCTGTACAACAAGAACTAATTCATGTAAAACCTTTAAAACTTAATTAAATCATTCTTGAAAGATCTTTTTCACTTTGAGATGTACTTCACCAAAATCTCATTATTAATTTTTAAGACGTCCATAAAAGAAACATTTCAAACATTATAAAACAAAATACATTTCTAACGGTCAATGTACAATGTATTATAATAATGTATCTGAATGTAAAATATTCACACTGCTCTTGAAGTGATATTTGAACAATGTTTTGTCTTAATTCAAGAAAAGGATATGATGCAGACAATAGAATAAAGAATAACTTTATTGAAAGTGGAATTGATGAAAAAAATCTTACATTTGTCATGTCAGGTGTTAACAGATAAAAGATTTCGTGGTAATGATGAGAAATGCACTGTCTTCACTTTTTTCCTGTAAGGTAATTTTAATGTAGCATAATTACTATAATGTCTTGAATTCACATGCCATAGTGATAACAGTAAAGCTCAGTTCAAAAAACTGTTAGGGAAAGTGTGGTCAATTGTCGAATTTTCTACAGTTTTTTTTTTGGCATTGCCAACAAGTTTTTGTATTCCTTGCCCAGCTAAAGAGACATAAGACCTTTTATTCTGAGCCTTTTGTACTCCCACTGCACTTGAATAAATTTGTGACATCGACCAGAAATTGACCTTTATTGGATCAGCAGGATTTTGTTTTCAAATTTTAAAGCAAATAGTGTTTGTTTTATGGCAACTTTAACTTTCATATTTAATAATTTTAAAGAATATATGTAATGATTACATCAAATTATTTGCCACAGGGATTAACAGTAGTAGGAAGAGGTTAAAGATATCAGGTAGAATGATGGGAAAATAGACTATACAGTGTATAAAAAAATTTCTTTCACATTTTATAACAGTGTGCTGAATAAGAAGATGATTGAATTTAATCTATGAACTGAGAAGCTTATAAGATGGTCAACATTTTTTATTCTCAAGACAACAGCCATGCAAACTTTGAGCTGGGTATAAAAAAGTAACATTTTTAAAAATTATTACTGGCAGAAATAGTTGTGTACAATATACATAGCTTTTGAGCTTCAGTGAAAAAACAAAGTTTCATGGATGAAATACTTTGTAATTAATGCATATAAAATTATGTTTAATTAATCCCTTGTTAAAATGTAAATAAAATCTTTGAAGACCAAGTATTTGATTTGTGTGAGAATTAATTTCAACTTTATTTACAGAAACTTAAAACTGTGAAAGTGAAGACTATACCTGATCAAACACTGTTGCAATGTCCAGTTTTGGTAAAAACGTGTTCCATCTATGGACAACTGTGTGTAAAGTAAGGTTTCGCTGTGGTGCAAGATAATCAGAGATTACAGATACACTAATATTTCCCTTTCCATCTTCAAATGGTGAAGCTAACAGGGGAGCAAAAAACTTGACAGCAAAATAATGCAGCATTTTCCATTTACCACCATATTCTGGAAATCAAACGTTAATAAATAAGAATCTGTTTGAGATAGATTTATGAATTCAGGAAGATATAAAACCAATAATTTATTCAAAATTGGATTCTTAAAGTAATTTCGAAATATATCAGCTATATAGAGATATAAAACATTAAATTATTCATACAACTTAGCTAAGCCATGCAGTGATGTGGAATTTTTACTTTTGATATAAATGTATTTTTCCTCTGTACTGGACTACCTTTCCGACCAAGAAGAATGAAATTTTAAATGCATAAAATATATATATCAAAACCAAATATACAGTCGTTAAGTATACATAATAAGGTGCCCTACTTGTAAATTGTATAGAAGTGTTCCTGTGTTTCACCTCATGAAAAATACAAAACCACTTACTTACATTTTAAGAGTAACTTATATAACAAAATTTCATTACACTTGCTTAAAAGATTTTCTTTTCCTTTTGCTTACAAAACATTATTTTCTTTGGTAGAAAGACTATAAAAAAACTGTCCAGCTTTGACGTTACCAAAAAGTAAAATTGAGAAACACCTTACCAATGGATGACCATGATGGTGCTTGCCAAATATCATTAAGTTGCCAATAGAGGGCACCTCTAGTAAGGCCTTCTCCATTTACAATATCACTTTGACATCGTCGATAGTACTCAGTCTCAGTTTTGATACTCATTGCTTGATTAATCTGTTAAGTACCAAAATTGAAAATACAGTTATCAGATCAAGCATATCGAATTGGGAGATAAACATATCACACCTTGTTTATATTATACTTTTGGAAAACATATCCATTAAACATGAGCAAAAATGCAAAGAGCTTTTGCAGTAAACAACTCTTTTCTAACTGCTTCAATGAAAATCTTTAAGATAATTTAAAACACATGAAAGAAAGAAAGAAAATAACAAATTCTAATCATTAACATATAAAATATACTTAAAGCTCTTACAGTAGTTAAATTTTATTTAGAAATATGAATTAGTTTATTTTCTGAACTAATGTTTAAATTACCTGTGATAAATACAAAAGTTCTTTGAATCCTTTTTTTCCTGCATCATAAGGTGGAATATTCATGTGACGTATAATGGAGAGGTTAATCTCCACACCACCTATAATTAGAATGATAAAAAATTACACAAAAATACCTCAGTCTTTAAAGTTTAAAAATTATGCTTTTTTATCAGTAGAAGGCATACTATGTAAGAATATATTTCTTTCACCTACATGGTTACACCTTGTAATACTTATTTCAAAGAAAACCATTCTTACATTTGCAACTCTAATATCCTTACACAATGTAGGACCTTTTTCTGTAGTCACATCAGAAACCTAGGGTACATTTAATATCCCACATTATAGCTTGTACCCTGGAGTTTTTTCAACTAGTGCAGCAGTTTTGTTTATTCTTTTTTAATTTATTTTTGTTTTGGTTTGTTTTCAGGTTATAACAGATTAATATAATTAGTCAGAGGGATGGATTTTCTGTTTTTAATGCAGTCCTTCCTTTTGATTTTGTTTACTTTATTAGTATCAATTTTCTGTAATATATATAGAGCATCAAGAAAAACAGAAAGATCTGCATTCTTGTATAATTAACTAAGATTGTAAAATATATTATTTTCATGATATAATCTTTTATGGTATTATGATAGTACTGATCATACTTTTGATTTCTAAAAACAAACAGTTTGTAAGTTTGCCATAATTGTAATTCACATCATATTCGTCAGACAGATATATTGAAATGTGTTTTGCAATCACATCATCTAAAAACTCCTGTACCAGTCAAACAATTAGATATCCATGCAAATAACAAGGTCACAGAATAGGGAATAATAATTAAATCAAAGAGCTTTAATCTGTCATTCCAAATATAATAGGCATTTAAAATGTATTTAACCTGCAATTTATACATAAGCAAGAGCATGATGTAGTTTCTTCTAAAGTAAAAACTGTTGAACAAAAAAACTAAGAACCAATTCAATACTTATCATAAAAAAGCAGCAACATTATTCAAATTTTTGATACATATCTATTAACTTCAGTTTAGAAGTAACTGGTTTTTTATTTGTTTTTGAATTTTGCACCAAACTACACAAGGGCTATCTGCTCTAGCTGTCCCTAATTTAGTAGTGTAAGCCTACGGGGAAGGCAGCTAGTCATCACGACCCACCACCTACTCTTGAGCTACTCTTTTACCAATGAATAGTGGGGTTGACCATCACATTATAATGCCCCCACAGCTGAAAGGGTGAGCATGTTTGGTGCAACAGGGGTTCGAACCCACAACCCTCAGATTAATCCACCTGGCCATGCCGGGCCTAGAGAAGTAACTTATAATACACTTTTAGCTCTTCACTAGTGTGAATATTATGTCAAATAGAAACTTTTCCTACCAAAATACATGGTGTAGCTAGCCATATTAAAAAATAAAATTGAAATATAATGTAAGGAACAAATTTACCTTTTCCCTGCTATTTAATCATGGCAGTATGGTTTGGAACAGTAACCAATCTTTGAAATAAAATACACATGCATATATAAAAAAATATTCCATTACTTTTTATGTCTACTTAATCATTTCCTGATGTTCATCCCTCATTAAACTGTCCTCTGGACAACAAGACTTATAAAACCAAAGCAACAAATATCCTGTAGATAATATCTCTCTTCTGTATGATTGTAAAAACAACTGATAAAATAACATGATAATTACCTAGTGCATGATGCTGCCGATGTTCTAGAAACTTACTGAAAGGATAGGTCCAATCGTCTGACTTTGAAACATTTTTCAATGTTTCAAATGATGGGTAGGACTGAAATCCATACTCCGAAACAAATCTGGGACGAGGATATATGTGCCAGTCCCAGCCATCGTTGCCATAATTGTAATAATGAACTGTAATCAAGCACACTCTATTAATATAGGTATATAATAGTCAGCTACAAAAACAAGATTCTTTATTATGAAATCTTGCATCTGCTTATAGTTAAAAACAGTGAATTCTGAAATATTTTATATTTCAACAAAGAAACTGATAAATTACCAGATATTATTACCCAAGTTTATAATTTGGTTTATTAATAACAAAATTTGCACCAATGAAGTAATTATGTGCTGTCTTTAACAAGATCAAAATAGCTTTTCTTGTACAATCCAAGAAATAATTTATAAAATTTTACATACTATAATATCACCTTATGGTCAATGGCATGTATGATGTAACATTTTTTAAGTAAACCAAATATTTTAAATTCTGAGATGTATATTAACAACAGTTCTCACGATTTATTAAACACTAGAGTTTTGAAAAATATTACAGAATGCACAGGGGATTCATATACAAAAGTAGCAAACAGTATATAATTGGAACTAAATGCTCAATTTTTCATTTATCCAATGTATTATTACAAAAAACATAAAAGTAAAATGAGTTCTACAACACCCTACCACACTTTCTTCCCTTTAAACAGAGCCACACGTCTTACTTTTAAGCTGCCATAAGTTTACCAGTGCATGATTCTGAAATATTATTTCAAATAATCTGTATTCCCACAATTCAACCACATTGTTTGGTTGCTGTTTAACTTTCTCACTTTCAATATATGCAAAATATTCCTTAATGACATTCATATTGTATTTTGTTCAAGCCAAAATATGATTTTGAGTCTTCCATTGGCCCCTTTTTTTTCTGAAGGCATCATTTTACTTAAAATGTTTCTTGTTTGAACCACTGTCTTGTTAGAAAAGAAATTTCTACCTAAAAAAATCTTCAATCAGTGATGTCGAGAAACCCACTTGTTGAGAATTTTATATGCAAAAACCGCTCGTTTGGGTTCAGAAAATATTTTAAATAGAAGGTCGAAACGTTGTTCGCTCTTCTATTTAAAATATTTTCTGAACCCAAACGAGCCGTTTTTGCACATAAAAAAATCTTGTTCATGAAGTAGTGACATGATGTATAAAAATATGCTTGTACCTATCAGTAGTAAGAGTGCAGTCATTAACGGAAATGTAACACTTGTTTGGGTAACTTTCTCCATATGCTTTACTGTATTCTATTCTCCTTTTTTAACTAATATATATTTTTACAAAGAGTATTGTCCTCCAGTTTTTCTCACCCCATTATTTTTAAAGTCTAATGCCCATTTCATCTGTTTGATTTGGTTGTATTTTCTGAGCAATGTTTTTGGGTAACTATACATCTATTGATCTCACTTTATGTTAACTTACATATTAATTTTATATTAACATCTGTATGCACAATTAGGTCACTGGCAATATAACTACTGGACTATGTAAAGAGTGTGTCCCAAGTTACTTAATATCACTTTTGAAAAGTTTGAGTTTTCTACTTTAACAATGTCTATTATCAAGAGTACTGATTTCTATGCTTTAAAATGAGAAATACACAGAAAAGCAGTCAAATTTTGAAAGAAAATGGAAAAATCATCAAAGAAGGGCAAGAAATTTTCAACTCCCACAACATGTTTATAGTAAATTTGAAATCTTCCATATTTTTACATATACGAGATTTATTATTAATTTAGACCTAATTTTGTCACAAAGCTAGAATTAAAAAGACTAAAGAAACAAAGCAACAGAAACACTGTCCATAATTCACAATACTACCACAACACAATCTCTATAATAATTAATATCCCAATCTCAAGAGACTATAATTTCAAAATAATAAAAGATTTATCAATCTACTTCTGTCAAACTGTGCATGCTCATCTTTACATTCACTCTTTATTCCTTCCAGTACCTAGCATTTTGTTTGTTGTGAAGCATTGTTGAGCATTTCAAATGCTTCAAGTATTAACTAATCTTGTGTATGAAAAAGAAGTGTAATGTACAGGCACAGAAACATAAAAAATGGTTATATAATGATGACTGCCTAAGAGGAGAAATGTGCAGTGAAGCTTGCCACTGTAACATTTAAATGGTTACAGAACTGTTGCTATTGAAGTCAGAGAAGGGTTATAAAAGTTTCATTAAAATGGAACTAAGAAAATTTTGTGACAACTTGAAGACCCCACAGTATGGGCTAAAGCTACAGAAGATTAATGAATATTGTGTATAAAACTGCCAAAAAAGGATGCAAATCATATCTTTGAAGAAGTATAGATTACAAGAATGTATATATTGATACAAGAGAAGAGACTGTCAGTTTACTGATTCTAACTGCAACTAAGAAATGAGCAGTTTTATTTTTGTTCTTAGTTATTGTACATGGTTGCAGAACAAAGAACTAACTGTGTATCAGAACTACTTGTGGGTTGCTGTGTAAACTATTTTGAAAACCATAAGAATGCTAGGAAGAGTTTGAATAAAAATTCATGTCTGGTGCTGAAAAATCAGTTTTCCTGCAATCAGGAGAAAGCCTCTGAAATTTCAGCCAGTTGTTCAAGCAAGAAAAAAACCATGACTACTAAAGTGATGAATACTCCAACTGTCTCTTGCCTAAACTCTCTAAGTAATTTATTGCCATTATTCCTAACATCAGCTAGCATAGTGAATTATAGTAGAATTGATGTAAGTAAATAACTGCTTAAAAGAGTTTTTAATGATTGTACTAAAAGAGTTTTATCAGACTATGAAATGTTAAATGTAAGTCTTGATGTTTGTAACCTTATTAAAAGTGTTTGTATTTGGCATTACATGAAATTCACCAACTTTAATTATGTTTTCCTGATGATTCCCAGGCTAGGAACACAAAATATTATTGTTTTAATTTAGGAGCAACTCTAAGAGACATTATCATTACTGTATCACCCTACAAGACACTAATGTTACTTTAATGAGATTACTCTGTGCAGGTATACTAAAATGTTAAAGTTTTTAGTAGGATTTATGGAGGCTTTTCTTTACATTTAAGCAATACTATTTATTTACTTCTAAATACAGTAGAAAAAAGAGAGAGAAGAGATCCTAAAAAAAAATGGATAACTAGCCACTCACACTACAAACTATTACTTTTTAGGTTGCACAGTATGAAATTATATTTAGAACTAATGATTTATATAGCTTTTTAATTTGCACCTAAGTACCTATGGAAAAGTCAAATGAAAAATATGTCAACATCTTTAGCAGTAAAATGTATATCATTCTTTGTACATAGAGTTAAGTACTTCACTAAGAACCAGGTTTATCTTCTGGCCATCTGTTTAAAAAATAATTTTAAATCTAATTTATTTCAACATTACCATCACCAAAGTGAGTATCCTGGGGATCCCAAGCAATCCAGCCAGCCTGCTCAGTTGCTAAGCCATTGGAAGGGCTTGAAGATAAGAACTGTCTTGAATTATCTTCCCTAATCACAATAGGCCTTATTGTTTTTATGTAGAGCTTCAAATAATCCTTTCTGTATTGTTCCTGCCGAGTACCTATAACTGGCCTGTAGATGTGCAAAAATAATTTATCTTTAAAAGCTTCAATGTTAATGTGCAAAATATGTCACTAGTTTACCAGTACAATGCAAATTTTATCACATGTAAAAACTGAAACATCTAATATGTGATAATTTAGTATTTACAGCCCCCCTCAAACAAAAAAAGAAAAAACATAGCAAAAGTTCTACTATGTATATCACTATAACGTGTACAGATCTAGAACCCATTTTATCTTCTTTTTTTGGAAGATATAGCCACATCATGCTTTTTAATTTTCTGTATCTTTTGTTATGCTTGATTAAACCTAAACTTCACTTTAATTATAAGAGTAATGCCCTATTTATATGGAACAGTTGGGAAGCTTCAATGCAATGCCTAATAGCATACCACCATTGAGAAACCAAAGCTTCTTCATTTTCATTATTTCCAGCCCAAACAATTATTGAAGGATGATGTTGCAATCGTCTAATCTGAAATATTGAAACAGGTAAAAAACTTAGAATAATATAATCCATGTATATAATGTTGCAAGTATATAATAATATGTTACTTTTGCTATAAACACAAATTCTGCAACAAAGGGAAAAAAAGGTTTGACACAATAGGTTCTACTGATTGGTAGATAAACAGATTACTAATACATCATATGTAATATACAAAATAATGTTACTCTTCGCATAAAACTGATACTTGTTCATTTTACTTCTCTGTTTAAATACATTTTCAGTATGCATTTGTGGTTATTATTAATGTATAATAGATGTGAATATGTGGTCAAACACGTCCCAGTGTACTGTAATATGGATTTATGGGTTTATTATTTGTTTCTTTTTACCACAAACACAAAAATTGCACTTACAAAATTTAGGTATAAGAGTGATGATCAAATTTCACTATTTAGACAGACGTGTTTAAGTAGATGTTTATTAGCTATCTTTCCTCATATAGCTTTTTTACTCGTTTAATATTCAAAAACAAGTATCCATGTTAAAGAAATTACTTTTCATTATTCAAAAAAATGAAATGTTATTTTATCTTTGAAAATTACACTTTATTCTGAAAAAGATCATAATTTAATAATAGTAATGCATTTTTTGTAAATGGATTGAAGATATATTACATACCATAAAGTAAAATCAATGAATAATTGCCACAACAACATTTTTTTAATATTTATTTATGAGAAAAGTTTATGAAAATTATCAGTAGCATGATTTCTAAAATTTTAAGTTTAATTTTTTGGTTTGACAGTAGTCATACATGATGTATTTTCTCCCACTGGTTCATTGATGTGTAGTAAATATTTTATCTAACATTTCTTTAGTGTTAACAAACTTAATTATGAAATAAGTGCTTTTAACAAGATTTTCAAATAAACATCACATGTATGAGAAAAACTAACAGAGTTTTAGTGAACAATTGAGGTTATTAATCAATGAAATTTATCTCTTTGGTATATACTTTCTATGCTGATATCACATAAACAATGGCTTAATAAAAACTAGACTGAACAGTTTCTCACTTAAGTAAAAATTATGTGGCTTTCCTATATACATTAATCCTTAACTCTCACTGTAATTAATTACCTCGCCCTAGCTTTTAAATCAATCAGTTCTTCAACAATGTAAACAAATTTAAATAATATACTTAAATGTAACAAAAATGTAACAGTACATTTTAAACTCATCTTTTAGTACCTAAGGAGTGTCTTTACACTACAAAGTGTTGAATATTAAAAGTAAACTGGATCCAGAAACCCCTAAACAAGATGATTTTGGATGTATCTTTAAGATAATTTGGAGACAAGTTTTCATTCGTAAATTGATCAAATTTTAAGTGAAACACAGCATCATTAAGCCTCTATACTAGCAACTACTAATATCTATCTGCTGGGAAATCATTCAGTGTATATCAATAAGCCTCATTCTCAGTATCATTAATTAAACTTCTGCTATCACCTTTTCATGTTTATCTTTCAATTGAGATATGAACAGTTCCACCTATGATTTTGTAGGGATGATTGAAACAATGTAATAGAAACATGCAGGATATACTTTCTTTAGCCAATAAAAATTCCTGGAAACTTTCAGTTCAAATTGAGAAAAACCAGACAAGGTAGATTGTTTATTTTTTTAACAAATAAGTTCCCCCACTGGCTCATGAGGATTCAGTTAAAAAAATCATCCAAGGACCAGTCAGTATTTATCAATATTTTTTTTATTTCTTTACAAATGCAGCACAGTGTTTTAATTAATGATTATAATAAACCACCAAAATAATAGACAACAACAAATTCCACACACACAAAAAAAACAACAGTAAAGTGTGGTTATTTCTATGGGCAAAATAAAAGTAAGTACTTTACTTACCTGTTGTTTTACTTCTTCAGCTACACTATACAAGAATTCATCATTTACTGGATACAAAGCAACAGCAAACATTAAGTCTTGCCAAATTAAGATACCTAGTTCATCCGCTATATCATAAAACTCATCACTTTCATATATTCCGCCTCCCCACACTCTCAACATGTTCATATTGGCATCCTTAGTAGACTGTAGAAGCTTTTGGATGTAATTTCGAGTTACTCTCTCTGGGAATATATCTGCAGGTATCCAGTTAGAACCCTTAGCAAAAATTGAAATCCCGTTTACTCTGAAGTAAAAGCTTAAACCTGATGGTGAAATAAAATAAAATTTACAAATGTTGAAATACTACTAATTTAATATGTATGTTTGAATTAGCCAAATGACGTGTGAGCAGTTCTAAAGAATTATTTTTATTATTAGTAACAGGAAATCCAATTTAGCTACCAAATATGAATATATAGCTGACAAATGTTTAAATTTTTTCAAACATTTGTCCCTGCAATCATTTTAAGTGCTGGAAACATCACCTGTATAAACAATAATATCAGAGTTTCAATTTCATTACATTGATATCACTTAATTTTAACAATTTCCCACTAAAGTGATCTTTAATTCCACTTATAGATAATTCCTTTTTGAATAGAAAGTTTAAAATGTAGTCTAATTTTATTCAATACGATTTAATATAAATTATTACATTACTGAGATGTGTGATAAATATATTATTCTACATAAAGTAAAAGTTCACATAACATAGTCACACATCAGAAGAGTATAATTTCAACAGATGTATTTCAGAAATATAACAAGTTTACAGCACTCATGTTTTTTACACCTGCTTTAATTACCATTATCCAGAATATCTTGAATGAGTTCAACTGTTCGAAAACCTATTCGAACAGTTTTTGATGTCTTTTCTTCATTGCTGTCCTCAATGTAACTGACAGTGAGGTTGTAGAGTGGTTGATCCCCATAACCATTTGGCCACCATTTATATATTGAAATGTTCTGCAGAAAGATAAGAAAATAAGCCATGTAAATAAATTTTAATTAAGTTCATAAGACAATAAAAACAGTATATTTGCAACACATTCACAAAAAAAGTTAACTGAAAGTCTGAAATAATAATGATAATGTAAGATTTTTTTTTATCAATGAGGAGTCCATTATTTAAAAAAAATAAAAATATTCATCAATATACCCCACATATATTAGTGCAACTTATTCTTTTATATTTATGATTAATCAAATAAGTTTTTACAAAAATACTCTCACCCTTGGTACTGTGATGTTGAGCTTGATCTTTGCAAAACCTTTAACATCTGGCTGTACTGTAACATTGTTGTACTTTATTAAAAGATTTTCATCCAATTTCACTTCTAGAGTGCCATCTGCAGGTGATGAATTTACTGTTTCTAAGTGAACAATTATTGATATTGCCCAAGTTGAAAAAACATTGCTGATTGCTGTAAATGATATAAATTTACCAAATTTTTAAAGGTTCTCTGTGTATATTACATGTTCATAAAAAAAACTTTTACAAATGACATTAGTATACAAAAAGTATTACCAGACAAGTACAAATAGTTAAACACCTCTGTTTGTGTACATAGAATAAAACATATTCCATAGTCATATTAAAACTAAAAGAACTCAATAAAACATGCTCTTATACACAAAAATAAGACAGTGAAAAAAACAGTTTTTTATTAGTCCAAATTTCTTTTATTTCTCTTTTAAAGGAAAATGGTCATATGCAAACATAAAAATAGTAAATCTTTCATGGTAGCTTTGACATAAGATTCAAACTCGACTGGTATTTTTTAAAAATTAAGAAATAAAAAAAACGTTATACTACAGAATTTCAAAAATTAATTATCACTCTAGTCAGAGTGATGTTATTTCATGTATACCTCTTTACTGCTACTCAGTTATATTCATGTGATTATTAACAGTCAGTTTGTAATTAAGTAAAAAAAACATCAATGCATTATAATAATTTCTATAACTTATTTATTCTCAGTTCCACTAGAAATTTTCTTGGCACATGCTAAGAATAAGTTTCATAACTCTACTGATGTGTATATATAAGAAGCCTGGTACTTTTGTTTCGAACAATTTTTTATGTAGAAAAGTTATAAACTTAAATTAATCCTTTAGTTTATAAACAAAGATCACATGCTACAATGTTTGCTCCACAGGCTTATACGTGCTTGCTTTATTTCTGTATCTTGCTCTCCCGAATTAAGGTCATACTTACTTCAAAAGATGGTACAGGTTATTTCTCTCTTTAATGTGTTTCTTTGACATTAGTAATTAAGGATTATGGGACACTGCACTACTGCAGTCTGACTTAAAAGAGGGATAGTTCTATGACTTCAGATATTATTTTGGACCCAGTCTTTGTTCTGACAATTGTTTTTTGAAAACCTTCTCTCTCTACCAAAGCAACCAATTTAAGCTATACATCAAATTAGTATAACCAGTTTAAATTATAATTTATTTATTGTTTGCTCTTTTTTCAATGTTCAATTCATGATAACAGGATAAAAGACCACAACATAATTGCATATATTAATTAATTATGTCACAGTGAACATAATGTTTGGAATTAATTAATAAAAACTCAAATTCAAAGTCACACATTATCACATACTTACTAACAGGAAAAGTATTTACGACTAAATTTCTGATGATAACTTTGTCATAACCTTCAAGCCCAACTGATTTCCTAAAAAAATTAACAAATAACAAAAGTATAAGCTCAATTTTATATTGTTATAAGTTTCAAAATATTTTTTTAAATGATTCTGGTATTCAACAAAGAGTGAAAAAGAATGAAGTATTTGAATTACAGTGTAGAAATGATGTTTAATTGAAAGTGTTTAGTTTTATTATTGCTACACAATGAATGCTGATGGATATTTTGAACAATGTAGCATGGTTATGTACATATTTTTCTAAACTTTAGAACTATCAAAAAGTATTGAACAACCTGAAAAGTAACATCGTATCCAAAAACAAATAAATGTCATAAACTTTACTTTAGCTTAAAAAATTAATGTCCCTAACTATTTCCTAAAAAAAAAAAAATACATTTTGTTAAGTAGCTTATACTATTTTGTTTTTTTATTTGGGATAATTTCACTGTTTGTTTCAAAGTAATTTTACATGAGTAGTTTTGAAACATTTCAACATAACTTTATTGAAAATTGCATAGAGAACAAATATTATTACAAACTGGAGAAAAGTATGTAAGTTACAAAGAATTATTAAGTTGTGCTAAGAAGACTAACCAAGTATGCAAAATATAGTTTTCATGTGACATTATAAAAGTTTATATTATTTTATCAATAGTATGACAAAAGAAGTTCACCAATATCCATGATAATTTTGTTTTAACATTTGTTGGATTAAAAATTAATGTAGCAAAAGCTTTGGAAACAATAACAAACAACAGTTATTCCTTCATTTTTAATCATGTATTGGAACTAGAAAAGCTTATGGTTTCATCTTAATATAGAGTAAAAATAAATTATATTAAATTAACTTATTTATTTGAACACACTAGTGTATATACATTACAAGAAAATATATCATGAGAAACTAAAAGTTCACACTGTGTGTATGTAGCAAGTACATCTTTAGATATCTACAACCTTGAAAATTACAAAAAAGTGGTGTGTTATATATATATGTATATAGATCACTAAAGGTGGGGATGAGGTTAAATGGTCTCAGCCAAACAATTTTCAAAGGCTTTATTGGCCAAAATACTGACTATATATTTTTTATTTTCATTACAACAATTTTAACTTTATTATTTTCATATTTTCAAACTTGGTGAAGCTGTAACTGCATTTACTTGACATACTTGGTACCACAGGTGTAGATTTTTTACACCTGATTAAAGAGATGATTTTTGCAACCACTTTCAATTTGCAAATTGATAATCTCTGATTACATGTACCTGAAAGCTGTAATAATGTAGTCACAGAGTAATCTTGTTGCCACGATATTTCAAGGTTTCCATGTAGGTCTGTATAAGTGAGGTGTTGTGAACAGTTTTCAAAATGTTAATAGAATAAAGACAAATGTGTCACAAAGTAACTGCCACAAATTTATTCCTGCACACTGCACAGTATAAAAGATGGTCATTATACTTGACGTTACTAATAACTTTCATTGCATGAAGTACGTTTTCAAATATTAATAAAATTAGTAATTACCCTTGAAAAGTTTATATCTACTGAAAAACTGTTCATGTTGTTTGATAAAAATAATTAAAATGTCTTTGCAAACTCTTGAAAATTACACATCAATACAATGTATCACATAATTATTCATACTTTTCATTGAAGTAAGATTCTTTTAGTTCTCTAGTGTACATGTTCCCAAACGTAGACCTCCTTTGTGATGATCTGTTTATGAATTCTTTCGTGAGGTGGCACTGAGACATAGTTGACCTTAACCATGTCTTTAATCGTCTTAATGTGGAAAAGCTGCATTCACATTTGCAGCTGGATACTGAATATACAAGCAAAATTTTCATGAGAAGAAACACTTCATTAAACATCTGCTGGCTTATTTCATGCATTTTACAGTAAGCATCCTTTGCACCTTTCAGAGATACTGCTTTTGTTGTTTCTTTGAACATGGGCAACTGAAACTCGAGCCGTTGTGCAGAGATTTCTGGATAGAAGTTGTCAATCTTGCCAGATATGATCATGTTCTCAAGTGCCAGATATTGCCTCATGTCATTGTTGTCTGCATTGAATCTAGTGGTCAGATGTTCTATGATTATGTCAATAAATTCAAAAATTGGCTTCTGTAGTAATCTCTAGCTGTTGCAGAAAGGTGTGCTGAGCCATCACCTGTTATCATTTTGGGAGGGTCTCTGCAAATGCATGACAGTTCAATAGGCACCAGATCTAGGGATCTGTTTGCAATACCCATAGTTGCTCAACTGTCATTGCAGATGCTTCAATCATGCCAGATTCTGTTGCTGATTTTGCTTGGAATGCACGGTTTAGTTCCTGTAATGCAGCTAATGGATGCTGAGACATCAACAATTCTAAACTTCTTTCCTTTGTCCAATCTGTCCAGCAGACCTCGTGCTTTCACTGCTGCATCTGATTTTTTATTTGCTAATTCAGACAAAAAATCAATGATGCCACTGTAATGATCATTAGCACATGTAAGGGCAGATAGGTGGCACAACCAACCTGTTGGACACAGTGGGCGGATGTATTTAACTAGACCATTGTGACTGTCTGACAATACAATATTTTCAAAGATTGTCTTGTATTTGCCTGATCTCTGAAGCAAGACACCAAGTTCATGTACCAACTGAATAGAATCTTGAGCACATTCATAAACTTCAACTGCATGTTGCATTTTAAATTAGCCTTGTGTGTTCTGCAGTGGAAGAACAAAGCTGATGGTTGCTTCTCTTTTATTTTTGCCTGGCATCCACTGTATGCACCACTCATGTTAGAGGCTCCATCATAAGTTTGTGCTCTTAATCCTAACAGCGGTAAATTGAGTCTAGTCAGTACATCAAGTATAGTTGAGGATATTGTTTCACCAGTTGAATTGGAAACACTGTGCAAACCAAGAAATGTCTCATGGACGTCAAGGTTCTCTACGTATCATACACATATTGCTTCCTGTTCGGCACCTGTAACATCTTGAGTTCCATCAACAATTAATGCAAAGATTTTACTTTGCTGCACTTTGTGCGCTATCTTCCTCAGTATTTGATGGCTGAATATCTCCATTATTTCATTCTGAGCCTGGGGTGATGTGGATGTGGTTTTCTTTAACAATTAGGTGTCAACTCAGAATCTTCCTCTTCCAGGAGCTTCATTAACTGCAGGAAGTTCCCCTCCATATCACTATGTCCACGTATTGCTAAACCTTGACGCAGTAAGAAACATAAACTTCTGAATATTTTGGCTACACTTCTTTTGCATTCTTCCTGCTGCTTTTTTCTTCCATCATGCAGCTAGACAATCACTGGAGTTGCATCAAGTGAACCTTCTGGAGATATAGCAAATCTGTGCTGAGAGGAGGATTGGTGTTCGTTGAATTTCTGTTTTGCCTTTTTCCAGTTGCAAAAACCAGTGGATATGAAAATATACTCCACTGGCCTCTCCAATTTCCCTGTAAAAAGGCCTCTATTTTCTACCTTGGCACAATGAAAGCATACGACTTTTTGAGTCTGACTGTTGAAGTGCAGCCATGGGAACTTATCAAACCACATGCCTTAGAAGTGGATATTTTGCTTTCTGTCATGGTATTATTTGTGCATCTGGATGATATGGTTTTCCACACTGTATCTGTGGAGTGTCAGATTTTTCATTACTGCACAAAATTGTTTCACAACTATCTGGTGGTTCATGATGTGCAATAGTTGCACAAGCATTTTCAGATTCGTCCTCTGATGAACATGTTATTTCCTCTATATGGCAAGTTTCTATTCCTTTGCTTGAGGTTCTTGGATTATCTACATCTGCATTGTCACTTGTACTACTAGTAACTGGCTTGCAGAACTGTTTGTCATAATTGGAATCTGTTTCCCAGATGACTTAACAGACTAAAATACAGTCTTTATTGAAAGACTCTAACGTACAACAAACGAAGATAGAACAGAATGGAAGTAGAAGAGAAAAGAGCTTAATAGGTATTTAGGTCAATTTATCATTTCGTTCTCCAAAGGTGAACGCAAAATAACCAGGGGCGGTCAAAAACTATTGTTTCTCTTCACCCCACACGAAGCAAGAATAAATTAATCACGAAGATAATTAAGCGAATTCGAGTGGCTTGTTGGTTATAAATCAAGAGCGATTGTCACTAATGGCTTTGAAGTTGACAGATTTGTGTATCCGAGTGAGGAGTGTCAGGAAACGGCTGAGAAGCAGGCCGGCGAGCCGGAGAGAAAACGAAGAACGAAAGGAAAAGGTTCAGCACAACATTCACAAGCGTCCGAAGAATTACGTGGTGTAATTACAGTCAAAGTGAAGGGAGCAGAGAGATGGAAACGCAGTACGCCGACATAATTAAGACTCATGACTGTGATTAACAGGACTTTAAACTTATAAAATTTAGGAACTAATGTGAGGACCACTTCTCAGGGCTGGGATCTATAGATCCTATGAGACGGAAGTTTAGCAGTGGGGGGAAACGGGAGTACCCCAAGAAAACCCACTTTCACGACCAGGACGCAATGGAAGTAGGAATGGAATACTTGGTAGGTATTTAGGTTAAATTATTATTTCGTTCTCCAAATGTCGAACGAAAAATAACCAAGGGCGGTCAGAAACTATTGTTTCTCTTCACACCACACAAGGTAAGAAAAAATTAGTCAACTGATCACGGAGACAATTAAGTGAATTGGAGTGGCATGTTGGTTATTTATACACAGCGATTGTCACGAATGACCTAAAAGTTGACAGTTATTGTATTTAATTGAGGAGCTTCGGGAAGAGCTGAGAAGCAGTTCTGCCGGCCGGAGAGCAAACGAAGGACGACGGGGAAGGTTCAGCACCACACTCGCAAGCGTCTGAAGAATTGTGTAGCGAAAATATAGTCGACGTGGAATGAGTAGAGATGCAAACAGTACGTCAGCTTGGTTAAAACTCATGATCTTCATTAGCCTAAATTTTTATATTAAAATTTGGAGATGATTAAGAGGTATTCTAACTGGCCTCTTTTCAGGTCTGAGATCTATAAATCATAAGCGAAAAGAATTTTGATGTGGGGGGAAACGGGAGTACCCGTAGGACGCAAACGCAAACTAACGTAGCAGGAGTTTTAGTTTAGAGAGAGAGAAATCAGAATTCTCTTTCCAACTGGGGTGTTCAGGAACGTTGTGGATCCTCTTCGTCCCCCTCACGTGAGAAATTGTTAAAATATCCATGGGGTTTTCCTTTGCTTTTCTTTTGATATTTTTTTAAGGTGGAGTGGGGTATTTGTTAGTGAGAGGAAAGACGGGAGAACTGGACGAGAGCAGCATAAGTGAAGTGAGCTAGACCTTGGCTTGACGATGGAGTACACTGGCGGCTGGAGAATTTATTTAAAATTTACAATTTACTATGCTGGATAACCTGTGACTGAGTAAATGGCCCTTTTCAGAATGTGGCTGTTACCTACAGATCCGATGCCAGAGATTTTGCTGTGGGGGGAGACGGGAGTATCCCGAGAAAACCCACTTTCACGGCCTGGGTGCCAAAAAAATCTACCCAGACCGTGCCCGGAAGTAGCTGGGAAAAAAAATAAAAAATAAAATAAAAGAACTGATGAACTGAGACGGTGGTATACATAGAAACTGTTAGCTGCGCTCTTGTAGATCAGGTAGTATCTTCGTCATGAAATTATTTTCACACTTGAAGCCCATTGGTGCAAGTAAAAAACGTGGTCTCGGTGGTGGAACAATTGGCTGTTCTTCGGTGAGTTGTTCTTCGTTAGTCTGTGATGCTTTGTTTCTTCTTGTGATTTTGGTTTGAGTTTTCTGCGTGGAGGTAGGTTGTTTTTCGGTTTGAACTGTCGCGTCGATGGTTATCTTGGTAATGGTTTGAGTCTGGCTAGTTGTTGAATTCTGTGGAACTGGGATTGAAGTCTGGCATGATCTGTCCTCTTTCTTTCTTTGGCTGCTGACACTTGGCGTGTTGCTAGCAGAGGAAGTTGACGTCTTCTAGGTCGAGTTATCTGTATCTGTCTTCATGTTTCTTCTGGTTAGATCTGGATTTGGCGGTATTTTTGTTGTTTCTTGTTGGAAGTTGTTCGTTGGTTGTTTCTGATGTCTGGGTGCTTTGTTTGACCAAGTGTTGAATGATGGTCGATGTGGGCGTTCGGCTCTAAAGTGGAATATGTGATCATAACAGCCGTCACGTAAAATACAGACAGCCCTGTACTTCGACGTTGTCACTATCTTCATAAAGTACGTAAGTAGATTAGTGTTTTTAGAAACAATTCGGTGAACAGCATATAAATTGACTTGGATTTAAGATTCTATGGCTTGTTTGATTTCTTCTGATTCTATTGATAGGTCGACGCCCCTATAGAATACTGAGTAAAGACTGACTTGGATTTTTAGTAGGGGAACAACTTACATTAAATTCGGTGTTCCATGGTTGGCATAGATAAATCTGGTCTGCGGTAGTGGCTGGTTGAATGAAGATTTCGCCCTGGCGTAAGCTTCGGGTCCTGGACGGTTCAATAGTTGCTCCTGCCTGGGCTTGGGCGATCAACGTGGCGACTTGAAACAGCGTGAGGTTCAACGGTAGGGCATCGACGATTAACGGCCTGACTGGCGAGGATGAACGTCTCATTTTAAAAAGCATGTTGGCAGAGATATTAGTACGTCTGATTTGCTCGGTGACTAGCTCTGTCCAGGAAGTAGGACTGAAATGTACAATGTATTTAAGTCTAACGCGCGAACCTCACAGTGACTACCGAGCCGACTGACTACCTGGGCATCGCTGGGACAATAATGTGTGCTAGTTGCAACACAAGTAATTGCAAGTTCCTCGAAAAATACTTAAACAATCACAAATATATCATATTCCTATTAAAGCTCATCAAAAGGCAAACATGTTGTGATGTAATGTCAAAAAGCATGTCTGTTAAATAAAAACAACTAAAGAAAAACTAGCAATATAATTGGAGTAGAGGCTCCAGGCCGTTGAAATCGCTCCTTTTGTGTTCTAATTGTACAAGAAAATACAATATTTTTACTATCTATGGTAAAAGAACAATATTCTTTTACCATAAAGCACCTGCACTTTATCAGAGGGCGGTGATAATCTGAAATTTCATGTATTAATGAGCCCTGTTGTAACATCGAGGGAGCGGAGGGAAGTGATGTAGGGCGCGTCTGGATCCGAGCGGCCCGAACCTGTCATTAACTGTACACTAAACTTACAGTTTAGGAGAGTAAGGAGTTCAACAATAAAACCGACTAGACATGCATAAGAACAAATGGCATAGGAAAACTGCACAATATACACATAAGATTGATGCAGCTGCAAGCTACAAATGGCCTGCCAAATCTAGATCACAGGAGTTTACACTTGAGAGTAATATTTTGGAATTTCATGCTCTTTTCAATCAGTTGTGATGAAAATTTTACTTAATCTTACACTAAGTACAAGACGTAGATAAGATTCTGTGATAGTGCTTGCAAGCCTTGCATGTATACTTAGGCCTACTGACTGATACGAACTATCGCTAAGATCGAAAAGCTTAGAAGCACGTCTATATTAAAGGTGTACATTTCGGCTACTAAAAAAGCCTACATCTAGGCCTAATTATGTAATTCAATTGGTAAGTACACGAGAATCACAAGAACAAACACACAATTTGTAGGCCTGTGATGCAATAAAACAATTCAACAGACCAAACTGTAGGGGGGGATATGTATCCCCCAGGATCTACGGCCGTGCTTGGTACCATACAAGATCTTGGTTTTTCGAATGATTACAAGATCATATTTCATTGAATAGATGAAAAATGTGTTTTCCAACGATACATAGGTAAATATTTATTTATATATTTCGTATTACCATTAGACTACACTTTACTTGATCTTTGGTTTTTCATTTGTGGTAATTTTTACTGTTTGTTTCAAAAGTGATGTTACAAAAATAGTTGTAAAACATTCAACAAAAAATATCATTTCATTCTCATGTTATATACACTACATTTTGATTCTTCATAATTTCATGTTCTTGAAACTGAATATATTATCACATGCAGAGTTGTGTATGTATCATTTTAAACTTTAGAATTATTTTTAAAATGTATTGAACAATCTCAAGACAAAGAAAAACCACAATTTTCATTTTAGCATTAAAACATAAAGTACAGATACTACATGCTTATATGACCAATTCCATTTCAGGTAATTTTTCCATTTCTTTCAAAAGATAATACTACAAAAAAAGATTTGAAAGGACAAAAATTCATGATTTAATTCTCCTTTTATGTACACCAGACTTGTAGGTATATAAAAAAAATTATTGTATGAAATAGGATGTTTTAGGGCTTACTTACCCTATGACAATATAATTGCCCTAATTTCAGATTGATCAGCAAATCCTTCAAAAATTGCAGTTGTCCTGGGATTGATTGCAGTGAACTCCCTGACAATATCACAAACTTTGTCTATAGCTCTTCTCATATATACCAGGTTGGCCTAAGTGGCAGGCCTCTATCAGCCATAATGGAGGTATTATTTTTTGCTGCAGCCAATCTTTTTCTTGGTTTTAATTGTAATACAACTTCAAAAGCTGCATCTACTGAAATGAAGAATGGTATTTCATGATGGCTGGTGATGCAGTTGGAAATGTCAACCTCAGCTGCCTTTGAGTCAACACTCAGGACTTCTTTGGTGTTAGTGGTTTGGCTTCCATGGAAATAAAGATTTCTCGATTTGTTTATGTTGTGGTCTAGTGGACCATTAAGATAAGAGTTTTCTATTTACTCTGAAAGTTTTTACTATCATTGGAGGCAGTGGTGATACAGGCACTAAGGCATTCTTAGCCAGCAAGCTCTAGCCCTTGGCAACAGTAATAGTGACTGATGAAATTTTCACTATACTTGATGTTATATCTGTCAAGTACTGTATTTATTCTTCTTCTTTTCCAATCCATCAGTAAAACCTTCAGAGCAAACTTAACTCTAAGAAGATCTTCCTCAGCTTTGGGATCCAAAGGGGATTCCAAAAGGGATAGGTGCAGTTCTGGTGCTTTTTTCTTGTTGTCATTAGAGATTCTCTACTAAAACACATAAGGGCAAGTTCTTGATCCTCATACATATCTAATTTCTCCTTTATAACAGCTTGTATTGTGACAATCAGCAACTGTAGTCAAGTCTCTGGAACGCTCAGGCTGACCATTGTAGGGATAGTGACCTGCAGTGTGATCTCTACTGATACTATGATCGCTAAATCCAGTGAGTGATTGGGTCCCATGAGCATGTTGACAATTGAGTGGGGCTACTTGACCTCTGGAAAGTTCACAGCTGATCAGATAAATGACTTGGTTAAATTCTCAACATCCAATGCATTGGACAGCAACACATCATTATCTACAGATTTACCAAGTGAAAGGTCAAACTAACTCCAGATATCTTTAGGTTAGTGGACAAGACCAACTCCTCACCAAATAGAAAGTCCTGGATGTATGCTCATCCTTGTACCTTTAACTATAGATTTTCATGACAATTTAAAATAATGGAAGATTCAGCACATAAAAGAGTAAGGAAAACACCACTGGGTAATTAAAGACAATAGGTCCAATATCATAAAGAACTCAATATTAAGTTGTAAAAGCCTGGTTTGTAAATTCAGATGATTTCAAATACAATACAAAAAATGACATTTTTTCTCAGTAGTAGTGCGAGTTTCTCTGTTGCCCTTACTCTTTCAGAAAAACTCACTACTTGCTGAATATTTCAATGCAGAAAATGAAGCATTATTTCACAAATATTTATGAAAATAACAGGTACACTGTATCTTCAAATAACTACTTCACATGCCATTAACCAGGATTGACCACTATGTCTTAACATTCATAAACAATCCTTTATTTTCATTCATATATGAGCTGATAGTTATGTCATTTGTGCAATTTATCGATTTATCCATTTATGTTATTCAACTCCCATGAATAACTCCATGTAATGATCCTACACACGTGTGAGACTACACACTGTTATTTAAATAATTATATTGCCATACATGTTAATTACACAATGTTTCACATACTTATAGTTTACGTTGTAACCATTCTGTGCCACAGTTTGGCAGTTGCAGGATTGTGAACT
Source organism: Carcinoscorpius rotundicauda (assembly GCA_011833715.1). Taxonomy (NCBI): domain Eukaryota; kingdom Metazoa; phylum Arthropoda; class Merostomata; order Xiphosura; family Limulidae; genus Carcinoscorpius; species Carcinoscorpius rotundicauda. The sequence goes on along the minus strand of CM022395.1, from coordinate 39,067,681 downwards.
GCTACCATCTAGGCGCCATGAAACTCAATATTTTCCTTTCCAAGCATCGTGAAATAAGTAATCACTCTTTGAATCCAGCTAAAATAAGAATTTTTAGCTAACATTATCGTAGGTAAGGATTAACATTCACGCAGTTGTGGTATATTCAATTAAAACTGGGTAAACATTAGAGCAATGGGTTGGATTTGCTTAATGACAGGAAATTAAGTCAATATAACTATAACTCTGAGTAACAAAACCACGATAATAAATATGAAATTATGAGACTGCAAAGAAAATGAAACATGACAAGAACAATCTTTATTAAAACAGAGTTAACACAAACTGTGTGTGTGTACTTTACTTACATGGTATAACAATTTTTACTGAATGTTCTAGCTTCAAATGATCAGGCCAAATCCGTGGGCTAAACACTCTAAATTCAATGATCCTTACTTCACCAAGAACAATGCAATTATCCAAAATGAGTAATTTTCGAAACATTACCTGAATTACGACTAAGCGATACTGGTGTGAACATCCTTGCATAATATACAGTATTATAGTAGATCTTCCAGCACATTAAACAGATATTATTAGCTTAAAAATAACAAGGGAACAAAGGTAGCAAGAACTATACAGCTTTATGGACCACTTGTTAAGTGGAGACCTGCTCATATACAAAATAAATAAATATCAAAAGAAAATATCGGTAAATAATATATTCGTATACCACACTTTCAATACTGAAATTAGTTAGTCTTAAGTTTATTCACTATTGAATTTCTCAGTATAATATTAGTTTTAAATGATAAAGTAAAATTCGACAATATGCGATTTTTATTTTCGATATAAGAAACTGCTTTTGGAGAGGTGATTCAGCATATGGTAAGTATATTTACTAATTGCATTATAGTCTGAAAATGTAATAATAAGTTGTATTTACTGTAGACGTTGCTTAGGATTCTTTAAACTAAACTAAACTAACCTAACGTGGCAGGGGTTCAGTTGAGAGAGAGAGAAATCAGAAGAGTTCTCTCTCCAACTGGGGTGTTCAGGAACTTTGTAGTTCCTCTTCGTCCCCTTTCGTGGATTGTTATTAAGATTAAGTGGTGTTTTTTTTTTATTTTAATAAATTAATTATCGTTATTATTCTTGACTTTTTGGGTGGGGAAAGTCTCGCCAAATGTTCTTTTGGGTGGAGGCAAAGGCAGCAGTGGAAAGAAAGGCCGGGACCTGTCCCGAAAGGAAAAAGTTCGGCAGATGTGAACATGAATGTAATTCATTCAAATTCAGATCAAATCAAACGGCCCGATTCTGGGTCTGGCAAAAAGGTTGTCTAGGCTGGGATCTAGAAATCCAATGCCTGAAGATTTTGAAGTGGGGGGAAACGGGAGTGCCCCGAGAAAACCCACTTTCACACGACAGGCGCCGAAAGTTTTGCCTGTCGTGTGCCCTGTACCTGAAAAAAAAGGAATTCATGTTAATAACATATATTTTATTTATTTAGATTCTTTCTTGAGTGGATTGTGATTCTTGAAATATGTTGTAAGGTAATATGAATTTCGTTGGTGCACTTGATAATTTGTATAGTGATGCCGTTAGTTTGTTTCTGTTTTCTGCTTTTAGATAATATTTCAGAGAAAGTTCTGTTATTCTATCTTTTATAGTTGGTAAATTACTAATTTGGTGTAGATAATTTGTTGGCGTAAAAGATGGTAAACTGAATGCGGATTTTAATATTTTGTTTTGTTGCACTTGGATTTTTTGGAGTGTGTTGTTTGACATATTGTATGTTACTTGACATCCGTACTCTATTAGTGGACGGATGTAAGCCTTGTATATTTGTATGATGGTGTTCGGTGCGCATTTCGATTGTTTACCAGTTATAGTCTTTAGATATGAAATCATTTTTCTGATTCATGAGTGTATGTTGTTTATGTGTTTTTTCCATGTTAGTTTTGTGTCGAAAGTGACGCCAAGGAATGTGATGTTTTTGCTCATGTTAATGGTTGTGTTTCCAAGTGATAGTTTTATTTTTTCTATATTTTTTCTTTGCTTCTTTAGTTTTCTATAGAAGGTGATTGCTTGTGTTTTTGTCGGATTTAACACGACCCTCCACTTGTTGCTCCATGTTGAGACTTTGTTTAGTGATTCTTGTACGCGAGACATGGCCATTACTGGGTTTCTGGAGGTGCTCCAGATTGCGATGTCATCTGCGTATTGTGAATTGTGTGTGTATGTTAGATTTGGAAAAGGTATGTCACTGACGAAGATTATGTATAGAAGTGGAGAGAGGACTGATCCTTGGGGCACTCCTGCCGTTATATTAAATAATTTGGATATGGTTTTATTGACTTTTACTTGTGCTGTTCTGTTGGTTAAAAAATTTGAAATCCATTTTACTATCGTAGGATTTATTTGTAGGTGATTAGTTTGTATATGATGGCATTGTGCCAAACGCTGTCGAATGCTTTTTTGACATCTAGGAATACCCCGATGGTTACTTGATTGTTGTTGTAAGCTTTGTAGATTGATTCGGTGAGTCGTGTGAGGTGATCTGTTGTTTGTCTATTTTTTCTGGAGGCATTTTGAGTTTCTGGAAGTATGTTGTTTGATTCGCAAAAATGTAGGAGACGGTTGGAGATAATTCTCTCCATCAGTTTGCCAAGGCAGCTTAACAGACTGATTGGGCGGAAATTATCTGGAGTTGTTCTGTTAGTTTGTTTCTTGGGGATCGTTGTTATGATGGCTTTTTTCCACGTGTCAGGGTAATACCCTGTCGCTAGTGAAATGTTCATGATGTTTGTGAGGTGTTAGGATTCTTTAGGTACAATTTGTATCAATAAATGAAATGAATCCCTAAACGATCAACAACAACAACAAAAAAAGGAAACGTAGAAGTCCTACATTTAAGCATATAAAACTCACCAAATGCCTTGGGATGGAAAGGCTGGACCCCAGTCCCAACTGAAGGAACACTGCATCTTTCGAATGTAGTTTACATGGCAGACACCTTTCTGAGTAGGAGGAGGGCATACGGGAGGTATAACATAGTGCACCAGTTGTTCCAAATGTTTCTGCTTTGCGTAAAATACTGCTGATCGGAATTTCACACTAATTGTGTTATTTTCTTTCTGAAACCGAAACCATTCTTCTAAAATGAGCGAAACACTCTTTAAAGTAAAAAATACAACAGATTTATCACATTGAAGTTTGTTAAAAGAAAGGATAAACGACACTCTAAGAGTTACACTTTGTAGGGAACTTGTAACAAAAGTTTTGAAGTGCTTAAAATTTCTATTGATAAAATTAAACATAAACTCTAAAAAAATTAGACTTTGCGTCCTGTCCTATTGTAAATATATATATCAAACTTAATAACAATCTAGTGTAAAGTAGAAGTTAAATTTTAACCTACTACTTTTGGTCAAATTTTGATATTGCAATAGCCTTCATTGTAAGGAAAGTAAAGCATCACACAAAGATTCAGCACAATACAAGCACAAATAAAACAGAATGTTCGGGTTTAAAGGATGAAATAGTTCTCGATTGCATGAGTAAAAAAACTCATTTTAAAGAAAAGTTTCTTGATGTATTTAAAATAATTATTTCAAACAATATTTCCCGAATTTTATGATTTATTTTTATCAGAAAATAATATAATAGCTTAAGTGGTTCTATAAACCGTGATGGTTTGTAACCTTCACACTTCCTGGTTATAAACAAAACCCCTCTCCCAATGTTTGAAAGACCACAGAGCAGTCCTAACACTTCTGTAAAGTTTTTACACTTGCAAGATCTAAATATCATTTAAAGAAATCCGAGTGCCTTAGTTTAATGTCGGTAGAAAAACTTATCACATCGTTGCAAGGCAGTTTGTTATGGATAGTCAATAAATTTATTTTATTTACGTTATGCCACAAATGTCTTTTCCATTACTTGGGCTCTTTGACACAACTATTTGGAAATAAAGGAAGAGTATATTCTCAATATAGATGTAATACATATAAATATATGTAAATTTCGGAAATAAATTCATCATTCAATCATAAATTATAATATAAATTGGATTCTGTTACATTCATCTTTTCCATAAACACATGTACTATAAAGATACTCGACGCTGTAATGTTTTAGACTGAACAGTGGGTTGTACTGCCACTACTTTCAGTCATATTACACGACCCGTTCATTGATGGATAGATGCTGTAGTTGCTATGGTACAGTTACGACAGAAAGTGTTCGTATTCCTGCGTCGTGAGTAGTTTTTAACTCATAATATAAAACATGTCACGATTAGAATAATAAAAGAATGGTATATTATAAATATTACACTTACACACATCTACATATTTTTTATGTAAATTGAACGACAAATAAACTGTTTATAAACAGATAACCAAATATAGGAGGGGCAGAAAGTGTTCGTGCGTCTATTTTAATGGTCAGTTGTGCAGCATTTCTGGTGAATTACTTGGCGCAATCTCTCTTCATAGCCATTCATGATCCAACTCTTGAAAGTTTTTCGGATGATGCTGGTGAACCCTGGTCTTCGACTCATGCCAAACGTTTTCGATTGGGTGATTGCGATGGCCACTCTAGAATGCTTATATGGTTCATCTGCCACCAGGATTGCACATATTTTGATGTGTGCTTCGGGTCATTGTAGTGCTGGAAGATCCGACGACGCCCAAGCCGCAAATTCTGAGCATCATTCTTAATATAAGTGCCTAATATATCAACATACTCTTATTTTTTTACGATTCCGTTGACGCAGTGAAGGCTGCCTACACCAGAAGAGCTAAAGGAACCCCATAGCATGATCAAACCACCTTCGTGTTAAACTGTAGGGACGGTATTTTTTGGAAGATTTCGTTTCCCCTTCTTACGGAAAATATTGCGAACATTGTTGTGACCGAAAAGCTCGATTTTAGTCTCGTCTCACCAAATAATACTTTTCCAATAGGTAAAGGATTTACCTACATGCTTTCTTGTATACCTCAATCGTGCTTCTAAATGAACAGGCTTTAAATATGTAGTTCTACGAGAACGGCATGTTTTGAACCCAGAAGAGCGTAACATGTTCGTAACTGTAGAAGTGCTTACTTCAACCCCATTTTCCATCACTAGTTTCTGTATGTCATTACGTGTTAAACGAGGGTTCCTACCAACTTCTCTGAGAACCTTTTTCTTGGTTCTCTCTGGAATTTTGATGGGACGTCCAGAACGAGGTAGGTTAGCAGTTGATCCTGTAAGCTTAAACTTGACAATTATGCTTTGAACAGTAGATTTCGGCACATTAAGTTGTGTAGCAATATTGGAAAGAGACACACGAGACTCGTATTTTACAATAATTCGTTTTTTTAAATCGATGGACAGTTGTTTCCTGTTCGCCATGATGATCAAGCAGATAATGACGGAGACGGCGCTAAATTGCCGGAAGTACATTGTTTGCTGGCTAAATTCCAATAATTATGAACCCAGTATCTAGTTCTGGAATGGTATAATGTAGTTTATTCACCAAACTAAACAAAATGTTAACGGGAATATCAGTTTTTCACACGTTCTGAAATGTAGGAATACTTTCTGCTCCTCCTATTTTTATTCGTTTATAAACAGTTTACTTGTCGTTCAATTTAGATAAAAATTTAAGTAGATGTGTGTTAGTATAATATTTTATAAATATCATACTTCTATTAGCCTAATCATGATACTTTTTAAGTTATGAGCAAAAATCCAAACGGGACACAGTGGTACGAACACTTTCTGTAGTAACCGTATAAATAACGTTATTGTGGTGTAGGATTCACGTACTTACTACCCTCATTCGTAGTAGCCAAGCTGTAAATTTAAAGTGGTTGCTAAATGTGAACCATTCGACTGACAGCCCAGGAGGGGTGGTAGTTACAGGTCAAGGATGTACCTGATCTTCCCAGGTCACTTGGCCAAACATCGATCAATAAAACGATAAAAACCATTCGTCTGATTTTTTTTCTTATTCAAACTCGATCTTTGGAGTCTACCTAAATTATTATTCGAAACTGCACCAAAACTGATTCAGTAACTTATGATGCTAGAGACAGACGAACAATTCTGTTTAATATACATTACCTAAAGCTTTTATACAGAAGAGATAGCTGTAGAACTACATAGATTTATGTCGTGTAACTACATGGTAGAGTTTTCGACTATTTGGCGATACTTCGAAAACATAACCTCAAAATTATTTCTGACGAATGAACAACGTATTTGGTCTGGGAGAGTATATGCTTGTTTTCTATGTGAAGTCGTATTCTTTCAGTTTTATTCAGATGGATTCCATATTTTCTTTTGGGTCACCTAGTCAGTCTCTACTCAGAAAATAGCATTATCATGTGTCTGTGTGCACTCGTCACTTTGACTGGTTTTGAACTAATGAAAGATTCATTTTTTGCTTTCTTTACTACATATTTGGTCTTTTCCTACAACCTGGTAAGTTTGAAAGTGGGATTTAATTCCGTGTAATATTTTCCTATGTTTCTCCCATTATCTTTTCTTACCTCTAAAATTAAACAGTTCACATGATAATACCACGTTGTTTTTAGTTATTTTGTATCTAATTTCAAATACATTGGGTTTGATGTACACAATTTATTTAAGCAATGAACTTTTATAGAAAAAATACGTTTCAGGTGACACAATCATTAAACAGCATGGTGGTTTGTGTGCTTCCGGTAATCCTGTTCATCTTTAAATACTATACAGTGTGTGAGATTATATTTACATGTGTGTATTACATTTATGTAAAATTTAGTTATATAGTACGTATCACATCTTATGAGTACTATAGCTCCTAAATCGTGGCCCGGCATGGCCAAGCGTGTTAAGGCGTGCGACTCGCAATCTGAAGGTCGCGGGTTCGCATCCTCCTCGCGCTAAACATGCTCGCCCTTTCAGCCGAGGAGATGTTATAAGTGATAGTCAATCCCACTATTCGTTGGTAAAAGAGTAGGCCAAGAGTTGGCGGTGGGTGGTGATGACTAGCTGCCTTCCATCTAGTCTCACACTACTAAATTAGGGACGGCTAGCACAGATAGCCCTCGAGTAGCTTTGTGCAAAACTAAAAAACAAACAAACAAACAAACACCTAAATCATGAGGTATAAGAATCACGCCATTACTCAAATATCACAAATTACATCACTTGCCAAATAAATATGAAAAAGTAATTACATATATGATGAACACTGTTTTGGAGAGCCAATAACCTTTGTGAAAGAAAATAAAATAGACAAAGTTGCTTATGCAACAACACTGGCGTGGACAATCAGTCTTTGGTGAGTTCGCATGATTTGTTGTAGCTGTTACGTATTATAATTTATCTCGAATGAGCATACAATTTATTATGTTACGTATTATAGTTTGAAATAGCCTAAAGCTAAGTTAAATTTTAATTTAGAAGTTAATTAAATGCCGACTTGCATTAAATTTTTGATATTTGCCAACATAATTGATACAAACAATTTTTTTTATTAACTCAAACTATATTTTAATATACAAACAATAATACAATTTATAATAACAATTATTACAAATAATGATTTATATAAAAGAGTTCTACAAACTTATAAATGGTATTGAGTCTTCTATCTGATCTGGAATTCAATATTTTATCGATGTTTCACAATGAGCAAATTACTTTCGAGTTGATACCAGTACGATTCACTTAACGCGCAGCTAGTTAGCTCTCTTTATTGTTCGCTGGTGTCGCGCCATTTACAAGCTGACTTTTCACCGCTGAAGTTTGTTTGTTTTGGAATTTCGCACAAAGCTACACGAGGGCTATCTGTGCTAGCCGTCCCTAATTTTGCAGTGTAAGACTAGAGGGAAGGCAGCTAGTCATCACCACCCACCGCCAACTCTTGGGCTACTCTTTTGCCAACGAATAGTGGGATTGACCGTAACATTATACACCCCCACGGCTGGGAGGGCGAGCATGTTTAGCGCGACGCGGGCGCGAACCCGCGACCCTCGGATTACGAGTGCACGCCTTAACGCGCTCGGCCATGCCAGGCCCCCGCTGAAGTTATGCAATGTTTTCAAAAAATACTAACACCCGAAGTTAATAATGTTCGAAATCTATAAAACGTTTCTGGTCAAATATCTATAGCTTCCGATTGATAAGTGTCAATAATCATTATAGCTTCTCAGGTTTATAGTATAAGAAATGTAGCAAAAAACAACAATATACTGTCTCTTCGCGTGTTGCGATAGCTAATTTATTAATAAACATTAGGCAAGGTTCTAGAAATTTCATCTGATAACAATAGTGGTAATTACTTGTGTTTATATACACACAACGTATATTGTTGATTCTTACACTCGAGAATCTTCTACAAATTTATGGAATGAGCGGTAATTTCGCAATACACATTTAACAGTAAAGTTCCTTGAATTTCTAAATAAATGTTTAATAAAAACAGACATCAATATTAAAATAAATACACAACAGTAAATCCACACCGGGTTATCTGCTGTGTACACTAAAGAGAATCAAACTCCAGATTGTACCATTGCAAGTTTGAAGATTTAATGCTATGCCATCGGGAGATGTGGCCTTAGTTCTAATAACTGTACACACACACGTGAGGTAATTTGAAAATTTTAAATGAACAGGAAATTTTCACCTGCCTAAACGAGAAGGAAAAAACAATTTATATGGTAATCAAAATAAACTAAACGTATACCTTAAAAGCATCCTTCCCTAAATCATTCCTACAGGTTTAAAGATATTCAGAAAGAAGCTGGTGTGACAAATTCGAGCTAGAAATTACGAATTCTAAATTCAGCAATAGTTTCTGGGTAAAAACACGACAATTTCAACATGTAAATTAATTATTTTTAAATATCCGAAAAATAAAAAAATACCTTGAGGATATCCTTGACGTCAAAGACATATCTAACAAACATGTTATTGGAAGTCCCCACTCGCTGATCGTTTATAAAAATTTCTCCTATGGTGTCTAATCCATGAGCCACTAATGACATCCTCGTTTTGCTCAAAAAGTCATTTGGCACTAAAATTGGAAATCAAGAAAGTTATTTTAATGTCAATAATTAGTTTTTACTTTTTTTTCTTTGGACAAATAAATAGTTTATTCTAATCAGGCTTAATGTTAATTTCTGTTTCTTAGTTTGAGAAATATTTGTAGCTCACGCCTACTCTCAGAGTACCAAGAACAATCCCTTTCACCCCCGGACGCTCAGCGTTAATTCTTACAGAATCCCAGCAATTGCAGTGGGTAGAGGAACAATCATCTATTGTATACTTTTACGTTTAACAGCAACACACAAACAACGTAACAAGGGGTGGGCCCGACATGGCTCGGTGCGTTAAAGGGTTCGACTAGCAATCTGAGGGTCGCGGGTTCGAATCCCTGTCGCACCCTATCAGCCGTGGGGGTTATAATGTTACAGTCAATCCCACTATTCGTTGGCAACAGAGTAGTCCAAGAGTTGACAGTTGGTAGTGATGATTAGCTGCCTTACCTCTAGCCTTACACTGCTAAATTAGGGACGGCTGGCTAGTGCAGATAACTCTCGAGTAGCTTTGCGCAAAATTTAAAACAAACAAACAAGAGGTAAGTTTATTCCAGGAAAATATGATCTGAACTTGTTCCAGGTCAGTACGGATGGATACTCAGTTGTTGAATATAAAGCAAGAGTTAGAGGGATAAAAACATAAATGTTACCTATGTTTTTTACCTTCCAAAAGTGTGAAAATAATTTTAAATGATTAGAAAGTAACTAGACGGTTGGAAATATTTCTGTTCACTTTTGATGCAGGGATTTTTTATCATTAGTTTTCTGATAAGCCAGGTTGATATGGATAAGATTTTGGAGTTTTTGTAGTATTTTCAAGCAAAAACTTATTTCCATATAAGCATCAGGAAGTTATACCAGTAGACTGGCTTAAGAAATAATGACAGTTATCACATTAAGAATTACCGAGTTTTGCTAGTGTGTATGAAATTTAGCGAAAAAGTACAGATAACTTATGTCGTTTGCAATGGCCTTTGCAAGTTGTTCTTTTATTGCATATTTTTCAGTGCAAAATTGTAGTTTTGAAATTTTGTTTTTGTGATAATACATCACACAGTAAAATCGTAAAGCAAGAAAACAAAATATTTTAAAAGTTACTACAATACTAATAAAACAACATATAAAAACGCTGTAAGCCTCGTAATTCTTTCAGTTCGAAACTGTAACTCAACAGACTCACCCAAAATAACGGATTGTATTCATAAATTCCTGAGGTTCTTACCATCGAAATCTCTAGTAAAGGTCCAGTTTTCTAACGCCACCCAGCGGTATTCTAAGTCGTTGTACCTAAAATACGGATCACCCAATGCACCTGTCTTCACTAAATCGGTGTATATTCCACCAGGTACGTTAGCAGAAACAACAATACCTAAAATTATCGTAACAATCAAGATAAGTTTGATTTGAATTAAGCACAAAGCTACACAATGGGCTGCCTGTGCTCTGCCCAACACGGGTATCGAAACCCGGCTTTTAGTATGTAAATCTCCAGACATACCACTGTGCCACTGGGGGGCACCAAGATAAGTAAAAAAAAAAAAAGACAAAGTAAGATACTTCATACATTTGCATACGTAGAAAGAAAAACTACAAAAGTGAAAATGGAAGCTAACGAATTATACGCGCTCACACACACTAGTAACAATTAACGAATATTTATCTGAGACTGCAACAAAACAGCATTCATGTTTCATAGATAAAAAAGGGTTAATTCACAACTTGGTCTCCATTTCAACTTTTATAGTTTTTCTTTCTTTTTTTCTGCGGCTCGTAATCTGAGGGTCGCGGGTTCGCATCCGCGTCGCGCCAAACATGCTCGCCCTTCCAGCCGTGGGGGCGTTTTAATGTTGACTAGCTGCCTTCCCTCTAGTCTTACACTGCCAAATTAAGGACGGATAGCCCAGATAGCCCTCGAGTGGCTTTGTGCGAAATTCCAAAACAAAAAATTATTTCTATTTTACGTATGCAAATATACCAATTGTCTTATTTTTTAGTAGTTAGAGCGATCAATTCGTAATTTGTGTTTTATAGGTTTAAATCTCCGTCACCTAACACGCTCGCCCTTTCAGTAGTATGAATATTATAATGTGACGGTGAATCCCAATATTCGCCGACAGTGGTGTTAACCAGCTTATTTCCCCCCCCCCCCAATATATCATTACTTAAATTAGAGATGGTTAGCGCAGATAGCTTTAACGTTGCTAAAATAACACCTTTGGTTTATGGAATTTGTATATTATAGCATTTTTGCTATTAAAGCTAAAAATACATTTTAATTTTGATGCCAATTTAAAAACTCCTTTTAATTAGGTTTCAGACAATTAATTATCACTAAAAACACTTTTTTTCGTAGTTGTTGTTGTTTTGAATTAAGCACAAAGCTACACAATGGGCTATCTGTGCTCTGCCCACCACGGGTATCGAAACCCGGATTTTAGCGTGTAAGTCCGCAGACATACCGCTGAGCCACTGGGTTTTTTTTTTTTTCGTAACTTGAGTTCAAAATATTGAAAATGTAAGTTTGTTTGATTTTTAAATTCGCACAAAGCTACTCGAGGGCTATCTGTGCTAGCCGTCCCTAATTTAGTAGTGTAAGACTAAAGGGAAGGCAGCTAGTCATCACCACCCACCGCCAACTTTTGGGCTACTCTTTTACCAACGAAAAGTGGGATTGACCGTCACATTATACACCCCCACGGCTGGAAGGGCGAGCATGTTTAGAGCGACTCGGATACGAACCCGCGACCCTCAGATTACGAGCGCATGCCTCATCGCGCTCGGCCATGCAAAATGCAAGAAAAAGGTAGTGTGAAAAAAACTTGCATATTTTACATAAATTTTATTTTATTTTAAATGTTTTGCTGATTTCTAATTATACTTGTTTTGTGTTTGGTTGTTATAAAGCTCAAAGCTATATAGTGGGCAATATGTACTGTTCCCACAACTGGTATCAAAACTTTAGTATTATATAACTTCATACGCCATGCTGAGCCAGTAAGGAGGCACCAAGAATTTTTTAAATTTATTAATCAGGTTACTGTAATTTATTAAACGTTCGTTTAAACTGTTAAGTTGTTATTATTTTTGCCCCCCAGTGGCTAAGCGGTATGTCTGCGGACTTGCACGTTAAAATCCGGGTTTCGATACCCGTGGTGGGCAGAGCACAGATAGCCCATTGTGTAGCTTTGTGCTTAATTCAATACAACAACAACAACTTGTTATTATTTTTATAGTAACACTTCATCAGTAATTGTATGCCTGTAAACTGCAAAATAAATCTCTTTATGCTAACACAAAGTGACGAGCATTAGCTTGAATAAATTATTTCAACTGTTAAAAACATTTCATTTTCACTTATTGTCTCTTATATCTTTAACTGTTTAATTAATTAAAGTAAGTTGTAAAAATTATGAATTATGATTTAAACGAATTAGTTTTTCTTATTACTCGCATTCTTTGATTTATGCAAAAATTTTGCTGTACTAATAACCTTTCTCTGAAACTGCTACTTGTTTGTTTTGGAATTTCGCACAAAGCTACTCGAGGGCTATCTGTGCTAGCCGTCCCTAATTTAGCAGTGTAAGACTAGAGGGAAGGCAGCTAGTCATCACCACCCACCGCCAACTCTTGGGCTACTCTTTTACCAACGAATAGTGGGATTGACCGTCACATTATACACCCCCACGGCTGGGAGGGCGAGCATGTTTAGCGCGACGCGAACCCGCGACCCTCGGATTACGAGTGCACGCCTTAACGCACTCGGCCATGCCAGGCCATGAAACTGCTACTAAAGATCTCTTCATCCAAATCTATGATGGCGGCACTACATTTTGAATTTTGGGAGGCTTACTGTAAATTAGACATGTATAAATTCTAAATTTGTAGCTCGTGACTTCTCCATGAAATTTAGAAGAAAGTTTATTTCTGCTTTATGTTTTAATTATCATACGGTATTATACAAGTATTCAAACGAATATTGCCATTACTGTATTTTAGATTTCCGTTCTGTAGAAATTCAGTTTCCCAGTGGCTCAAGCTTAAGTTACACGGCTTACACGCAGTAATCAGCGTGAGAGGATTAATGTATTTCAGGATGTTCAAAATGATAAAAATTATGTGACTTATGACTGCATTAATCAGAACACAATTCGGAAAAAAAGTATTATAGATGTACTTTCAGTACACAACACAAAATAAACATTTCTGTCAAATAGTATTATTCGTATTTATCTTACACGTATTGTAATAGTCATGTAATGTACGTAGAACAGTATTGTGAAGTGCAAAGACAGGTCTTTCACGACCAAGTGAATTTGAACAATATACTAATTTTTATCCTATTTAATGTTTCAAACTGTTACAAGAAACTGAAAATAAACCATCAAATCTACTCTTTTATTAGGAAAGATATAAATCTACAATGCAACTCAATTCCAGGCCAAATACAATTCATTTTCACTTTATAAATTCCAAAACCTTCCACTTCCACAGGTTTAATGGCCTCTATAAACATTAGTCCCTCTCAAATTAAATCTGTACAACAGGACTACACCCAACACTTATAGAAGTGAATCACATTATGATACTTAATACAGGAATATATTTTATATTATAATATATACTTACTGTTATTTCCATTAGAAGCTGTCCACGTGCCATCTAAATTAAGATAATGAAAACAGTACGTTGAAGGAAACCACGATAATATTAATAGACTTAGGTACATAAACACAGACAAAATAATGTGTTTAGTACTTCTTTTATAGTTCTGTTTTTTCTTAAAATGCCAATTACAGTTGATATATATACTATCCATTTGGACAAGACAACAACTAGATATACCCAGACTCTTACAGTATCCGCGATTGAAGGTCAGAATATTGAATCAATACCCTTATTTACGTGCAAAAGATTACCAGTTACACAATCCGTCACATGCACACAGCAGCCACCTTATCAAACTGCAAGCAACGTGCATGATACGTAATATCAATGAGTACGTTTTAGGCTATAAACCGCTATATCTTATTACTTTACGTAATTAAATAAAAATCATGAAATAACTAAATTTGATGTCAATGCCACTTAAGAGCTGTACTTGTTACAATTCAACATTCAATCTTATAGAAGCATATATAAACAAACTACATCGCATATATGTGGTATTTCCAGAGTTATAAATAGATAGCTCTGGTCATGTGACCGTGTGACGACATGGGGAAGTCACCGCCAATGTCAAAACAAGGATGGACGTTTGAATGTTACTGATAGATAACTGCCAACTTCTCAAAGAAGTCTGAGAGCTCTGCTTATTTTAAGTGCACAAATAACTGTAAAAAGGCTTCAGGAATCTCTTTCGATAAGTATTCACATTTATGAACTTTTCTTTCAAAACGAAGGCTTTGAAGCTCGAGCAATTGCAAACTGTTATCTGCTTTGCGTTTGTCAAGGCCAAACTGTATTGTAATATACCAATTTCTACTAGACTATTATACACTTTAGGCCTAATTAAGATATTGGACGTCAGAATTGAGTTTGATATGGTACTGATTTAGACTGAGGCATTAAACATACCAGTATTTATGTATGAATAAACAATAAAGCAGCCGTATCAAGAATGGCAATGGCCGTTGGTGAAAATTAGGCGCAGACTAAACACGTTTTTGGCCCCAATGCTGTTTTTTTCTTATCCGATTTTAAAAGTTTGAAAGAAGATTTTAGATAGATATAGCGGAGAGATGTCGGAAAGTTTATTTTCAAAATCAGTTACAGTACAATTTCATATTTATGTTCCCTTTTGATGAAGCAGTTCGTCAACAATGGTCGAAGAAGTGAGGGATTTCAGGCATCACAGGGTGTGCAAGTGAACACTTTTTGGCAAAAAAAAATATATGAGAGATATAAAACCACTTAGACAATACTGTCAATATTCATTAATATTTTTAAAAAGAAAAATATTTTTATTTTTGAAAATTACGCTCAATGACTTTATAACGTGTAAAGTGCATAATAATGACTGCGTATGTTATTGTTTATAGGACATGTATGTTTAATTTAAATGATAGTGAAACAACATTCATCTAAGCACAGCAAGTGAAAAGGTATGGACATCTAATATATTAGTGGAACTGTTTCTGTAGGATTAATTAATAGCTTGTTAACTTTCCATCACTCAAGATGGAAACATGCGAAACATTGTGACTAACTGAATTAGTCACAATGAAAACCAAGTAGAAGTAGCCAAAGAAAACATGTCAAATGCAGCAGGTAAAGTTGCATTTATATTTCAGCTAATAGCATCACCTCGTGATGGGCATTCTCTCGCAACAGTGGCTGGTTTTTGCATCTAGTTAACATCATATTAAAGATTCCACTGCCATTCCTTTTAGCACAAATGCAATATATTACAGCTATTATCCTCTTGAGCAAAATAAACATCACCTACAATTTATAACAACAAAGAAACAAAGCAATTATAATTAGTCAATTTTAACTATTTTATGGAACAAATGTTTCTGTCATTAAAACATAGGTACTAAATAACCAAAATTGTAAAAAAAAAAAAATCCATATCACTAAATCAAGCAGCAAACATGATATGCTTGCACAGTGCACTATGTTATCTCAAAAAATATGATAATCAGCATTAACATCATAGAGGTTTTACATTTTATCACTAGTTTGTCCAGGTAAAGTCATATATCATATTAATGATGCATCTCAGTATTGCTGCATATTCTGTATAAGATTGTTGGGTTACTGTCTTTTCGATGTCAGCTCAAAAGGTCCAATGGCATCATTGATGGTGGTTTGTTGTTTGTAAATGCATGTACTACTGTTTGGTAACTTCTAAGTAGCAGAGGATCTTTATCCCACATTTTCTGATGTTTATCCACATAAGTTGCTAACTGTTTAAAAAATGTATGGTTTTGTTTTGTCCATCATACCATCAGAGAATCTTTGTCTTTTGGCTGTATCTGTTTATCAAGAGGTTATTCTTCATTATTCTTGTTTCATTAAATAAATGGTTTCAAACAAGTATCTTTTATCTGGGCTTCTTTCAGATGAGTGGTGCACCAAATTTGTTTTTCATAATTACTTATGTATGTTAAATCTAGAATTATACACTGTTGTACTTTAGGTTGGTTGTTTTTACTATATTGCGCATTCCTTTTATTAGTGTATACATTCTTCAGTAACACATGGTCTTCAGGATAACGTGTCAGCATTTCCATATTTTCATCCAAAGTGATGTAAAATTTTAAAGTTATATTCTTGAAGTTTCCTTTGCCATCTTACTGTCAGGCCTTCTGGATTGCAAAAAATAATATTAAAAAAACAAACAAAAGAGCAGTCAATTCATTACAGCATGATCTGATTAAAGTGTAAACTTTTATCCATAAAGGTAACAATGTAAATGAATGAGGACCTGAATAATGTATATTGAGGTTTTTCAGTCTCCTTTCTGTAACATTCATTGACAGTCATATTTTTTCTTCCATATTGTACTTGTAATAACACTGCTCTCATTGCAAAAATATTTCAAGTGTTGGATAAACTAATACATGGAATTATGGTTAATTCATTCTTCAGTTTGTTGCATATTTGTTTACAATCAGTAGTTTAGCCAGATGTATTGGATTTTTGAAGTATTTTTTATTGAGGATGAGCTATGTTAAAATTAGGATTTTACAAAATGAAAATAAGAGCACCATCAAAGAACTTCTCTTAACACATGCAGGTTCTTTGGTGTTGACCAATTATTTCTATATAAATTAATTCTTAAATGGGCCTTTAAGCACTCCCTTTACTAACTATGAGTACCAGGAACTTCTTGGAATTTAGTTTAAGGCTCTCATTTCTCAACCACTATAGAATCTTTTTTAACCCATCAAACATTATCAAAGGCTTTCTTGTGTGCAATTATGTAATCCAAGTAGATGAGTAGACATTCGAGGGAAGTGAAGAGAAAGTACAGTCTTTATTAATTATTCTTAAGATCCAATGTTTATTTTTGTTGGAACTTCATATGCAGAACCTGTGTGAATTGACATATAGTAAGATTTCCCGTCAATAAACCTATGAACTGGTGGATATATTTCTTTAAATAATAAGTTTAAAAGACGTATTGTCTGATAGCTTATTTTCTCAATTCTGTGTTGTCTAACCAATCCTTTCAGGTATTCTAGATGTTGTCGTAGGAAGTTGATGCTTCAATACCACTCAGTTTGATGATTCCATAACTTCTGGTTAGTGCCTTTAGTGTTTTATTCACATCTTTAACAAGTTTGCGCCTGAGGTTATATTTGTGGGATTTTGCTTTGGTCCAGCTTAATTTTTTATACCCAATAGAAATTTTTTGCCAGATTTAGAGTTATGGTTTTTTTCTCAATTTAAAAAACTGAGTTTTTTTTACAATCACTTTTTGTACTGTGATATAATACATGTGTATACTTGTGTTTTTCTGCCTAAACATTATTTTAAAAACACAAGTAAAACTTTAGAATAAACCTTATGAACCAGACTTAAACATCCTTTATAAATTTAAAGTAATGTGAATCAAATTTGTCACATGGATTTAACAAAAAATTGAGTCACTCATACGCAAGTGATGCTGTACATTATCATAAAACCATAATGTTTGTGTTGTAGTACATGCTGATGATTTTTCCACCCATGCATTGCTTTGGAAGAGAGGGCTGAAAAATATGCTTTGGATGTGGGCTGATGGCTTACTTCCATCCCTTTGGAGATTAATTCATCTACCCTCATTGGTAGAACGAAGTACGCGTGCATCTCAATTTCCAGGGAAATTGGACAATTAACAGAGTCCAAACCCAGCTAGAGGTATTCCAAGTAAATTCATCGCCATTGGTTCTAAAACGTATGCTTTCTATTAATGTAGCCTCCATTGCCCAAAACATTTAATCTTGCTGGATTTTAATGTTGCATTTCAACAGTAATGACTGCACCAACATTCAAGCAAAGTTGATTGCATCACCTTCCATCCACCATGCAGTTGCCAATCGTGGATCCATAAAGACTTTTGTAGAGTTATACCATTCAACAGACTGCTGTTATCAGACACCACTGCCAAGCTTAGGCAGAAATGTGGAGGTCTGCACTTTAGTATTATTAGGATGAAGACTTGTGGCAGTGTCATAAGAAACAAATATATTTAGGACAGGTATAGGATCTGGGTTTAGATGCAAATAGTGCAGACATAGTAACAAGAAATCTGTAACAGTCCCGAGACATAATGAAGGTTTGTGGTGACTATTTTTTCTATATGTATATTGTGTTATCTTTTATTTTATTACTCCATAAAAAGGTCTATTTCCATCCAAGAATTAACAAATATTCATTCAGGAGTGTTTCAGTTTTATAGTTTAAAATGGTACCTTTATTCTTTAAATAAATTGTGCAATTAACTGTTTCTTCTATATAAAAAAACAAACAAATTTGATATTATCTGTTAAAAAGTGTAAAGTTTCATCATTATTCTTGACCTTAAAATTTAGTATGAATCTTCCCCAAAATATTGCTCCTACTGACCAGATATTTCTTTGTTTTCTCAAGTATTTTCACAAACTACAAAGCTACTCAAGATTATCATTTCTAGCTCGGTACTGTCGAGTAACCACCAATGGTTAGGTTACTCTTATCTGACTGAAAGTTGGTATTTGATCATTATTCTTATACTGCAGTCTAAAGTTCAGAGCACAATTTTATTTTTGCAGTGGTAGAAAGAAGAACCTACAGCTTTACAGTTTGGCACATTAGTTACTAGCCACACTTAATTTGGTGTTTAAAAAGTTATTTCTTTTCACCTGTGATTATGAGAGAGTATTTGATTAAAATACTAATATCCTTTTCCAGATAAATTAAAAACTAATGAAAATTTTCACTATTGTAGTTTGTGGCTGAGTGTTTCACCAAATGTCCGTATCTCTGAGATAACATGAAATTACTTGTTAAAGTAATGCATGAAATTAAACAATCAGCAGTGATTATGATTCTGTTATGATGTTTTATGGGCTGCTTTTAATTAAGCTCACTGTATGAAAATCGGTTTTCGTGATGAAAAATTATATTGTGTTGTAAGCTTTATTTTCAATGTTTTAATTTAGATGCTTGCTAGAAGACGAGTGCCATTAAGACCTCAAAAGGTGAAAAGCGAGACATAATTGTAATTCAGTTCAATGTTAAAAAGGCTATTTTGTTGGAAGTGAGAGTTTTCTAGTTTATTCTTTCACTCGCTTATTTGAGTCAGTATGTTTCTTTATCTAAGCTGAGCAACTTGGGCATACATACAATTAATTTTGAAGTATGGCTTTGTTTTGAATTTTGCACTAGTTATCACCCCCCACTGTAAACTCTTAAGCAACTCTTTCAAAAATGAATAACGGAATTGATTGTCACATTATAATGACCCCATGGCTGAAAAGGCGAGCATGTTTGGTGTGACGGAGGTTTGGACTTGAGCCCTTCGGATCATGAGTTGAGTGCCTAAACAACCAGGCCTGATTAATTTTGGAAGTTTTGTCAAAATGTTTTATTTGAAGTTAATGTTGGAAACCTACTTAAATTATACCGTAGGAAATAATTATTGAAAGAACAAATCAAGTTGTCAGTATTATGGGGACCAGACCTGGCCTTATGTTTATCAAGTTATCCAAATAAACCTGCTAATGATATAACACGTTCTAATGTTGGTGTCAGGAGGTAGGTTATCCCCCTTAAAGTTATGCCATTCATGACAGCAGAATCCTCCCAGAATTACTCCAGTCATGTCACTATAACATCCAGATTCAGGATTGAGTTGGCCAGTTCAACAAATCAAGAATCCACTGAGCTACAATTGGAAGCATTAGACATGTTCTAATACTGGTACCAGAAGTTGAGTATGTTAGCTAACTTTCACTAAACATCAATTTCAAGATGACCACTCCATTGGAAAGCTAGACCTAAACTTTAATTATTAGAGATGTAAAGAAGAAATAGATATAAAATTAAATGATCAAAAAGAAAGCAGTAAAAAATTAATAGAACCAGATGGAAACTTAAAGAATAACAAAAATAAAACAACTTGGAACAAAGACAAGAACTACAAAGCTATCAAAGATTTTCACAGGGATTGCAAGTTTTAAAAAGTGCAGTTATACATCAACAAAGAACAAAGATTGAAATGACAGAATTAAAGTACAAAAAGGCTGTAATGGCAAGATTAAATTCTAAAAATCAACGACAGACTGAAAAACCTTTTTCCCTATGGATGACGAGAAACTACATCGACATTCATGACTGCAGTTCCTTCTGTGATCACCTAAGCCATGCTACTACCCAATCCAGTTCCAGAATGTATCTGGCTAGTTCAACAACATTAACAAATCAAGAAACCAATGGGCTATGACTGAAAGCTATCATGGGAGACATTTTATGTTTAGTTCAGAATAACTTCTGGAGTGGACAGGTGGAACAATAAAAACCAGACTATTCATCTTGCTGCACATTTAAAAGGGTCAGCTGTGGTCACATTTAGTAACTTGCTCAGAGACACAACTATCAACAGCTGCCTTATCCAACAAGTTTTGAAATGTTGAACCAGAAGGAAGTATCCAAACTATAGATCCAGGAAGAGGTAAAACAACAGGCCTTAGCAAAATGGATGTCCCAAAGCTTCATCTCCCAAAATATGCACTACAACATTCATGAATTGTGTAAAATCTTAGATATAAATTTATGGCATATATAATTCACTTTGATATTCAACAATCAAGCTAGTTAAATCTTCTGCACTTTTACAATAACAATGTAAAAACTGCTTTGCAAGGTATATAATTTCAAAGATACTTTCACTTGTGTAGGATATAATGTACTGTCTTTTTCAAACTAATCCTTTTTGTGATATGGCAAGCTTAGAATCTAACTTACTGAAGAAGTTAGTTTGACAAGATAGACTTCAAGAAAATTCATATCTCACAATTCTGTACATTTTATTAGGTCTGAGTAGTTGTTGAATTACTTCTGGGAGTTTAAATTCTACATTTACAAGGTCATATAATTTTGCACTACAAAAGTTTATTTGGATAAAGTCAATTTATTTTATTTAAACGAATTTGTGAACTATTACCAGATAATATACTAATGAACAAAATTGCAGAATCCTACATTACAATAAAGAATTCTTAAACACTGAACAGGTTACTTTATTTCATTTTACAATATTTTTTGTATTGATAATGGTTTGTTTCAGTACTTTTAATTATTATGACACAAAATGTGTCAAAATTAGGCACAATCACCTCTGCACAATTTTTCCAACCAATTTCAAATATAAAATATACGTCATCCAACTTCCAACATTTCTATTTTTCATAATACACTTTTAGTTAGTCCTGTATGTTTATTTTTTAAAACATTTAATTGGTTTCTGCTAAAGCTTTGCATATAACTTAGTCAGTTGTTTCATTTTAACCTTATTTAAAACATTCTAATTTATTTCCCTTTCTTCATCAAAAGTCTATAACAAACATACTTGATATCCAGATTATGTTACTGATACAAGAATATTAAGTGTGCTAACCTGTAGTAAATGGAAACCTTTTCAGCACCTAGAAAAACACTAAAAGTAGATGAAACTCATGACTAAAACTTTGAAGAAAATTTTGGGGATGTACTGACATATTCCACTAGCCCACCCTCAGTGTTTACAATTATTTGATTCATCCTCAAATTATTTTTTGTTATCTTTCTGTTAATATAATCCACTCCAGATCTGTGACAATTATGTATTTGTGGTATGTTGCTGGTTCAAATGTCTAATTGAAGGTGCACAGCACAAAAAGGTCGAGATCCACTTATCAACCGATCATTTATATAAAAACTTATATTTTAAGGCATTCCTTTTGTTCCAGTAATGTAAAAATTCTTATTAAAATACATTTTATTTAAAGTATTGTAAAGAACTACCCTCCAGTATTTCAAAATTATTACATCTGACCTCAGTCATCACTTTATTTTATATCTCAATAAAATTTTGAGCTTGTCATGATTACATGCAATATAAAATTGATACATCAACATTAGTGATATGAATCCTTTTAAGAATACTTGAGAACTTATTATAACCAATAATTATTTTTTTATATTTTAGAGTATTTGAAAGACAAACAGTATTATATAAAATCCTGAATTACTGTAACTTCTTGAACAAATGAAGTTTGACAAGAAAGGTGTGAACACAAAATTCACTGCAGAATAAAACATTTAAATTGATCTTCATAGCTTCATTTCATAAACTTCATCTCAAAATCCTGTAAAATTTATTACTTTTGAGCAGTTGTTAAATTGCTACTTAGAGCAAAAGTTCATAAAGTAAAAATTGAAGGTTTTCATACAAGTTAAAACAAATCTTTTCAGATATTGTATACATCAATTTAATGTATATAAAAAGTCATTTGTTAAGCAACTAGAAATGTGTAGCTAAGTGTAAGGTTAATAATAAATATTAAAAGCTGTAGTTGCATGTTTAATGGGATAGTTTCAAACCTGTAAGCTCTTTGAAAGCATCCAAAGAACTCCCTCATTCAAGAAAAGTTGCCTATAACTCTCTAAGTGTTTGTTGCTTCTCAGAATGTAAAAATATTTTTACTTTTGGGGTTGAGGGAGGTAGAATGCATGTTTTCATGTATTAAAATGCTACTGAGCATTATATTTCACCAACAACAATAAAAAATGTGGGTATTTTTTTCACTTTACTTTTCAAGAGAAACGATATAAAATTGCTTTCAATTAGAGGAATATGGGAAGCTTAAGTAAAAAAAAAAAAAACTTTACAAAGACTGGAATTTTCATGATTGATTACCTTCTATTGTTTAAGTAAATAAAATACACAATCCTAGAACACTTATGTCTTTGGATATACACAAATATTTTTATACAAGATGAATATTAACACTCAGTGTAACCGTGTTCAATGTCAATCCTTTATGACAATAACCTGGCATTGGCAATTAATCATTAATATATATATACGTTTTGCTTCCTGTCTCAGCCATATGAAAATGTCCAGAAAGATGGATGAAATGCTCATCTACATGCCCACACATCCTGTAAATACCTATGTTCCTCTTGCATTGTTTTCATGTATTCCTTAGCATCAGCTTCAGAACAACCTTAAAAAAAAATTCATAAAAATCACCTGACATTTTAAAGCTAAAATAAGAAATGTACTATAGCACTTTTACAGATGCAAGTTTAGTGAAAATTAAGTTTATATTATTAAGATGAAACATCTGATAATTATACATTAACTGTTGAAAAATTAATATTTCCTTGTACTGAAAATGTATTTTCACATTTTGCTACTTTTCTCATGCATAAGACTTGATCATTGTCCTTCTAAGCACTGTTACAAGACTTCTTGTATTAAGTACATAGATCTTTATACCCCACCATTTTCATGCTATTTTTTAATGTGTCCATACTCCATGACTATTCACCACTTATAGGACTGTGCAACCCATAATGGCACAACTAGCTCCCTCTGCTGTTCCTGTACAATTCTCAATTTTGAAAATTGGTAAGGGGCATTGAGAAGAGGAAGTATCTATCAGAAATACATTTTCAGTTTGAGAAAATGTTAACTTCTAAAACAATCTGATACAAAGCTAGAACCCAACATTGCAATGGTGGAGGGCCATTTTAGATGTACAATGAGCAATCCAAGATGAAAGCAATTGCCTACAATGGATAGGTTCACTTGGTTCTGAAAATGAAATGTAGGGGGATTGCACTATTTCTGAAACAGATGTGTTCTTCACTCAGGAATTAGGAAAGAAACCTAAAATGGGTATGCTTGCAAAATTGTAATCAGCATTAATAATGTGCAAGCTGTATCAACATATAATGAGATAAAATAAATTGGAATAATGACAGATGGGCAAAGAACATGCAACATGTTATCAATACCTGACAATTTCAACCATAAGTAAAAAGAGTGCCATATGTCAAGCAACTGGAATGAAAAAAAGAAGTAAGCAAATGGTTGTAACTGAAACACACCCAAAAACCATAGTGGGAGAGGGACATGACAGGGTAGAGATATCCTGTAACTGGAAGTATGAGACAGGCAAGCAGCATTTGCCAAACTGTAGGAATAGAGTTCAGGGGTCCTGTTGCAGATTTAACAAGGCAGACAAAATCTCTCAAGCCCAGCTGTAGAAGCAGAAAAGAATGTTTTATAACAAGCTTTAAAGAGAAGAGAGGCATATGCTGCACTCAGCTGCAGGATTTAGTGCATTGTCATCTTGAACTTGGAATTATGAGAAGAAAACCAAGGAGGTAGCTGCCACAAATAATATATGATTACTGGTTTATTGAGTGCAGTCTACCCATTCAGAAAACATCTGGGAGTTATGTCAGTGTGGAACCAGCTTTGCCCTCTTCTCCTGAGTGGATAAATAGGCGTAAATATAGTAACATTCAAGAAGCTTCCATGGCAACCTTCCAGCTGGCAACTGAGATTGGTAGGGACTCCCATGGTCCACTCAAAGAAAACAAAATATAAAAAAATTGAGAAGGCAGTGGAGAGTCTGGAGGAATGTTACACAGGAAATAATGCATTCAGTGTCTGTTTCCTTAATTTTGGAAAGCAGGCTGAACCTGACTGAGGAATCACAGGATGAGCAGAAGTTCTCTTCTGTTTTACTCATATAGTACTAAATATAATGTGTAAATATACAGACATACACCACCAAGAAAGAACCAACAGTCTTACAGAAACACCCATTCTGAACAGTGTGTATTATATAATTACCACTTTTAGTACAGGTTTAGGACAAGGCATAACTGACCAGGCAACCCACACTATTATGTGGGATTCATAAATAAGCTTAGGGAAGCTGAAAACATAAAAGAAAGGAAATAAGCAGATTTATCCAGATAAAGGTGAACAGATATGTTCAGTACTGCCATGGAAGGAAAACAATAACCACTAGAGGAAGCCACAGCCAGACCTAGCAGATAATGAGAGATGAAGGAAGGAGGTAGTTCATATTCTAGTCAAATGATCTCCTTCAAAGAATGATGAAGGCGAGAAGACTTAGAAACAAGATGTATATTATGCAAAGAGGTGTTTGGAAGATGACAATCTTTCATGCACAAATATGAATAAGCCAGCCACACGTAATCAACACAAACCTTACACTAAAAACTAAAGGGTTCCAAAGAATAGTGGAATCAGAAAAAGTCGAACCTCTGTCCTGGGAAGATGTGCCATGTGCATTGTTGGCTGTTGCAGTAATAGCATTGTTGACCACAAAAAAACCTCAAATTCATACTAAAATACACAGTTCAGAAAGGAAGAGAAATTTTCAAATGAAAATTAATGAAATCAAACATAAAAATAAGAATTGAAGAAACTTTGTTTGGAAATGGAAACAAAGCACAATCAACAACTGTAGTCACATTTGGAAAAATTAAACCCATAATATTTATCACATCCATTGAGAAAGTGAGAATTGAGTGACAATAGCAAAGGAAGATAGTTGCACTATTATAGGTGGAAAGTAGTCACATGATACAGGTTCACAAATGGCACAAAACTGAGAATATTAAGACTGGTATGCTGATTGCTAAAATTATTTTAGATATGCTTAGAAAGCAGTCAGTGATTGAGATAGTTGTGTGTGAGATGGGTATTATCATTAAGGACAAAAACGAAACTTTTTGATCACAGTATGAAACTACACCAGAGAACTGAAACATAAAATGATAATTGAGCATTTTTAAAATTCTTGCTGTACGACGAAACCCTTTAACCATTTATACATTCACTGCAACTCTCATGTATACAGATCAGATGTTTTTATTAAGTATGCTACATCTGTATTGTATCTGGGACTTCATTTTTAAATTGTGTGTGTGTACTGGTAAGGAGCATTTATGTTTGTGAAGGCACTCTCCACCTACTGAAGTATTGTTACTAAACAATGGGTCAATCAGTTTTTGTCTTTTCTCATTGGTACCTCTCACAACAACAGTGAAATCCCATAAACAGCACAGTTGCAATGTACTGAAAAAAATAATCCAACCCATATATGTAACAGCCACAATGAATGAGTTAATTTACAATATTTTACTACATATACATTATAATTTTAGTTTTAACAACTATATATAGCCACATACCTTTAGCCATTTGGTAACACAAGATAAAGGTTTCATATACATTCTTTGTCATACGTTTAGCATCTCCACAAACATAAATTACCGCTTTCTCTTCAAGCAACTGGACAATGCTTAAGGCATTTGCTTTGATATTGTCTTGGACATAACGAGGCTTAAAATTTTCAATCTCACCACTTGCAGTTTCGTCACGAGAAAAAGATATGAAAAGCCTAGTCAAAGCATTACTGGCTTGTAAGTGTTCCAGTTCTTCCCTAATATAAATTATGCAAAAAAAAAGAGAAAAAGAAATGCACGAAATCAGTAATAAATGATATTCTGTGTTAGTTAAAACTGCAATAAAACATACATTAATGCTTTATAAGTAACAGTTTTTTGTTTTTTAAATGTTCATCAGCTATACATTGGGCATGATGAAAAATGTATGGTTTTAAAGCCACTTTTATATAAAACAGGCTATCTTATCTCTTAATGAAAAAAGTTATACCATCAAAAGTTCAATGAAATGAGATCTGCAACTTACACAAAAAGTTTGCAATTACTTGAAAACAACACACAATGAAAAGAAAATTGCTGCTCTCCCATAGTGAGCACTGAAAAAATAATTTTGAATATCCACTCAAAATAATCTGTAAGCATCTAGAATATTAAAACAATCAGAATAAAATATTGTTAATGTTGATGGTTCCCAACTTATGAAACAATACATTATAATCTTTATAAGCAGAAATGTAAGAAAATATATTCAATTAACTATACTGATTGATAGGTTGGATTTATGGCTTTTCTGTGTAAAAAGGTTAATAGTAATTAGACTACTTAAACGATCTTGAAATATTCAGAATATTACAAAAATAGTAAAAAGATTTCTAAGAATAAAAAAGAATTTTTTTTTTAAAACAGAGTCAGACTTTTCTAAACCTTTCAACATGGAACATGTTTTCCTCTGAAAGATTAGTCAGAAGTAAAAGAACTGAAAATTAATTACCATATGAATTCATAATTTTATTACAGATTACTTATTATACTTATAAAGTAATATATACAAGACTCCTTTTAGAATGCAGTCTTATTTGAAGAAATGGTAACCAACTCTTAACTTTCTTGCTGATATATATATATATCCTACACATGCAACATAGCATTATGGGTTTCATAAAGATCACAATTTCAAAAAAAAAATCACATGGAAATAATAAACTACTTTCATTTTATTTTTGTTTCATGCACAAAATGTAAGTAAGCAATGTATTAATTTCATCTGATATTTAACAGAAATGTAGTCCACCTCCATCAAAACAATTAACGTAATTAGTTTCTTTAAATGATTAAGAGTTGGAGAAAAGTCGATGAAGATGTTAAATACATCATGATATTGTTGAAATAATTAGCTCTTCATGAAAACATTCATTGAATGCTTTTGGACACACATAACTAGCTATTCTTTTCAAATTTGGATCAAAACAATTTCACAATGTTATATGTGTATTTCACAATAATATATTACACTTAACTTTTAATACAGTACTTTAAGTTCAATTGTATTTTGTTAGAGTAACATGAGGCACTGTTTGATAAATTTGTATTTGTAAATTGATTATTGTTCTGTTAATGAAGTATGATCATTAAATGCAATATAATAGATTTTCATGAAAAAATGTATGTTCTCTTGTAATAAATTTAAGTGCATCACATAGCAGTAGCAAGAATGTCTCTCATTGCAAAAGGTAAGAAAACAACAAGAGCATATGTACACAGACCATTAAGTAACCAGTTTCCTAAAATTATACAATCTCAGTGACATCATGTGCAAATAATCCTAATACATATATAATGTGATAAAAACTACTAGATATGTACAGACATAGATAAATAAATGTATCCTAGAAATTAACTGCATCTTAATGAGGTCACATGTATCATGAGAGGGTGATAAAAATGAGTGAGAAATTGTAAACTTATTTGAATTACTGAAGAGGATAAAAATGCAGAAATTATATTCATAGTATGGTCTACAGAGTAGCTAGACAGATGATATTCTATATTCAAGGCAATATCATTTGTTAACAGCAATAAGAAACACAGATGGTATCATGCCATTAAACATTTCACCTCCTAATTCTACGATGAAAATAATGTTCTTGTTACGGTGTGGTTCGACATATGGACTGTCAGTGGTATGGAAAGGAACAGACACTTGTCTGTTTCCATACGAGTATAAAAATTATCAGTTTGCCAAATAAAGCAGCATTTTTGTGCAAAATATGGCTACTGCTCATTCAGCCTGAGTAACAAAAAGGTGGCTTGAAAGTTGTGGCATTACCACTTTCCTGTAACTACACCAATCACTTTATATGAACCCTAATGAGCAATGGACCTAATATTTTATTTATCCTTCAATAAGATGGTATGCAATTTTAAGGTAAAAAAGTATTATTGAAAATCAGTTAACTTATCATAAAAGAAAAGTAAGTATGTAATGGTTACACCACACTTTGTTACTAAAGTATAAAATAGTTGATTTGCATTACAAGTGCCAGGACCAACATTATCAGATGTTTATTAAACCACTTTTATAAATGTACAGATATATGCCAAAAATATTAAAGTATTCTTAGTAATACCAATGAATGTGAAAAATGACTAAAAATTTGAAGCTAAGCAATTTTACATTATATAGACTTGCACTTGAATGAGTAATTAACAGAAATGAAAAATTATGAAATCTGAAATCATTAAAGAAAAATTTATAAGCATAAAAAAAAATCTTGTAGCAGCTTTCTATCAAATACTATGAATTGCAACAAATCAATAAATCAAAATGTATTAAATAAGTTGAAATATATCAGACTGAGTAAAATGAAAAAATAATAAAAGTACCTGTAAAGGAAATCTTTATTCTTGTGTCTGCAACCAAAAAAAAGCCATGTTTCCCCAAATTTTACATGAGAAGGAAAATTCCTCTTTTGTTGCTCTCTAAAATTAAATAAAAACATAGAAACAAAATATTCAAAATTCAATACTTGTATATGTATACTGATTATAATCATGTTATATATCCAGTAATTCCTGTCAAATTATACATCTGTGCTTTATAAGTTTACATTTGATTTTATTAATATGATTTTGATAGCAAGAATAAATAACCATTTGATTTATACAACAGTCAAATATACTTTTAATTTTCAATGAAAATGATACCAACATTTTAAAATATCATTAAATGTTAAAATCTCCATTCTGCCCATAAAGCAGAAGTTATTTACTGTACACACACTTTTAATCGTGTTGTGTCCATGAAATTTCAATGAAAACAAAACACTCAAACTGCCCAAAAAATAAGGAAACAAATTTTGACTTGAAACAGACAAATTTAATACTTATACTTTGAGTATAACTACTGTATACTATCCAAAATTGTGTGTGTGAAGAATCAGGTAATTTTGGCAGTAGAGGGCCACAATTTTCCCATTTTGCTTTCCTATTCAAATTGCATATAACTTTATTTTTCTCCAATCTCAGGATGCAGAAATGATATGAATACATCAAAAGCAAATGCAATGCATTGACACCACATGTGATTAATATTTTTATTTATAAAATAGTAGAGCTAATGTTACAAAAAACAAACAAACAAAAAACTTTCAGACTAAACAGGTAAATCGAGAAACATAATGATTACTTGAAACTCAATGCGACAAAGAATGTGAATATTTTGCAACCAAACCACATGTTTACTTTTATTACTTTAATAGAAATATTGTGAACCTTCTTGTGGTATATAAATAATTTACTTATCAATCTATGAAAGAGATTACATGATTAAAACTTTTAGCACATAATTTGTTGTAAATATATATCTAATACAATCTTTTTGAAGCATAAGCTTTATTATTTAAAAAAGGTGAAAGAGAAAAATCACTACTATTTGGTACAACAGTAAATAAATTTTCAATGATTTCAGCCTGTACTCAAAGAACAAATTAAAAATATATTAACACTCCTACAAAAATTGGAGCCTAATAGGCCCCAGAGCAACTTGAAAGGTTATTAATATTAGGCTAATAATTTTGTATTTAAATGAAATTGCCATTAACTGACCCTATCCCTTTATATTTTAAGGAGCAATAATACTGACTTTTCAGATATTTGCAAAATAATATTAAAAATTTTTTTTTAAAACATTCACTGAGGGTATCACTTTATTGGATGTAAATATTTTTTTCGTAGGATTGTTAATATTATTTCACTGAAGGAAGTTACAATATCAGTGGCATATAAAGTACACTGAGCTTCTTTCAAAGAGAAGGTTTCTCAGTTTTTAATTGCTCTTTCCTCATAGCTTCAACTTTGGTTTTTACTTTTAAAAAATGATGTTTAGACCATCATTCAAGAAAAAATATATACACACACCATAAAGACAAATGCATTTGCATCATCACATGCTCTTCACATCATTATCTTTCAACAGAAATTATTTAATGTATTATTTAACCATTTTTAACAGTGCTATTGGCCAAGTAAAATATATTACATTTTACCTAGAAACTAATACTTGTGTCATACATATTTTGGAAATATAACAGTGGAAATTCATATTATTACACAGGCCTCTAAACTTACACCATTGCTTTGATGAGTGGCGATCAGTGTTGACTGCACAAAGTTAGTTGATTGTGAAAACAATTTAATTATTGCAATACAAGTGAATTTATTCACAAATAATTAAAAGAATACTTCTAAATACTAATATTATACAGCAAATACTAGTTCATTATGTATTAATTCAAAATGAAATAATTTTATCGTGCTGTGTTCTTGTGGCAACAAATAGTAAATACAAATATGATACAAGTTTATCCTGAAAATGAATTCATTTCATTTGTACTTAGTTTCTTTTAATATTGCTGAAATTAAAGGTCAAGTTAGATAAAACAAATATTTTAAGTCTGTGGTTTTTTTTTACAAGATAAATAGGAAGTTAGTTTTTCTTTTTCTATCTGCAGATGGCAAACTGAGTAAAATTTCCAACTTCCAAATGATGAACCTCCATTGTATTCCCTGAATCCCCTTAAAGTTTCCCTGTTGAAACTGCATCTATTTTTCTGATGAATTAGATATTTCTGCTTTTGAGTTTTATTCTCTAATTTGCCATTATGTTTGCTAAATTTTATAGTTGCACTTTAAAGCTTTCAGGTTTTTATAACTATAAATTTCCATAGGCACCTGTAGCAAATTACAAGAGTAACATTTCAAATTGTGTAAGCTTTCACATATAAAATTAGTCAAACAGTTTAATGTAAAAAATTGGTCAAAAACTCAAGCCTGTTACTTTAGAAGTTAGATAATGATCAGTTTCAACTGTCTAAGGTGACTCACCTTATTGGTCAGACACATGTAAATACCAAGAAACCTTAATTAAATTTGACAGGTTAACCTTAGCAAAGAAATCATGATAAGATTTCTATTGTAGGGGATGGTTAATAAATACATTTCTTAAAATAATTAAAAATAATAGATACTGAAAAAATGAGATCATTATTAAACAGGTTTATTCATCAATCGCAACTTATAATGCACAGAATTTAACCACTAAAAATTCCCAAAGTCTGTTTAATTATAAAAAGACTGACTACTGATTTTTAAAGCAAATCTGACAACAATAAAATGAGTAGGTATTCATGTACAAATAAAATAAGATGACAAAAAAACCACTCGAAATAAAAATGCATCTCAGAATGGCTGGTATGGGTATTAACACTTTAATTGATAAGCAGAGAACAATATTTCAACATTCCTAGGTCACCTATAGGTTAACAAAAAAAAAGGTCAGTTAGATTACTATCCTAACAGTATTGACAATCCAAATACTTTTTAAAGTGCTGTGATGTTTTTTTTTGTTAATCTGAAGATGACCTTGGAAGGTCAAAACAATGTTCTCTGCTTATCAATAAAAGTGTTGATACCCATACCAGCCATTCTGAGATGCAAACTGTTCCCCTATTTTACAGCCTTCTACTCAATAATTTCAATTTTCATAAGAATTACATACAAAAAGTGTTTATTTTACCTCTACAACTAAACCTCAAAATAAATAAACCAAAGGTTTTAACTATTCTTCACTGGTACCACAAACTATACAACCT
Source organism: Carcinoscorpius rotundicauda (assembly GCA_011833715.1). Lineage (NCBI taxonomy): Eukaryota > Metazoa > Arthropoda > Merostomata > Xiphosura > Limulidae > Carcinoscorpius > Carcinoscorpius rotundicauda. The sequence continues at coordinate 39,035,283 of CM022395.1, read as the reverse complement.
AAGAGTGGTAATAAGCCAACTTTTCCCAATATTGCATAACACACTACAAAACTTCCACTCACTTCAACTGAGTTTAAATTTTAACACCCCTTCTTACCTGTGCTGTAAAAATCCAATAAATGGTGCCACACCTGTTCCTGGTCCCACCATGATTAGAGGAAGAGTGATGTCATTAGGTAAGCAGAAACGAGTGTTGTGTCTGTGATAAATCTTAACCTGAAATTCGTTTATAAAATTATTATTCATGTTCTAAAAGCAACAGAAAAATTGTATCAAGTTTTATGCAAATTGATTTAGTGGTTTATTCAAACAAAAGACTGGTTCCAATGAAAAGAAACAGTCCCTATCCATTGGAAATTCATTATTACCTCAGTGTTTCACCTTGTGGCTTCAAAGGACAGGCACCGTATAGGTGTAAGTAAAAGCATATTTTACAATTATACATCTAAACCATTAGTTGTAAATCATAATAAAAATATTATAAAAGCAAAACTTGGGTGTCCTTTTAATGGAAGGAGTTTTTGCAACTTCTTTAGCAACTGTTGGAATTTTGCTAAAAACAACTTTTGGCATATGGTGATAAACAAGGTATCACTTTAATTCTTAAAAAAAATATTTTTTTTTTTACTCATAAAATGGTATAATAAAAATATAACAAAAGTTACCCATCTGGAAGATTCTAAAACCACTGACTTCAAAGATTCTTCAAGAGATGAGAATGGTTGATTTGAAGAGCCTTGTACATGTGACGAGATTCTCTGTAAATATCCTGTGCACACCCCTTGACGAGCTTGCCATCTTCCATTTTCTTTAGAAAATTGTACAACATTAAAAGCTATGGTGAACTGAACAGGACACAACAGTGGGGAGCTAGTATGAAATAAAAAGAAACATAATATTTTTCTACATTTTTTCTAGAAGAGAAACTAAACCAGAATATATTTCTCATACATTTCATTTTACTTGAGATAATGCAAAATAACTTAAAAGCATTTATATAGAAAATTTATACTGTTAACCATTGTATTTTTGTTTTTCTTTTACATTTGTTTATGAACAGTATATCAGCGATGGTTTGCTTGTTTCTGAATTTCGTGCAAAGCTACATGAGGGCTATCTGTGCTAGCCATCCTAATTTAGCAATGTAAGACTAGAGGGAAGGCAGCTAGTCATTACCACTCACTGCCAACTCTTGGGCTACTCTTTTACCAACAATTAGTCTGATTAACCACCATATTATAATGCCCCCATGACTGAAAGAGCAAGCATGTTTGGTGCGATGGGGATTTGAACCGAGACCCTCAGATTACGAGTTGGTCGCCTTAACCACCTGGCCATGCCAGGCCTGAACAGTAATGGAACTTGGAGTTTAACAAAGTATAAAACAAAGGAAAATCAAAAACAAAAATTTTTGTTGACGGATAATTCATTTCACAATTTTTTGTGTACTGAACCTCTCAATTCGTTTATGTGGTTTATTTAAGGATCTAAATTGAAAAATAATTGCATCAATTTTGTAAAAGTTATTCTTAAATCTCCATTTGAATGAAAATCTTTAGTAAGTCAAAAACCATCTATTTCTAAATGTGACAGAAAAAAGAGGTGTTTACATACTATTAGTTACATAAAAGTAATATTTTTCTGAGGGTGACAGTCCATGACCAAAACTTATTATCTTTCAAACTATGTCAATTCAGAGGCACATTCCTGCAGATAAAAAGTTATATTAATTCCCATAGATTATTACCCTAATAATATTAACAGAAGCATTTTAAAGTGCCATGATGTATTTATTGCAGAAACTGTGTACACATCATTGTACACTCTCCAAAACAAATAACTAAGGAAATTAAAAATGAAAACAATTTTTTTCAGACTAGAACACTACATGTGGCTAGCATAAACGAGTAAAAAAGACTGATGATATATAACACAACAGTTCATATTATTTAAACTTGTTCAATTCTTTAATCCAACAATTATGGGCTAAAATCAACATTCTTCAACATACATATTGTAAATTATACAGATAGCAAAAAATGCAGAAGCTGAAAGACACTGGAAAACAAGTATCTCAAAAAGCTTTAAAGAAGAGATTAGTTACTAAAGTTTGTTTTTCAGAACAAGCATAAAATATTAGTTGCACATTTTGGTTTAAAATTTCTGTCTACAGATAAACTATAATTGTGTTACAGCTGAACTTTGTTCAACTGAAGATAAAGTTTCTGGGGCAAAATAGTTGATGGAAAAAGTCATTAAAGTAATACACTGCTGGTTACTATTCACATTTTTAAAATAATTACTACACTGACTGCTGACAACTTAAAAGATTAGTTATAAAAACTTTAAATTCTTTTAGAACTGAAAACACTAAGTTCAAATGCCCCAATTACACATGAAAAACAACAACTATGAATATATATATACATTTCTAAAATCTGTAGCCAACAAGCAGATAATTTTTACTGAAATATCAAATGTGTAATGTTTTGTTTCAATTTACCATAGTCAAATCAATTTACTCATTTCAAGTTGTAACTATTCTCAAGATACAAGATAAAACTGCTGGAAATCTACAAGTATTAAGATTATATTGTACTCCACCTGTGTTTAATTGGAAAGCCAGTCAGTGTTTTCTTTCCCATGCTATTATTTTAATCATTTAACACTGCAAGTTTCAGTTACTTATACAAGTATCCATCATAATTATACTCTTTACCTAACACTTAAAACAAACTCTTACCTTGTGACAGAATAAAATCTGGGTTGTAGTCTTGGAAGATGCTCTAAAAATGAAAAAAACAACAATAAAGTATGTATGTATGTATGTATGTGTATGTAAATATATTATACTATCAAAAAAGCAATACTTATGAATACACAACTGCTTAGTTACCAAAAAGCACAAAATAATGTTACAACGTGGCTAGATTATACAACTAAAAACAAAGAGAGAAGAACAAAATACACCATAGTTTAGGAAAAACTATAAACAAATAGTCTCAAAGAAAAAATTCATACTCATATATCAAATGCACATGATTTAAATATCACATCAAATGTTTCAGTTAAGCATTTATCCCTACAAATACTGTTTGTGCCCACTGGTTTTCTAAAGACACTTTCTAAATTACTTATGTGCCAAATTGCTTATGATAGTATTGGTTGTTTGCCATACAGGGTCACTAATAAGCATAACAATCACACACCAAAAATGGAAACAAAAATATTGTAAACACTGCAGTTAATCTTACTATTTTTTTTCACAGAAAACTGGAGATTTTACTCAATTTTTTTGGGCTCAGTTCTTTACACCTAATATAGTAACATGTAAAAACATAAAATTACTTGATAGGATGCACTATGTGGACCTTAACAGGAGTTTATAAATAGTTGGATTTTTAAACTTGTAACCCTTTTGTTTAATGATATCAAACACTGAGAGATAAAAGATAAAACAAAATATAATCTTTCATTTTCTTAACAGTCTGTGTAAAACACAAAGTTTCATGTTATGATATCCATTATCCTTCCTGCAATGAGTATTGAAACCCAGGGTTTAAGTGACATAATCCCTCAGACTTTGATGATCCACTGTGTGTGGGTGGGGGAGTATTACTCAAAAACATGTCTGTGGTTAATATATTATTGGGGGAAAACTAATTAATTCTCAATAAGAATATGCTAACAGTTCAGTTTTTAAGCAAATCTTACCAAGCACGATTTCAACACTTGGTTTACAGGATGGAAAAGCCATCAGTAAATCTAGAAGACAGAGTTCAGGCTCTCTAATAAATTGCATGTAAAGTACATTACCCTCCCTGCTACATAACTCAAGCAAATGCAGTTTCTCTTTCTCATTAGAAGTGGCCTCAGCAAGGCTTCTTATGAATGCCTAGAAAGCAATTTAATACATCCAATGTAAATAACGTTTTAATACACACTATTCACATAAATTAAACTCAGAAAAATGATAAAATTTAAGTCTAAACAACTCTATTATATTCTTAAAGTACCTTAAGTAATAGTTTTAACTTTCACCCAAACTAGTAAATAAATACCAAAACTAAAACAAGAAAAAAGTTGCATTAACTATCCTTTACAACATGCTGAGGTTCATTAAAAAATATGACTAAAGACTGAAAAAATATTGATGTAAATGTAGTTTGGCTACACTGATATTAGTTGAAAACAGATATTCCCTCCTACTCTTCAATGTTTAATAAGCATTTTGTATTATCCCATCACAGTTGATAACCTGCTATAGCAGATGATTCTTTAAGCCTCTTTTTCTCATGTGATTAAAAAAGCTAATTTCTTATTCAGTTTTATGCTGTCAAGTTTTTCATAAATGAAGTTCCTCAGACTTAACAGCTAACTGGAACATCAGTTTCTAAACTGTAGTCATATAATTGGAGACTTTCTCCATGCATGACTGAAGAAAGTAAAAGTGCTTATGAATGGTTCACTATCACTACTTCAGGGATCAGAGAATCTACATAACTTGTATTACTCAGTCAAAAGAAGATTCAGTTAGTTATTTTCTCATTGTGATAGAAAACTAACTATGTGCCATGACATAAACTATGAGATTCTTTAATAAAATTTTGGTTTCTAGTCATTTTCTAATAAATCAAACATTTCCTAAAGTCTAAAATTTCCAATATAACAAACATCAACCAACCAAATTTTTAAAGTACACAAAATATTTATCTATAAATAGTGAAGACCAATAGGAGATTTATGATACAACTGAATGTTTAGGGTAATATATCATGTTCCTTCCTTAATAGGTTTAAAAAAAATATATGAATCACAACACACAAGTCTTTATACACTCCACATGAAAAACTGACTAAAGAACATTACCACGTTCTTATACCTGAATTTGAATAAAATAGACTTTATATGATGTTTGTATTTGTATGAATATACTGTTAAAATATTTACACGTTCTATATACTACATCTCCAAATTCTAGGCAATTATAGTGTAATCTTAATTGAAACCATGTATGAAATTAAGTTACTAATAGTAACTTACCTTTTTAGGAACAGCTCTAATTTCACAACACGTTGACAGAATAAATCTCAATGTTGATCTGTGAGGTAGGTGAGGTAATTTAGAAAGAGACTTACTTCCACTTGTGTCAATTTGTGAAAGCTTGCAACAAATATCTGCCTCAGCTGCCACCTTTAATCTAAAAAATAATGTAACAACCAGTTAAGGCAACACAGCTTCCCAGAATAACACTTTTAATATTAAATAGAGATATTACAAAAGTTTTGGAAATGGATATATCATAAAAGCATTTATTTGCTAAGATACCCTATTTTTTATAAGATTAAATTCAAGCATGATTTTCTAATATTTTTCTTATATCTTGGTAAATTAAGATTACATGTGCTTTCAGAGAAAACAGCTGCACATTACTGTAAATACAACAGTTAAGCACAAAGCTACACAAAGAGATGTGTTTCGTATACCGTGGATATGAAACCAGGTTTTAAGTATTATAAACATTTATAATCACCAATAAGCCACTGGTAAAAATACCATAGTAATCAGATGTGAAGTATGAAATTCAATATAACCTAAACTGAATTATTTAAATGTCTCCAAACATAATACACAAAATGTGGCTCAAATTACACACCATGTGACTTCATAAGATGGAGAAATAGAAATAACGTATTGGCAAGATAATGCATATAGAAATAATATTACTTTTTTCTGTTTAACTTCCTTAATATTTCATCATTATAAGACTTCTCTAATGTTTAATTTCTTTGCAACTGGGAAAGTCAAACATTTTGCTTGAACATAAATGCAGCTAAACATATGTTTATGCTATAATCTCTAAGACACAGCATGTTTTATATCAACCATTAAATGCTACCAATATCTAAAACAATGTAGGAAATACATTAATAGGTATATAGGTTACAGTATCAACCAGTTTCATATTGACCATTGAATATGCTCTTAACATCTAAAACTGACGTTAAGAAATACATTAATACATGTATAGGTTACAGTAAAAACTCAGTCAGATCATATAGAAACTTCCATCAAATTTAATCTTACCTTTCTAATAAAGCTTGAACTTCATCATCAGGATTTGGACTTATAAAACCAAATGAATCTCCAGGTTGGTAAGATATTCCACTATTCTAAATTAGGACATCCAAACATTAGTTAAGATGTATATGACATATTTGTAATTCACTACATGTCTGTACTTGCACATTGTATGGAGTTAAACTTGTTTGAATGTTAAAGCCAAAAGCTAAATGTTTTACAAATTCCTATTATTTGCAATAGTTTGAAACATGTATGAAATGTGCAATGTATAAATTTTTGTTATTCTTCTTTTGAAATATTCCAGAGATAAAACTCAAGCTTACCTCAATATCAAGCATCATTTCCAAGGTTGTTTTCACAGCTTCTGGATTTGTCAAAAATCTAGCTTGCAAAATCTTTGCCTCAAGCACTGAAGAACAAGATCCAGGAAGTGGACAGTTGTTCTGAATTGGAAGTTTATTCAGGTCCTAAAAAAGTTTAAAAGTTATGTACAAACAAATATGTCTAAAAACCCTATAACCCAAGCACCACTGAAAGGACAACCTTTCAAAAGCACTTCAGTTACAGAGAATTTATTAATTTCTATCAAGACTTCCTGAACCTACATGTTTTTCTAACATCATGATTACAAATATGTCACTAAATAAAAGTCTGGTAGAAATAAACTATATGAAATCTGAAACATTTCTAAAACCAAGCACTCAGTTTGTCATGTTTTAGTTCTTATATAAAACAATTGGTAAAGTTTCTTACATATGTAGATTTTTTTAAAGTTTGTACGCGTGTTTCATGGTATACACCTATACTTGGTTATTTTAGCATCTTAAGTAATACAATTTAATACAGCAATATATTTCAACAGTTCACAAGAAATTTACTTAGGATTAAAATATAAGAAATGCTCCTGCATTCTGACACAGATATTAAACTAAATCAACTTCATAAAATAATATCTATGCAACTTTTCCTATATTTCATTAAAAAAATATATTATTTAAGCTTGACTGTAACATGACACAAAAAGCATATTTTAAAAGATTATGTATTATTCTAATTGAAAGATATTAGACTGGAATAATGTCTAATCCCTGCTATATTTCATATTTTTCCTCATCATAAGGTGTTAAATGTAAGAATCATTTAATTAGCATACACATAATGCTTATAGGGTGTTTCAAGTGTTTAATAAAATGCTTTCTTCATAGTATCATATATTTTTCTATCAAATTCATTATTATAAGGTCCTGCATGGTTTGACTTGTGATTTGAGATTCACAGGTTCTGATACCTATTCCACCAAATATGCTTGACCTTTCAGCTAAGGGGCATTATGATGTGATGGTAAATCCCACCATTTCTTGGTAAAAGAGTAGCTTAGCAGTGGCAGATGATGACTAGCTGCATTCCCTCTAGTCTTTCACTGCTAAATTAGAGATGGATAGTGCAAATAGTCCCCACGTACATTGTCATGAAACTAAAAGAAACAATTAAACATTGTCATAGAAAATGATTTAGTATTGTAATAGTATCCAAGTTAACATTTTCCTAAGTTGAAAATGTATTTCCAATAACTGGTTTGGTTTGTTTTGAATTTTGCGCAAAGCTACACGAGGACTATCTGTCCCTAAATTTAGCAGTGTAAGACTAGATGGAAGGCAGCTTGTCATCATCACGCACCACCAACTCTTGGGTTATGCTTTTACTAATGAATAGTGGGATTGACCATAACATTATAGTGCCCCCCACAGCTGAAAGGGTGAACATGTTTGGAATAACAGGGATTTGAACCTGTGAATCTCAGATTAAGAGTCAAGTGCCTTAACCACCTAGCCATGTCAGACCTATTTTTAGTAATACTGACCTAAACAGACACTACAGCTATTTCTTGATCTCCAGAATTTCCACTTTTTGCCCATGTCAGCATTAAGAATACTTCCTCCACTCTTTTCTATCCAACTCCAATGTCTTAGGAAAATACTAATTTGCAAATTTCTCCACCCTCTATTTAGAAACTGTATATAAGCAGCTCATTCTGATAAGGTAATCAAATTTTTGAGACAAACTGGCTTTTCATGGGGAGGTATGGTGGGAGAGTGTCAGAAGATGCAAGTATTATTGGAAATACATTTTTAGTTAAAGAAAATGCTAGCTTTCAAAACATACTTACTACCTGCTGACACTATAACTAGAGTCCCAAAAGCTGGTGGTAGCATGATCTATACAGAAAGCATCTGTAAAGAACAGGAATGCTACTAAGATAAAGACGGTACAAGAGGAATAGCTACATCCAAAACAAAATAAAACTAATCAACAGTATAGGCTAGCCCCAACCAGACAGCCAAGGTTCCACAATGCTGTGTTGAAATCAAGAGGTAATGGTATTTATATTTCATGTTAGTGACTAAGATTATTGAACTGCAATATTATATATACATATATTCTTTTGATTGGATCCTAACTGTAGCCTTACAGTGATGTGTTTCACACCATTGGAATCATGCCAAAAAAGTAAGCAACACCTAAGTGGACAAACTTCTTTCTCCTCCATCTGAAGATGTACAAAAGACAATATCATACTCAAGCAAACGAACAGACCTCATCCAGTCTGGAAATGGAAACATTCATCCTCACTCCCCCAACCAAGTGGACAAAGAATTATGCCCCCAGAATTATGTAGGGGACATGGAACCTGTTCTCAACCATGGCCAGGACTAATGAGCTTTTGGAATTATAAAAAGTTAGCAAATCATCTTAACTGAACAAAGAGCAGAAACCCTGGAGATTAAGAAATAGTTATAGTGTCACTGGATGGTATGTTTCAGAATTATGAAATCTATCTTAACAATGACAAAATTTCATCTGTTCAGTGAAGCAACAACAGCATAATTATATTAATTTACTGTTCAATAAGTTAAAAGCATTCTTCCATTAAGTTTAAAACTTCTGTAACATTATTTCATTTTCTTTATATTTAAACAAAGTATGCTGCCAAACACATACCAACTTGAATGACCAATGACAAATTTCTAGATATTACTATACTGTGTTTAAGTTAATAGTATTATCATTCTGCAGATCTTAGTTTCTCCCTCACTTTTTAATGAAAATTACCTGTATGAATGAATATAAGCTGTACATGATAATCATAGTAAGAACATACATGATAAAGCAGCCCAAGAAGATCAAATTCTAATAGTCATGATCATTAAAATTATAAATACCAATCAGAAACATCTGTTGCTAAGTGTGGAATTTAACACTAAATACCTGATGCACCTGGTAGCATGAACAGCATTTTCAGCAATGTGTATGTGAAAAACTCAGTTACTAACTTCTGGTTACAGGACATCAACTTTCAATTACACTATGCTCAAACCACTGTAACGAGCATAAAACGTTTGTTGGTTTTAGTTCCAAAGAACAAATATTCCTGGTGAGATATGTTTCACTACACAAATTATTAATATATTACAAAGAATGCAACCTCACACGAAATACAATACTTTGTTTATCCTTAAACTTCACTTACAAAGACCCATTAACATATGTTAAGTATTTTATTAGAAACTGTGCAGTAACCATTTAAAACTGAATAATTTTAGACTGAACAGTTTCACTTGACTGCAGCTCTACCTTAGCAGTAGGTATAAGGAACTTGAAATAAAGTGTAATTTTAATAATACCATAAAGCATACATCTTGAAGAATAGAAATATATTATAAATGCTACTTCCATGACAAAATGATTCAATGATATTAAAGTATTTTTATTGTTTTTGTTGTCAGTGTGAAACTAAGTTGTGGAATGTAAAGAAAAACTGGAACATTAATTAGTATATATGATTTGTTTCTCTAAATCAAACTACTTCAGATTTAGATGATGATGTTAAAGAGTTTCAGAAGAAATCTTTGAATTGTTGCACATATAGAAGTTTTGACTAACTTTAATTTGGTTTCTAAAACTCCATTATGACAAACTTGTGTAGTTTTTGCCATCTTGGGCTCATTTAAGCACTACAAATAGATTCAAACAAAATATTTATATTCTAAAACTAGAAAAACCACATTTTCAGTGAGAATGTGAAACTAAAGTGTTGTACAAGGAAAAAACCCATAAGTATAGCTTTCTGTTTGTTTTTTTAAATAAAAAGGAGCATGTTTCTTAAGTAGCAGATATAGATACAAAAATATCTAATAAATTTGTATGCATGTACATACCACATTTTCTTCTGGGCAGAAAGTAACCTTAAAGAATGGTTTAGGTAAATTTGGTACCCTAAGATCAGTAGTTTTCCAAGATGACGAGAACTGAAGTATATTTACAATGGAAGTTGAAGTATGCCGAGAGCAACTTTTTTCATGCGACTGTTCCTGAACAAAATCAGTTTCTTCTTTCTTCATTGCTAGAGAATCAGCAGCATGGTTAGAAAGGCCTTCTTTAGATCTAATCTCTATGTGTTTTTCCTTGGAATAAAAACCTTTCTTAGTAACATTGATTCCATTCTCTGAAACAGAACTTGATAATGTTTTTTCTGTTAATGGCATGATCCTATTTTTTTCAGACTGGGTAAGAATAACATCAGTATCAACAATGTTTGTTTTTGGTAGCTGTATATTCAAAATGTTCTTCAAAGCTTCCCATAAACCATCAATCCATGGTTCAACTACAGTTTCCAACCTAATAATAAAAAAAGGTTGCTTTTTATTTCTAAGCTGGAGAAAGAAAAATTCCATCTATGAAGCAGAAAAAAACTATGACAGTGTAATTAATTTTTGTTACATTAAACATTTATTAACCTAATTATCTGATAAGTTTAAAAATAATCAAACAACAATCTTTGTTGACTGCTGTCACATGGGTAATTCTTAACATTGTTGGAATAAAGTGCCAGTGTTCAAGTAACAGGTTTCATCTTCAGTAATATAAAACACTATTTTTTGTCAATCATATGTATACACAGTCGATTTGTTTTGACCCACATATCTATCAGCAGATAGAAAGAAATGTAATTTGATGTAAACTTACATGAGACTATGTACTTTTAGCTTATGTTTGCAATCTAATTTCAAAAATACCAATGTAAATGAAAATTAACCAAAGAACATCACTAAATTACAAAGATAGAACACTTGGAACAACATTTCTCAATAAAAGATCAATAAACTGTAAGGCAACATGAAAACAAGTTCTAATGCTCTCTGTTAAGCAAAAAATAAAAAATACTACTGAATTATACAATGTATTTGGCTTTCATATTTTGTATTATTCATAAAAATGTTCTATAATATTAACAAATTTACTGTCCATTTTCCATTAATCATTTGTGACCTATGCACACGTACTGTTTGAGTGTTTCATAATTTTCATTACAATATATATAAAAATAACATGTACATCTTCAATTACTAACTACCAGTTACAAAACCTACAAAAAGTGACTGAAACTTAAAGGCACAAACATCCATTACTGAAAGTGAAAAGGAATTCTAGTATATGAACACCAAATACTGAAAATTTAGTGATGCAGTTTTCTTGTAACTGTTTTAGTTGTTAACAAAAAGAGTTAACCATTATTCCTATGCACTTTAAATTTATCATCATAAACACCTAAAAATATTTTGTAAACCATGAAAATGTTTTGTACCAACACTGATTTACACAGCTCTTTTATCCATAATTTTACACTTTGCAAATTATTCAGTTGTTCGTACAAACATAATACATTTTTAATGCGAGGGTAGAGATGAGAAAGTTTATTGTATGTTTTCAAACAATTTTCAGATACAGTTTATGTAGTTATCTGTTTATCCATCCATAAATAAATCTATTTAATTAATATTTTATTATGCTGTGGTAACAGGATGGAAATTGGGATTAAGTAAAATATTTGGTGGATTCTAATTACTTTGTTGTGAGTGATGACTAATAATGAAGATATGGACATTCTAGCCTAAAACATGAATCATTACCCCTTTTCTAAATGCTCACTTTTTTTCTGCTGCCTACTTGCCCCTTCAGCAATTTTGAGTTACAGATAGCTTTAAAGGTTTTGAGTGCAGCTTGCACGTGTTTTCCTCCAAAGTATTTTTTTCTTATTTCTTTTAAAATTCATCTACCATTATTTTTTAATCTATATTTCTATTTCTAATGATATAGATATTAATGTAAAACCTAAGATAATTCATCACATAAGAGCTACATATATGTGTATAAGAGGCTCAAAAATGAAAGATTTACAACATATCAAATAAACAATACTATTGACAAAAGTAATTACCACAAGTAAATATTTCTATACATTTTTCAAAACGGTTAGTACTATAAAATTGTCTTACCCTACAGCATCATCGGCATATCCAGACTGGTAGAACTGCTTGGCTCCAAGTTCTTTTAGTCGTTTGTCAAGACTTTTACCACAGTTGCAGAAATTATTATAGTTTGAATCCCCTAGAGCTTATAAAAGGATGCTTTGTTAAGAGAAGAAAATCCCACATAGCTACTAAGAAGACAGCACAGTGTAAACCTAAATGTAACTTATTTTCAGCTGAAACCCATATCTAATGTTTAATTTAATAAAAAAATAAAAGCTTACGATATAGAGCAAATTGTTTCAAACTAGGTTTATACGTCTGCAATAATACAACTAGAAACAAACAATATTCCCTTTTAATATTCCTGAAATCATACAATGTTTAATGTTTTCATATATTTTTATTCATGTAATTAAACAGTGATGAGAACAAACAAAACAGATGGTCAGACTCAGTTACGTGTACCATTTATACTTTTATAAATTATATAATGGAAATTATATTTGAAAACTGGTTGATCAGACTACAATTCAATTATATTACTTGTTCTCTTTGATAAGTGTTGAAAATGTGAACGAAAATAAAAATAATTGGTTGGTTGGTTGTTTGGCATTTTATGGTGTAAAGCAACTAGGCTATCTGCTCCAAACAACTGATAAAAAAATAAAGTAATAAAGTATAATTATTAAAATTTGTAAAAAGCAATCATGTTAAAACAAAACAAAGTCCAATTTTTGATTTGGAAACTTAAATAGTATTAAAAAGGGCAATGGGCCTAAAAAAATTTTAAAAATTTCTAAGGTGGACAGAGTCACCATAGCCAATGACACTGTCTAAACCTATGGATAAAATGTCTAAAACAGTGCTGTCATTCAGTCATAAGGAAAGCACGATAGTAAAATGCAAGATATTGTGATCTGAGTGTCACACAGACCACACATTGGTGCATCAGTGCCAGATAAAAGAAAATGATGAGTTAAAAATAAAAAACTGTGACAAATGCATAGTCTAGTTAGGCTAACTTCCTCCTTCTGGAAACAAAATGGCCAAAGCCCAATAAAGGGTTCTATCCAGAAAAGCTTGTTACCACATTGCTCACTTCAAGCCAACTGGCATGGAGCTGAGCCTTGAATACAGGACCATGTCCATGCAAGGAACAGGCAAGGCAGTGATAGCAACAGAGCAGACAAACTTAGCCGTGATGTCAGGGAGCTCATTCCCACAAACAGCAATGTAGCCTGGTATCCAGAAGAACTGGATAGAAGTGAATGTTAAAAATGGTGTCAGTCAGTTCTGAATATCAGTGAGAACAGGGTGAAGCAATTCCAAAACTATTAGAGAAATTAACGAGTCAGTATAAATAGTGCAAGCACAGAAACTGTAAAGAGGATTTTGTGTGCAACCACTGAACCAAAAAAACCTATGGCAGAGCCCACAGTCATCTGATTTCAAAGCATCTGTATAAATGGGAAAGGAAGGGTGGTTCAAAAGATGTTCAGTAAATAAAAGATGGTACTTCCAATCAAGAGTATCCATCTTTCTCAGATGACTCAAATAAAGGTCACATTTGAGGATGGTAATAAATCATGATAAGATGGGCTGACCAGTGGATACAACAATGTCAAGAAAGACAAACCCATTAATACAACTGTACTTGAATACAAAGGCCAAAAGGAACAATGGCACATCATCTGTCCTGAAAAAGCATGTCCCACTGAGGAAGCAAAACACAATCCCAGAATGGATGCTGTGGTAAAGATCAAAGTTCTGAAGCATACAGTAAAGACAGTTGCAAATGGTTGAGGTGTAGAGATGATTCATGATACTATGTATAAACTCTGGACTGAGAAAGTGCAGAAAGTCCCTGTGAACAGCCAAAAGCCCTGATGATAAATGGTGTCCAGTATCTTTAAGGCCTATGCAAGGTATCCCAGACTCATTTTCGAGCCTTCAGTGCCACATGGCAGGCAGGATTCCACCATGGATGAGGACACCATGAAAAAATGTGTCGAGATTTAAGAAATATACTCAACAGCTGTCTGTATATGCTAATCAGCCAGTTGTGCCACCCCTCCATGCACTCATCCATTACACAACCTGTCATTTCTGTACAAATAAAACTCCCAAAGGGTGACTGTACCAGCAGGTTTTCCTCTAAGGAAAGACACACAGGATGAATAGTACTCAATCAGTGCTTCAATATCATCTAAATTAGAATGGAAACCTTAACAGTTTCACTGTACCAATGTGGCCATTTTTATTTATGTGGAGGAAAATTGGGCAGAAAGCCCTTCTATTTTTGACCATGACTCTTCTCTTCATTAGAAGGAGGTCTGTCAACCTCCACAGATCCTTCCCTAGGTCAAGTGTGCAGGTCTCTCTCATTAGAAAATTCCAATGACTGAGAGCATGAATGAATAATTTTTCTGCATCCTAAAGCTGAAGAAGATGGACCTGAGAAAATGCCTGAACCTGGAACAAAAAAGTGGGTCTAGAAATATGCTAGAAGAAATGGGAGGGACAGAGATGGGTGTTGTCTTCCTGATCAATTCTCTTAACCATGGAGGGAAAAAGACTTTTCACATTGTTTGAGAACAATTCTATTGGAGGCACAAAGATCTGTCTGCACTCCTACTGTAACAGTGGAACAGAGTGAATGAAGCAGCATACATGAGATGGAGCAGTGGACAGTAACTTTCAAGCCTCAGGGCAAGAAATCCTATAAACCATTTTCAAAATCTGTACGTCTCTTTCTTCCACCCACCTAGGAAAATGAATGAGAGTAAGAGGGGTGAGAGCCACTACAATTAATACAATGAGGGGCCATTTTGCACTTACAGGCATTATAGTCCTTGCCACCAAAATGAGCATGTGTCAAGGAACAACGACATGATGTTTTTGAGTAACCGAACTGCTGACAATGGAAACATCTGAGAGTTTGAAATATGTGGCTGTATTTTGCAATGTAGATAACCTGCCTTGAGAGTGGCAGGTGGACATGGTGATATGAATGTCAAAATTAGGAAATTGGTTGGCATCATAATTCCATCTTTGCAAGTGGAGATATGCCTCACTGTAGAAACTCCTTGAGTGGATAAACCAGCAAGAATCTCTGACTCGAGAATATTCTTCAAATCCCTCTCAACTATAACTCCTCGTGACAAATTCAAAGTAACATGGGGAGTCACTTCAATGGGTATATCTCCAATAGCCTTCAAATGCAAGAGGAGTTCACTGTGTTTTGAAGTATATGTTTCTACCAAGATGTCCCATGAACGTAGTTGTTTGACTAACTTTGGAGTGCTAGAAAGCCTCTCTAATCCTTTCTGAATAAAAAGAAAAGGAGATATTTGCCCTAAAGATTTGTCTGATAAAAAATGTAATATCAGAAAATGAGGTACAGTTGTTGAAGTTGAAGATTGCTGTTCAGATTCTTCAAGATGTAGTCATTTACATATGGTCTGTTTTTTTCACTATTTTATTTTTATTTGAGGGATTCATAATAAAAAAGGAATATTTCAGTTTATTGTTGAGACAGCTCACGTATAGATTAGTTTTAGTGCTATGTTATCGTAACTGAAGCAGCAAAAAAATTTTGATATCTCACAAGAAGACATGTTACATTAACAATTATTTAGTGTTATACTTGTGTTATTGATGTATTTCTAATAAAACTTCACTAAGACTTTTGAACTAAGTACCACTTTTGACATATTTACTATCATATATCTATTTTAATATCACTCTTTCAGTTGATTTTATATTTAGAAATGCACATAACTTATACTGTTAAATCAACATTGTGTAACTTCTGCCTATCCCCTAAAATTGTAGAAAATTCGAGTGTAAGAATCAACAATGTGTGTGTACATAAACACTGGGGTATAGGTCTATATTGCTGTGCAAGTTTAAATTTCTAGAAACTATCCTCACATATTTAATTATAGCCAATGTGATGCATCAAGAAACAGTATATATTAATGATTTCTAATAGTTAGGGTGCTATAAACCCCAGAAGCTATAACTGAGATTGATATAATGCTTATTAATCTGAAACTTCAAATATTTGACCAGGAAGATTCATAGATTTCAAACATCATACACTGTTAACTTCAAGTGATTCATACTGAACAGTGAATTCAGCAGTGAAAAACTTGACATGATCAGCAAAGTAAGAAAAATACAGAGCTAGCTAGCTCCCTACAGTATCTACCTAACTCAAAATTTGTAAACCATTGATAAAGTATCAAGGAAGTTCCAGACCATACAGGTGATTCAATAATGTTTAAGTTGTAAAAGTTTCTGTATGTAGATCATTATTTGTAATCAGCATTACTGCAAATAGAGTTACTGTTTGTATAATAAAATGTATTTGTATTAATGCTTTTGCAATGGACTTAGTGCAATATACAAGTTTGTATACACATTAACACACGTTAAGTATTTATATGTAGTAGGTGCACCTTCATAAAATTTGGTAGACTTTTAGTAAAGATTAATATTTCTGTACAAAAAAAAAGATTTTTCAATGACATATTTTTAATAAAGATTTATTTTTGAGTCTGTTTAGTTATTAGTATGAATGCAAAGTGATTTCATGTTATGATTAAAAACTATTCTTCATCCCAAAATCTCAAATCTTATTTGTGTTATCTCTAAAACCTTCCAAATACATTTCAAATGTTTGATTTGAGTAAGACTATTTTTCTCTACCCTAACTGCATGGAGTCCATCAATTTGGTGAACTTCAAAACCATCATAAAAAAAATTAGGAAAAATAAATCATGCTTTTATTTTGTGCTAGAATTACTTCAAATTATAATACAAAAGTACAAATGTTTAGTCCATGTAGCTTAGGTCTCAGAACATTATATATTTATTAATGTTTATTTCTGGTAGTCTTGAACAGATTAAAATGGCTGAGAAAAGCTCTAGGGAAACATTCTAAGTGTATGTAAGTGATCATTTCCAAAAATGGAAAGAGGTAAATAGGGCCAACGTGTTTGATTCAATACACAAGCCATATCTTGGCAAAATTAAAAGACATGAGGTTCTTATTTCATATCCTAGCTTGTTAATATTGGAAACTTTAGTTTCTAATTGGTATAAAACTATAAACTTTGTATTTTGATATCACAAATATCTAATTTGAACCAATGCTGCACTCAACATACCACGACTCACAAAAATTGATATTTAGATGTGTTTTGAATAAAAAAATTAACTCTTATATAATACTAAAGCATGAAGTATAGTTTACAAATTGATAACAAACTTGACATAAATTCAAGTAGCCTTGAGGCTACTCTTATCCAACTTAATTGTGGGATTTGATCACAACATTTATAGAGCAACAAGAGCTATAAAAATAGAGTATATTTTAATGGGAATACAATATGAACAGCAAACTCTACAATTCATGATTTGAGCATCTTAGTCATTATAGCAAGATGAGTTCAAAACCATACATCACTAGAAATAATGGGAACATAATACAAAGTAGTATTAGCCAAACTTTTATTTGGAATCAACACTGAGTTATTAAAAACAGCACTTTGCAATATCCAAGTGAAACATCAAGCTTAAATTATTCGAAACTGTACTATTAAATTACCTTCAGAATAACAGATCAAAAATCGAGTGAAACACAACAGGATAGTCATCAATGAGACAAGTGACAACTCTGGCATCTGAAAGTGGGAGGAGATGGGAAGATCAGAAATTTGGAATGGTAATAGGAGACATGCAATGAACAGGCCTTGGAACAGGAGCAGGAAAACAAAGTTAACAAAAACAATAAGGACTGAAGCTGGGTCACATTGGCTTGGGTTTGCAAAAAGTTAAGAACTCCTCCAAATACCTCTAAACAAAGAAAAAATAAGAGAATAAAAATTGCAGATATAAGAGAAAGGAAACCGTTAATGGGAAGAGAATTACAATCCAACAGCAGAAGAAACAAGTAAGATGAAATATAGCAGTAGCAGATTTGGCTGAAATGGTAAAAATGAGAAACTTTCCAAAATACCTTTCCAAAGCAATTTATGAAGTGCTTAAGAAACAAGGTGAAGGAAGAGGTATCATAAGACAGTGGTAAGAAAGACATAAAATATGTAAAAACTAGGCACTAGAAGGTGAAATAGAAGTTAAGAGATCTGCTTCCCACCCCCTAGGAGGTAAAAAAACAGGTTTGAAAGATTGGGAACCAAGAAAAAAATTTTTGAATAGCTGTAAGCCAGAACAAAAGAGACATGTTAGCAATGATGACAAGGCACGTCAGTACAGGTGTGAAGTTACTCAAGAAATGAGACTGCATGAACCCCAATATCAGGCAAAGGAGGAAAAATAAAAAAAACCTTGAGAATAGATTTAGTGTAGAACAAAAAAAATCAAAAGACATTGGAGAAAGAAAAACACTTGGAAAATCACATCTATATCGAGATTAGAAGATTGAGGGTTTTCTTCCACAGGTAAGGCAGTGCCTAGATCAAACTCTTGGTGGTTCAATGTGCATGAAGGAACAATCAACACAATGAATAAGACCTGTCAAGTTCTCTACAGACAATGATTCCCTGGTAGAAACTGAGGGACAGGTACTACATTAGTAACACAGGATAAAATAGAAGTTACCTTCACTTGAAAATTCCTAACAAGTTAGCAGGAAAATGTTTTCTTGTTTTTTCTCTTTTACAAATGAAAAAAAATCAGTTAAATTTGTACAAAATTGAAAATTTATTAATTACTGGAAATCTCACATAACAAAATAAGTTAAAACACACATCCATTCAAGAAATGCCAAGGAAAATAAAAGTTATTTGGAGTGTAAGTGTTTAGAGGTAGGTAGGTGGGTATTTCATGTTTATTAGCACAAAGCTACCAGGTTATCTTACCCAAACAAGATGTAGTATGTTATAATGGTACATGGAAATGAAGATAAAAATATGTAAAATTAAGACCTGCCAGGAAGACTGAATCATTAAGTTCAAATTTGCTGTCAGTCACCTGAAGTTGGCCATTCCAGTCCTGGGTTCAAATCAAAATAAAATTAAAATGTCTGAAAAATTATACTAAAACACTGTAGTCCAATAAAAATTTTAAATTATGTTAAAAAGACTAATGGCTCTTAAAAATGTGAAAACATAAGTGAGGTAGCCAGTATCACCTATGACAGTGGCTAATGTCAAGGGCAAACCTACCTTAAAAATGTGTTTAAAATGGTGTTGTCATCTTTGTTGTAACAACAGCATAACGAAACATGTATGACTGTGACCTAAGTGCCACACAGACCACACATTGGTGCATCAGTATCAAATTAAAGGAAGTGGCAAGTTAAAAACTGACCAATGTGTGACTAGCCAAAACAACTTCCTCCCTTCAATCTTTACAGAAATAAGTTGGCCAAAGAGCTAAAGAAGGCTTGATTTGAAAAATACTTATCATTTCATTGCTCACTCCAGGTCGACTGCCAATTGTTGTATAGTAGGGGTTTGGAAAACTGAACCATGTATGGAACATGGATGGTGGAGATAAAGCCAGAGCGGATGGACTTCTGCCATTCTGTCAGCAAGCTCATTCCCATGAATACCAACATGATCTGGTATCCAAAATAAATGGACAGAAAGAGATGGGCCAGTTTGTTTTGGATATTGATAAGAATATGATGGTAACTAACATGAAATGATATCAGGGTCAATAGACAGCTGAGTGAATCAGTATAGATTGTACAATTTGTACACTGCATAGTTTCAATATGATTCAAAGCAAGAGAAATGGCATGCAATTTGGCAGTGAACACACAAACTGTAGAGGGAATTCTGTATGCAACAACCGAACTGTAACAAACCATGGCAGAACCTACAGAGTCATCTGATTTTGAACCATCTGTATATATGGGAATGGATGGATTGTTTGATTGTTTGAAAAATGTTCAGCAAATAAAGAGCGATATTTCTAATCGGGAGTACTGGCTTTAATCAGATGACTCAAAGATAGGTCATAGTTGGGAAGAGTAATTAGCCATGGTGGAAGAGGCCAAACTGTTGATACTGCTATGCTATTCAACGATATATACAATTTTTCTGATTATGCCCAAATACAAAGGCTAAAAGGAACAATGGCAGATTTTCTATTATAGAAAAATGTGGCTCATTGAGGATGTAAAACACAACGCAAAGTAGGATGCTGTGGTAAAGAGCAAAGTTTGGGAGCATACATAATTGCAAACAGCAAATATACAGAGAGGGTTCATGAGACTCTACATACAAACTTTGGACTGGAGAAGTACGAAAGGTCCCAGTGCAAAGCCAAAGCCACTGGTGATGAACAGGATCCAGCATTTTCAGTGCTGAGATTCTGGCAGAACCATAAACCCATAGTCAAGTTTGGATCATATAAAGACACAATAAATTTTAAACACGAAGTATTGATCCACTCCCCAAGAGGTGGAAGAGAAGACATGGAGGATGTTCAGTGCTCTTACAGGTTTGACACAAAGTTGCTTGATATGGGAAATAGTTTAATTTACAGTCAAATATAAGACCTAATAACTTTGCCTCAGGGATGACAAGAAGTACAGCATCATCAATATAAAGTTCTGGATCTGGATGAATACCCTGTTGGCAGCAGAAATGTACACAAACAGTGTTAGAGAGAGAAAGTTGAAAACCATTTCTGTGGTCCACTTAAGCATATGATTGATTGCAGTTTGTAGCTGCCACTTAATAAACCTCATGTTTCATGACTGACATGAAATGTGAAAGTCATCAATGAAAAGACCATTTGCAACTGTAGAGAGTAGCTGTTCACTGATGGCATTAATCTTTATTATGAAAAGTGTGACACTCAGTATACAGCCCTCAAGGACTCCAAGTTCCTGTGGAAAAAAATGAGAAAGTGTTGAGCCCACACGGACCTAGAATCAGCTGTTCATTAAAAAATGCTTAACAAAACATAGCAAATTACCAAGCAATCCATATGAGTGAAAGTCTTGCAAGATGCCGTATCTTGTATCAAAAGCTTTCTCTAAATAAAAAAAACAAGACATCTCTAATTGATGTTTCAAGGTGAATTAAGTGGTCTATCGTGGAGCTTTGTCATCAGATCCCACACTGAGTTGGTGAGAGAAGGTAGTTTGATTCAAGGAACCAAACAAGATGAGTATTAATCATTATCTCCAGGATCTTACTGAGACAATTCATCAAAGCAATGGGATAGTAATTTGAAGGAATCTTTGAATCCTTCCCAGGTTTAAGAATAGGGAGTACAATATCTTGGTGCCAAGCATCAGGAAAGACAAACATTCTTCTGCCATATCCAGTTAAGGACAGTCAGGAGAATAGAAAGAAAAAGGAGAAAGGTGGTGTAGCATCTCATAATGTATATCATCAGGTCCAACTGATGTATTGCCAGACCAATGAAACGCAAGTTTGAGTTCCACCAGTGTAAGAGGGTAATTGTAGTCATAGGGATGATCAGTCAAAACAGAAATAGGCAAATGTTCAACTCCAGTTTTAATAGCTAAGAAGGAAAGGGATGAGTTTAAAAAGCTAGATACATGAGAGAAACATTCACCGAAAGTACTGGCAATGTTCTGAGCATCAGCAACTTCATGGCCATTAATATTAAGATAGAGAGAGGGCAGAAGTATACCGTCCACTCACCTTCCAGATCTTGTCCCATATAACTTTTGGACTGGTGACTGAAGAAATGATGGAGGTATATTTCATCCAAGATTTCTTCTGGCTTTGACATCTAACTTGCCGAGCCTGTGTATGGGCTTGCTGAAATGCAATGCAGTTTGTAAGCATGTGATATCTACAAAATTTACCCCAAGCATGATTCTGAGCTTTTCGTGTTTTAGAACAAGCAGAATTCTATCAAGGGTGTGGATGCCATGGGAAAGATGTTGAGGTTTAGGGAATGCACTGAGCAGCTGCTTGGACAGTACGGTTCGTTACTGCTGCTACACAATCATAAGACAGAAGGATCAAGTTCTGAGAAAGCAGTGAAAGAGGGCCATTTTGCCTGGTCCAACTTCCACTGAGGCACACGAGTCAGGTGGCACTAACCACGACCAATCTCTCTTAATATGACAGGAAAATGACCACTACCCCATGGATTATGTCAACCTCCAAAGAAAACCAAGCAAAAAGCGAAGGGGAGTAGACAGAAAGATCTACAGCAGTAAATGACTAACTAGGTACATGAAAATCTATGTAAGAGCCAGTATTGAAGAGAGACAGGTTGTGATTCAGAAGTATATGCTCTATAGCATGACCCCTCACATCAATAGTAGAACCACATTAGAGGGGATTATGTCCATTAAGATCCCCCAAAATTAAAAAGGGGGATTGGCAGTTGCTCAATAAAGGCATCAAGGTCTGAGGAATGATAATTTTTTTTTTCCCATGAGTAAGGTACAGAAAGCAAACAGTGATGGTACAACCCAAGGAGATAAAGATGGCTACAGCTTCCAAGGGCATATTCAATGATAAGGATTGGGTGGGCACACGATCAACCAGCAGTGCTACTCCATGTCCTTGTCCTACACATGACCTTTCATTGCAATATAAGGAGTATTGTCAAATTTTGACTGCATTAGTAGGTTTTAAAAATGTTTCCTGTAAAAAAAGACATTTAGGATGGTAAAAGTAAATCAAATCCTTGATGTCATTCACATTTTATTAAAAACTTCGACAGTTCCATTGGATTAGCATGACCATTTTTCTTTATTTCATAGGAGGATATGGCATGGAGACCTTCTGCTTGTGATCATGCTTTTTTCTTTACTGAATGTGAGTCGGTCATTCTCTAGTGATCCTGGTCTGGATTGAGTAGGCAGGTTGGAGTTTGTAGACATATGTTCCAGTGACTGAGAACATGAATGATTGAGTTGTTTAACTTTTGGGGTGTCAAGAGAGGAAAACCTCATGGAAACACCTGAGCTTGAACAAGGTAAAGTTGGGCAAGGATTGGAAGATGTGGTATGAACAGACACAGAAGTAGATACTGATTTGTTAACTTTGTTGATTTTGGAGAGTACTAGATTAATATGCACTGTTAAGGATTCTGTAGGAGGCACAGAAAGGTCTGTCTGGACTCCTACTGTAGTAGTGTAATGAATTACAGCAGCACAAGTATGAGATGGAATTGGGAATATTAATTTCCGAGCTTCTGGATTAGTAATATTATAAACTGTCTTGAGATGTTGTATTTCTTTCTCTTCCAACCATTTTAGGCAAGAAGTAAAACAGAAAGAATGTGGACCATTACAGTTAACACAGTGCAGTTCTAGCTGGCATTCAAAAGCAGAATGGTCCTTACCAGCACAATGGGCACATGTTAAGGAACCTTGGAAAGATGTTTTCAGGGGAAGAAATTGTTGACAATGAAATCATCTAAAAGGGTTAGGAATGTAAGGCCATACCTTACAATTCAGATATCCTGCCTTGATTGTGGTAGGAGGACGTGATATTGTAAATGTTAATATCAGAACATTTGTCAACTCCATAATCCTGTCTCTACAAGTAAAAATTCGGTGCAAGTCTGTAACACTTTGGCTGGTGAAATCTGTGAGAATCTCTGACTCTAGTATGGTTTTTAGATCCTACTCAACTATAACTCCTCTGGAAGAATTCAAAGTAGAATGAGGAGTAACCTTAGTGGATATATCCCCAATGACCTTCGACTTCAAGAGGAGTTTGGAATGTTGTAATGAAGCTGTTTCCACTAAAATGTCCCCAGACTTTAATTTATTTACTGATTTAGGTGAACCTGCAAGCCCTTCTGAATTAATAATGGAGACATCTACCCTAAGGGTTTTTCAGTTAAAGAATGTATAATTAATAATTGCAGGACAGATTCATGTTGTGAGTTTGACAATACACAATCATCAATGCGTGGTCGTTTGCTAGTAGTTGGCTATTTCTCTATGCTGTCATGCTTTTTTTTATTTATTTGAGGAGTATCCATAATAAAGAGAATATTTTGGTACCAACTGACCCCACCCACCATGGAGCCCTATGAGGAGATGTACTACAGTGCCATATAAAGTCACTGCAGTGACACCAGGGTTTTATGAGCACTATACCCGAACACCAGTATCAGACAATGTCCACTACACCTGTTGAGGACGTCCTTCACTGGAACTCAGTTGACCCTGGCCAAAATGAACTAGCCAACTGATCTTGGGGAGGAATTCAAGGCCAAAGTGGTATGTTGGAGTTGGACCCCTCAACCACCAGGATCCTCTCCTCCCCTTCATGGGTCATCATGTATGGCAAACACTCAGGTGAATGTTTAGATCCCAGAGGAGGTAAACTGAAAATACAGAACCTTCTCCGGATGGTCCCGTCACCACATACAGGAATCTACATCAAGGGAAGTTACACACAAGGAGGTTGTGTCACTCTTCTACTGATAGAGGGCTATCATTACATATACTGAAATTGTTTGTGTCGTGTGATTTTTAGGTGAGAGCTAGTTCAAGGCTAATGGTATGCAAATCTTATAGTCAGGAGCACAAGTAGTTAAACTATTGCAATTATGGGTATGAGGTATTATCTCAAAAATAATCAATTAATGAGAATTAGTGTTTTGAAATATTACTATTTTTTATTCTTTCAAATGTACAAGCAATTTTAATATTAGCTATTAATATATCAATTCGTAAGCCTACTTAGGTATAACTCATGAATGTAAGGGTATGACCTAGTGGCTGTTGGTTATACAAGTAACCACAAAAATTAAAAAATAAATTAAAATTGCTGCTGTCCTATTGTATACTTTACCATTAATGTAGAATAATGTGTATTACATTGAGCTACCTTATGTTAACTTAAAAAATAGTCAATTTGTAAACAAGAAATTACAAAAGACAATTTGTCTTTAGATTAACTTTAAAATTTAGTTGTATTTCATTACTAAAATAATGCAATATACTAAATCTGCCACAACTACATACCTCTAGTTAGTGCAAATGTAAATCAATTTAGACTCTTCACATCTTCAATGAAGACTTATTATCTGAGTAATCTATCAACTAAACATTAAATAACATTTCTGAATATTGCAGAAACCTATGCTACATTAAATTAATATATTTAATGCACATGTGCAAGTTAAAGTTATACATAAATTTCTAAAATTTTTTGCAAAACACTAAAATCTATAGAAACACTTGATAAAACTGTACCAAACAAATTCCAATAGCATTTGTATTTGTCTCCTAAATACACTTACCCAACAAACTGTAATTCAAGTTACTCAGAGAATCAGCAGGTAGATTTTGTTTTTTGATACGACGAATAAATTTTTGGGTTTGGTCAGGACATTCACCATCTCCTGTTGTTGAAATTACAAACACAGCACAGTGCTCCTTTTCTACACAGAACTACACATAAAGGTAAAATATGAAAAAAACTGTTTTAGAGGATTTGTTACAAAAATTGCTTTTATTTTACAGCTAATTCACTGATGCACACTTTCATCACAGTTCAGTTACTTAATAAAGAAATTATTTACCATTAGGACTATTTAAAGCTGAAACCACTCAATAAATTACTCTTTTGGATGTTACCATGTAGATATAACTAATGGAATTCACAAATGAGACACAAATTAAATCACCAGTTAACTTCTATTTATATATTTATTTGCATGCTTAAGTTTTACACTTTCATATCAAGTAGTTGCTGCACGTGGTATAGTAAATGAAGCAAACACTTACTACAACCAAATTTTAAGGAATATGTAGTGCTACAAATAAAACAATGGCTTTAAACACTGGTGTTATCTGAGTTATCATAACAACTTTTATGAATGCTTTTACCAAACATGGGAAGCATTATTAGAATTAACTATGAAAAAAAACATTAGTATAAGGCTTATTATATTGACCATTCCATCAATGATGTAAATCAAAAGGAGCAAAAGTCCTAACAAGTTCTGAGGTACCTCACTAGTGATGTTAATCTAGTTCATCTGAATTCCATTTCCAAAGGCCCTCTACTTCAATCTAGTCAGTTCCCTATCTAAAAAGTCAACTTATGCAGCACCTTATCAATACTTTCTTAAAATCTAGATGCACTAAATCCATACCCTTCCCTCACCTACATAATTAGTAACCTCTTCAAAGAATGTTAAAAAAAATTAGCAAGACAAGATATTCTTAGTGAAACCATGTTGATTATATAATTATTCAACAAAACTTTAAAATTTGTTAAACGACTTAGCAATGCCCATTTTTATCATTTGAAAACCTTTCTCATTACTAAGTTAAGACAAACATGTCTATAATTAGAACAATTTTCATCACTACCTTTCAAAAAGAGGTGTACCATTAACTAACCTCCAATCATATGGCACTATTCAAAATATTCAGAAAAACATTAGCACATACAAAAATTAGGTTTAAACTTTAATTTTAAAGTGTATTCAAGGACAGCCTTAAAGTACAAAATGACCCACTGTTGTCTGAATATTATGAAGACTCTCTTACAGAAACAACCCTTTATCTTCCTTAGTAAAAATGAATATCTAACTGTTGAAAAAATAACACACAGTAAGTTCTATTTAATACTAACAAGTTCTAATGAATGAGCTAAAATTCAGAAAATAACTTTCAAACCTTTGATGTGTAAGATAGCTAATACTTCAGGAGTATCAATTTTAGAAGGGCTAATCAAAGAGTAACAATGTCAAAATAATTAGTTAACATTGACAATAGCTTCAAAATTAGCAGTAAGTTTAGTAGTGGTGAAAGGAACTAAAGTTTTGTTACTTTTCATAAATTTTAATGTAAGAGTAAGAAGGCTACTACTAAGATTATGATAAAGCATCATGTGAGCTTCCACAATGTAGTTTTGGTTTCCTTGTTACAACTGTTGCCCAGTTGTTCTTTTGTATGTAACTAAAAATGACATTTATACTGTTACGAGTCCTGAAAAACTGCCAATGGAAATTGGTTACAAATGGTGCAATGATAATGTTGGATATAGGAACTTGGATATTATAGATAATATAGCCTGGTCCCACTTTATTTATGTTAATGACTGATAAAAACATCTGTAGTAGGTTTTCAAAATTTGCAGATGATTTGAAAGTTTACCACAGAATAGCAACTGTAGCTCCTGCAGCTTGTCTACACAAAGATTTTCAGAATATGTCAAACTGATCAAATAAGCAGATATTTTTTAAACCCAGAAGTTGTTTGTTTATACCTGGTTTTCAACAATAAACAACATGACTACTTTCTACACAAGTTTTAATGAATCTGTTAATGAAAGGAAAAATCCAAGTGATTATCAACAAATCCCTTCATGTTAGGAAACAATATGCTGAATCTTTGAAAACCATAAATCTGATTTTATGAAAGATTAAAAGAACTATTAATAATATAAAAAATGTTTTGTGATGCTTAGTTTAAACAAACCCACCTAGAATACTTTCTCCAAATATGGCATCCACACATTGAAAAAACTGTATTTGAATAAGTTCAGAAAAGAAGATCTAAGATGATAACAGGTTATCATATTCTTTCTCATGAAAGGCTACAGAAATTACATATTACTTGAAACCCATTGATTAAGGAGCTATTTAACTGAGATCTTTGAAGGATTAAACACAAAGTTTATTTATAATCAAAATTGTACAACTAGAGGGCAACAGTGTAAAATACATAAGCAGTGCTCAAGACTGGATTTTAGGAAGTTCTATTTCTTTCAAAGAGTAGTGGATGTATGAAATAATACAGTGTTCCCTTATGTATCACGGTAGATGCGTTCCAAAACCTCCCGCGAAAGGAGATTTTCCGCGAAGTGGGATCGCCAACTTTTACGTATATATTTATGTGCATTTAGACTTTTAAAACCCTCCCTGTACAACTATTTAACCCTCCCATTACAATACTGTTCATTATTACTGAAATAATAAGAACAATTATTAAGATATTAAGCCTTAAAATTAAAAATTACATATCTTCAGCAAGTGGTGTCTTTTCGGGGGACACCACTTCCTCTTCTGTGGAAGGTGAATCGGCAATTTCTTCGTCGGTTGTTACAACTTCAGGAACAGTACTTGCCACCGGTACCCTTTCTTTCTTGCTCGGCTGGAAAAACATTGTTGTTGGCAGTTGTTTTCTCTGCCTCTTTAGCCTATCGAAAATCATTTGATAAGGAGTCATCAGTTCTTCTATTTTATTGCAAAATTGTACTGATCGAACCATATCGTTGTCTCATTCCTATGAGCACTCCTTCACTTCGTTAATTAGTTTCATTAGTTTACCTAACCGCTCTAACAACCATCCACTTTGCTCGATTGTTTCCTCGGCAGCAGATTTCGTCAGTGCTTCTAAGTCTTGGTTGGCGAGTGGTTCAAATTCTAAGTCAATCAGTTCATCTACGTTTTCCTTTGTCATATCGGCAAATCCTTCACCTTTGATTAACGAAGCTAATTGCACAGCTTTTTGAACAGCCGAGTGTTGGATTTCTTCAGGCGTGAATCCCTTGTCGTCGTGCACAATCTCAGGCCACAACTTCTTCCAGCTTGCATTAGCAGTGCAGGGCTTCATCTCTTGCAATGCCTTATGAACATTTTGAAGACATGTAGCAATGGTGAAAGACAATCAAAATGGGTAGCTGTCATTGGCCATCTTTGATTTCTGCACCAATCATAGCCCGTCTTGCACATCGCTACGCCATGAAGCTGATCTCGCGTAGCCTTCGCAGACACACAATGCATACATCTATAGCCTTTCCAGTTGGTTCTGTTTCCATTTTTATGCTGTTATAAACTCAAATATATGTTTATATCTCAAAATATACCTGTTTTTTTCTTTACACTATTATATTTATTTTTAATATTTTAATGGTATTTGATGCTATATTTTAGATTTAATGTTTATTATTTTATACATATGCATATATATTTGTGTGTGGGGGTCGGCCGAGCCCGCGAAGTGGTGAGGAAACACTGTATTTCAATTCAAGCAGTGTAAATGTACATAAATGCCATATTTAAAGACATAGAGAAGGGGTTTAAATGAGCCAGTGCATGGCCACTTCCCTGATGTCATGCTTCACCCCTCCTTGACATGCAAGAAAAATGGAGAATACAAAGTAATCAAGATTTGTTCTTAAGCTAAACTACTACTTTGTAAGTTCTAAAATGCTTTACCTGATGAGGGAGTATTGACAATTTTCTATCATTACTTACATTACATTTTAACCATTTTTGATGCTTTGACTTCCTCTGGATTTAAAATTGTGCCAATTTATCACATAAGAACTTTTGACCACAGGCCATACAATGATTACTTTTGAAAAAATGTTAATTTACATTTCTTTAGCATGCATTTTCTTGGCTATTATCCACATTACCACATTACAAGAAAAAGGAAATTTTCTTTGCCACTTGCAGTAGTTAAAAAATTCTCATATACAAGTTGATTATGCCATAAGTGTCTGGTGTTTCAGCTAGATAATATCTACAGCAGAAACAAGTCAAAGAATAATTCAAATTAAATACTGCATTAGCCATGAATGACACAACAGTACATAAAGTTGGTTACTAATATTAATGTCCTCCCCATAAATTCAGTTGACTCATCCTTTCCCAATTAGATTGGTTTGTTTGGAATTTTGCACAAAGCTACAGTTTCTAATTTAGCAGTTTAAGACTAGAGGAAAGGCAACTAGTCATCACCACCCACCGCCAACTCTTGGGCTACTCTTTTACCAATGAATAGTGGGACTGACTGTCACATTGCAACTCTCCCATGGCTGAAAGGGCAAACATGTTTGGTGTAACTAGGATTTGAACCCATGACCCTCAGATTAATCCACCTGGCCATGCTGGGCCAATTAGAATAAAGTTGTGTAATTTATTTTTTTGCTGTACTGTCTTTTTTTTCAAGAATAAATTACCAATGCTTAATTCACAACTCACTTTCAAACTCCAAACTTTCTCAGCTTGAAAACATCAAAACAATGTGTTATTAAACAATTCTGTTTAATGAACAATCTTACTGAAAATTGCCTAAACAACTAAAGAGCTATAAAAAGATACAGTGAGTTAACATGTTCAAGATAAAACTCAAACCTTGTGACCCAACACAGTTTGCAGGCACAAAAATAGAAATGAATACTCTAAAATCTGTTTGAGAATTTGAAGTGAACACAACCATTTAATTAACTAGTTTTATTTTGTTTATGAAATAAAAAATTTAGCCACTTTCAATTATTTCTAGTTGACATCATTGCAAAAACTTGAGGTTGAATAAACATATCTTGGCTTTTTCTTTGATACACAACAGAAAATGATATGCTCCTTGTTTGGATAGTTTAAGTCGCATCAACCTGATATTGAGTTCAGATGAAATTTAAAATGCACTGTTCCATCAATTGTGTTCTCTCAAAAGTTTTAATCTTTTCAACTAGTCTCAGTAACTCACAAGATTTGGCCAGCTAGAGTATACCTTATTTAAGAAACATATAAACATTAGCTGTTAGCTTTAACAACTGTCACAAAATTTTCTTTGTGAAATGCAACATCAGCATAACTACCTGAATTTTCTCACACACTCCCTAACCATATTATGTGACCAATAAAAACCCATTAAAAGAAACACTATCATTGTAACTTCAGAGAAGTGTAACATCTGAAATGAACTGCTATGACATGCTACTGTTTTGACTGTGTCAAATCAAGTAATAAAAATTCATCAAGGGTATGGCCAAACTTTGTTTATAAAAGTACAAAATGATGAATAATGGTTTTTAAAGATTAGTTTTATTCATGTTGAGAAATGGATGTTACAACAAGATAATTTATTCTCAGCATTTCCTCTACAAGGGTATTCATTTTTCTGGATTAAGTTCCTGGTTGTTTTGCCTTGCCACACCTTAGTTGGTCCACACTGCTAAATATCAACTAATACCTGAACAGTCAATATTCTGTTCTCATTTCACAATACTTGCAGTCACTTCCACCTACTTGTAGACACCTGCTGTGGCGTTTATTTTCCAGTAAGAGATGAGCAGCTTCCATTGTTTTTCTCTGCTTTTTATCCCTTCCTTTGCTGATGATTTTAATTTTCTTCCATTCAGGCAGGTTCTATGATTTCCCTGCAAGTGTTGCTATTGTTCTGGTTTTGTTGTGCCTTCTGACACCTTTATGTTTATTTAATCTTGTTGTCAGGCTCTTATAAGTTCCACCAGTGTAAACTTTACTGCATCCCCTACATGAAATGCTGTATATTATGCCGCTGTCTGTTTTGTGTTTGTTTTCTGTTCTTTACCATATTTCCTATTTTTATTCTTGTTTTCATTACCACCTCTGTGATTTATATGCTTCAACAGTCTAGAGACCACTATGAACTTCTTGTTTATCCCACCCTATTTGCTTTCATTATTCTTTTCTACAGTGTTCCTTGCTGTATACTGTAGCTTTATGAGCATGCCTGTAAGATATTGAAAGCTTCCACTGTGTGTTCATTTTTTTTATTTCAGAATTCTGAGCTGCATATTTGTAATGATCTTAGGAAGCCTAATGTTACATATGTCTGTTTTATAGATATATGCTAAGAAGTGTATAAAATCATTTCTATCAGTTTGTTTCCTATACAGAGTTTAGGTCTATTGTCACCTCTACAAGTCAAAGTGTCAAGGAATGGTATCTTCATGTTCTTATACTGTGAACTGTATAATTCTTTCATACCACTTAGTCTTACTAATGTCACCTGTGTGTCTTGTCTTCTTGGCATGATGTCCAGGATGCCATCCATACTTCTTAGCCACATCAAGTGTTTGCTTGTGATGGTTTCATGATGTTCTTCCAATAACTGCACTACTAAGGAAGCGAGGACAGTAGTTAATGGTAAGCCCATTACATTGATGGTATTCTTGTCCCATGAACACAAAAAGTCTGAATCTTACATACGATGATACAAGTTTTAGGTAATGTTCCCTTGGGAAGGGCAGATCATCTCTCATCTCTTAAATCTCTCTTTGCGCTGTTGGGTATGCAGTATAGTCTAAACAGGTGAAACTGACAGGGGCCAGACAACAAGACGAAATAAACACAAAGCAGATGTCAAAAGATACATACAGACAAAGCAGGGCACCTGCCTAAATAAGAGGAAACTAAAATAATCAGCAAAGGGATGAATAAACAACAGAGAAAAGCAACAGAAACTGTTTACATCTTACCAGAAAAGAACTTAAACACCACAGTGGGAGTCTACAAGTAGGTAGAAGTTGCTGAAAACCTGGTGAAATGAAAGCAAAAAAATGTGATTGATCAGATGGTGGGTCAACAGGTGGATATAGTGGGCCAAGGTGTAGCAAGGCAAACAGACCAGGAATATATGAAAATTTTGTATAAAATAAAGTGAATTTATAGTCTCGCTGTTTCCTTAGTATCCAGATTTAAAGATTACTTAAATCAAATAAACAGCTTGAATATTGATTTGGTAACAAAATTATAACAATGTTATATAAAATACAAATAAGAATACATTACATGTACTATGAGGTGTGTCTAACATAATGACTTCCAGTTGAAGTGTTAACATTTACCAAAATGCATGAAACAAAATTAATATCTAGAGTTAAATTTTCCATAAATTAAAAAAGAATGATAAGCCTTTAGAATGTTCAAGAATATTAACAAGGCATACAAAATTACATTTCTTAAATTGGTAAAGAATATAATTAGCAAAATCCATTGTAAATTAATTAATGATTTAACTTGATACAAGCATCATAAATTTTGAAATAAAATATTAATAAGTAAGAATGTGAACACCAAAAAGTAACCTAGCTGCTTTGTACCATAAAATGCCAAACCTACCCACTCACCCAAAAGGTAAAGAAACAAGGTAGGAATGGATGTGATTTGTTTTGCTTTTTTTATATATGGTACAACTTCAAAAGTGGTATATCCATCTTCCATCCATTCATACTTCCTATTATTTTTGTAACTCCACACTTGTTCAAACAAAATTAAAGGTTTATGTGGTTACATTTATCTGTTGTAAATTTTGTTTCAGCAATAGTTCTTGCACGTAATCACATTACACAACCCTAATAAAATGTATGCACCATAAGTGGGGTGTTTGATATTGGAAATGAGACAAAGCTTCAATAGTCACAGTTTGCTTATGGAAGACATTATAGTTACCTGACTGTTTAGGGGTGGACCAAAAGAATAGTATCAAAACAACTGATTTTTGAAGTTTTTAAATTTGAGTATTTAGAAAGGATTAGTTTCCGATAAAACTTTTTGAAAAATACATTTTAAAATTCATACTGTTTTAAAAACAACTTTAAATGTCAACAGGCCACACTTCATTGGAAAACAATTCAAAGGTAAATTATACAAGTCATTGTTTATGTTTTCATTTCAGAACTCTCCAGCAAACCTGCACAGGACTTTGACAGTAGTAGCATTCATCCTCACATGGGAGACCAACTTTAGGTACTTACTGCTGTGATAGACTTTGTCCAACACAGAACCCTCAACACAGATGTAAAGAACTGAAAATTTCACTTTCAAAGGTTAGATTCATAGTAAGAACCTAGATCTAGTGAATCTACTTTTTTAAAATCTAATTTACAAAGCTGCATGCTGATCATGTGTTGCATACACATAAACAGTCATGCAACTGCACATGAGATAAGGGTGGGTTGTTACTTGGTAATTCAGGGAGCATGCTTGCAATCATAGAATATGACTACTAGAGTACTGTTAGCTCAATAGTAATAGTGCAAAATGAAAATTATGTAATTAAATGTTATTACCAATATTAAGTAAAATTCAAAATAAACTTTTAGCCAAAGTAACATAATTCAATCACATACATTAATATTTGCACAAGTTGAAGGCAAAAGAGATCTATGCCTTTCTAACAACATTAGTCAGATTGTCAGACTGACAAATTTGTGGTTATATGAAATTTTTGTTTTTATGCTACTGATTTTCTCAAGTACTTTAGTAGCTTGTAACTCTGCAGTTGGTTTGTTTACCACTCAATACTGTTTATAAGGTTATGATTGCAGTGTTTGAGATTTTAATTTGTGTTGTACATATTACAAATCTGGCCCATTTCTACTATATGATACCAAACTTATAATACAGAACTGTTATGTAGCTGTAGCTAGTATTAACATCATATATATGTATAAATAAAGAAAAGAAAGAAAAGAGTTTAAACTAATGAAGAGGTAAAACCATTGGCTATAATGTACTAAAGCAGTTTCCTTTAACAATTTCTTCCAAGAAATTGGCATGAACATACGAGGATTTTTAAACATTTGTGATATTTTGTAAAAGATCCAAATCCACAGTAATTAACAAGGTTAAACTTCACACAGAAATGAATAAATTTTGTGTTAAAATGTGCAATGAGAAATCTCATTTGGGAAAAATTATAGTTTTAAGCTCTATCCACAAAGACTCTCAATCAAAAACTTTTTTTAATCTAATAATATGCAAGTAGTAAACGTAAAATAACATACTCAAAATATTAGTATTTAGAAATGCAAAGTTTAAAGTGTCCATTTTATTGAGAACTTTGTAAGAGTAATGATGTTGAATATAATTTTGAGTTGAATATAATATAATGTTGAGTAATAATTTGGAAATTATGCTTTGTTTTTAGTAATTTTTTTAACAGAGGTGGCTTCAGTGGATCAATATTTTTATATCTATACAGAAAACCTTGATAATTAAGTATAAGAATATTATTAATTAACATATCTATATGTGTAACTGATGTATGAAGCTTTTATATCATTCTTACCATTCTAAATAAAATCTCAACTCATAGGTTAAAGTTATTGCTGTTTGAAGTTCTATGTTGGAAGACATACTAAATTGTATAAATGTATTAAGTTTAAAAAAATATTCTGCCAAAAAACTGTTTAATATGTTTAGATGTATATGTTATACCAGTTCTTACATTCTTATGTTTAAATCCTAGCTTTGTAGCGACTTTGATTCATATGTTTACAATCCTTTTATCAATATACATGCACAACTGCTATAGTGTAGGAGCAAAAATGGCAAGAATGAACATTGATCCTATAGCAATCAAAGAATGAGAGAAAGATACTGTAGTTTAACATCAATCACCTTACATAATCAAGACCCATGTAGTCTTTAATTCTAGTGAGTATAGTAACTGTCATATATTATTAGACCTCCGAGTCAGAAACATCTACATTTATATAATCACAATATATTACACCTTAATCACTTTTACCAATAACAAGGAAAGTGGTGCTTCTTTAGTTTTTCCTAAAGCAAAAAACAACAAATTTTTAACTATGGCTAATAAAATGGCTCTATTAATATATTTTGACTTACCTCAATTCAAATGTTTGCTGGATAGAGAAATAATACAAAGATTTACAATTAGCATGTTTGAATGTAATCATGAAGTAAACAAGTATCAAATAATAATTATCAGCAAATCAAAGAATAAACATGTTAAACAGATATAAGTTGTACACTTTGTATTCTTTAAAGAATGAAAAACATCTCCTTTAATATTCATCATAATAGAAATGGTTTCATACCATCAAGTAATACATCCTTTTAATTTTAGATTTTAAGCATTTTATAGAAATTTCATGCTCATCAAGAGCACATGTACATGTACTTGCATTAATCAAGCATATCACCTTTTTATCAGTTAGGCTTAGGCAGTAAAGTTCAGCAAACAAACCATGCTTTTGAGAAGCTCCAAGTATTTCTTCAGCTATTGCTTTGGCTTGTCCAGTTTGAGAACCATACAGCAATAAGAATTTGTTACTAATATGTTTTGACATAATGGTACTACCTGAAATAATAAAGAACAAAACCATGCATATTATTTTCAATAATCTACTCTTTCACTACTTATTCATTTAAATAGGTACATAGTTTTTATTTTTGCAAATATCTTGTATTACTACTGTTAATGAGTAGTATTTATCAATATTAATGTATATACATTACAATGTGAAAAGTGCTTGACTATGACGTCGGATTATTACACATTTTAAATATGCACTAGAGTACTAGAAGGTTACTGATGGGAAGTGAAATTCCATGAAAGTGAAACTGGTGTAACTCAGTGAACAGTATTGAAACGAATAATTTATTGAACTTCAATTTTTTTATTTTTTTCATTTTAAACACTTTGCCTGCTGAACAACGTAAAATAATAAATCAGTAGTACGAAATCCCCATATTGGTTCACTGTGTTTGGCATAAACACAAAATCCCACATTACAAATAGTGCACTTCACACATGTTTGTCGATAATCAAGTAACGTCCTAAAATACACAGTAAATTATATTAATTTAGTTACGTATATATGCATGAGACGTTTTCTAAAACACAAGTTTTATTAACACATCATACCTGGCAAGAAGATCGGAAACGAACGTTTCACTCACTATGACTATGGGTCATAGTAAGCCTGTGAGCGAAATTTTCCAAATGGTCATGGGATTTTTAAACTTATGTTAAATTCAATAAACTTGTGCTTTTTAAGCTTGTAACATTGACAATTAGCATCCTATTAATTACAAGTAACAAGTATTTAAAAATCACATATTATACAACTTGCATTATGATAGTAAACATTAATATTACCTCATAAATTCTTAAAACATTCCATGCCGCTGTGGAAACTTTTAGCTTCTAATACACAAAGAGAATATGCGCACTCTATTGCGTTAAATTTGAATCTTTATTAAAATAACATGTTTGCAACTGAAAATGTAAAAAAAATATAACCATAAAACAAAGCACAATTATTAATAAATTAAAATATAAATAATGCATATTAATTTGCTATTGGCTATTTTCAAACTGAAAATTGACATTCAAACCATAGTTAAAGAGGTCTAGGTCAAAATTAAAATATGGAGACAAGTGTTTTTTTTTATAACAAAGCCACGTCGGGTTATCTGCTGAGCCCACTGAAGGGAATCGAACCCTTCAGTCACATCAGTAGGGCTAGCACCAAGACAATTTGGATTATGGTTACAAGATTTCTCCAGCTGACTAAACTAGTTTGTGGTTTTCGCTTTGGATATTCCCCCAAAATATCCACCCACACACATATGTATATCTATATATACATATGGATACACAAGTGTAATATAAATGGTAAACATAATATGCACATACTTAAAGATCTTTTCAATTGAATTCAACCCAACAGATAGTGCTACATATTAGACAAACACGGGACAGTTTCTAAAGGTAAAGTCTGTACTTTATACAGATATAATATAAAAAGTAAACAAAGAAGAGTATTAAAGATAAAGAATTTTAAAATAAAGTACAGATTTTGCTATAAAAAAGTAATGAAAAAAGAATTAAAAACAATCACAAATTCAAAAAATTTAATATTTACTTTAGCAGCTTTATGTATTTATCTGTAGGTCAAAATGAA
Organism: Carcinoscorpius rotundicauda; assembly: GCA_011833715.1. NCBI lineage: Eukaryota > Metazoa > Arthropoda > Merostomata > Xiphosura > Limulidae > Carcinoscorpius > Carcinoscorpius rotundicauda. The sequence goes on along the minus strand of CM022395.1, from coordinate 38,997,443 downwards.
GATTACATTTGATAAATTTGTGATTGTGGTTTACTTTTTGCAAATGTTACAGCTCCCAGGAATATATACATATACATAGTATATAAACAGGAAAATATAAAATACAATTTTAAAGGCATATAGAGATTGCTCATTATTCATATAATTGCTTTAAGTATCTGAAACAAAACAAATGCGCCCAGCATGGCCAAGTGGTTAAGACACTCGATTTGTAATCTGAGGGTTGCGGATTCAAATCCCATAACTCCAAACATGCTCGTCCTTTCAGCCGTGGGGTAGTTAAAATGTGACGGCTAATCCCATTATTCATTGGTAAAAGAGTAGCTCAAGAGTTGGCGGTGAGTGGTGATGACTAGCTGCCTTCCTTCTAGTCTTACACTACTAAATTAGGGACGACTAGTGCAGATAGCCCTCATGTAGCTTTGCGCAAAATTCAAAACAAATGCGGCAATAAAAAGTGACACTAATCGGTTATATTTTAAAACGATTTTTAATCTCTACTTTAGTTGTCAAATTTAGAACTGTTTCAGTTAGCTATGAAGATCACAAAGTTAAAATTTTATTTTATTTTCCTATTTATTGTTAAATCAACATTATCTAATGTTTTAATTACAGAGTTTCACTCGGGGGAGAAAAATTCTTAACTGATTAGCAAGCAATATATAGTTAGTTTATTCAATTACTAAAGAGTTTATCTATCAATTTTTCCTTTTATACAGTTATAATATTATACAGGTATTTACCTAAAGTGAACTCACATATATTCTTTTCATCACTACCATTTTATACATGGCTTTAATATCAAACTGTCTGAATAACATCAATGTATTAAAACATGTCTATGCCAGCCATCTGGGACAAATTAAAAGTTATCAGCTTTAACTTTACAGTTTTATAAAAATAGAATAAACAGAATTAGACCCATGGCCAAAATTGTAGGACAATTTGTTAATCATTAATATTAAATTCCAACCAGAGCAAGCATTTATTTAAATCAAAACTAAGTACAAACCTGGTAATCAATACAGCTAATTATAGATATAAATATATGTTTTTAAGTTTCTACTTATAAATGCTAGAATGTATTGTTTTATCAGTTCAGTATTAACGACATTTTCGACCTAATCCAATAATTTCGACCCAATAGTACTTCACAATGTTTGGCGAGCTTAAGAGTTTTGGGTTACTCCTAAATACACATATTATGTTAACAATGCGAAATAAAAGTTACGATAATAAAAAATATTCAAAATCAAAAGTAATATAACCAACATTGTTAATGAAAATAACAGTAAAGAAATAACAGATTTAACCTAGAGAACACAAAAAGTGCTAGCAACTGCTTGAGCTACCGTCGTAAAAAATTAAAATCTTACAGAAGTTGGGACAACGATAAGTCTTCGGATGGGCTCGTTTCCTGTCGGTGGACACAGCAGATAGCACGATGTGATATTGCTATAAGAAAACACACACACATACTTAACTCAACAAAGACTTAATATTTTACTTGCATTCTTGTTCGTATATATTTTCTCCCCATTACACTCATTTAACACTTGTAGTTCAGAAAGGAAGTTCGTTTTATCTATTTATTTCTGTTTTGGAATTTCGCATAAAGCTACTCGAGGGCTATCTGTGCTAGTCGTCGCTAATTTAGCAGTGTAAGGCTAGAGGGAAGGCAGCTAGTCATCACCACCCACCGCCAACTCTTGGGCTACTCTTTTACCAACGAATAAGGGGAATGACCGTCACATTATACGCCCCCACGGCTGGGAGGGCGAGCATGTTTAGCGCGATGCGAGCGCGAACCCGCGACCCTTGGATCAGGAGTTGCACGTCTTACGCGCTTGGCCATGCCAGGCCGTATTTATTTCTCTCATTTTTAATTTCACTTGTGAAGCTTTGGTTTTCTAAACTTAGTGCACCCTGCGGCTCAGAGGCACGTCTGTGGATTGTAACACTAGAATCCTGGCTCTAATACTTCGGGTAGGGAGAGCACCAATTACTTCCATGTCTTTTTGTTTTTAAGTATAAACAAATAATATTCTAAGCTTAAGCCCATAAGGTTCCTCAGTGGCAAGTCTACAAGCTTATAACGCTAAAATTAGGTCCAAATATTCGCGGTAAATCGTTGTTGTTGTTTTGAAATAAACACAAAGCTGAATAATGCCCTGCTCTGCCCACCATGGTTTTTAGAATTGTAAGTCCGCAGACATATCGCTGTGTTACTTGGGGGTTTCACAGTGGATATACTACAAATAGTCTACTGTGCTTTTCTGCATGTAGCATAAAAAATTCTAATTTTCTTTTTACGTTAAATGTTTATCCTAAAAATTCATAAAAGCAGGTGTTCTATATTTTACGTGCAAGCTTCGATTACGTTCCTTTTATAATTTTTCCAATACCAATATTTCTTCCTCTAATTTCTCAGAAGTTTATACTTTTTCTTGCCTTTATATTTAATTTTTATTTATTCTGCTAAGACATATTCTCGTACAAGAGAAAATACATAAAAGTTTGTGCTGTTATTTCTTTGACATGTCTGTCTTCCATATTTTATTTGAAGGCCCAGTATGGCCTATCCCTAGCGCGTTTGGCGTGCGCTTCGTGATCTGAGGGTCGCGGGATCGCGCCCGAGTTGCGCCAAACATGCTCGCCCTCCCAGCCATGGGGGTGTTATAATGTGATGGTCAATTCCACTATTCATTGGTACAAGAGTAGCCCAAGAGTTGGCGGTGGGTGGTGATGACTAGCTGCCTTCCCTCTAGTCTTACACTGCTAAATTATGGACGGCTAGCACAGATAGCCCTCGAGTAGCTTTGTGCGAAATTCCAAAACAAAAAAAAAACATATTTTATTCAGCGCTCATTTATCCCTATCTTTTTTCTATCTTTTTTAAAATTCACTTTAATATTTATACTTAGCCTGTTTGTTGACACCTTTCTTAAATTACTCGAGGGCTATCTGCGCTAGCCGTCCATGATACTAAAGTGATAGACCAGAGGGAAGGCAATGAGTCAACATCATTCACTGTCAACTCTTAGGCTATTCTTTATCAACAAATAATGGGAACGACTGTTATATTATAACGACCTCATGGCTGAAAGGGAGGTATACATGTTCAGCGACGGGTTTTAATCATACGTAACACAGGTTATAAGTGGATCTTTTTAACCATGTTGAGCTCTTTGTCATTATATACTACGTTTTTATCTAACAAGAACATTTTAAAATTAAAATTATCCTATTGTGAAATATTAGCATAATTCATCACATTTTAATGGTTTATGCAGTGGAAGCATTGCAACATCGTAAGATGTATTTATTGTCATTATAATGAGAGTTACAAACGATGGGTAAACATTAACTTTCTACAACCAATTTCTCTTTATTCTTTGTAGAAATCGTCATTTTAACACTTGTTTCATTGATTCAGAACACAATGTATCAATAGTCATGTTGTTAACCTAAGCATTATGAAAATGTATCGCATGTTATATTAAACACCATGCAAAACAGAATAAAGAAAAGTTGGAAATCATATCAAATTATAGATTCATTGGCTCACTAACTCTATTTAAAAATGAGTGTGTTACTAATGTGAGAAACATCAAACAGATGTAAAGCTTATTACCTGGAAATAAATTGAACTTTTAAAGTAAACGATTAATGCTAGCCCCAGTATAATGGCTCATAGATTGGCTCTGGGTTTGATTTTTCAAGTACAAACTTTTAGCTCATAGCAATTTGAGATATAATTGCAGATGTGACTAATGAGGATTTATTCTTGTTTTTCTAATGTAATGCTATCTTGTTTGTATAATATTATTCAATAATAGATTAAGAAACATATTATATTCTAGTTATATTGCAAATCTCTTCTTTTTTTTGCAGTAATGTTATTTTTTTTTACAATGCAAACATTTTAGTTTGAATCTTGACAATTATTTTGGAAATTAATTCTTTATTCAATGTATTATTTCATAAACTGTTATGAATATGTATGAGAGTAGATAAAGCCAAATATTTTGTGATTTATTTTGTAGTTATTAAGTTGTTTGGCTTGTGAATATAGACTTTGCCACGGTCTCTTTTAAACTTGCACGATTATGCTTTTTCTGACAGCGAAAACTCTACGATTATATTATGTTCACTAAATGATCACACACTACCGTTACTTATAACAAAGTTGGTGAATTTATACCTTTTTTATACAAGAATTCTAATTAAGTACTAATATATTTCAGTTACCGGTATTAATTACAGTCACTTTTTAATCCTTTAACTGTAGCATTACGTTCTGAATGAAAATTATCTGGTTTATTTGTGATGGCTAGAGTTCAAGAATTCGAGACTGCCACAATACTTTGTAACACTGAAATATGCAACAGTCAAGTGGATAGAACTAACAGTAAAATAACAATTGCAAGACTGCATGTTCCATGTTTATCCAGTTAAAACTGTAATTTCGACATTTAAAATTTAAGACTAATTTTTTTACTCCATCACCCTTTCCCTCGCCGTTTATTTTACAGGTAACTGATGTATTTAAATTACGGAGCTTAACTGCTCCGTAAACATTAGTCCTAAGTCGGCTTTACTTGATTTTTTTATGTGTATATTTTAAGACTTAACGTATCTAAATATATAACAAATTCCAATACCTAAAACATATTTTGTGATAAACACACATATAACTAGCGCAACAAAATATTAAAGGACAATAAGGAACTTTTTGGTTTATCTAGGTTATCCTTTTTCCACTAAATTAAATTGAAAACTAAAATCACTCATGGCCAAACTTCATTTTTCAAATATTTATTAAGCTTTCTATTAAAATCTCCTAAATTTACCATATCTGAAGGCACCTCATCCTAAAGACCAACTTTCCTGTTAGGAAAAATAATAAAAGTATTTCACCTGAATGTGACTCCTATTGTGTCAAAATTTGTATTTGTGTTCCTAATCTTACCATTCTCACCATTAACTATGAAACAAAAAAGGATGTATTAACATTATCAATTTCCTAATGAACCTTAAACACTTCATCAGGTCCTCTCTAACTCTTTTTTTTCAAAAGAAAGGTATAAAGATCTTAATTTGTCTTTGTATGATAATCTTTATACAAAATGTATTACCAGAAGGTTATTATGAAAAATAAAATAACATTAAAATACATCGAAATCATACAGCTCTTGGAATTTCTCATTTCTAGCGGTGTTTTTAAACTGTTTTAAAATATAAACACAAAGAAGTAAGTTTAATTTTTAGGAAAATCTTGATAATCACGAGATGTATGTACCGTAACTCGATTTTCCGTGGTAGACACAACGGGTAGGCCAATAGGCTTTGCTTAAAACAAACAAACATTAATACAATTTTGCAACAACTATTGCTACTAACTGTTATTTGAAATACAGACTAGATTTATTTCCGTAGGATCCTCAAAAGTGTTTTGTTTTGAGAGTAGATAAAACCAAAATTAAGAACAGCAAATATTTTTTATATATTTAAAAACGCCTGGTATGAGTAGAGAAAGCACTAGTAGACGAGTGAACAACGTTTCGACCTGCTTTGGTCATCGTCAGCTGTTTTTAAATATATAATTCTCTACAAGTGGGTTTTTCTCGTCATCAAGGAACAAATATTTTTATTTCTTCCTTTTGAAGTTCACATGTCATGCTTTGCTCTAACCCACAGAGTGTATAATTTTTCTTGTGATTCATGGCATGTGTACGTTTCACTGACATCACAAATATTCAAGTTGCAACATTAGGCGTTCCTTATGTTGTCATTTTAGTGCCTATCGACTGACAGACAATGCACTACTGTATAATGGTGGTAGTGGTTGAAACAGGATAGTCTTCTAGGCGGTCTTCGGTATCATTTCATGGAAATTATCTTTGTTATTCCTACAGTTCGATATAATGCAAGTGTTTGTTACAAGTACCTTAGTTTTTACTACAGTTTGAAACAGTGCATATCCATGTAACTAGTACTTCTCCATTTCTATATAATGTAAGTATGTGTGTGTTAAAATTTTCTCATCACTTCATTTCGATACAATACAAGTGGGTTCATTAGAGATTTTTGTCTCGGCATATCTGTTGTCACTGAGCCATGCTTTGATTATTATACATCCCAAAATTGGATGGCATTTTTGCAGTCCTTGTTTCATCCTTCGTCCACTATAGTCAATGTGATAAAGCAGTTCTTGTCAACAAATCATTTAACAAATAAATATAAATTTAAATTAGTAATACTTTAAGCAAACATTCTAAGCTTGTTTATCATCGCGATTCTTTGCAGACTGTTGATGCTTCGAAGGCTTCCATTTAACATCCATCATCCAGTAGAATTAGTTTTATTATCAATCACATATAACACAGAATATACCTATTCTTCACCAAATTGTTCCTGCCATTTTCTTTTTAGGGAAATAAGTTTTGGCATTTCATGATAATACCAAAGATATCAATTTTGCCAATGACCCTGACAAATTTTTAACCTTGCTGAAACATTATGATGAAAATGACAAAATACTGAGAGTTAATTTGTATCATCTCAAGGTAAAAATAAAACGTATTTATCTCCTCGTTCACAAACTCACATCATCAGTGTCATAGGATATAATTTTACTTCGAGTAGATGTTACTGACGATGTAAAAAAGATTGTTTTCTTCCCTGTTCTTATTCAGCGCCTTCTCACAATATCGAACATTTACCAGTATGTCTCCATTTTGTATATGACAGCCATGAAATTAGGGAAGAAGTTATTGGCTTTGTTAAGCTACAAAAGGTCCGAACAACTGATATTGCATTTGCAATTACAAAAATATTGACTAATATCGGATTATTTCGAAATGACTTGTGCAGTCAAGGATATGATGGAGCATTCACCACAACTAGTGAAAGATCTAGTGTCCACAAAACAATTCGAGATATGCGCAAAACACTTATAGTTACGATAGAAAGTATTCGTACCTTTGCGTCATGAGTAGTTTTTCCTCATAACTTAAAAAATATCATGATTAGGACAATGAAAGTAGAGTATATTATGAATATTATACTAACACACATCTACATAATTTTTTATGTAAACAGAACGACAAGTAAACTGTTTACAAACAAAGAGCCAAACATAGGAGGGGTAGAAAGTGTTCGTTCGTCTATTTTATTAGTCAGTTGAGCAGTCTTTCAGGTGAATTACTTGGCACAATCTCTCTTCATAGCCCTTCATGATCGTTTGACGGTACTCGACTGATATTTTCTTCCATTTTTCTTTACAGAAAGCCTCCAACTCTTGCAAGTTTTTCGGATGAAGCTGATGAACGCTGGTCTTCAACTCATGCCAAACGTTTTCAATTGGGTTGAGATTGGGTGATTGCGATGGCCACTCTAGAATGCTTATATGGTTCATTTGCCACCAGGATTGCAAATTTGATGTGTGCTTCGGGTCATTGTAGTGCTGGAAGATCCGACGACGCCCAAGCCGCAAATTTTGAGCATAATTCTTGATATAAGTGCCTAATATATCAACATACTCTTATTTTTTTACGATTCCGTTGACGCAGTGAAGGCTGCCTACACCAGAAGAGCTAATAGAACCCCATAGCATGATCAAACCACCTTCGTGTTCAACTGTAGGAACGGTATTTTTTGGAAGATTTCGTTTCCCCTTCTTACGGAAAATATTGCGAACATTGTTGTGACCGAAAAGCTCGATTTTAGTCTCGTCTTACCAAAGAATACTTTTCCAATAGGTAAAGGGTTTACCTACATGCTTTCTTGTATACCTCAATCGTGCTTTTAAATGAACAGGCTTTAAATATGGAGTTCTACGAGGACTACATGCTTTGAACCCAGAAGAGCGTAACATGTTCGTAACTGTAGAAGTGCTTACTTCAACCCCATTTTCCATTACTAGTTTCTGTATGTCATTACGTGTTAAACGAGGGTTCCTACCAACTTCTCTGAGAACCTTTCTCTTGGTTCTCTCTGGAATTTTGGTGAGGTGTCCAGAACGACGGAGGTTAGCAGTTGATTCTGTAAGCTTAAACTTGGCAATTATGCTTTAAACAGTAGATTTCGACACATTAAATTGTGTAGCAATACCGCAAAGAGACACACGAGACTTGTATTTCATAATAATTCGGTTTTTTAAATCACTGGACAGTTGTTTTCTGTTCGCCATGATGGCCAAGCAGATAATGACGGAGACGGCGCTAAATCGCCAGAAGTAATGTTTTGCTT